>CM060480.1:19016823-19671823 GCA_030544235.1 Lepturacanthus savala
GCAGTGAACACATAAGGGAGACCTGCGGAGACAAGGCCGCACACCATCCCGTGAGCTCCTGTTAAAAGCACCTGGCTTATGCTGCTGTTAGTGGACGTGTATAAATCAGCAGTTTAGATTTGAGCAGGAGAACCCAAGACAGGCAGTAAGATCATTAGAAACAAACGCCTCTGCTCCATTCATATGCCTTGTTAATGTAAAAGGTCCCATATTGTAGATTATCTTTTTTGATTATGAGCACAATGACTTTGCCTTAACAAACTGCAAGGCCTTCTGTGAAGTTGTGATGTCACAACTATATAGTCACTGCCCACCCCCATGCACAACCATTCAAATCAACCAATCAGAGGAGAGAGGAGAGTCAAAAAACAACCTGTTCTTTCTTGTTAGGGATAACAAAAGGTCAAAATGGATGTATGATGTGCAGCTTTTAACAAATCTGCAGGGAATAATTATAAGTTACAAGAATAAGAATGTCTGTTTAATTAATTTAAAATCCACATGATGGTGCAGTCGACTCCCTCCTGTTCTATAAGGGAGCATATTTATTTTTTCAGCATTTTGAAACTATAGGATTTCAAATCATTCAACATGCTGCCGTTGTGTCATTACAAACAATACAGTTGTAGTGACATTAGATAAGTTATTATTGAAAATTCTATATAAAGATCCTTACATGACATGGGGTCCTTTGGCCAACCGAATCAGATACAGCGACGCCCCACCCATCCCCAAACAGATGAAGAAGAACTGGGGGATGAGCTGGAGAGAGAGAGAGAGAGAGAGAGAGAGAGAGAGAGAGAGAGAGAGAGAATATTTTATGATAAGATTTGTTTTTTATAAGTGACAGCACATCCTGAACTTCCACAACAAATCACCTCATGACCTACTGCTAACATTTGTTTTTTTGTCATTTGGCAGATGACAATATCAAAGATAATTTATAAATGAGCAGTTTGATGTTAAGTCCACAGTTAAAGAAGTATTCTCTTTGTGTGATTGACATTTACCTGACTGATTAGAGCCACAATCAGAAGAGAGAAACAGTTCTCACGTACAGGCAGAAGTGGAAAAATTTTAATTTATTCACGTTTTAGGTTTTTATCCAGTGCTAAGCTTACCTCCTGCTGGATGTCGTTTCAGATGTAGAGCACATATATAGTGTAAAATATAATGATAATAGACAGGTCAATACATGCAACAAAATATTTTTCAGTGGATTCTGGTACCACTGGTGGTGCTAAATAACTTTTACTACTAAAATTCCACCAAACTATGACTTCCAAAGGGGGTCATTTTCAAGATGGCGGCTGCTAATACTGAACACTATTGACTACAGGTGAATAGGGTGAATATTTCTAAACAGCATATATTGCCATCAATCTTCCTAATGTTAAAACAATTATTTTAGGATTGCAAGTTTTCTGAAATTGTATGTGTAAATATGCAAATGAGGCAATATCTGACTAAAAATGTGTCCCGCGTTGAATAAATTTCCATAAAGCACAAGAATGCCACGTCTATCATCGCTACACACAGTGATATTTGGGCTGCAGACAGTGAGGCTCGGTTAAACATTAAACAATGAATGAAACAAAACTACCTTTTCAGTGTGTCTAATCTCACAGCAGACAACATGAGGAGAAACAGAATAGAAAACTATTTACAGGGTAGAACACTGAAGCTGTCTATAAAGGAAATATTGTTAGTTTATTTCCCAAAATTTCAAACTATTCCTTTAAAATAACTACTGGAGACAAATTGATACATTTACAATTGATTAACAGTCGATACGTGATTTTATAAAAGCAATAAAGATGGAAATATTTCAAAAACAAATTTAATACCTGATGAGGAAATTGGTCAACTGAGATGTTTAGCATAGTTTGAGAAAAGATGGAGACCCAGGGGACATTTACCAACTGTTGATTTAGAGAATATATAATGTTTATCTTATAATATTATTATAATAAAGTTTGGTAATAGCCCACTGGCTGCACACTTGAAAAAAACTAAGAAAACCCTGATTTGTTAGTTATAGAAACATACCAATGTCTGCTGGGGAATAAATCTGCAGCTATGAGAAACAGTAATTGTCCAACTTTGAATCTACCTCAGTCATACTCAAAGCATGTCCTGTGTCCTGAAACCTCAGTGTTACTCTGAATTATGCAGATGTTAAAGCTCGATGTAGCATTTGGAAAGGAGGGAATTCACTCTAATTAACTCCATCAACAAAGAAATATATTGGAACAAGGTGTATTAGAAATAATTATTATCTTGGGCATGTTTTGTAGTCTTTACTGTCAAGTCACAGCCATGAATTCACACTTCTTGCCCACAGATTAGAGCGACAACAATCAACAATAGCTCTGAGGATTAATTGCCGGCCTGCTTTTGCTGAGTCATCCTTCATCATCCCAGTGAACCTGCTGACACTCAGTACCGTTGGGTATAAAAGGAAACCATAGTTTGTAGTTTATGATGATCATTTAACATGAAATTTCTTGAATGATGATCACCATGTCTTTAAAGTCCACCTGAAACAGCATTTTGAGAGAATCTAATCTAGAATGGAAGTGGAATCAGGCTGTGCTGCAAAACACAAATCTGCACAGAAATCACATGTAAGCCAACGATGAGAAAAGAAAACTGAACTAACAAGTTAAATTCTGAAGCAATTGCATATATTAAAATGTAATGGCACTGCCCAACATACAACTGTAGCAGCTAGGCGGCTCTAGACTAGAAGGTTGACAAATTCATGCAATGTTTTTTAACAGGAAGAAAATGTGAGTGGATTTTAAATATGAAAAAACATGATGTTTTGGGGTGGAATTGTCATATAGTTAAGTGAATTAGAGGATTAAAAAGTATTTTTTCATTTCAGGTGGACTTTAACTCTTTCTATATGATTTTCTGCTCTTCAGCTTTTCTCACTGTCTCACAAGGATTTGCTGCCTGCATCGTCTGCCTGTTTCTCTGTCTGTATGTCTCTCTGCTATATCAAGGACCCCTGGTGGAGTCCATAAGCAGTTCCTCCTGCAGCTCTTTCCTCTACATTTCTCCTGGGAAGCTGACGACAAGAAGGAAAACCTCTGTCATTCCACTCTCTGACAGCAGCGTTGCTTGAAAAAGCAGAAATCCTGCGTCCTGCAGGGAGATATATATATTTAACTGTACGCTGTGATATTCCACTCGTTTTCTAAATAGGACTGAGTTTGTCAGTTAAGATTTACAGAGGTTTTGTAGAGATTATGGATATGTTTTTTAAAGTCTTAAGCCACTCACAGTTAATCTCAAGTGAACCATTGCACAGAGGAAACTATTTCACTGAATTAGTGACTTACTGATTGAGTCTTGATAAGATTAAATGAGACAAAATCAGACGTCCAATCATGTCTCCTGCTGGGACCAATTAGTTTTCCAATGATATAAAAACAGTGCAGGCAAACATCAAGTTTGTCTACTACTATATATTATTGATTAAATGAATTGACACATGCATTTAAGAGGATTTGATGTTAAATAACATGCTATGGTTTTGTAAAATAAATACAATTAATTTTTATTTTATTTTTTTTAAGTCAGTTTATGTTCAGACACTGGCGCTGTCCAAATGCTGATTCCACTGAGCTAAAGCACAAGCACTTGTTAACATTTTTTTATGTTTGAAGTTGGTGGTCAGTGATTCACTATAAATATTTTACAAGAAAAAAATGAAGGAAACTGAAACAGATCTATGAAGCGAAGTGAAAAAACAAGAAAACGTGAAAGAAGTTAAGATTACTTACACCAGGGTGCTTCTTAGCCTGCTCTACTGCTGTCCGGAATATCATTGCTCTGGTTTATGATCAAATTTAGAGACAAATGATTTGGACTCAATATTTCAGGCCCCGGTTGTCACAACAATCAAAAGCCGTGCACTGCAGGATTTAAATCTGTTGCTCTCTGCATGTGGAGGGAGGAGGAGGAGGAAGAGGAGGAGCTCATTTACAATTACAGCCACTTCTCCTCCCTTGTTTGGGTGATTAAATCATACTGGACACTAGTTTATATTTGAAAGATAAGGTTTCATCCTTCATTAATCATCCAGGCCAGAGACATTTATTGTTGACAATTGATATTCAATCTGGAGATGTTGTGTAAACTCATGCTGAGAGCTGAGGGGCTATTCTCCCTCATTTCCTTCACAGTTCTGGGACTTTTTGGCCCTTTGGGAACTAACTGGAGGGAATGGAACTCTGTGTCCTTTAAAATATCCATTGGGGAAAATATGTGAAGTGCTTAATTTACCAGAATTATATTAGAAACTTGTGCGAAAAGACCTGGACAGCATCACAATTTAGCTCCTCTAATATAACTGATGGTAAAATAAAGCGTAATTTAATAAATTAAATGTTTATGGGACATGTTCTACATTAAAGTGCTTCAAACTCAACCCAGTTGAGGCATCTTCATCTGAAAGGGTCAATAGGGTCAAAATATAACATTTAAACACGACATGTTGATGCTACAAACCAACACGTTCACTTTGATTTAATGTGGGCTCACAGGAAATCTCTCTAAAACACCAAGAGTAATAATGTCACCCAAAGATTCATCTTTTGAAATAGAAAAAAGCATTTTTGTGTTTTACAGTTTTTATAATACTGCCAATAGACATAAAGGTAAAGCAATGGGGTCTATTGAATGGCTAAATAACAGTAATATAGGAGTAGCACCAGTGCTGTGCACAGACTTTTTGAAGGGCAGGGGCGAAAAGGAAAAAAGGAAAAAAAGGCACAAATAGCACACCCTCACCATTAAAGAGGACACTTTACACATGTTTTATATGTTATACAAATGACACATTATGTAGCCTTAAAACAGATTAACTAGGCAGACTAGGATCAGCATCCATGAGAACTGTGTGGATTTAATGTTGGACTATGACAAACACAGCAACATGAATGTGTTCTAGTGCATTTTAACACCATGTTAGCACCAAATAATCCTAATTATTTTTGGTGAGATATGTATTTTACATGTTGGGACCGTTTCAAAGTTTAAATAATCCAGAAATTGTGTTTATGTAGAAATTCAAGATGTATGATTCAGATCTATGAGACATAAAGGGCTTAAATAACAAAGCAAAATTCAAAACGTGTAATTTTCACAATAAGTTATGTTGATTAAAAAAAATCTAACACAATTAGAGGTGATAATATATGTATTATTACAGTGATGAGTTTTACTGAAAAGGTCAAAATTGACCGGGAACACCAAATTGATTAACATGAAATGAACACAACATGAGGGTTAAAACCTTTTACTGTTACTATTTATCTAATTGCTGTCAATTTATTCCATCTTTTACTGGCTGAATCCATTTGCAAAAATAACAAAAGATAATAATTAAATTAAAATAAAAGAAAGAGTACAGGCTCATGGCCATACAAAGTCTATTGAACATGAATAGGATTTAACTTGTCAGCACTATAAATCTGCTCTGGGAAAGCTTGCATGCCTTCATTAGAATCAATAATGTCTACCCCACAGCAGCATTTTAGTTTATTTTTCCACCCAAGAGGGCGGTTGAGTGTATTTTGCCAACCCGGAGGCACTTAAACAGGCACTTTTTCCTCCCAATAGAACACTTTATAATGAGTTTTGGCTCCTAAGAGGACACTTTAATATTCCAACAATTGGTAATTAGTTTAGCGGCTAACTACAAGCTTCTTAAAACCACTTTTCATGACTTCACAGTGGAAAGTGCTACACACTCAAAAGAATTGTTTAGAGTGGAGAAAGCATTTAACAGGAATTCCTATGACACAGTCAGATTAGACGGTTTTCAAATAAATATATACGCAAACAAACCAAAGACATAAGACTGACCATTAAAGACACAAAAAACAGCTGTTTCTCTCACATCGTTCATAAATTCTCAGTCAACACAGGAAATGTCAGGCCTGTCCAGGGTCATTCATCCCCTAATGCTGATGCTGTTGCTGCTGATCTTTAAGAGCTACAGTAAGTTCTCTAGCTTGACGATGGCCAGCAGTTGTGTTGTGGAAAACAGAAGATTTGAGAGCATGTGCTTTGATAGTTTGTCTAAACTGGAGCTTGGGGGGTGTAAAAAAAGAAGTCAAACTGGTGGGAATGCAGAATTTGCATTTGCATGTATTGTAACAATACACAAAACAGTGTTATTATACTATAGGCAGGTTAAAGGAATTTGGTTAAATCACCTGATAAATCAATATGAGAAAAGAGTGAGACTGTGAACCAGGGAAAGAAGAAGAGGAAGAATTGAGGTGTTGTTATAGTAACTCATTACTATCTACTGTATAGACTTTGATTAGGAATTATTAAGGGATTCCTTATTATTAATTCAACCATTACCAAGTCATCACTTTCACACTCTTTTCTTAATTAACTAATCATTCACTATCAGTACCTACTTTAAACATAATTGGTTAGGAGTAGCTACTTTCTCATTTGTTCCTCTTTCATTCCCTGGAAACTACTCAAAACGTGCCCCTATTTTAAAACGTTAACATTGTTGGCTCGTGTATCACTAATCATCTGGGCCAGAGCATGTGAAGGTGAAGGCGTGTCTGAATATAGATAAATATGGGCTCCATGACCAGACCACCCATCACATCTGTTGTTTGATGTTTGAGCCGTGACGTAATCTAATGGAGTAAGAAGAACCACCCGCTCCCAACCGCAGAACGTTGTGCAAATATCAGTCTTATGATATGCACCTGCTTTGTTTGTGTAACACAGCAATACCACGGCAGTATTTTTAGGAAATACAAATATACAAAATGATATATGTTGCTTTTTTTCCCTATAAATACTTTTAGGAAAGACTTGCTGAAACGTAGCATGAAAATAAATCCTTTTTTACTTTCTTTTTACACATAAAAGATTTCCTTGTGTTTCCATTTTAATCCCTCTTGTTCAATTTGAGCCAACCGCCCTGCAGTCACAGGCCTGTTTTGGCTGATTAGTGTCACTCTGCCCTGCTGCTGTGTGTGTGTGTGTGTGTTGCTGCCACTGCTGCTGGAGGAGAATAGAACAAGCTGACAGAGAGTTTGAACCTTGAGCTGTTGAGCGGTAATAATGTGGACCAACAAGGAATGGAACGTCGCAGCAAACAAGACAGTTTCACATCCTGCAGGTTAGAAGAGAGTTTTAGATAGTTTCAGATTAAGCTTGAGACTCAGATCAGTTCATAAAATGTTAGATGATGTGATATTCGCTTTCAAACACACAAACATTGAAATATTTTCAATAACAAGTGTCTGTAGGGAATTTGTTTTGTTCTAATTATCACCATCTGTGGTCTGGGGCCTGTAAAGGGTTAATTTATCAATTTCATTGAATGAAACATAACTAAGATGGTGCAAATGAAGTTCAGAAACATACCAAAGAAAGAAGAATTTGAAAATATTAAACCATTAAAAAGTTATTGCCTCAGACATCACAAGGATTCAAAGAGTTCAATTAGATCAGTCGAAGTTTTATTTAAAGTGTCTGTAAGGATTAAAGCTGCATATAGTACAGTAGCTTCTACTGTAGGAACCTTCAAACTGTTAATGAGGCCAGTCTACTATTATCTGATATTCGGGGAGTGATTATGGTGAAAACAACTCAACTGGCTGAATTGGATTTCTTGTTCATGTGCGCCATCCAGTGGTGGAACGCTGCACATTCAAATCCCCAGTGTTCTGCATTCATTGTGATGTCTGTCTCTAAGATTTCTAAACTATTTTATACTTAAAAAATAGTCTCTATGAAACTTGTTGACACACTAATATTTTGTTAAACTACCTTTAGCTCTGATTACAGTGCTGTTTCGATAAGTTGCTTCCACAGGGTTTATTCTTTATATCTATTTATTCTCCAGAGTTGCATTAATTTTTCACCAAGGTTTTATATTCATGATGGGAGAGTCAGACCACTACACAAAGCTGTCTCCAGCACATCACAAAGATTCTCTATGGGATTAATGTCTGGTCTTGTCAATGAAATATAGTGATAGTTTAAAAAAATAAAGAAGAAATAAACATACACTTAAAATGGGAGACTAAATAGAAAGTGACACTATCTGTTTATCTGTAACCAGTTGTATCAGACTTTCTTCTCAATGGTCATTCAAACAAATGCAAATAGCCATTTCCATCAGTGAAAATATATATATTTTTTAAGAAAAAAGCACACAAACAACAAATTCTATTTATAATAAAACATGAAATAAACTCATTGGACGATTATAGACAATCGATCTGATGAGTGCTCAATATGAACAACCAAAAACTGTATTTGCAACAGTTCCAGAAGCATCAAAATTTACAGGAGAACATGATTAAAAGTTCAAAGTTGCTTGAAACATCAAACAGTAAACAGTGACTTTTTGTGTCATTTCCTTCGTTTCAAGTAAACACATTGCTCTCTTGTATTTTCTGAAGACATTTTGGGAAATAAGAAGTCACTTACTGAAGTAGAATGGACTAAGAAAATAAAAAGACAAAAAAAGAAAATAATTCCTGGAATGAACTGAATGTCAGAGTCTGGTGAGATTCAACATTTTGGTGGATTTTATCTTCACATGTTGAATTCACTGATTCTTTTTTAGGACGTAACCATAGGAACATCAGCAGCACCAGCAGAACAGGAAGCATTCAAAGCAGATGTCACCGTGGCAACGGCCACGGTCGCTCCTGTTGATGTCGGCATGGTAACGGCGGGCTCAGTGGAGCGAGCGGGAACTGGTTTGGCAATCTTCATGGGAATGAAGACGTTAGAGGCACAGTGCTCGCTCAGGTATTCGCCTCCTTTCTCCTCATAGTCCTGTCTGCTGATCCAGCCTTCTGCCGCCCCCCCTCCCCCGCCTCCAGGAGGATGCTCCAAGGCCCAGGACCTCGCCCCGTACCAGGCGTCCAGGGCCGGCTGCACCGCCATGGTCACCTTGGAAGGGGTTCGTTCATTAGAGAATGTACAAGTGAGCTGGTTCTGGATTATCTGTACAGTACATCCCAAAAAGTATTTAGGCAGATACACTACTGTTCAAAAGTTTGGGGTCACTCAGACAGTTTAGTGTTTTCCATGAAAGTCACACTTTTATTTACCACCATGAGTTGTAAAATAAATAGAATATTTTATAACAATTGCCTTCTGATGTAATGATCGAACACACTGGAGTGATAGTTGCTGGAAATGGGCCTCTATACATCTATGTAGATACTAGGGATGTCCCGATCCAGCTTTTTGCACTTCAGATCCGATACCGATATCGTATTTGCCCTTCCGAGCCGATACCGATACTGGTGGCCGAGCACTCAGGGGTGCGCAAGCTAAAAAAATGTAATGGCTGTCTGGAGTGTTTTTAATAAAGTTTTTTCAAAGTGAGATTTTCCGACAGAATAAAGAGTCTAAATAAACGTTTTATTTGTCACATTGAATTGATATTCAACATCCTGTTATACACCTTCTCTCTGTTTAGACATGCTGGTTTAACACTTTTTTATTTCTATTTTTTTGGTGCGTCGTTATTCCTGCATCAGGTGACACACAGTCGAGTCCAATCACTGGAGTCGCGCTCATATTTCCGCAGATTGGCGGAGATGCGTTCCGTTAAAAAAGTCAAACTCCCATGTTAAATAAAGAAAATTATGTACTAAAGTCACATTAGTTACATTATCCGAGTGCTGGATCAATTCTAGTGTGCTCGTTTCAGTGTAATCTACGCTGTTTCGGTGTCTGTGCCGTTTGGCACGGAGAGACAAGTCTGAGCGCGTCTCTGGTTGCTATGCAACGCGAGCCGAGCCGAGCTGAACAAATGTGTTTCTGGTTGGCCGATGTTGGCCAAAATGATGTTGGCACAATGCAGCGCAGAATATACGACATTTTAATAGAAAATGTGAAAGAGCTCAGCCGGGACCTGAAGAAACAAGAAAAAAAGTTCGTAAAATGACAAAATGACATTCACGACCACAGAAGAATCAGAGGATGATGAGAAGCAGGTGGAGGAGCAGGCAGAGTCTGAGTATGCTCACTGTCAACTGATATTTGGCTTAATAAATCTAATAAATCTATCTTTTTCATATATGCATGCCTGACTAACTGACATGCATCCGTATCTATGCTAAAAATTGCGATTAAAAACCGTAAAAAAATCGCGAGCGGCACGCGCCACATTATTTTACACGGACTGAGTTCCAGCAAGAGTTTTTAACCACTTTCACTCCAAACTTTTGACTCTGACCCCAAACTTTTGAATGGTAGTATTTCATGTCAAAATTGATTATTCTCTCATTTTACCTTTTATTTCACTGCCCACATCCTTTCATATATTTAAAAGGACTGGTTTTTAATTGAATGTATTTTGATCTAAAGGAGACCAGTGTTTACAGATCAGTATGTGTAAAAAGAGTTGTATTAAGTCCTGTGGGGTAGTCTGAAACGTACATTTCTAACAGTATAATTTTATATCATAAAAAATAATCCAGGTAGAATAGGTCAGTCAGTGTGGGATAAAAGTGACACAAGTAGTTTTTTTTTATGATTATGATCTGTTAATTGATCACATTTTCATTCATAAAACATAATTTCTTGAGGGTTCACATTTCTCAGCTGCATCACAGGTGTAGAAATGAACTTTCTTGTGTAATTTTTTGTTAAATTTGATCAATTATTAAAATTCTACTGAAAAAATAAGTAGTTTAATCAATCAAAATGAATCTGCATAGCACCTATAGCACAGGTTTGTGCAATGAAAGTGTATTACAGGATTAATAGATTGTTTTTGCTCAGTGTAATGAAACATTAAGCAGATCTTTCCATTTTCAAGTTTTAAAAAAAACATATGAACTTTCTGCAATGAAAAAGAAAAAAAGTCCATGTAGAACACATTTTGTGGTCTCATAAAAAATGCAACTCTCCAATATATGCGATCAAAAATTGTACTTTTTTCATAAATGTAAAGAAAATGTTATATATTGTGCATAATTTTTTAACAACATTCTGAAACTCATTAAGTGGGATGTGATTCTGAGCAACATAGTTCTGCACTGTGTATAATCAGTATGGTTTTACAAAGGACGTGAGCCGTACCTTGAAGTGTGACTGGAAGGGCCTCATGGCGCGCAGTTCTCTCTCCACTCTCTCCTTCATACCCTGGTATTGCATGTTCCCTCCTGTCAGAAACACATTGCTCACCAGGGCTTCTTGCTGCTCTGGTGTGTACCTGTACAGTGCAAAATAAACAGTTGAATATAATATAATAAAACAAAATAGAATAGAATTTACTGTCATTGCACAGGAGATACAACGAAATTCATTGAACTCATGTGCTGGGCTTAGTAAAAAAATACTCTAAAAACAATGAGTCATGATATATATACATATTATGATCTCATCCGTCCCATCACATTCATGGAGTCATTCACCATAACACTCACTCCATGTCACCACATGCCTTTAAAACTGAATAATAAGAAAAATAGAATATAAATGTGCTGCATGAAGTACAAAGTACAAGTGCTTTGCATGTGAATATGAACATTGCAGGTATTGACAGATGTTAATGGTTTATATTCAGGTAAGAGTTGAGTACAGCGATAGCTTTAGAATAGAAACGGTTCATGAATCTTGTGGTGTGATTTCTAAAGGATCTGTAACATTTTCCATAGGTTAACAGATGAAACCGATGATTAGCAGGATGGGATGAATCTATAAGAATGTTTTGTGTGTTCTGCAAACAAGAGGTAGATGGAATCCAGGCTAGGCAGCGGCTGATCGGTGATGTTTTGTGCAGTTTTTATGATCCTTTGCAGTGCCTCCCTGCATATCGTCTATGCAGTCCTTCAAGGATCTCACAGAAATTTGGGGGAATTATTGCAATGATTTTTTTTTATTTTGCAGTAACTTTTTCTCAAAATTGTGATGAAATTTGGGAAGTTTATACAGTATATTTTGTATTTTTTAAGGAAAATTGCAGGCAAAAAACATGATTTCTTCTTGTGTTCCACCTCAATTTTGCACATCTTACAAAACTGTCTCCCACCACTTCATATAAAACATCAGGAAACTTATGTTCCATGATGAATGTGAGAGGTTTGCTTTCCTCATTGTGTTGTACAGTATTTCATCTTGAATTCCATGAAATATAATTAACACATAATTCCTGTCACTTCCTGTTTTGGTCGTTCCTACAGCACTAAAAGATGTCAGCTTCCATATCTCTATCACCCAGGTAAACATGAAGCATTTTATTAACGATGCATTTCAAAACTCTGCAGGGAAAATTGTAGGAATTTGAAAACATTGCTAGCAGCAATACCAGGAGTCATGTAAGCTGTCTGCCACTGCAGAATAACTTATACACAAAAAAATCTTAACATTGCTTAGAAAGATGCTTCCATTGTTTTATAAATGTAAAAAGGCAAGATGAGAGAGTATGTTTAGTCACGTATCATGTATGTACAGTACGTGTGTGATTATCCTTAATCTTATGATTACCTGGCCAGTACATACTGCAGCGTCTCCATCAGTCCCATCTGGTCCTCTCCGAACAGCGAGGGCTGGAAGAGGATCTCTGGACACCGCAGACGCTCTGTTCCCACAAACAGCTGATGGTACTCTGCCATATTGAACACCGGCTGGACACCGGATCAAAGTTATTACTTAATGTGTGACATGTTTTATCACAAAAAAAGTTTCATCTCATGACCAAAGGTCAGTCAGTAAATCAGTCGTTTTCTATACCCAGTTATTCCTCACTAGGGTCTTGCTCATTACAGGTGAGAGGCAGGGATACACCCCAGACAGGTCGCCAGCCTATCACTATTCATTCACACACTGATAGCTACAGGCAATTTAGAGTCTCCAATCAACCTCAGCATGAGAAAGCTGGAGAACCTGTAGAAAACCCCATGGACACAGGGAGAACATGCATACTTCACCCAGTAAGGTCCCAGCTCAAGGACTTGAACCCCATGACCTTTGTGCTGTGAGGCAACACTACCCACTGTTCCACTGTGTCACCCAATGGCCACAAGTAGCTAGTTTAATTTCTGCTCTGGCATAAAACTGTCACACACACAAAGAAATGTTTCTTTAACACATGCTGTTACATATTAAACTGGCAGACAGTTGTCTGCATGGCCTTAATGAGGATTGAAATATCTGTCCACCTGGGAAGCCGGGAGCTCCTACCTGAACCACATTAGCAGGTTTTTCTGGCAGCGTGTCCTCAGGGAAGTCAGGATCCATCAGCGCCACTCCATCTCCCTCATCTATGGGCTGCTCCAGCTCAGACACCTGGCAGAGAGCAACACAACATCCTCAGGCTTCATGTCAGCTGCAGCATACAGGCACAACACCAGGAGAGCACATTCACAGTGATGACACATAGACCTAACTAGCTCTTGGTTCTTTTGAATATGACTTCAGTTCAGCAGCTTTATACAGCTCTGGAAAAAAAATAAGAGACCACTGCAAAATTATCAGTTTTTCTGATTTTAC
The DNA here is from genome assembly GCA_030544235.1 of Lepturacanthus savala. Lineage (NCBI taxonomy): Eukaryota > Metazoa > Chordata > Actinopteri > Scombriformes > Trichiuridae > Lepturacanthus > Lepturacanthus savala. Next base: position 19,030,342 of record CM060480.1, read on the forward strand.
TCTATAGGTATATGCTGGGCGAAAGGAACATTTTTGCTTGAGTCTATAAACTACTGTCAACATTTCCCCCAAATTCCAAATAGAAATATTACCATTTAGAGCATTTATTTGCAGAAAATGACAAATGGTCAAAATAACAAAAAAGATACAATGTTTTCAGACCTCAAACAATGCAAAGAAACAAGACCAAATTCATTTTGAAACAACATAATACTAATGTTTACACTTAAGAGTTGAGAAATCAATATTTGGTGCAGTAGCCCTTATTTTTAATCACAGCTTTCATGAATCTTGGCATGCTCTCTTTACCATTTTTCTTGGTTCAGTTTTCACCAAATCAGTACCTCTTTAAGCAGAATGAGGTGTGCATGTGTTGGAATTTAACAGACGATATATATATATATATATATATATATATATATATATATATATATATATATATATATATATATATATATATATATATATATATATATATAAATCTTGAAACAGTGCTTACAAGAGTAAGTAAGCTGTCACTTACTGAAAATGACAGTTTTGCCATCTCTCCCACCTCTGTTTTTCCCTCTGCTCCATCGCTGTACAGCAGTTTCTGTCTGGCCTGTTCCACAGAGAGCTGCAGCTTGTTGATGTACGACTGCAGCTCCTCAGCTGAGTCCATGTTGAGTTCCACCAGGCTCTTATGAAACTGATCCAACAGGCCGTCCTCCAGTAGCTCCTGAACACGAAAAACAATTGTGCAATTTGTATAAATTATTTATAGTTATTTTTGGGATGGAACGCAACCATTTTTTTTCTTTTTTATTTATCAATGCAAATGCGTCGTCAATCTTATTTTCTTTTATATATTTAATCTCTAATCTCTCCAGAAAAATCCAGAATCCTTGAAAATGCAAAGGTTTTTCTTTCCCAAAAGTTTAACTGCTGGATACAAAATGTCTATATCAGAGTAAGGTTCATTCTCAGTGTATTTGCACTAGAGCCTTATACCTCTCTGTAGAATGCATGCTGAACCACGATGGGCTTCAAACAAGTTGTGATGTCACTATTTAATGTTTCCTTGCCTGAACTGCCATAAGTCTGTCCAGCCTTTCTTGATCCTGAAGCAGTTTCTCTTCCCGGCGACGAGCATTGATCTCCTGTAGCCGTCGGAGCTGCTGAGCTCGTCTCTCTTGCCTCTCCTCCACGCTCACACAGCCGCCTGGTACCTTACCCGAGAAGGGAAGCTGCATACGATGAACCTCGTGTTCATAAAACTCTGGGCTGCGCCACTTTTCCAGCTCTGTAGACAACACAGCATGGAGGAAAAGTGAAGTAGGTTACGTATAGAATGAAGGAAGAAAAGATGCAAACATCTCTATGGCACCTACATAGTCTATAGGGGTAGGGGAAAAAAAAGTTACACAAGAATCACGATTTTTATTCTCTACGATTCTCGATTGATTCATAATCTAATTCAAAAATCTATTTTTATTGACTTAAACCATCTCGGCCTGACACTGTTTCATTATTACTGTCGCTGCTTTGGAGTTGAGGCAGAAGCACAGTAACAATCAGCTGTTACTGTTATCATAGCAACGAATTATAATCTCCATCTCCTTGAGATGCTGCTTCAACCCTACAGGTTAGATGACTGTTTGCTGCCACTCAAAATGTTTTTACAACCATTACGAATAAAAGGAAGCAAATACAGACATGAAACGTTTCATTCTATGTGTATTATGGATGCATTAGTTTCACTTTTTGAATTAAATTGTTGACATAAATAAACTTTTCCCTGATATTCTAATTTATTGAGATGATGCAAAATTTATGTTGATGTTACTAAAGAACTAAAGTAAAAGACTAATAAACCTATTTAAATTCAAGGGTATGTCTATGAATTGTAGTAACATAAACAATTTTTGCTCCTGTGTTAAAGTGTAGAACTGGAAATGTAGGTCTAGTTTACAGTGAGCCCTCATGTTATAAGCCTATCACTAATCTTTTCTGTTAATATTATAAATAACATGGTTTTAAAAAAGGAATTATACTTACATGGTCTAGAGTTAAAAAAAAAAAGCAAACTACAAAATCACAGAAAATAAAATAAAGAATTGAACCCAGCGCCTCCCACCCCTAATACCTTACCTTCATGATAATCCACAGCAGTGTAACTGTGTTCATGCAGCAGCTCCTCCATGCGGCTGAGTGTGATGGCGGCAAGGTGACCTGGATATTTGAGCTGGAGGAGGCGCTGCAGGTAGGATGCTGCCTGACTCCCAGCCACGTTCACACGCTTACAGTTCACAGCATCCAACCTACAGTCAAAGCAAGACCAAAATGTTTGGACACTTTTTTTTCCATTCATGAGAATAGAAATGTATGTCCAGAATTTTAACTGGTACTGTATAAACTGTGTGTGCGTCTATGAAGCCTCACCTTCCGTTGATGACCGGCAGGATGTGTGAGCAGTGGTATCCTGATGATAGAACGATGCCAGTGTGCGGAGGCTGGAGCTTCCTTTGAGTGTTATTGTGGTAGAAACTGTACAAGCCGTCCACACCGTAGGAGACATGTGGGACCTGGTAGCACTCGAACAGCAACTCTGACATCATCTGACGACAGTGCAGCGGGTTACAGGGCGCCTCTGTCAGCACGATGGGGTGGTCAACACTGCCCTGCAGGAGAATAGATAATACATATAATAATACAATTTATTTAAAAGCACCTTTCAGGACTGTACAGGAGTAAGGAGCAGATAAAATTACAAGAAAAAGACACCGTACAAACAATAGGGAGAGGCAACCATGAGAGCAGTTAGAGGGAGTATGCAAGTCTCAACAGAAATGACTACTTGAGCAAATGGAAGTAACAGAGAATGGAAAGATAATGTACCATCAAGGATGACACCCAGACTCCTAATCAGAGGGAGGGGGGGAACTAAGGATCTGTTGATGGAGAGGGAGAAAGTGTTAACTTTAGAAAGGGTGGATTTGGTGCCAGTTAATAAGAATTCAGTTGTATTGCTGTTTAATTTTAGAAAGTTAGAACTAAACTATGCTTTTAATTTTAGAAAGACGAGAGGTGAGGGAGAGGGGTGAGAGTTGGAAGAAAGGTAGAGCTGGGTGTCATCCATGAAGCAGTCGCAATTTTAAATTTGCAGAAGATATGGCCCGAGGGGAAGGGAGGATATGAAGAGAAGGGGCCCCAGGACAGTGCCCTGAGCCCTATCTTGACTGGGGAGGGGACAACTGAGAAGGTCTTGAACAAACTGAGTTTGGGCTGAGACATATATATATATATATATATATATATATATATATATATATATATATATATATATATATATATATATATATATATATATATATGCGCACAGTACAGGATTTTTAGACCACAGCTCAACAGGGAACATTCTCTGAAAGAACATAGGTGGTTTGTTATTGAATTTAAGGTTAAAAACTGACCTCTGAAGCGATGCCCAGGTGTGTAAACACATAGTCGAAGATGAGCTCTTGGATCTCGAAGTTGACCACCACGTTTCGGTCGAACTGGCTCTTCAGCAGCCACCGCAGAGGCTCCAGATTGGGGATGTCGTTGCCGATCTGAGTGTCGCTGCGTGCGGCTCCTCTGCTGCGCGCCGCCGCCGACCTGAAGAGCAGCCGCGGAGAAACGACGTCTCCCACTGCCCAGTCCGCCCGAGTCTGGAAGGAGCCGTTGTCGATGACTATCGGGGCCGGAGCGGGGGTCAGGTAGCCGGCCGGGACCTCGAAAATCGGATCGGGAGAAGCTTTACAGTCCTGAAATGCAAAAATTTGACACACAGCTTCTTCTTTGGAAGCCATTTTGGAGGTGTGTCACTGCAAAATACAGCCGAGTGGAGGCTTGGTGTTGCCTATCTAAAGTTCCGTCTGTTATACTGTTGGAGAAATTGACCTGTTTTTGCTGCAAGTTGAAAAGTTTACAATCTACTTATTAAATTTTAAACTTTTAAAATAATGGCCTTTTTTGACGAAAGTGAGTTTTTGCTGTTAATCATCTTATGATGCAGGCCACGTCTGGTAAAAACGCATTAATAGTGCAGTAATTTCATTCAAAATGGGGGTCAAGCTCAAACAAACAAAGAAGTTTGTTTTGTTTGCATAGTAATTTTAATGGTGATACCTACAGGTTAAAAATTACCCCATTCATGTGAGAAAAAAATTAATATGAATATGAATAGGATATATTTTAAAATCGTCCCCTACATACAATTCTTCAGGGATATATATATATATATATATATATATATATATATATATATATATATATATATATATATATATATATATATATATATATATATATATATATATATATATATATATATATATATATATATATATATATATATATATATATATATATATAGGATTTGTGAGAGAGCAGGATTTGTGAGAGTGGAAGCCAGTCCTGGTCTATTCACCTTATAAAAGTGGAATGTGGAAACTTGAAGCCTCTTTAGTGAAGCAGGAGACATCTTGTAAACAAACAACAGAAACACAAAATAAAGTACGCAAATTATTCAAATAGTGTATTTTATACACATATTTTATACACATCTTAATACATGTCAGGGATCTTCAAGTATTTGTTTTGGTGTTAACTTTGTGGTAAAATGCCTACCTCTAACCACCAGAGGTCAGGCTCTTCTCTATATGAGCACAATCCTTCTAAAAGTGACATTTTCAGATGGGGCAGCTTAATCATTTAAGACATATTGTAGCAACTCAAAAGATAGATATTCTATATCTATATCTATATATCTATATCTATATATCTATATATATATATATATATATATATATATATATATATATATATATATATATATATATATATATAGAGAGAGAGAGAGAGAGAGAGAGAGAGAGAGAGAGATAATATATATAATTTTATATGTATTTATATATGTTTTAGTGGGAAAAAATCATATTGAAAGTGTTACTGTTACCTGTAATCACTTATCACCCTTGCCTTGACCTCTGGGTCAATTGGTTTTATTTACCAGATGTAGACAAATTCAGTTTGAAGCTCCATATAAACCATGTGAATAGACATTTTCCCTGAGGCTCTGATATCCCTGATTTCTTTCTGTCTGCCGTCCTGTTACTCTCAGCTGACCGGGTAAAGCCTCAGCTGGTAATGTGGGACACCTGCACATGAGAACTACAGTACGTCCCAGCCAGCTTCAGTTCAGCCATTCATACAATGAACACAACCCTGTTACACTGGGATTCTGATTATGAACACACATTCTCAATTGCACACATTTAACCTAGTAATGATTATTCTAATTGTATTCGTATAGCAACACCCCACACAAAGGCAGTGACAAAGTGGTTTATATGGTAATAATAAAATGATATAGCAGAAACATTTGCATATGTTCCTGCACATACATAAATGCATACAAACACTGTGAGGTCCTTTAAGAAAATGTTCCACTGAAGGTCTTTAATTAGATGTTAAAAGAATACACTCTGATCAGCAGGCAAATGATTCCTTTCTTTAGGTGCATAATGCTGAATGCTATTTCACAAGCCTGTGAAAACACTCAAGATGTCACTGCATGAAAATGATCGAAGCACTGGATTAAAGATAGAGGAATTTGCCCATTTATGATTTACAAGCTCTGCTCATCTGCCAGCTTTGTATACTGATAGCATACACCAAGAGGATTTTGAATTATATTACTCTTAATACAACAGGCAGTGGGATAACACAGTGGGACAGTGGCACTGTTGTCTCATAGCTAGAAGGTCACAGGTTCAAGTCCTTTAGCTGCAACCTGTGTGTAAGTTTGCATGTTCTCCCCATATGTGTTTTCTCCGGCTTCCTCTCACAGTCCAAAAACCTGCTGAGCTTATTGAAGACTCTAAATTGCCCATAGTTGTGAGTGAATGGATTTACTGGCGACCTGTCTAAGGTGTCTCCAGCAGATCCCCATGACCCTAGTGAGGAATAAGCAGCTATAGAAAATGAATGAATGAACAATAGGAAGTCAATAAAAGTTTTGAAGGACTGGATATATGTGGTCTGTTTTTTGGCTTAATAAGAACTGAATAACGGATTAAAACAATAGCCATATATCAATACACCTACTGAGATATCAGGATTAAATGCACCAGAAGAAAAACTGCTGGTTACAATTTCATTATAATTGACCACAAAGAATTCATTTTTGATGATGAAACTGTTTAATTTTCATGTGGGTGAATCTACATTACCCACACTTGTTTATGTCTCCATTTCTAACAAATGTCATTTCTTCAATGTAGTTTCTTTATAGATTATTATTTCATAGCCGGATCAATCAGAAATTCCTTGGAATGATGACCAATTTACTGCAGCAGCCTATGCCACTTACAAGAGACAGCAGACAGTCAGATTTACCTCATAAGTAACCATGGTTCATTGTTCCATATTCAAAACACCCACCACAGGTAGCTAAGGTTTTCGACAGTGCGAGAAGAGGCTCATGGGAAATGTGGTATTTTTGGGTGGAAAACACTTCTGCTCCCTGAAATTCCTTGTAGGGCCTTTACATTTTGAAGATTAGTGCTAGAGCAAGGGCACTATTTAAACTGAAAGACAAAAAAAGAGTCGAAGCATTGAAAGGAAGCTGCATTTGTATAAGAGTCAATTTCATGCCCAGCACTTGCATGTTGTAGGTAGCAGCAGCAACAGCTGTGCTTAAAGTTGTACTAGAGGGAGTGTCCGAGACAGGGTCACATGCAAAGAAAGTGAGTTCAGATCAAAGCCATGTGTTAAAAGACTGCTCTGAGAGGAGGTTAAAGCACAATGCATCATACTGTGCTACTTAGAGCATAGCAATCAGGGGAATTAAATAAAATAAATGAAATTATGAATTAATAAATAATTCAAACTTATTATAAACATTTGGAATAATTAAAGTACATGTAGCTTTGACCATCAGGCTCTTCTGGCCAGAATAAAAGAATAGGGGATTTCATGTGTTCTACATTGCTTGGGTTTATTTCCTGGACAGCGCAGACATTTTGGAGCTGAGGAAGGAATAAAAGTGTGTGTGTGTATGTGGGGGGAGGGGGGTTACTGTATGAATCTTGATGGTGTGTCACTGAAGCATGAGCACAGTTCACTGCTCATGCACAAAGCTCTAAGTGACTGCCGTCCCCCTCCTGATGCTAATAAGCAGATCTGGGTCAGCTCACCCTCTCAAACACACACATACACATGGTTACATTCCCACTGGTAAGACACACACACACAAACACACACAGAGACAAATATATTCTCACTATACACACATACCCACCCACACACGTATGATCACAAGCTCCTCACAAATACACCCCCATACATCCTCTCCTCTCAAACACACACACACACACACTGATGTCCATCCCTCCCAGAAGGCAAGACGTGACATTGTGCCGCTGTCTGTGCTCGCTGCTCTCTGCTTGTTGTACTTGTCATCGAAGCAGCGGTGATGAGGCGCCAGGGAACTAATAGGCTACAAGCACTCTGGGACTGCCACGCGAGATGCCAGGCAGCCTCCATTTTGTGAAGACACAAACAGACTGTTAGTTGCTGGGAATGGAAAGCTTTGGGGAAAATATATATTTATATATATAAATATATATAATATATATATATATTTTTATATATATAAATATATATAATATATATATATTTTTATATATATAAATATATATAATATATATATATTTTTACAATTGATAAATTCATATAAATCTTTTTTCAACAATATCAGACATGGGCTTTGATAAAAAAAATACATACACATTTTAAAAATGCCTGAAATCATTCCTTCACACAAATTGCACATTTTAAAAATGCCTGTGTTCTTGCTTGAAAACACAAGCTTAACCAAATGTCTCCTAAATAAAACAATTGCTCTCAGGTGAACCTCAGCTTTCACTGATGAGAAGGGGTGTGTGGCGTTTTAGCTGCAACCAATGATGAGCCACATTTCCACAGTCACCCAGACATGAATCACATGAACCCCCATTTTACAAGCATTTGTAAACCAAGCAGGACAGTGGGTACCGTTTGACAATACTGTGACCCAGAAATAGAAGGCTAGCCTTGAGGAAGAGCGATGAGGATGTAGAGAGGAAGAGGATATGGACAAAATAGTGGGTTAGAGGAAAGAGAGTACACAGGCAGATTTCTGATGAAATTAGGATGATGTTGTCAGTCAGAGCCTCACAATGGCAATGTTTGAAGGGTGCAGCCAAATGTTGGGAGAACCACTGTTATCGAAACAATTCTTCGGGAGAACAGGTGTGTATGACGGACAGTAATTCTGTCATTGTGTCACACATGAAGCTTGCAGTGGGACAAGAACTTGTCGCATTTTATATTTCACTTTGAGCTTTACAGCAGCAAAGAGTTAATGTAGTGTACAGTAATGCTACAGTCACGATTTTCCATATTCAGGGTAATTTCACTTTGCACCACATAGGACTGCGAGACAACCTTGCAGGGGTAGAGTAAAATGGTAGGAGCCATTTTTACAACACAACCAAAGAAGTTGACCATTAGGTTAAGAGAGATACTAAGTGCTGTTATAGAGGGTGACAACATCTTTGGGAATATTGAATCCATTTCAATCGCTACAATTGACAGTGCTCAGGAGACATGAAACATGGATGAAACAGTTGTATTATGTGCCATTTGACTGGAACTGTGACAAAATGAAGGCTCCATCACCAGTATGTACAGATAAAACATGTGTTCTATGCAATGTTGAGTGCTGTACACTGTTTACTTTGTGTAGTGCTGTGCACGACAATTACATGACAGTTTTTTTGCATTCACTGAGCTGTGCTCCTTTTTTCACTCCCTGTTGTAATAGTGCACATGGCATGGCTTTTTAAAGGAGGTAGGAGATAAACTCTGATTGGTTGAGCTCATGTCACCTATGAATAGTCAGGGAACCCAAGACAATCCCTCTACACCATGCTCTCTCTCTATACGCCAAGCGTTGTGCCTTGTCCTGTTCTAACCACCAAATGACTTGGACACGCCTGCTTAGCACGCCTTGCGCTAAGACCATGAGAGCATCCGAATTGTGCGTGTGTGTGTGTGTGGGAATGACAAATGGAGGAAGGGAGACCAGTTTATGTAACAACTCTGAATCTGGGCACTTCTGATATCAGAGTCACACTGCAGACAAAAACCCCTGCAACCTCCGTGACTTTCTTCCACGCCCTGTCATGCCTGCACGCATGCACACACACACAAACACACACACACATACACACATTCTTCCTCTGTGAGACACACACTATAACCTCTATCTGTTTGTCTTTTCTCTCTGCCTCGCATGCAAAAACACACACTCGCCCCCACACACAGATTCTGTCACTACAGCTCTCTTCAGTCTCTGGCCCTACAAGCCCAGCAGATCTTTTTGGGCCACAGAGGGATTAATGTGTTTGTGCACCTGTCACTATTCATGTATAAACGTGTGAGTGCACGAGTGTGACTGTGTGTGGGAAGGATAGTTCTAAAAATAAAAAAAACCCAAATACTCTGACTTGTTTATTAGAATATGTCAGTACAGTCTCAATATATTGTAAACCCACTGTCTTCAGAAAGCAATAATTTCAAAATGTATCCATGTTAATTGTGTAACCCACACAGGTGTTACACAATTAACTTTGCTGATTACACCTATAGTCAGATTGAAGTTAGGCAGCTATACTATAGTAATTGACTGGTTGCTAAACCCCGCCACTGAACATTAACTGACATCATAGCAGCCACAAACAGCTTTGAGGATGGTGTAGCGTCAAATTCTGGGCCCTGTAAATTCTTGATGTTAATGGGCTCCTATCTATGCCAGTGCAAGAAGCACATCAGCAAAAAAAGAATATATAAAAAAAAAAACAAGCGTAAATAGGGTTTTCAGCTACAATCAGATTGTATTGACGACTGGTTCTTTCATTCACCTGAATTAATGCATTTTTCCTATATTCAATCTGGACTCACTATATTCCTATATTCAACCCCCCCTCCCCCAGATTGTCCAATATAGTACTGTGGGACAAAGTAACTGGAAAAATCAGCCCCTCACATACGCACACACTACCACACCCATGGACATACTCTGTCATTAGCATGTCTGGTACTGCACTTGAATGCAATAGCTAACTTATCAGCTGGTGAGGATGCTTTAAACACACAATGTGTAATTTTCTGCTGCTAGGGGTCTCTTATGTAAAACAACACCAAAAGATAGCATGGCTGACATCATTAGATAGCATCAGTCAGACCTGTTTGGTCTCCAGTACTTTTAAAGGGAGATGAATTATCCACAGAGGTCTGACTCTCACAAACAAATGATTAAAGGTTTAAAAAACACAAAATGAAGCAGAGTTTATGTTATTTGATCTGAATTTCTTAAAGGATATCTGATACTGCTAACGAGCTAATGCTAACGCCAGCTAAAAAAAAAACTGACGGATGCACACAGGTGCACAAAGAGGATATTGATTGGCAGCCATATTCCACCCCTTGATTATCTTAAATTAAACGTTTATTATAAATTTCCAAAAGTTCCAAAATTATTGTAAACATTAAAATATATAGCATTTAATCCAAAAAACTACAATATATTATTATTTTACCTTATTATTTAAAGTAATTAACAAGAATTTCGAATGGTCAGTCTGGTATTGTTGTCACTATTTGAGGAAGGGACAGATCAGTTGAATGTAAAATATATATATATTTTAAACAGTCTGATAACTAACAAAAGCTATAAGTAGACCTAAAGGCAAAAACACAATAAATAGGGACTAGTAAATGATACCACCTTAGTCCTTTAGGTGTATTGCTGCAAAATGCGGTTATGAATGAATCTTACTCTCAGCCTTGTTAGGATGCTGCGATGAAAGTGCGTCTGTTGCAGCTCATTATTCCTGTGTAAGAGAAAAAAATCCCACAATTTCTCCCGATGACTCTGCCGTCAGTGTGTGAATTATTAGATTAGACTAGACTGGGTTAGCACCGCCATCAGAGTATTGATGAGACTGGATGTCTAAATGTAATGTATTTATTTACTGTAATTATTTATTGCGTATGGTCTGTATTTGACTACTTCCGTTTTTTTTTTGTTTTGTTTTTTTGCAGTTTTTACATGGAAAAAAATGTTATTCATGTATGTATCACCTTTTTTTTAAAATAGTTTTATTCTTGTAAGTGACCATATCAGATCTTTGTTACTTATTATAATAGGAAAAGCTTTTTTCCTACTCTTGCATGTTAAAATGTCTGAAAATGTCTAATTTAATGCATGACAAAACTCTTGTAGGGCAATGTACATTTACACAACTGGACAAAGCTGCATGTAGCGATCTTCGACGTTCAGAGGTGGTGCGACGACAATTTACACACATCATTATTACTCATACACTTATTATTAGTCATTGCCCTCATAATTTTCACTAGTATTGTTTTGCTATTAATTATTGTAGAAAGCCTTGATATTAAGTCCCCGTTTCCTTTATTAGAAATAAAAAACACGATAGCGCAGCCAGCTATAGATTCATATCCTTTCTTACTGCTTTGTAAATAGCGAGCATCTTCCTTTTTATTTTTTCACTCGCTAACATCAAAAAGGTTTAGGGTTGTCTTAAATAATTTTAACTCTCTCCCTCTCCCCCTCTCTCTCTACCTCTCTCTCTCTCTCTCTGTCCAATTACTGTGACCATGGCAACTATCAGAGATTATTGCTCCCAGTCAGCACTGCACGGCTGTTAGACGAGGGTATAAGCCCCTCCGTATCTCAGGCCTACACACACACACACACACACACTGAATCAGGAGTGTCTCTCCGCCGCTGATTCTCTCCTACTCGCGCACATCTAGCCTGAATAAATCCTTTTCTTTGTAGCCTTAGAAGCTAAATTGGTCGCCCCAGCAACCAATCTTAAAGCCCCTTTCAGAGAGAAAGAGGCAGACTGGAAATCCATTTTGCCACGAGGAAGTAGCTTAGAAATACATCTCTCATGTTAAACTGAATTTAATATATCTTTGCTATTGTTAATAGACGATCAAGTTTATAACGCTTCCATACTTTTTATTTCTTGTATTTCTACAGCGCCTTTTTTCACATGTCTCACTAAGATGTGGAAATAGGTTAATTTTTGTAGATTTGGGGTGAGTCTGTATTTCGCCTGCTTGCGGTGCGCGCGCGCGTGACATTTGCGGCTCCTCCGTCCCAGCGCCCGCGGTTTGTGCGTGTGATGGGGGGAGGGAGAGACGCCTCAAGGACTCTCCCTGTTTCCACACACACACACGTGCGCGCGCACACACACACAGGCACCCCCAGAGATGGATGACACACACTAGCTTACAAACACTGTTATGGCCGGAACACAAATAGCAGCTGGCATAGCAGCCCAAGCCAAGCATGAAAATATACACAACTTTCACTGTCCTCTGGCTCAATTCTAAATTTAGACCTCTCGTCCATCTTCCTTTTTTTTTGTCTTGCAACGCTGCTCGTAAAATATCGTCTTACATTTCTCAATCATCTGTTTTACCCTTAAAATAAAAACAATACTTTAGTTCAGCCACGACTGTATGCCATTGCAGAAATGTCTAAATGTCCGGCTGCCTTTTCAGTCCTCCTGCCACACTGATCTACATTTCTGCAAGCGTGCTTGCAAAAAAAAAAAAAGACATTTTGCGCAACCGTGTCACAGCAGATTAAGGAGGAAAAGACGAGGTGCTTCGAATTCCCGAGGATTAGAGTTTATAGCTGGTGAAGGGATGACTCTTTTTCTCTATGAAGATACTGAGTACATTTAATCCTCCTAAAAAACTATATAGCTAATAGATGCCGTGCAAATTGTTCACACAAAATGGCCTTTTTTTCCCTTTAATTGCAATTGAAGGAAAAGGCCGATCAGCGTGTGTGGAGGGAGCTGTCCACGGTGCTGCAGGTTCATCATATCACCAACGAGTTGATTCTCCTCCAGCCTGCTGAACGTGCTCATCTGGAATCCAGATGTTAAATGAGCAGGAAACTGCAAATCTGCTGTTCGCCTTAGTCTGAGGACGTGATGCAGCCATTATTAAAGGCGTCTGCGTTTTAATATAAGCGATGTATACAAATACATGCATTTTGTTTTAACGTGTATTTTTGATTTTTTTTATTATCGAACGTGGATAATGCGTTAAATATATATTATGTTGGCAAAATCTGTAGGCCTATAATAGGCCTATTTATTTTCAAATAGGATTCCGTTCGAAATTATTATTATTGTATAATTACAAATGTTATATTTATTAATATAATTCGTTCTTTTGGGAAAATACCCGGTTTGAACCCATGCCTCAAAGTGACATGCTGCGGTTTGTGCTACATTTCACAAATTTAAGATTGGCAGCTGAAAAATTCTCTCACAAAAATAATAATAATAATAACAATAAAAAGAAAGAAAGGCCTGTTTGATTACAGGCCTGTGCTGTAAACGCCGTAGTTCACTGTAAGGAACGTTGCAGAAATCTATTTAAAGGCTCCGTTAGGATGCGTGGACGCAGAAGGCCTGATCTGACGTGTTTAGCCTGGTGTTCACACGTGCAGGACGCCTGTTGTTTGTTTGTTGACGGCACGTGCCCCGCGACCTGTTGACGAAAACAGGTCAAACGTTTGATCTCCCCCGTTCATTCATAACGTCTGGAATGGGCTGAAACCGTTGAATTCTGCCGGTTAAATAAAAGTCCCGTAGAGAGAGAGGGTCAACCTCTCTCTCTCTCTCTCTCTCTCTCTCTCTCTCTCTCTCTCTCTCTCTCTCTCTCTCTCTCTCTCGTGCACGCCCCCCCCCCCTCCCTTTTTCTCCTCGTGTGATGCGGTCGGAGATTCCAACGCTCGCGCCGTTACCGCATCACGACAAGATTGCTTGGAAGAAAAAAAAAACAAAAGAAAATATGCTGAATATAATTTTTTAACGGACATATTTTCGCCGCATATTTTTCCCGTTGGGGAGGACGTTGATGGAGAGTTCCGGAGGGAGTGATATGGACGAGCGAGCTGAGAAAAGCGGCTGAGGATTTTAACGGAGAACTCGGTAAAGCAGCCGCCGGCTTTACTTCACCACGACGTCCGAGAGGCAACAGGCATGACTTTACAGTAGGGCTCTGAAAGGAAAACGCGTCGTTACGTCGGTTTCAGGTTGAAATAGCGTCTTTAAATTCCGGTAAAAAAATAAAACCAAAAAAATACATAAACCAATAAAATGGCTCACCTCATTCGACACAAGCTGAGCAACAAGCTGACCAACGCGGCCCACACGGTCTCCAACAAATCTCAAGCCAAGGTCAGCGGGGTGTTCGCCCGCCTGGGCTTCCAGGCCGCCACGGACGAGGAGGGTTTGGGATTCGCCGAGTGCGACGACTTGGATTATGACTACAGGCAAGGGATGCAGATGGACGTCCTCCAGGGGGACGAGGACGGGGGACAGGACGGGGGAGACGGGGAGCTGGACGGGGACAGCCGCTACCAGAGAGACGGCACCGGACCCAGGGCCTCGGCCCTGAAGACGGGAGGCTCCCTGGAAGAGGACAAGCCCAAAATCACGTCATGGGAAGCGGGCTGGAACGTCACCAACGCCATTCAGGTAAAAAAAAAAAAACATGTGCTGCATGTATCAGGCCTGCAACTGAGCCAAGAGTCACCTTGAAAATCTGTCTTTTTTTTAAGATTGTTTTTTTTGCAGGCCTTCCCGAGGAGGAAGAGCGATGCGCAAAATTGTAACATTCCTCTATGATAAGTCAATGTATTTAAAACAGTCGAGACAATTATATAGGGGTTTATTATAAATAGATGCAGAGTCATTTAAAAGCGTTTTTTTCATTCACGGGTTGTGAATGAATTCGGCGCAGAAGCGGGGCTTGGGAATTTATTTATTTATTCAAATCTTTTTATCAGAGGTGCTGCAGGCGCAGCCTGTTTCGCCGTGATAGCCGCGAGGCTGAACGGCGCCCACGTGCTTATCACCCACCTCCATCAGATTCACTTTTTTTCTTTAATCGTTGCATATTGTTTATCTTATAATTCGATTCTATAAGCGAAGGATTAAGCAGATTTTTCTTTAAAGAGCGAGACGAATGTGAAAATCGATGTGGTGGAGACATTTGAAATTTGATCAAATAAATTCTCCATTGCATTTGTCAAGTGCAAAAATAATCTCTTTTCTTCGTTATTATATAAGATGCATGCCGTGTGAGACAGTCATTGCACACTGGCTCGGCCTGTCACAGCGATGTGGGCCTTGTCCATTACCACTCAGCTGCGCTTCTCTGTCCGCAGGGCATGTTCGTCCTCGGCCTGCCGTACGCCATCCTCCACGGCGGCTACCTCGGCCTCTTCCTCATTATCTTCGCGGCGGTGGTGTGCTGCTACACCGGCAAAATCCTCATCGCGTGTCTGTACGAGGAGAACGAGGACGGCATCACGGTGCGCGTGAGGGAGTCCTACGTGGACATCGCCAACGCCTGCTGCGCGCCCCGCTTCCCCACGCTGGGCGGCCACGTCGTCAACGTGGCGCAGATCATCGAGCTGGTCATGACCTGCATCCTTTACGTCGTGGTCAGCGGCAACCTGATGTACAACAGCTTCCCGGGTTTCCCCGTCTCCCAGAAGGCCTGGTCCGTAGTGGCCACGGCCGCGCTGCTGCCGTGCGCCTTCCTGAAGAACCTGAAGGCCGTGTCCAAGTTCAGCTTCCTCTGCACCCTGGCGCACTTCGTCATCAACATCCTCGTGATCGCCTACTGCCTCTCCAGGGCTAGAGAGTGGGCCTGGGAGAAGGTCAAGTTCTACATCGACGTGAAGAAGTTCCCCATTTCCATCGGCATCATCGTGTTCAGCTACACGTCCCAGATCTTCCTGCCCTCCCTGGAGGGGAACATGCAGAAGCCCAGCGAGTTCCACTGCATGATGGACTGGACTCACATCGCCGCGTGCGTGCTCAAGGGCCTCTTCGCCCTGGTGGCCTACTTGACGTGGGCAGACGCCACCAAAGAGGTCATCACGGATAACCTACCGTCGACCATCCGGGCCGTGGTGAACATCTTCCTGGTGGCTAAGGCGCTGCTGTCTTACCCGCTGCCGTTTTTCGCCGCGGTCGAGGTCCTGGAGAAGTCTCTGTTCCAGGACGGAGGCAGAGCCCTGTTCCCAGACTGCTACGGCCCCGGCGGGCAGTTAAAATCGTGGGGCCTGGGCCTCCGAGTCGCCCTGGTGGTCTTCACCTTGCTCATGGCTGTCTTCGTCCCCCATTTTGCCCTGCTCATGGGTCTGACCGGGAGCCTCACCGGCGCCGGCCTGTGCTTCCTCCTGCCCAGCCTCTTCCACCTGAAGCTGCAGTGGAGGAACCTCCTGTGGCACCACGTGTTCTTCGACGTCGCCATTTTCGTTATCGGGGGCATCTGCGCGATATCCGGCTTCATCCACTCGATCGAAGGGCTCATAGAGGCCTACAAGTACAATATCCACGACTGAGAGCTCCGGCGATGACCTTTATTTGAATGGCGATGTCCTAAAATGCTGCACTCCGGCAGGTTGCCATGACGCAGACCTTATCGAAACATCACGTTGACCACTTGACATAGAGGCTCTTCGAGGAGGATTATTTGTGTGAAGTGTACATCTTTTTATTTCGCCTTTGTGATAATGTGCAATAATAAACTCTACAATCATAGTGTAAAGTAGTTACTCATTCCAGGAAAACGTGTTACGGACAGAGGGACTCAGCCTCTGCATGTTGAAGGGGGGTGATTATATATGCGGGCATTAACACTTCTGTCCAAGTATCAGTCTTCATGCAAAGTTGTCCAAGATCCAGTAAAATGTCCTTCCTGGATCAGTGAGTGTGTACGTGTTTATATCTGGGGAATGAAATATGTGAAAAAAACAATGGAGTAAATATGTTATTAGCCTACTGGTATTTGAGCTGCTAGATATATCATTAATCCCACTTCAGAGAAAAAAATAAGACAGATGCACCCATCAGATCAGATGGCACTCTGTGGATTATAAACAACCACGAATAACTTATGTGTAGTCGTTACAGAATATTCGTTTTCAGTTTCTTTTTTTTTGTTTTTGTGTTTTATTTTCCATCTTATGCTTATAGTAGACCTTGTTTGTTTTCTTGGTGTTTCAAGTGTCATTCTGGATGAAGTGAATTCAAAGTGCAAGCAAGTGGGGTCCTAATTGTGTTCTATGAAAACCGTTTGTCTGATGATATTATCTTCCTATTGAACATGTTAATTGTGATTTAATGGAACTAATCATGGTGTGTGAGACAAAGAGTATTTGTTGAATTAAGAGATAAATAAATCAAATATTTTATGGCTGGTCATTCTAATGTTTCCTTGTACAGTGGAATATAGCGAGGTATGATTGAAATGTCTTGAAAGGTCTTGTTTATTTGACTTTCTCTTTCATTTTTGCTGTTCTGGGCTCTGGAACAGAAAGATAAACTTCCTCTTAACAGGTCAATTAAGCTTCTTCTTTCTAAAAGAAAAAAAAGTCTAAAGATGCAATCTTTGCCAAGCAAAAATAATTATATAATTATATATTATAAAGAACAGTGGCCTGGCAAAACATTGACATCAATGGCATTTTTCTGGTCAACATTAATAAACAATATTACTAAAACAGTATTATCATTAGTAGCTAACTGAACTGACCGGAGATTCTAGAAGAATTTTAGATTTCATACAACAAAGTGTAGAAATATGAAAAAGTAAAACGCAAAGAGTGTAATGCAGAATATAAATGATTTGATTGTTTCCACATTCTTTCATTAGTCAGCCATGACATGTGATGTATCTAAGAATGAGGATATAAATTTCTTCTGACAAGGACCTTAAACACATGTCACAATACTTACAAAAATGCTTATCATGTATAAATATTTGTTTTACGCTTCAGTTACTAAAACATGTTCTTATAATGTAGTGTTTTTTATTTGAAACGTTTATATAGAAGCAGAAATCAGGTTCACCAGGACAGACCAGAATAAAAAAAAACATTCTGTTCCTCTTTTTCACACACACACACACACACACACACACGCGCACACACACACACACACACACACACACACACACACACACACACACACACACACACACACACAAACATGAAAATCAAGTCTATTGTTAGACGTCAGTCAGTTTCACTTCTCAGTTAAACAGGAAGCAAAAGCAGCAGAGGAGATGATTGTTCACATACAATAAAGGTCAGTAACAGACTCAACTGCTTCAGGTCTGATAAAGCTAAACTAAACATATCTCAGTAGTTATAGTAGTTGAATTTGCAGGACTTCATGGTTACACTCATTCTCTTTGCAGCAAAATGCTCCTATCTGTGATAATAGCTCTCACGCTCGTCCTTTGTACCTGTGGAGAAAATCCTGCCATTCAATTCGTTCTGACCAACAAAGGACTTCAGTACGGTGAGTTCATTTAAACACACGACTGCTCATATTTGCCTTTTAAAGAGTCTAAAGAGAATAAAATTCCACCATTTCTTTTTGTTCGTTTTTTTAAAGTGATGCGTGTACTTGGTTGTTCCAGGAAAGCATGTGGGTGCAGGCTGGATCCAGGACAAGTTGGAGCTCGTCACTCTCCCTGATATCAATGGTGAAATCGGCATCGGCATCTTGGGCAGCATAGGCTACACATTAACAGGGTAGGATTACACGTCACATTCTTCATATCTTTTCAGTTACAATTTCATTGCAGTTTAACATTTACTCTTCATAATTATAGAGATCTTCTTCTTCAAATGGCCTAAACTCTGTATGATTTATTACTATGAACTTGAACTCCAGAATAACCTGTGTTGGTTTATGCAAGGTTTATGTTTTCTCTTTAGAATCAAATTGCACCCATTTGCATTATCCCTGTGTGTGTTCTCACACCTCTCTTCACCTTTCTTCTCCCCATGTGTTTGTAGCATCAGGATAGCCAAATGTGACTTTCCCGAACCGTCTGTTGAGTTCAATGAGGACCCCACAGGATTCAAGACATCCAGCTTAGGCCTCAGTGTTGCAATAACAGGAGAGTGGATGACACACTATAAGGCAATGTGAGTTGGAAAAATGAGCAAACCTCTGCTAACAGCTGTTCTATTAGGACATGTCGTGGTGTTCCTCTTTATTTGGTTGATTAATTTGTACGATTTTTTTCTTTTTATCACCACACAAGTGTTTGACTGATTGCACATGTATGAAATTTAATGTTAATTTCATAGAGATACACACATCAGTTAGTAATACTTAGAAATAAATATATATATAAATAATGAGGAACTGATATTGAGGTTAGATTTAAACTGACCTTTGTCTTATTTAAAAAAGGAAGTGTTTCTTTATGATTTCAATGTTTCCAGTGCTGAATTGTTTGCTGTTTTGTGAACATTAGTTTTCTGTAAAATAGTCAATGCGCAAAAGTAAATTAATGTTTCTAAAGCTTCTACAAAATATCACCCAATGAGTCTCGAGTCAGTGTAAAACCTTCAATGCAGCCGAAGGTGTTAGGCTCCTTTTGAGAGGATCCAGCTCAGCTAATATCTATCTAACAATGCACATGATCTCTGTCTGTATTTGACTCTCATATCTGAATCATCCGACTTTATGTATCTCACATGCACGATTTAACTAGAGCAAGCAAAGTATTTCATGCACACAATATAGTAAAATGTTGCCTGGATATGTGTATTTTTACTCTCTGCACACAAGATGAAAAGAAAATCCAACTTTCAAGACTTAAACATCCACTTATAATACACTTTCACTGGGATTTATTTGAAGTTTTGATATCCCTAACATGCCATATTTGCTCCGAATTTCAACCCAATGCAGTTTTACAGCATTGCCTCAAGTAAATCCCTGGAGCTACAAACAAACTTGATTTGTATAATATGGGACTTTACTTCCTTGACTTTGTGATGTCATGTAGTTGCTCCCTCCACCTGTAGAGGATCCCAGCATGGTCTACCTGCCCACACACCTACTCTCATACCCTTATTTCAATCTTCAAAGTGAAAATCAGCCAATAAGAGGAGAGACTCATGAATATTTATGAGACAGATCAAAAAATGACCAGTGTCTTTTGGAGCTCCAGCGAGGTATTCTAGAGAGCATCATAAAACTACATTGAGTTGAATTTTTGTGCTTTAAATTGCAACACCAGGGCGACAACTCATTAAAAACTACAACAAAAGACCACTTTCAGTATATTTATGTAGCTACACTCTCATCTATCCAGTAAATGCAGCTATCTTGGATAAATTATTAGACATAGATAAAGGTCTGCAGTTTATACTCCAGTTAAATGTTGCAACATTCATGGTTATATTCAAATTGAGAGAATTAAATAATAAAGTGACACACTGCTGCCTAATACGGAGATCATTCTGATTTTTAACTTGTATTTTTACTAAATTTGTATGCCACCTGAATGTAGTGTAAACAAGGAAATGAGAACAAACTGTGAGAAGGAAGTAAATACTGAAATTATTATGTCCAAACTACACTGATCTTGAATGTTGTATGTATTTTCAGACATGATGGGGGATCATTTGACTTGGCTCTATTTAATGTGGATGTGACCTCTGTAGTGGAGCTGGGGAAAGATGTTAATGGACATATGACTGTCGCCAGTATCGGCTGCGATGCCCAAATTGAAGATGTGGACATTCAGTTCAATGGTGGAGCCAGGTACAGTACTAACAAATGAGAAAGTGAGAGAGACATAGAAGGCTATATTTTGAAGGTGCTAAAATTGTCATTGTGCTGAAATGCAACTGTCAATTTAACAACCAGCATCCAATTCATGTTAATGAGCAAATGCAGTTGTGCTCATTTTCACACCAGTGGGTGTGTTGCAAGCCTAAGCTGCAGCAGCATGTCTCTCCATGAAGAGAAACTTGTGGCTTCTTTTTTTTTGTCAGTGTGGCAGAGAAAATCTGGCTTACATCTAAATTTACTGCAAAAACTATGTATTCTAAAAATCTAAATCTATTTTCCCAATGAAAATAGACAGCAGAATAATACTTGGTGTGAGATTAGCCTTTATATAATATTTTCAAAGTAAAGATAACTCACTACATATATCGCCAATTATTATATTAGTTTTATTTTACTGTATGATATATACACAAAAAAATATTTAAACTAAAATGTACAATAAATGTTAATATTACGTTTCGCCCACAAACCAATATCCTGTTAAAATAAGACAATCAAGGTAGATCAACTTGATTGGATTACGTGGAATAGGTGTTATATAAAATTATATTCATACTAGGAAATTTTTTTTAAGCATAGAAACTACTTAACACTGATCTGTCCTGTTGCAGGCAGCAATAAGAACACAGATGTCTTAATGATCCACAGGAATGTTGTTTGTGTTACATAAAATTCCAGAAGTCAGAAATGCATGAAATAAGACTAGTTAAAAGCTGTTAAAGGGCTGGTGCACTCCCACGTCATGACTCACTCTCTTCAAATTGGCTTAAAGGGGGAAATGACACTGGTTGAGTTCATGTTATGGCTCAATCACCCCTATGAATAATTTGGTAACCCAAGACAAGCCCTATGTGACATGCACGTGCTCAGTGAGCACCCATGTAGTGAGCTGGCTTCTAACTATAGCAACTACAAAACCTCAAGATTAAAGCTCTGCAATCTTTGTCTACAGTTGGATATTTCAGCCTTTTGTGAAGCTTTTCAAGGGGCCCATTAAAGGTGAAATAGAAGATACTGTGAGTGTTTCCCTACATCTTAATCAAATATATCATTTGGTCTGTCCTCAACGATCATCAGATAATGTTCAGGTGAAATCAATATATATCTTTATTATACTTATTCAATAGTTAACTGTACAGGATGCCTGCCTTTTTTTTCTTCCAAGATCTGCCCTGCTGTGGAGGAATACATTTTAAACTTGGAGTACAGCCTACAGGCCATGAACGGTATTGCAACATACTTCATCTAATTATCTATCTAGAGCCCCTTTCACATACTGGCAACTCTTCCCAGGCACCACTAGTGATTTTGACTATTCACACATGCAACTCCATTCCAGAACATTCCTGTCTTCTTGCACCTGTTCACCAGTCAATTTTATTTGTATAGCCCTAAATCGCAAATTACAGTCACCTCACAGGTTTTATACTTTGTACAAGAGCAACACAACATCCCCCAAAGTGATCCCTCTTCCAGAACAGACAGGTTTGCAACAGATGTTGTGTGTATAGGATGGAAAACAATACATTTGAACAGGTATGAAATATCACAGAGCAGAACTCTTTAAGTGCCCTTCCCAGTGATGCCCCTGCTTGTACCATTCTGTGCATATTCCCTGTTATGTTACTAGGTCTGGTTGTGAGAAATTGCCAAAACAGATTTTCCAGATAAACAACTCTGGCTCATGTTCACACATTAGCCCTTTCTAGGAAAATTGCTGATTGCTGAACATTTGTGGAAAAGGTTGCATATGTGAATGGGGCTTTAAAAGCAGAATGCAGAAGGAATGTCTGTTATTGTGTGTTTGTCTCATATGTCAAAAAAACATTCACCCAATCAACTTAACACTTGGTGAGTTGCTGGGGAACCATGTAAGTGGTGTGACTAATTAGGTGCATTTTAGACAGATTATGGTTCTAAAACAACACAATTTATGTTTTTGCTTTTAAATTTTCAACTGTAATGTTTCATTAACACTAAAAGACACACAAATATTTGTGTTGAGCTAATGCATGCACATGCATAATTAAAAACAAATACTTGCTTGATTATGTACGAGTAATGTCAAGAGTTTTTCTCAAGGCTATTTTCTGGAGGGGGCATCAATGATAATGAACATGTTCACCTACTATTTCAGGGCTGGTGTGGTGGTTATGAATCCATGCATGGAACCAAAAATTACAAAAGCTAGAAGTGACTTTACTTTAGGCCAAAGGTGAAAAATAGTCACGAAAAAAAAATATATATAGATAATTTAGACTACTATGATTTCTATTCTATTCAGTTTCCCTTGAGGTGAATGAAGACCTCACTCTTGCCATCCCTCTCACTGACTCACCACTCATTGAAGCTTCAAGTCTAAATCTGGGTTTTAAGGTAAGAATGCACATATAATGTAGTAATGGTTTTATAATGTTTTATTGTGGTAGTCCCCACAGGTGATTTTACTTCTTTGAAAAGAATAACATACATATTAAAAATATTTCTATCACCTTTTGGCAGGAATAATACATACTAATAACTCTATTTGGTCATTCATTTAAAGGGTGAGTTCTACAGTATCAAAACTCACCAGGAACCTCCCTTTGAGGCCCAGCCTTTCACCATGCCTGAGCAGCCAAATTACATGTTGTCGGCCGGCCTGTCTGAGTTCACAGTGAACTCTGCCTCCTATGGATACTTCTCAGCTGGACTGCTTCAGACCCTCATCAACGACAGCATGGTGAGTTCAGCTGAAAGGATAGAAAAATGTAAGCAAGACAATTTCACATTCCTTTAAGGCTTAGAAAGTGTTTTTCACCAGAAAAAAAACATACATCTATGCATTACTTTAGGTTAAGTAATGATCCCTTTTCTGTCCTAACGATGTCAGTGATTATGGAATGTTGTTTCATCATGTCAGATCCCTCCAAAATTTCCTCTGCACCTGAACACCAGCTCAATGGGTTCCTTCATTCCTCAGGTGAGTTTATTTATCAGGGTTACAATTGGCTGCATGCAGTTAATGAGTCATAACTATACCGGTGACAGCTAAAGGCTTTATTAGGCTCAAGAAAATTGTTAATAAAACAGGGAACACAATGAATAACAGTGATATTTTTAATCTTCATAATTCCTAACTGACTGTGTCCTGATAGGACAAAATATTGACAGATTGACAGCACATGACTGAAATGTGCACAATGAGTGAAAGCAACACTTAATTATCATAATAGTATTTTATTTAGTTTTATTTGCATAACCTATGTGGACCTATGGACACTATTTTAAACTGTTGTCAACAATAATGCAGTTTGTTTGACATCACAATTGAATCGCAAATCACCAAAAGGAAAAAAAAACTATTAATAGTCAATACTTATCAGATTAGGACACTTAATGAGAAAAAATAGCCTTAATTGTGACACATTATCAATTGAGCAGTTAATACTAATAACAATATAATGTGATATAAATAACAATGACAAATAATTAAACTCCCTTGTTGACATCCACCCTGTTATATACTTGTGCTGTGTACCATGATTTGATTCGATCATGAACAGATGAAATAATTAAAGCAAGAGGAAGCCAGTAAGTTCATTAACAGACTTTTCTGATCCACAAAAGTGGATTTTCTGGACAGAAACCTAGTTCTGGCATTTCCCTTAACAAAGAGCCAGAGTTTCTCCTCTTGTTGTCTATGTAGCAAAGAACTGGCCCTCAAGGATGATATTAGGCAACACTAATTTGCTTAGGTTTAGAACCAAAAAGAAACGTCTCTGGTTTTGGCTTTGTGATGGGGTAATATGTTGTCTGTGGGCCAGGTCACTGAGAGGTCATCCTCTCTCGTCTCTTTAAGTCTTCACTCTTCATGGAGTTGGTCAGAATATTATCCGTCAACGTTTCTTTCTCCTGCAGCTGCCCAAGTTGTTCCCAGGCCTGCTGATGAGTCTGCAGATTTATGCCAGAGAGGTTCCAGAGTTTGCCTTCCAGCCTGGTGCTGTTAAAGTGGAATTCCTGGCTGCTGTCAAGGCCTTCGCCATCCAGCCCAACGCTACACAGACCCCACTGTTCAAAATCCACGTGGCAAGTCCTTTTTTTAACTCTTTATATCCACAAAACTTTAAAGTAGAAAGGGTGTTTAAAGGGTGTTTACGTGATCACTCAACCCACAGAAGAAAAAAAACTTTAACTAGTGCTAAAGTTATTTGTCAGTTAGTTGATTAACACCAAATTAATGGACATGGACAGCTATTTTGATTCATCATTTGAATTATTTATCAAGTAAAAATTGATTTGCCGAAGTTATAATCATCATGATCCATCAGAAATCACAAATTACACTTCATTAAGTTTGGATTAAAAATGAATATTTACAAGCAGTCCTAAATGTAGAGTAACTTTGTTTCCTTCAGGACTCAGAATTCAGTGCCAAAGTGTGGGTTGATGATGAAAAAGTGAAAGGCTCCATGACAATGGAAAAGTGAGTTTTGCCATGTTTAAAACACATATTAGAGTCTCCAAGAGTTTCCAAAGTCAAACTCAAAGTAATGACACCGTCTTCTTTCAAACAGTTTTACACTGAGTCTTGAATCGACTGAAGTGGGAACTTTTAAGGTAAATGACACAAGAAAAAAAACATTGCATTATTCCGTGTAAGGCAAGATTCATGAGTAAAGAATCATGTTTTTCTTTGTAGACTGATGCACTGGAGAATGCTGCAAGGATGGCAATGAAGCTGATGGTTGTGCCAAAACTGAATAGTGAGTTTTAGTCACTTTTTTTATCAGTGCTCCATAGAACCTCCTCTTTGACATCTCTCCATTGGAATCTTTATAGTCCATTCATTATAATTGCAAAAATAAATTTAATTCTTAATTTGTGTATTTCTGTTTGCTTTTTTCTTACATGACTGACATAAACACACAAAAAAATCATTTGGACCAAATATTAGCAATGAAAGAAATGAAGCTCATTTAATTGTTGTTCTTACTGGAAGTTGCTTTAGTAAAAAAATATGGTAACAATTATTTATTAAGGTCTAGTCTATAATGCATTATGAACACATTATAATGCATTTATAATACTTTATAAAACTGGTTATGAAGGGTTATGATCATGAAAGACAACTTATAACAAGGTTTATAAAGTATTATGTATTATAAATCCTTTTTTCATGCCAAAGTGACAAAAGATTCAGATTTTTCCTTAAAAGACTGTTGTCACTTCAACATGGAGGTATAAAGCGTTATGAATGTTGAATTTATAATACATTATGTAAACCGCTTGACATACATGATTATAAACCTTTATAACACATTTATTAAAGCATTTATTAAATGTTTATATTAGGGTAACTAAATTCGGCATACTGGATCACCCTTGTCCCGATCTGTACTTTTCTATTTTAGACCTACTGAGCGAAGGTGTCGTTTTACCCAGAATGAGAAATGCCCAGTTGGTCAACACAGTTCTGACAGTGGAAGAGGTCAGTATTTGTTAAAGATGTAACTATGCAATGTTAATGTTTTATAGCTTTAATTCAGTACAAATGTTTTGGGGGGGCTGACTGTTGTCCTTTTTTTCTGAACAGGGATTTATTGCCATCTCTTCAGACGCAGAGCTGCTACCAGACAGAGGTTACTACTGACACCCAACATGCCTGTTCTTCATTCCAGTTGAGATTCCTGTGGAGGGATTTTTTTCTTGATCATTAAACCTGTTGGTGGCATGTCTGACATAAAGTTAACAGTCCGGATAAATACACTGTGAATGGTTAACAAATCTTTCTACACAGTACATAATCAACATTTCTATACGCTTAATGTTTCTACAGCCTTTATTTCAAAGCCAGTTCCATTACAAATTCAACTTTTAAAATGTTTATACTGTAGCGTAGATGCGCAGCATCAGTTTGTTTAAAATACATATTTTCTCATTATTTTAAAATAAAAAGACCTCACTGGGGTAAAAAAGGTTTACAATATTAATGACATCAAATTCCCTCATGTCTGCGTGGGTTCTTTCCAGGTTCTCCGGCTTCCTCCCACAGTCTAAAAACATGCTGAGGTTAATTGGAGACTCGAAATTGCCCATAGGTGTGAATGTGTGAGTGAATGGTGTGTGTGTGCCCCACAATAGGCTGGTGGACGTATGGGGTGTATCCCTGCCTCTCACCTATAACGTGCTGGGATTGGCTTCAGCAGACGGCTGTGACCCTAATGAGGAATAAGCAGGTATAGAAGATGACTGACTGCATTGATGTCAGCTATTGTGTCAATAATTATGCAACCACCAGATGGAGGCAAAGTAATAAAAAAGTTAAAGCTGCGAGCAGCAATAAACAAGCCCTCACACCCCCACACACGTCATGGCGGAAGGGTGATGCGGTCAGAGGGTTGAATGCGTTGAAACCTGGACTGTCATGGGACCTTGTGCAAAGGTGTTAAATATCAATAACTGTGTGCAGTATGTAACAGTATAGAGCACTAATTGTGTGCATGTAATGTTGCTATACTATATATATATATATATATATATATATATATATATATATATATATATATAGCATATAGCATGTATAGCATATGTAGACCACATCTTATAAATCAGGTAAATTGAATGACTAACTTCCTGTTCCCAGTAGGGGTCGCTATTATTGTGACTTATATACTTAATGTCATGTCAGTGTCTACCATGTGAGGAGCAGACCAGTGCTCAATTTATGTGGGAGCCAGTGGGAGCTCATCTGTGGGGGTGTCTCAAATACTTCATATTTAGTCATAAATAAAACTCATTTCCTCCCATAACTTTGTGTTGAACATGTTAATAATATGCACAGCTGCACTTCACTACCACGCTACCACGCTACCATGCTGGAAACTGCTAACAATAAACAGCTTGTGAAAGTATTGTATGTAGTGTGTGCAAAAGTTGTGCCATGCTCAAAAACTTCTCCCCCTCTTGAACTCTTGATTTGGTGCAGATTAGACAAAGTTATAGTAAGTTCCTCCATCATTGCAACCAGGATTAACTTAAGAAAACACTTTTGATTGATATTTATATCCAATGTCTGAAGATGATTCAGAGTGAATTTTAAATCAGGGGCAAAGCTGTATTGTATCTGTAAGGATTCTTCTTTCTTTCAAATTTTTGGCTCTGTGAAATGAAAAAATAGCCCCACAGAAAAAATTTAACGTTACACATGTACAACATGTAAAGATGCATCAAAAATTGACGTTGATGAATGAAATTTGGTACGCAAATCAATCAGGTGAAGACGAACAAGGAAACATCCAGGTTGAAACAAAGAACATAAGGCATCTCTCAGAGTTTTGCAAGCTTGCATGTTATATTATTTAAGTGATGAGGACTAAGGAAAACTGTGCATGCAAACCTGTTGAGAGCTGAAATGTCCATCGCTGCTTGCAGCTTTAATTCAAATTCATATCTTTAACTGAGCAGAAATCTCTATTTGGCCACAGACAGGTTGAGGAAGAGAGTCTTACAGGAGAACACACCTGCAGAGTTAAAGCAGAAGGAATTTATCAAACACTTCGGCATCTCCATATTCATGAAACAATGACATCTCTTTATTATGAAACATTGCAGTGTGCAGTCAATAGATTCTGTTACATGTTTTTACATTCTTGGAATGTAACACCACCAAAATATAAATATTATCTTATTTACAGCCACTGTTCTTAAAATGTTCCCCATAAAAACACAACACTTTCACACAGACAAGAGGCTGCGTGGACACTGAGTCAGTTGATGATGAGCTGGCAACAGATTGTTATTTAGGAAAAGGAAGCTTAGCTGAACTAGAGGCAGGTGTGAAAAAGGCGGACTGTAGACAAACAGGAACGTACTGAACTATTTGAGACCATGACAGTCTAGCAAGATACTGTATCAGCTGTGGAGCATCTCTGAGAACTCATGAGCCCTTTAGCTGTATCACAAAACCCCTTTAATGTAAACTTTAATATGTAGAACTGTCCTTAATTTAATTTGTCAGGAGTGTTGTAGAGAAGAAAAGAAACACTAGTTATGCTGCTTAGATCTTAGAAGCCAACAGAAAGAAGATGAAGCAAGATCAACTATGTAACACCTGAGAGTTCTCTATGGGAGAAAGTAAGCAAATGTAGTATAAATACTTGCAAAACACCACAAGCTTAGAGCTTTTAAATCAATTCGTTCATCAACCTTTGCCAGTGTTCACCAGTATAGTACAGTACAGTGCAATACACCATAAATAACACCAGTTATAGACAGGGTTTAAACAAAGGGCAGAGCCTACAGAGGGGGTTTGTTGATGATCACAAATCAAGGTTCGAAGTGCTTTTGTTGTTTGGGATATTAAATCTGCAGCTATTTCCATCTTTCTAACCATTTTAAAATATGGCACTCAGAGATCCAAACTTTTCAAAATAAATTCCTGCCACTTTAAGAGTATTTTAAGTACAAATGTTGGAAGTAAAATAATTTAACACTCAACTGAACAGCACATTACCAGCGTGAAAGAATAGATTGACAAAAACCTTCAGAAAATTAACTTTTTTACCTTGTTTTTACCCAAACGCGACCAGGCTTGCATCTGTTTCACAACATAAAAACACTCTAGTCCACTTCAGAAATAATCTTCTTAGCATCACGTTCTGCTCCTGAGCAGCGGACTGCTTTGGAAACTGCACTAAGAACAAAAAGACAAGTACACGCACAAACCAGCCTTGTTTGCTGTCTACTTAACCCAAACCTTTCAGACTCAAGCTCACAGAAAAGTCGATGTGAGAAAAAGTAAAATTTGGGGTAGGATAAAAAAGACTCATCTGGAATATACCTGGAAGTTTCTGGAGAAGCAGCCTTGTTCTGGAACAAATACAAATAAATAGTGGCACTTCACAGCACAGTTCCAAGATACAGGTGCTTAGAATCTGACCTCACAGCAGAGAGAAGAAGGCCTGCTGCCTTAAAATCAAAAGCCAGATGATACTATTTGTAACTTATATGCACCAGTTACTTTTAAACTCTGTTACAGCCTGTTTGCATTAGTGGGCGTTTTGGCATTGAGATGTTTCAGTCAGTTTTGCTGTCAGTTAAATGTTAAGAAAAAGTGACAAAACTTCAGAAGTGCTTGTTTACAAAGATTTTGAAGCAATAAAAAATAAAAAAGTCAATAGTTAAAGTTGAAGAGAGGCAGTGAAGACAAAGGGGAACTAATGAGATGATGTGGAGGCACGGTGTGAATTTTAAAAGAGCTTTAACATCGCAAGACTACATCCCACGAGCTTTAAATGCAGTCCCATTTGACCCTGTATGCTACACTGTCATCAGCTCGAAACTCCCCGTTTTTGTGTTACGTATCTCCATATAACACAGACTGCTGAGGACAACAGCGACTTCTTGTAACAGATGAAGACTTGCGAACACACACGCAAGTCCTGAGGATGGGGCTGGGGTTGTTAGGCTGTGCTGGCAGGTGATGTGAGAGGTCCCCTGTGGGGGGAAAAGGTCTGAGAGATCCGTCTGTTCATTGTGGTAAAGGGAGGCGGCAGCGGAGGCCGCCATCATTTATCTGCAACAGCTGCTGCCATGGAAGCACGCATGGTACCGCGGGCAGTCGCCGCCAACTCCTCGATCTCCGTGTTTAAACGTCTGATGACCCACTCCATCGCCTCCCGACCCTGACGCACACAGAGGAGAAGTGTCACAACAAAACACAACAGGAAGTGGCGACCATTTTGATATAAAGAGAGATGCCGCGTTCCATGATATGTCTGGAGATTTTAAAGGTGGTTTCACCTTGCAGGCGTTGACGGAGATCTTCTTGGCCATGAGACCCTCGAGGTAGCTACTCAGACTGACGCCTTTCACACTGATCAGAGCCTCCTGGGTCAGCACTGTCCTGAATAATCACAAAAATTATAGAAGATCACCAACAGTGCTAAAAACAAACAACACAACAGTGCGGGGCCTGTAGGAAATATGTATTCCTAAAGAAAAGTGGAAGCTTAAATATATTATAAATAAATGTATTGGACTGTTACATCGTCTTAATAGAAAAATTGTTTGGACATGGACATATATTGTGATAAGGAGACATGCAGATAGTTATTGCAAAAAAAAAAAAAGGCTACAGTTTATCTTCAATGCTAAATCTACCTATCAATTTTGAAATTGTGTTGATAGGCCAAGTAAAACTGGACTTATGATAAATCCCTTACTTCGTACTTTTTTCTATATATTGTAATGACCTGGCCATGTTAACGTTATACGCGATTATAAATGAAAGAGTTTCGGCTCAGATTCTGTTCTGTTGGGTGATAGTGCTGGGATTTCCAGAGGGTCTGTGAACGCATCTTGTAGTAAGCCTGTGTTAGTGTGAAGAATAAAGCAGCAGCTAACATGGTTTTTGAGAGAAGTTATTATAATACTTTCGTTACGTTGGCTGATTGGGGACAGCGGAGCTTTAAATTGTAAGGAAAGTGCTGGGATATAACATGAGGAGGAGCCGTGATATGGAGCTTTACGCTGTAACGAAAGAGCTGCTGCAGGATAGCACTGTGATACGCAAGTCTATGAGGTTTTATATATTAATAATACCATTTTGAATATCTATTGAAAACTTCCACAAAAAAGGATGCATACCATTGTGCCATGTGCAGCTATATCTGAAAGCTGAGGTTGATCTAACAAACAGAGATACGCGAGACACAGACGCTCCTCGCCTTATAGACAGAGATTTTAGTTACTACAACATTTCTGCAAAAGTACTTGAATTTAATTGCTTTGCTCTGTTTTGGTTGATCACATGAATTAAACTGTGTGAGAAAGATACTTTGAGCTGTGGTATGTTTTAGTGCATTCTGACAGATTTTTCAATGGTAAAATTGTTAACAGAACGTCATCTTCCTACTAACTGTTGCTGTAGAAGCTCTGCAGAAGGCATACTGGATCAGCAGACCGTCTATCAGATGTTCATTAATCAGTACTTCGCCCAAAATCTGCATAAAATCTTGTTTAAAATAGGATTTGTTTGCCTACCATTCAACTGAAAAGTTCTAGATGATGACAATAATAGAAAATACTTTCTGGAATTCTGCATGCAGCCTCGTTGCCATGACAACTGTATAGAAGAACGATCATTGTTATTAGTAACACTCTTCCTGCTATAATAAGTGAGTTGTGAAAAAGGCGTATTTAATTTCACTTAGAATATAACTCAGCCCCAAACAGAGAACAATGTAGGACCAAACTACAGAAGGAATAATATTACACAAGCTGAGTCATTTACTTTTCAGGATCCTGTGGGTGTGGCTTGTAGGTCAACTTCTCGTCTACAGATACCAGGTTAGTGAAGGAGATCTGGATGGGTAAAACGAAGTTGGCATTAGTCTTTTTTTAGATCAAATACAATATTACATTCATGAGAAACGGCAGTAAGAGCAGTCAGGGCAGAAAAAAAATGCCCCAACTCTGATCTTCTTGCTACATTATCCTATGAAAACAGGTGCAACTGATATGATATGATCATAAATGAATGAACCATTCTAACTGGTAAGCAATAATTATAAGTTGTTACACCAACAGGGACAAAGGCATATGAAGAAATTGCATCAATTTAACGTTGACTTTGAATCAAGTAATTGATAATACTATGGGGCAAATATATTTGATCTATAGTGGTATTAATGTCTTTAATGGCTAAATGTCAGCCGTTTTTCATTTCTTTTGACCTTCTCATGAGTTAATGTTGAAGGAAAGTCTTTATATTTATTTGGATATTGCGGAAAGACAGATGTATTGAATGCTGAAAAAATACAGCATATTGCAAAGTTTCCTCAAGGCTTAAAAAATATTTAGCAGACAAGAGTTTCACCCAGGGTTAAAAATATCTGCTGTATCACAATAAGATAAATATAAATATTTCCAAAATTTCCCAGCTTAGTTTCTCATGGAAAGTTTCTGGACATTAACCCGGAAATTTTTCAGCCCATTGCAACCCTATAGCCAAGCCTCTCAACACACACACGCATAATCTCATCTCTAAAAGCTGGTGTTTTTCTGAATGCCTCTACAACCTGTTACATCAGAGATTAAACAGACAGTCCCTGTGTGATATTAAATCTTTAGGACCTGCAATTTGGCATTGATTGTTTTGAATTGTTTTGAGTAGGTAGAACAAAAGCAGTGCTTTCCACATTTTAAATATAAGTAAAATGAAGGATTGTATTGCAATGAAAAATCAGCACAAACAGCAGTTTGATTCTTCCTGACCTCTTGGTTTGCTGCCCTGATTAAAATCCTTTTCTCAGTGTCACAAAACAACAGATCTAGTTGACTCTGTGCTTAATAACTCTAATTTATATCGATATTACTCACATTTGTAGATTTGAGCTCAAAGGTTTTCTCTTTAGGGTCCACTATTGAATGTTCTTGGACATAAGTGCATGTTCTTGTTACCCCAATAATCTGCAGCAAAAAGAGAAAACACACACACAAAGTGATTACATTATCAACAAATTAATGCATCTCTGCAGTTTAAACCTTTATGCCATCGTCTAACTTACAGATTTCGCCATGGCGGGCAGACCCCACTCTGTACTAAGTAGCCTTGTGCTGTGTAACCGTCCCTCTTGGTCCAGGCTTCTGTCCAGAACATCCACACCAAACACGCTGGGGTTCATGGGGTTGGGGTATTTCTGCATCGCTGCCTTGGTCACCGTTTCCCATGGGTGGCTGTAAAAAGAACAACCAACTAACATTAAAAGCAGTTTGAATTAACATTCTGGTAAGGCTCAATCATAGCTTAGTTTAATAAATGCACAGTTTGCCTTATGGATAAAATGTCAACTTCAGTAAACACTGTAATGTCAGTGTCTTCATTGTGCTTTTTCATCCACTTATTTAAATCTGTCAACAAAAAGAGTGCATGTGAGCTGCTGACAGCCTGCTGGACTGGGCAATAATTCAAGAATCTTTCATAGTAATTATGTGACAAATAAAGACTGATTGATATATCCATGGTAACCACCTGCCACCCATAACAACGACCAACATACGTCTACACCAGAAGTGACAAAGTCAAGGCCCGCAAGCTGATGTGGCCCATCCAGAGCTTTCATGGACTCATGCGATTTATTTTGATGTGAAAAAAGCAAATAAGGCTCAGTGGCAAATGATGTTTAGCAAGATGTAAAAGTCAAAAACTCTTAAAAAATCCATTTGTATATTTAAAAAAAAAATGATTTTTTTGACAAGAAATTGTCAATTGAAAATTGTGTAATTGAAAAAGAACGTTACATTTTAAACATATAATCTACCCAGAATATTAAGCATGCGCTTTTAATTTTGTAAAACCTTTGCAACCGACTTAAACTATATGTTAAGTCTAATGTTAAGCTAAATGTTTAAACTTACTGTGATAGATAAGATGGACACGTCTTATTTCTTGTTCCTTTACTACAGTATGTTTGATATTCAGCATAGCAACACAAAACCATAGATTCCTATCTTTGAAAATGCATAAACTAATTCAATAAAAACGACAATAGTGGTTGTCAACGTATTGTTTTACCAATCTCTAGATATCTGTGATGACTTTCCATGTTTTGCGGTATCATTTTTAATAATTAGATGCTAAAATCACAACAACATTATAACATTAATTCCACATCGGCATATTTAAAAGTCTCTTTACAAATTAGCAAGTTGTCACCTGCCACTAATTATTACCTATATTATTCAGACACAATAATGAACAAAATATCGTATATTTTTCTAAACGCTCTCTAACCTCACTAGAATGCATTAGCACATAGTACAGCTGGTTTGGTTGGAAGCTGATCGGAGGGTCTGTCCTCCGTTATGTTACATAACATTGGAGACAGCAACGACTCATGTAAAACCCTCGTTTTTATAATGTTTAAACAGCTATTTTGTGTGTAACAACACCAGACATCCACTAGTTATCTATCTGTCACCTGCTGCAGCAGAAACATCAACTTCACTACTTTAGAGAGACCTTCTGGTGTTTTAATGTGATGAAACACACCTAAAGACGACTGGCTTTAACGTGGCTTTAACTAAACGTTGTTACGTTGCTGACGTTAACGACAAAAAGCCACGTTTTATGACTCGGGGGCTCTTTTTGTTAACGGTACTCAACTTAACGAACAATACAACCTTTAGCGGCTAGCTGTTAGCCTGAGGAGGCTAGCAGCCGCGACCAGAGAATACGAGGAAATAACTAGGTTTTATAAATAAACTGTACCTATTAATAGATAGACTCGTATGAGACATCGTTGTCGAATGAAAACCACTCACTTGAAAATGTGCTCTGACGCCCAGATCTTCATTTTGGCAGCTTTTCTGTCAGGCGTCAGGAACCGGCGACTGGAGGTGACCGAGGGGAGGGGAGAAGGACCCGAAAACCCTCAGAGGATCGTCATGGACCTCCTCCACGGAGAAGACCTCCTCCTCTTCCAACTCCACCTCCTGCTCTGCTCCTTCTCCTTAAACTCACCCTGATTTATCCTTATTCTCCTTCTAATTCTTTTTCTTTGGCTTTTCAGGGTGAAACTAGAGCAGGGAGCCGCTTCTATTAGAATATACAGGAAGTTGGCCGAAAAAAATGGAGATTACCAGCAAAATATTTGATAAACAATGAAGTGGAAGAAGTATGTTTTAAAGTAATTCACATAATTTATCCATCAAAAGTTTTCCCACTGCGCTTAAACAGCATATATAGACGTAAATTGCTCTTTTTGTGAAGAATACACAACTTATTTTGATAGCCCCTTGCCCAGCAAATTGTGGATGGATATTTGTAAATTTGTTTCTAATTTTATTCAACTAATTTTTTCTTTTTGTTTTGAACATTATTATTAGTATTGTTTGGCGTTATTGACTATACGTCTGCGAAAAAAATACATTTTTTTTTGTTATTAATGTTATCATATATTTGGCCAAAGGGCATATCATCAAATGCCAATACACTGCACAAAAACACTCTTTTCTATTTAAAAAAAAACATCAAACGTTTCCTATAATAATTTATTTACTGATTGATTTGTATTCGTGTTTATATAGAGTATATGGTATTTGGTATTGCTTAGAGAACACCAGTTGATCTAGGGGCGGGAAATATGACCATGTGAGCTGTCAATCATAATCTATCACTGCTCTTATTGGTCAGGAAAAAAAGGCGCAGCGTAACTTAAATGACATCATCACGCATATGCCCGTCTGAAAAGTCCTTGAAGCCACAACACAGGCAAGATGGTTGCGTACTGGAGACAAGCAGGCCTAAGGTAAAACATAGAGCGTTTTATATTTCATTTATATCGTGCTCAACATGTAGTTTTTGAGTAGAATGTGTTATTGCCGCTGAATATTCTACCAAAGCCCTCGTTGACATTTATAGGATTAAATCCTCATGAAGCTAAGCTAACCATTAGTTAGCTTCTCCACTCATACGATTTAATGTACGGCGCTGACGTTAGCTAGTAAAGGTAATCTGCGTTAATGCCTCTGATGCACCATTTGCTTGTTACTTCCATAACTATTCTCGCTCAATAACCAGTTTGTCCTCCTCCGCAGCTACATTCGCTTCTCCGCTATCTGCGCTAGCGCGGTGCGGGCTGCGCTGAAGCCGCAGCTGAAGACCGAGGCGTTGAAGGCCGCAGAAGCCAGCGTCAAAGTCCTCAAACCGAAAACGGCATGTAAGTTCACCACTTGTTTATAAGATGTCATGTAGGCTGCACGTAGGAGAAACACATCTGTACATAAATCACACAACGTTATGTAGGCGGTTTATATCAAGAAGCTGCAGCTGTGACATTGAGCAGTGACCCACGGTAAGTATTCAGTGCGTATTAAACAAAACTACATTAGGATTATCACTAACACTCAGGCAGTAAAATTAGGGTGACCAGCTCCAAACAAGCAAAGTGTGTGGCAAACGATAGGTTTTGTGGGACATGTAAGCATGCTGAAATGTAGTTTTGATGTAGTTTTGATATATATATATATATATATATATATATATATATATATATATATATATATATTCTCTCTAAAAAATTAAATCATAACTACCTCCAACCTTAAACTACTATATACCTGGGTTGCAATTTCCGCTGGAAACAAGGGACTTGTCCCTCCAAATAAACCTTTGCTTTAAAACATTTGTCTGTAAAAAGCCCATACTGCAAAAGTCACTGCACCCAATCGACAAGCATTAACATGTAGCAAAAATTTCAATGTGCTGTCTGCAGGTTTTCGTCTTTTGCCGCTGTTTCACACAAGCTGCACCGTAGCTCTGCTACATACTGTAGGCGAGTGTTCCCAGGGGCCCAAAGGCCAAATTATTTCTAGCATGCCAAACTAAGGGCCAGGCATTGAATGTTTTTTTGGACAGCAGAGAAACAAGCATGACCATAAAAGACATATAAATGTTCGAAAAGTACATGTATATGCTGTGTAATTCTGAATAATATCTCAATTAGTATAGCATACATATGTGGGTAGTTTGATTTCTCAGCCATTGGATAAAAGTCAGATTGTAGAAAAGTATGTCCTGTATATACAGGGTATCATTTATTTTTTACCAAATCAGACCACATCAAAACACTTAAACTTTTCAAATCTGGCACCGTATTACTAGAGATTCTGGAAATTCCTAGCAAGGAATCTTAGCTTAAGAGTGATTCCTGAACGTTCTCAGAACTCTGAGCAAGGAATGGACAGAAACCTTTCTAGTAAGAAGGTACGTTGATGCTCCTGTTGCTAGCTATAACTCACTCTTTTAAAGAATGAATCTAAAAGCTGGATAAAAATACACAATTAGTGATACTGAGCATAGAAAGAACCGTTAAAATCAATAACCTAATATAATATCTTAATGAATACCGTAATAGTAAGCTATACTATTATTTCACTAAATGTGTAAAACCTCAGTTCCACCTGCAGAATACTCCCATGCTGATAGTTATATTTGCCTACATTTATTTACCATGCTGGTGAATTTAGCACTTCATGGTATTAACAATAGTAAAATATCATTTTACTGGCTGGGCTATAAGAAGAATTGTTGAATAGATTCAAATCTACCACAAATAAGATTCCTGCACGATCCAATCTGTAGTGTTTATTTAATTCATTGTCATTCAATGTTTGGAGAATATTGTTTTTAAGGGGAAATTGTAAGAAAATGTCAGGATTCTAAGAATTCTCTTGGAAAATTGCCACTAGAAAGAACTCTTTGGCCTGTAGACTTAAGATTTGACATCGAAGTATAGTTTCATTTGGATGAAAATTAACTTTCAGGAAAATAATTTCAGTAATGCTTCTACCTTTCTGCTCTGTTCTCTCTAGGATTGAAACCGTGATGTATAGTGTTTCTCTGGAGCTGTGATGTTCTACGCACGGTGGATATTTTCATTTTTAGAAAAGATGGATGACACCAGGATGATCTGTCCGAGACTGGGGACCTGAAAGAAATTGCTGTTTTTCCCTATTATTTGTAATTTAAAGTTGTATTAAAGGCGGATATTGGAAAGAAAATCAGTTTTCTTGCCTCAGTGATTCTAGTTCGTACAACACTGCAGAACCACACGTTTTGTGACAATTTTTATTTTGATATAAATAATTCAGTACACATGGGCATAGTCAGAAATATGGTATTTACAGAATTCTGTCTCATGAATGAGTTTGTCGTGTGTGCGGCATGTGTATGCTTTACATCTGTAAAATCAGAATCCAAAAGGATGGTCAGAAACTCATGCATTTTTCAGGGAAAAGTTGAAGTGACTACAATCTGGCAGGCATTTAATTCACGTCCCTCTAACTGTTGACATTTCAGATTATACAAAAAAATCCTAGTTGTCTTTCTTTTCTCTGGTCATCTTGACCATGGTCTCTGGTGACCTGTAGAGGAAGATGAGTTTCTCAAACAGCGTCTCCTCCAGCTCCATCTCTCCAGTCTCTCGCACCACAAAAATGTCCGTGCAGAGCTTCAGGACCCGGTCGACACATGGCAGCTCCTCAAACATGATGGACCTGGAGATTCCGGTGAAGAACTCCCTGACGAACTTCCCGATGACCAGCACCACCGACATGTACAGTCCTACGATTCTGAGAGAACAGG
The DNA here is from genome assembly GCA_030544235.1 of Lepturacanthus savala. Taxonomy (NCBI): domain Eukaryota; kingdom Metazoa; phylum Chordata; class Actinopteri; order Scombriformes; family Trichiuridae; genus Lepturacanthus; species Lepturacanthus savala. Next base: position 19,069,276 of record CM060480.1, read on the forward strand.
GATGGGTAAGAATCAACGCGTGTATGCCTCTTTAAAACCTCAGAAGCAGGTCTGAGGTCGACATTCATGAATAAAATCCGGATGCCTTGATACGTACCCGTGTCCAGCCAGGAAGCCCACACTGGAGGGGCTGACTTTATCGCTGAACACCACTATCTCTATGCTGTGACACTTGTATTTGGACGAGACCAGAACTGGAGAACACTCCTCGACCACCCACCACTGGTCGGCCTCTTTCTCAGACGACCCGTTGGCCTGCTGAAGTTTGATGGACATGGGCCTGAAGAAAGACAGCGCCAGGAGGTCTGGGCGGTCCCAGTGCGCTGAGGAAAGACATGTCACAGGTTAAACATGATTTATACAGAGATGATGTGAGACCTGATATAGAATTAAAAAAATATATATAAGTTGAATATCGAACACAGTCAAAATGCCAAAATGACAATTTTCTCAAATATTTTGCAGTCCTTATCTATGATCTGGGAATCATCTGTTTTGCGGTCCATAAACAATCAGCTGTAACTGACCTACTTGCATTCTGGTCGCCATTTTAGACTCCGGTCCTTTGTTTCCCCTAATGTACTTTGGCATTAGAGAATTAATGATCCTACAGGAGAATAACATAGTTGAGCCATAATTCAGACAGTGATGTACGTGAATGTGGATTATAAAGACATTTAGAAATAGTTTAATAATAACAGTATTCCAACATATGTAGTGTTTTGCTTATTCAAATATTTTAGTTATGAATTTATCTTAATTGTAGTCATTAGTGCATTTCAACACCTGAAGAAGACCTAGGAATAAAAGTGTTGACTGCAACTCACACAGGTTTACTGCTGCTGCCTTTGAGCATATGGACTATCCCGTCCATCAAGGCCTTGTCCTCAAACTTCACAGTGTGTTCTCCCACCGTCTCCACATGCATTGATATGGACGCATTCCTGAAAACAACATGAAGTAGCACATATGCCAAAGTTTGTGTCAAAAGACTAAAAATACAGCTAATGGGAGATTTCAGTTTCATTAAGAAATGTGTACACAAAATCAATTGGCACTCTAAACCTTAAAAATTAAACAGGAAAAAAGAGGCACCATGCAGAATCCCCAGGAAATGAATTTGGACAATTTATAATTATAATGCAGAGTTTACCACAAATACAGATGCACATACAACATAGTTTTGTGCATGTACACAATTAAACACAGACTGACCTGATCAGAGTCCAGCGTAATGTCATGTAAATGTGAGAGGAGTTGCTGAGCTCCTGTATCATGGCCTCTCGACTGGCCGGGCTAATGCTCCACAGCAGGCTGGCATCGCTCTTGACCTTAGCTACGACAATGTCCTCGGCCTCATAATTCATTATGAACTGCATCGCAGACTGGGAGAGACAATAACACCATTGTAGCTCTTAACATGTCAAATCAATCCCTTTGGTATGCATCAACAAAATGCAATTCCTCATGACATCCATATTTATATACTGAATACTACTAAAACTGGAAAAAAAAGGTCATTTATTTAACACGAACAGATTTGCTACATTGCAATTTATATAATTTACTCAGAAAAAATAAATGGAATCACGGGATGCAGAAAGTGAAAGAATTGAATACAGGCACTAAATGGTATTTAGATTGTATGTATAGATTTATCCTTGCATATTTTATTTCTTATACATATTTTGTATATATTATATATACTATTATATACAGTATATATCTTATAGATTATTATACTTGTATGATACTATTTAGATATTTGTATAATTAATAATAATGTATATAATATATGTATGTAATATATATGTAATTTTTATTTCATTTCATTTTTCTAATAATTCTGTGTGCAATTATCTACTCACCTACCTCATATCATGTGCACTTTACAATAACCAGGTAGCACTGACAAATGTGTGTCTCTCTATTGGTGTTGGTATTTAGGGTGTTTTTTTACATATTGATCTTCTGTTTGTGTGTCTATAGTTTTATAACAGTGCCGTATATGATGTGTTGGAGCTTCAGTTTCCCTGAGGGAGCCTCCCAAAGGAATCAATAAAGTCTTATTTAATATAATCCAATCTTTTTTCAAAAGGTAATTTGGTTATAAATTAAATCATGAATGTTTTGGCAAGATTTATAATAAACTTTACAATTTGTCTTCTCTGACTCATTCGATAGTGATGAATAGAGTATGTAAAAACACATTTTTGGTACATTTTTGTCATATCTTCTTTTTTTGCTCAAATCTCCGAGTCAGAGATTGAAAGGGGCTCCCCCCCATGGCCATAACCAGCTATTATGATTAATATAGTCACTGCTATGACAGTAAACTATAGTGGTGGATGCTTTTGTCTCAGAATAGTGTTTATAGTAATGAAGTCCATCTTACTGGATGGGTTGCGTAGACTTTGGTGAGTCGGTTGAATCCGGCTTCTGAGTACGAAACCAAGTTCTGCTCCTGGGCACTCATGGTGAACAGAGGCTGTGAAAACACACATCCACATTAAACAGTGGTATCGACTCTTGCCTGGACCCCACAGTTAGAGAACAAGTAAAACCCTAATCAGTGTTATAAACCATGCTGGGGATGCAGGGAAAGAAACAGTTATCTGAAATTATAAAGATTAGCACACGTTACTTTAATCTACAATATGTCACACCTGCATTTCTTACTGTATCATTTCAAGTAAAAGCACCTTAAAGCACTAATAGCCCTGCATTATATGTGGGCCCAAAGTTTAATGAGTGAAGTTACAAGATTCAGTAATACAAAGAAATTCAGACGTAGCACTGGAGGAGGCGTACATATACTAAACCTTGTGTTTATATCCATCCTGACCTCATATCCTGCGATGCTGAGCTGGATGGAGACGTCCACCGGCTGATTGGTCACTCCGGCTGCTGATTGGACAAGTGACATGAAGAGAAGCGGGAACCAGATGATGCTGATTAGTGCAAAAATCATGAATCCTCCCATCCCATATTTCACCACCTTCTTCTTCTTCTGTCCTGGTTGGTGGGGGTATTTCTGGAGGAATTACAATTAAATACCAATAGTTAACACATTATTGTTCAGTGTACTGAATAAAACTTTATTTTGGTTGACCAATAGTCAGAAATCAATAGGTATGTGATGTATAACTACCCCCCCCACCCCCCCGTGGCCCAAAAACCATGTGCTAAAGTGCCCAAATCACACATTAAAGTGCCCTTTTGTGTCTAAAACCTGTGTTAAAGTACCTTCTTCCGATGCTAAACTGCTTACTAAAGTGCCCTGTTTTAAAGTACCTTCTTTTTTTTATCTTTTCTACCCTGCCCTTCAAAAAGTCTGTGCATTCCACTGATAAGAGTAAGACAAAATTTAGGCTTAACAGTCCTGTTGATAAAAATCTTATGGTCATTTTAAAGCAGGAAGAGGAAGAGAATTACTTTTAATATTCATTCTATATCAGGTTTAGTAGTATTGATTGTCTATCCATAATGATGTGATAATGAATTGCAGCAAGCAACACACACACACATTCACTCACTCTCTCACTTACTTTCTCAGATTCCCTCCAGCACTTGAGGATAAATATATTAGCGTAGATATCTTCAACACAAATCCAATTGGACAGAGACAGGGTGGTGTCAGTCCAGACCCAGTCCATCACTGCCCTCAACTCCGTCAGGAAGGGAACCAGCCGAAACCTGGAGGAGGAATAGATTTGTTAATTTCATATAGTGTGTTTTGGAAGTGATTATTAAAGCAAGCAAACAAAACAAACATGCTTGTACCCTTGGAAGAGAAAGAGGTTTAGGTAGTTGTAGTTCTTGGTGAGGAAGTTGCCCAGAATGCGGTTTGGGTAGCCACATTTGATTTGGTAGGCAGACAAGCCGAAATAGATGCACTTTACAAAGTACCAGAGCTGAGCAATCGAGTTCTGGTTGAATCTCCTGTGAAGCAAACGTTGACATGATCAGAGAAGGAACCAATGGAAATATCTCAGTATCCCTGTTTAAGTGTCTTTTTTATATATTAGCTGATAAAGTGAAGAACAACAGAAGTAAGTTTTTACAAGGTTATTTACAAGTTAAGAACAGTATAGAAGAAGGGTAGGCAACCCTGGCCCTAGAGAGTCGCAGAGGTTGCAGGATTTTGTTCCAACCAAGGACAAGTACACACCTGATTCTACTAATGAAGGTCCTAATTAAGGACTCTAATGGTTGTTTAGTAGAATCAGGAGTGTAAAGGCTTGGTTGGAACATAAACCTGCACCCACAGTGGCTCTCTTGGACCAGGGTTGTCTACCCCTGGTCTAGAACAATTGGTTGATTAACTATCCTTAAATAGAAAAAAAAGACGTTATCAAGATGAAGCCAAACACTAAATGTATGCATAAATAATGTTTCAAAATGAATAAAAGTTTCATAAAAATATAATGTTTTTGCCTTGTGGGTTCTTTCTTCTCTAATTATGTTCTTATTGGACATTATTTCCATTTTATCTTGTCCATAGTTTTTATAAAGTTCTTACAGAAATTATACTGTGAGCAAGAGTGAAGACATTCTGATGTGGAAACTCAGAGGATAACGATTGACTCTAAATACCATTGTATTTTATAGAATACTATTTGAATGATTTTGTTTGTTTATAATGGTGACACTCATACATGAAAAGGGTGAATATTTGATTTCCACATGATTGAGAGAACTAATTCAACAACTCTGTTCACAAATGAGGACAATAAATTTGGTTGAGGACCTCTCAGTGACCCCGGGGAGGATGAAGAACATCCAGAAGTGTATTCCAAACACCAGGACCACTTGGAAAACACACTTTCCCAGCAGGGACTTCTTCAGGTAGAGGGCCCGGTCCACTATCATGGTACCGAACTGAATGAGCAGCATGACCAGGAAGGCTTCAGGGACCTGGTCCTCCGACAGGGACTCTGTGATGTCAGCTGCTGCAGAGTATTTCTACAGACAAAGATCAGCATCATTTTCTGTATATTAAGTAACATTAATATGCATGTACAGTATATTCCTGGTTTGATGGGAAACATGGCGCACTCTTACCCCGAAAGCCGAATATCCATATATGGTGACGATGAAGTTGACTACGTCAATGAGAAACATGAGAGCGTAGACGTCACACACAGGACTGTATTCAGGGTGGATGATGTCATAGAAGAACTGCCTTATGGGTAAGTAGATGTGAAGGGCACTGTCGAAAAACAGAACCGAAAAATATAACATCAGAAGGTACATCATTTTATCTCCACAACATTAACACATTCTACACAACACACAACCAACGCACACTTCTATAATGGCGGCTTTGGCCTGTAGCATCCTCTCTCTGATCTGCTGTCTGATCCTCTGCTTTCTGGTCAATGGAGGCTTGGGTTGGTGCCTTCTCTTCTTCTTTCTGCTCTGCTTCATCTCTCCAGTAAAAAAAAAAACGAGAGAAATTGCAGTCATATTATGTAATTCATGTCAAAAGGAAAAATTCTCTATTAGAGTCAGATTTAGACGTATTCACCATCCGATTCTACAGAGTCTCGTTTCTTTAGTCTGCAGAATATGGAGGTGGTGGAGGCCTGTAGAGGGAGGAACCCCAGTCGGCGGGAAGCTCTTCCTTTGCTGCCTGTCTTATCTCCTCCTGTCATCTTCTTCTTGTCCACCTTCTTCTTCAGCTTCTTGAAGAAATCTGGCATCTCAACCTCCTTGTTGTCCCACAGCCCATGACACTGTATGGACACAAATTAACATGAAAAACTAGCAGCATGTCAATGGTGCTGGTAGTCGCTTACAAAGCACACAGCAGCAGGTATGTACAGCGTTTCACAAGAAGTGAATACACCTCTCACATTTTTGTGAGGGGTGTATATCTTTTCTTGGGACAACACTGATGATATAACATGATCATTTTATATAATGTATAGTAGTCTGTGTACAGCTTGTATAACAGTGTTGTTGTCTGTTGAAAATAATTCAACAAATAGCCATTAATGTCTGAACCGCTGGCAACAAAAGTGAGTCCACCCCTAAATGAAAATGTCCTAATTGTGCACAAAGTGTCAATGTTTTGTGTGGCTATCACTTTGTTTCCAGCTCTGCCTTAACTGTCACTGTCACTTCACAGGTTGCCACGGAAACCTCTGGACTGATGGAGATTAGACACCTCCTCCACTTTCCATTTAAGGATGTCCCACAGATGCTCCATTGGGTTTTAGGTCTGGAGACATGTTGGACAGTCCAACACTTTTAACCTCAGTGTCTTTAGCAAGTCAGTGGTCATCTTGGACGTGTGTTTGGGCTCATTATCATGGTGGACTACTGCCCTGGGTCTAGTTTCTGAAGGGAGGGAGGTCCCAGTCTGCTTCAGTATGTTACAGTAGGGTTGATGTTCATGGTTCTCTCAATGAGCTGTAGTTCCCCAGTGCTGGGAGCCCCAGACCATCGTACCTTCACCGACTTGACCATGGGCAAGACACAGTTGTTCTTGTCCTCCTCACCTGGTTGCTGCCACACACCTGACACCATTTAAACCAAAAAGGTTTGTCTTGGTCTCATAAAACTACAGGACACAGTTCTGGTAATCCATAATCCCAGTCTGCTTGCTTTGCAGATTTTTTGTGCACCATCTTTAGAAGAGGCTTCTTCATTCTGGGACGACCATGCAGACCAATGCGATGCAGTGTGTGGCTGCTTGTCCCAAAACCCTTACACCTCCAAAAACAGAATAGACAGTCCAACAAGTCTCCAGACCTAAAAATCCTATTGAGCGTCTGTGGGACATCCTGAAATGGAAGATGGAGAATGTGACTAACCTCCACCAGCTCCATGATGGCATCACTGAAAAGTGAAAGTGGTTTAATGGAAACCCGTGAAGCTTGAGTGAACTCCATGTCCAAGACAGAAAGGGCAGTGCTAAAAAAAAAGCTAGACAAACAAAATATTGCCACTTTGGGCACAATTTATAGATTTCACTTTTGTTGCCAGCATTTTAGACTTTAAGGGGACAGCAAATTTACATTGTTATTCAAGCTATACACAGACTACTTTACATTGCTTCAAAGTGTCATATTGTCAGTGTTGTCCCATGAAACGATATAATAATATATACAATATACTGTAACTTTCTATGCTAAATCTTTATGGTTACCTTGAGAATAGACCGATGGAAGAACAGCGCTAGCAGCTGAATGAGGTCAAAGAAGACGTAGCCATCTTTCTTCTCCACCCCAATGATGTTGGGCAGGGCAAAGGGCCGGTCAGCGTTGATGCCTCGGTAGGCAGAGGAAGTCCAGGGGAAGAAGCCGAACTGGAAAAAGTACTTCACCACAACAGTAAGCTGAGGAGGGAGAGAGGGGAGAGTAGGAAGCTCTGGTTCATGCATCGGTTGTAAAACTGAGTTTTGCTAATTGATAGACATAAGACAATGCTTTCTCAAAAAACAAATTTCACATATTATTCTGTACATTGTGTTCAGATAGGAAAACATATAGCCTAGAGAAAATAAAACCCTCATGCTTGAAGTTGTTGCATTAAACTTACCTCTGTGTAGATAATGGCGGTCATCCAGAAGCGTTTGGTCGGCCTGGGCACAGACAGCATGGCCCAGAGGAATATGAGGATGGGCAGGATGAGGGAGATGAATGAAGCCGACCTGATGTGGTTAAGGATGATGACAAAGTAGCACAGCATCTCTGACTTGGAAACCATGGTGTTGTAGAGGGCAAACAGCAGCTTCATTGGCCTCGGCAACGTCAGGAAGAATTTATCAGACTCTGCGATCTCGTCGTTTTCAAATATACTGAGGGAAGGGATGAAAAGACAGTTAGGGACAAGCAGAAATGTAGGTGATTTTGAAAATGAAACGCATTCTTGCATCTACTGACTTGCTGAGCAGGAGCTCACTGGCAGTGAGGTTCCTCGTTTCCAGACTCAGAGGCCTGGCGGGAGATTCCGGCAGATCGAGACTTTCCTCTATTTCACCCTCTCTGGACCCCAACGAGACACATTCTGGATAATCAGGGCATTCATCTCCTTCTCTCTGTTGCATTCGATCTTCCCAGTCTTCTCTCTTCTCCTCATATTCGTCCTCTCGTTGTTGCTCACTCTCCGTCTCTTCTGTCTCTTCTTGTTCGTGCTCATCTTTCTTTTTCCCCTCTGTGTCCTCTCTCTCATCATTCTCTTCCTCTTGAGGGACACCTGCCTCACAGCTTTTGAGAAGGATCAAAAATATTCAACTTCAAGAAAATGACACGAACATCAAGAAAAGACTGAATTTACAAACAGCATAACAACAGTATAAACTGTGATATTCAATGTACATCACAAAGTGATGAAGTGAAGAGCAGTAATTAACAGAATTTTATATATTATATTGAAATGGAGTTACAAAGTGAGTGTGTCTAGATGAACATAAGATTTAATTTACATCTCTATTTACTTAAATTATTTGAGGCTGTGCTAATGATACAATCATGTCCAGAATCCCTCCACAACCCCATTGCAAATCTGTGAACTGTGTAACTTTTTTTAAATTTCTCCAGACATACATATTTCTATTTCACCTTGGAAAGAGTTCATCAGCCTCAAAGGAGGTCAAATCAACGTTTTTAGTTTTCAGGAGCCTCTGTCTGAGCTGGTCGGCAGCAGGCATCACAGTGGGAGGTTCATCCAGCTCCTCCTGGGTCGGCTGCCGGGAGCCCAGCATCGTCTCATCCGTCATACAGCTGAAGGTCACCGGGAGGGAGAGAGAAGATGAGAATACAAGATCTTAAAAGAAGAGGTAGACTGAGAATATGGTGTATACATCTGAATGACTGGCCAGCTTCAGCCCATCTGTACAAGACACAGGAAAGACAATGAAAACATGAGAGAGGGAAACATTTGAGCATCTCGTAACTTACCTGGAAACGCTGCTAGCCCAGGACACTTTGGACGCCTGGTTCTTCAGCTTAGAGTAAGCGTGGTGTGAGGCGGGGACGGCCGGCGGCGAGCAGACGGGAGGCAGGAAGTTATCGAGGTCATTCTGAGATGACAGCGTGTTCTGACGGGATATCCAGTTTTCATAAAACTGCTTCACACTCTCCTGGCTCACGTCTTTACCCTGCAGAGTGAGAGACAGGGGGATGGAGGATTGAGTTGAGTAGTTAGACAAACTGAAGTAAGCTACTAAAACACCATGTATGTACTGTAGTATGCACGTTCAAACTATGCTACCATATTTACTGCAGCTTACATGCTCTAAATATTAAACGTGTGTCATTAGACCATGCTTCAGTGATTCTCAAACTCATATTAGTTTTGTGCCTGTTAGCAAAATGCCTTTATTGTTGTTAAGGAGTTTGGCAGCATCACATAATCCTCAACATCAACTCAAATTTAAAAATGGGTGGTGTACAGAGCCTTTAAATGGAGAATTGACTTTCAAAAATGCAATGTGCTCTAATGCTGGACTTTCTTGACTTGCTTGTAAGCTGTTTTGGATAAAACATCTGACATAATGCTCAAGAAAAAGTACCAGGAAGGCATATTCCAAATTATTTTGTTATCCAAGCCATATAAGCCAAAAAATAATATACAGACAGATAGAGACTTTTTAACAGTGCATCTGGAAAGTATTACCAGCACTTTTTCCACATTTTGTTGTTACAGCCTAAAAGAATGAATTATGCCAACCACAGAGACAACCCCATGAGGGTTGAGAATGAATAATTAGATTTTATATTATGAAGAAAATTATATATACAATATAATATAAAATAATATAACAAAACCAGCAACCCTGCAACACTAATGCATTAAATAAAAGTCAGTTAAATTACTGTATTACTTTATTTTAAAGTATATTTTTACCAAAGACCACATACAGAAATGAATACCAAACTAGAGCCTTCATAAACCATACTTCTTACTTCTTACAGCACATTTAGTCCACATTTGGGCAATGAAATAAATTGAAATTAAATTAAATGAAAAATGGTAGATTCTAATTGCTATTTCCTGTATTGAAAATTGAATTAAACAATTAATTACGGTCATTCATCAGAATGATAGTTGAAAAAAGGTCAGGGTGCAACTTTTAACCATTTCTCTATATTTCTTGATATTAATGTGTCACTAGAATGCATGGAACATCAAATATTTGCTAAGGTCCAATTTATTTGTGTCCACATTGAACATGTAAAGCTCTCATATTGAAGTCTTCTTAATAAGTGTTTTTTTTTTAATATTCAATCAAATATAATATCCTGTCATCCCACCTTCTTCTGCTGCTGGGTGAGTAACATTCTCTCAAAGCACAGCACCTTGGAAATGCCCATGTTATCTTCACAAAATGAGTTCAGACCCAATGTCAGGTCATCAAGGAGAGCCTGAATGAATACCCAGCTGAATTTCAAGATGTTAATGAGGCGCTGCAGAATGTTTTCTGTAAAGAAAGGACATGTACAGTCAGGTCCAAAAATATATGGACACAATTTTCATCTTTTTGTCTTCTTACCCAACCACAATGGATTTGAAATTAAATAAACACAACGTGCTGTAAGTGCAGAATTTCATTTGATCAGTCCAGACGCCAACTGACCAACTCTATTGTGGTTGTGTATAGAGCCAAAAAGATGAAAATAGTCCAGGTTGTATCTGTAGTTTAATTCACAGCTCTATGCCTAATTACCTTCCTTATCCTCCGCGGTGCTTTCATCTAGCTCGTCCTCGCTCACAGAGTCTGCTTGATCAATGCCTAGAAAGAAGATGTTACTGTTAATTCAATCTTGCCTGGATAGTTGTGGGGTCTGGTGAGCCAGATATTGATTGTCCTACAGTTTGGTCCACAGCAGGATATTACCCCCAACTTGTACACAAGAAAAGTACAATTGCTAAATTTAATATAAATTGACCATTTATTTAAATCCAGCTTCAAAATGAATAAATAAATAAATATGAAAATACCAACAATATATTAATTACATATTATATTATAGAAAACTGGGTTTCATAGTTTGCCATTCCGACATTGAATTGCAGAAAGATGAAGCGCTGTTTGGATTAAAAGCCACATGCTCACCCTGCTGTGTCTGCAGCTCTGTCATTGCTCTCTTCTTCTCTTTCTTTATTTTCTTCTCCTCCTTCTTCAAGTCCTTTAGAGCCGTCTTAGAACTGGTAACCCAGGCGGCATAGGCCAGCTGGGATGTCAAAGATACAGTTACATGACTTGACTGGTGATGGGGGTAATATGGAGTCACCAAATGTACATTAAACTTCATGAAGGATCTATAGTCATTAACATGTGAAAAGCAATATATCCTTTTCATTGTCATTGTTTTTTGTCTGTTGGTTTTCTGGCTCTCACCTGAAAAGCAGATTTCTTCTTCGGTGGTTCCACCTCTTCTTTTTTCTCTGCAACCTCCTCTTCCTCCTCCTCACTGTCACTCTCAAACAGGTGGTAGCCACAGTTATTTTCCACTAGGTAAAACAGAGGAAATCACAGAGAAGACAGTAATGAATTTAAAGGAAAATAGCACATTCGTAATTCTTCCGGTACCGTTTATGTTCTGTGGTGTTGCAGCTTACCTCCAGGCTGTGAAACCCAAGGCTTCCACCATTTTCCCGCATCCCTCTTTGCTTTCTCGTTGTCTGGAAAAAAGAGACACGTTCTCATAGTTTATCGCTAATATTTGACTTTCTATGTAGATCAAAAGTGAAAAACTCATTATAAAACTGGACTAAATAATGACTGGGCATTAAAAAGTGATAACCAAAGAGGACTATTTTTCATGGAGTGTGCCTATAAAAGTATCAATAGCTCCTCATGCTTTGCTGGTCTCTTAACAGTAAATACAGACAATAGATCCTTTAGGTTTACCTGGTGTGACTTGTTCCTGATCAGGAGGTAGACCTGGTGTGTCTGCTGGTGCCGGACGACCCTTCTGTTTGGCTTTGATCTTTTCCATCCTATAGGAAGATGGTGAAAGGGTAAGTTTACTAAGTACTGTTTAACTGGATAAATAGGAGGTTGTTTGAAAAGGGGACAGATGTGTTTCTTACTGTTTCTTCAGCATCTCCACAGATTTCTTCTCCATTTCCAGTCTGGCTGCTACCTGCTTCTTCACCTTTGCCTCAAACAGTTCAGCACCCCTTAGAGAGAGATAGAGGAAAAGAACATGATGACATCAATTGTTGTTGTTGGCATTACGAGAGGGCTCTTGTCCATGAAAAAATACAGGATAACTGAAAAAGCCAGGCTTGCCCTAGTTAAATCTGTATATCCTGTCTTAATTGGGTACACAATTGCCAAATCAGGATAAGGTGTTGCAGCTTTATCAAGCCAGTGTAAGTAATTTGGATATGTGCACATTCATGGATATTTTAAATAGACCACAAACACAACACAAATTTACTGATGCTGAAATAATAAAATGAGAAGCATATTTCTCACTAATTTAGAAACAGCTTCTCATGGAAGAAAAAAATAACTAAAGGAAATACAGCCTCTCTCTAAATCACCCGTAGGTATGAATGTGTGAGTGAATGGTGTGTGTGCCCCACGATAGGCTGGTGACCATCTGGGGTGTATCCCTGCCTCTCGCCATAATGCGCTGGGATTGGCTCCAGCAGACCCCTGCGACCCTAATGAGGAATAAGCAGGTATAGAAAATGACTGACTGACTGACTGAATACAGCCTCTGTAGTTAAACAAAGAGAAAAAGCCTGACAGCTAACAACGGTCTGATTTAATGCCTAAATTTGCCTTAAAAGTGAGAAGTTTAAAAATTTACCATGTATGGCAAATGTATCTATTCAGAACAAACAGGATTGGACAGAAAAGGAGCTGGCAAGCCAATAGCCAAATGATTAAGAGTTGTATATCACATGGGTATATCTGCCCTGAGCAGTGGATCCCAGTAAGATTCCTTTGCTGCATGTCATTCCCTATATTTTTCTGTCTCTCTCCACTGTCAAAGGCACAAAAAGCCCCCCAAAAATAAGCCAAAAAATAAACTATTACAACATTTTGCAGGCTTTGATTGGCCCCTGATCATTTACTACTCCTACTTGTGTTTTTATATTTTTCTTTTCAGGTGATCCATGAAGCACATTTGCTTAGGGGTTCTTATTTCACTTATTATATCTATTATAGCAAAATGAACATTCTGCCTAATCCACCCTTTAATTAAATACATCTTAATCTTAATTAAGATCTTAATAAATTTTTATTTTACAGGCCCATAGTTGCAGAATAGTTTTCTGTTAATTTTCAAGATATTTCCTGAAAATGACTATAATATGTAATTTGGTTCTTTCAGAGTAATCAATATAGTATTCAATTAGTACAATTAAAATTCATTCCAACTATCCTTGCATAACCTTAAAAGTCCTTTAGTCATGGCAGAGCAATTCAGCTGAGATATCAAATGTAGATTGGAGATTCTTGCTTTTCTGAGAATTAGTAACAAATTACTCAGCTCTTTCCAGGAAAATTTAATTGAATAATTATTAATTACCGGTAAAATAACTTTCCTAAACAGCTGTGCTGTTTTCAGCCAAAGGAAGTTGTACTCATTTTGCCTCACTGTTCGCCATTTTCCTCTTTTTTTATATATTGCATACGGAAGAGAAATGCTGGGGTTGAGTTTATACAACCAAATTGATTCATTTATTAATTAATTAACATGTTACCCCTCACCATCATTTGTGTTGCTTTAAGGTACGTGAGCAGTTGGAGTACAGACCTGGAAGCCAATATCTTAGAGGACTTGAGGTCAGACACCACATAGAGGAAGTAGTAACTGAGGAAGACCCTCCTTTGTGCCAAGAGGACAGTGAAACAGATGGCATCCCAGACGATGCCGGCCTCACCCTCCGGCAGCTCACACTTATCGTCAGGATCAGCTGAAACACAGAGAGACAGAGGAATTAAGTCTTAATCTAAGTCTTAGATTCCATAAAGACATTCTCAATAAAGTCTCAATTGCCTGTATGTTCGCTCAACATGAACCTGAGCATGTCACACAATTATTATTATTAATTATTATTTATACTTTTTAAGAGGTAAGTGATCAATTGGAGAGTCTTCTTGATGAAAAACCTCTAAGTGACCTCTTACCTCTTGAAAAGAGACCTAAAAATTGTCCTTCAGTGGTCAAACACAGACAGAATTGCCTGCAACCTGGTTAAGTACCACAGATCAGGGGTCACCAAACCTGCTCCTAGAGGGCTACCATCCTGCTGGTTTTAGGAAACTCCCCACTTGAACACACCTGATTCTAATTATAAACAAGCCCTTGACAAGCTTCAGCTACTCAATAACTCCATGAGCAGGGTTGGTGACCCCTGCTATAAATCATATAAATGTACTTACTAATACACAAAAAGCTTAAACTGATAATATGGTAACATCAATGGTTGTTATATAGAAACACACATGCTTATAATAGTACAAACACAAGAACATACGTCCGTGTCATACTTACGGACGTCGTAGCCTTTGATTGTGCAGAACATGCTGAAGGCCTGAATTAACCAGCAGCTGTTCTTCAACAGGCTGTCCAGGTAGGCACAAGAACCGAGCTAATACAGAATAATACAGAAATGACAGGAAGAGACCAGAGGATGCAAGACATCAAATATTATTATTATAGCTCCTGAAACAGTTTAAAAATACAATGCTGTGCTTCTAAAATGATGACAATAACTAACAGAGAGCAGGTTCTTCATGGTGATCACAAAGCAGGTATAGCCAATGAGCCAGTCCCACAGCCGCAGGATGTATTTGACAGGCTGCATCAGCACGCTGCCTCCAAACAACATGAAGTAGAAACAGGCCACCAGGTAGCCCAGGCAGAAGATGTTGATCCTTGTGGTGCCAGTAATGAAGATGAGGCAGAGCACCAGCCAGAAGAAATAGCTGAACACAAACACCTTCACCATGTCGAGATAGCACCTGGAAACAATATGTAAAAGTAACTGAAGTGTACTGATCTACTGTGAAAAATATAAAAGAATCTGAGATTTACAGCTTTCAAGAATTACACCAACATTTCCATCTTTCTCAGTATTTACGACAAAAAATTATGTTTTTTGGGAAGGGGGGAAAAAGGCAAATAGTGCTGAATGGCTGTTGGATTTAATTTTTATTATTTTATTGTTAATAGTTTCAGAATTGCAATTTGAATATTAATCGATTAACTGATTAGTCAAAATATTAAACAATCAATACAAAAAAGCAATATATAAGAGATTTTCAATCTCTCAAAGGGATTCCAGTTACAAAAAAGGCACAAGAAAGCAGAGAATTTGCATCATAAATGACGTGTTAGTTTATCAAAACTGTTAATTAATTACCAATATATGTATATTAACAGGGTTGGTATGCTTAACCTGCAGTGAAGAAAGTTGTTGACAGGTATGAACTGATTGACGGACCAAGGATCCAGACTGCGGCTGATCTCAACATTGTCTCCAGCCAGCAGTCGCATTGCTGCTTGGTTCTCCTCTTCAAAAACCTGCCACTGCAGAGAGGAGCAGAGCAACAGGAGCTGGTCATCTGCAGAGAACAGGAGATAGAGAGCAAGAAGTCAACATCTGAGTAGAAGAAGCAGAAGTAGAAGACAAGACAAGACAACTCACAGAATATAAACGAAGGATTGGGTCTCATGGCGAAATCAGGAAGGTAAAACCACTTAATGACGTTGGAGGTCAAAGGTTGGATAGCAGTCCTCCAGGGGTAATCTGGGAATACACCAGGGAGTAGAATAATCATGAAGTCATTTATCAAGCAAAAACAACGTTCATTTTCTGTTTCCAGTTTCTCAAATGTGGTGATTTGCTATTTTTCTGTCTTTTAAATATTACTGTAAATTTAATTTCACTGGGGTTTGGAATGGTGGATGAGTTGGACATCTTCTTGGAATTTATTAAAGACTTTTTATTAATTTTTTTGAACTGAACCTTTAATTATTGGATTAATTGAAAATTAATAAGTTTGTTGCAGCCCTGGTGTGAAAATGGAAATCTCAAATCCTTTAAGTATAAATGTTACTGTAGCCTCTTCTTCTTTGGATTTTCTGTTTAAAACAAATCACTTTTTGCATGTCAGTGGCCATCCCACATACCAGGAGTTTAAAAGAGAAAACAAGAAAAGAAAAGCTCTTTTGGAACTAGATGTGAATGATAGTATCAGTGTCATACCAACACAGAGAGCAGGAGGGATGCCGATGCACAGCAAGTACTGCAGCACCATGAGCCCTGCTGTGAAGCAGCAGTACTTAGGCCACACCTCCCCGATAGCTTTCCTACGTCGCCTTGACAGGACAGCCAATAAGGCACAGGAATGGAGCAGGGCATAGAAATCCATCCTCTGACCAATCACGTTGACTGCCACAATGAAACTCACCTAAGAAGATGACATGCATTTATGTTAAGATGTCAGATATATTAAACTTTGAATAGATGTACAGATAAAAAGTACCTCAAGTCCAAATTTGTAGAAGCAGAAGTTGATGAGGTATTTGATACAGGGCAGGATGCCATGATCCAGGTGCTGCCGCGTGATGCCCTGGAAGATGATGCTGAAGGGTTGGGGCTTCAGGTTGTTATGGAGACAGAAGTAGAGCTGGTGACGACGGACCGTCGCATCAAACACCAGCAGCCCTAGCACCATCAAATGGTTCTACAACACAAAATACACTTTGTAGTGGGTGAAAAATAAACCTGTAGATTACACTACCTAGGCCCAGAACCTCAATCCTGTTACTATTGTCTGTCTAACATGTTGTGATGATTGAGCTGACTTCTATAGAAGAATAAGAATAGAATAAAATGTTGCTCCCAGGTCCCTCCCAAAAGTAGGACATGACCCAGAAATCCAAGATGGCCCCTGTCAATATCTTCTTGTCAAACCAATTCTAGCTGCTTTGGTTCAAAAGTTATTTTTTAAAGACAATACCAGTAACCATTATAGCTTTGGTGCACTCACAAAAAAAAATCCAAAATAAAATTTCAAGGACTGTAACACTAGCACATGTTCTATCTTACCCTCAGACAGGGGAGGATCCGGCCCTCACATTTAATCAGCGCGCCACACCAGTAGATGGGGTCCACAGGCTCGATGTAAAGAATAGATCTCCTGAGCAGTTCGATCATGTTTCCCCTTATCTCAAATCCATCGGCCACGTTGGAGTCATTGGAAGGTACCAAGCCCTAAGATACAAAAAGATCAACATTGGCAAGTAATAAAATGTGCGTCATTCTTGACACACGTTGTGGAGCACATGACAAGAATTTATTTATGTTGTAATTGTATGTCCAAATACAAACTTCAAGGCAATAGATAACTGTTACAAACACCAACGCAGTCAGATTATTCCCTGTTTGTTTAGGTAATGAGGTATCCTCTGTTCAGACAAAAATTAGACATGGAGTTCCACAAGGCTCTGTGCTTGGACCAATCAACCACTAGAGCCCTTGCTAAGGATCATTAGTACAATTAGGTGTGATACTACTTGGTTGGAACAAAAACCTGCACCTACATGTCCCTCCAGGACCAGGATTTAAGTAATATTTTTAGAAAACAGTCCATTAATTTTCATTGTTACGCAGATGATACCCAACTGTATTTGTCAATGACTAAATTAAACTAAACAAAGCCAAAGCAGCAAGAAAAAAATCCAAGAATGTCTTAGAGACTTAAAGTGTCCTGGATGACCCGTAACTTTCTGTGGCTGAACTTGGACACTTGAACTTAAATTATCATGCTTGGGCCCGACCACCTAAGAAGTGCACTATTCTGTTATATAGTTTTTTGGATTGCATTTTATTGGCCTCCAGCACCACTGTAAGGAATCTGGGAACTATCTTTGATCAAGATTTGTCTTTTTTCAGTCCGGGGTGCAGACACCTTCCCTAA
The DNA here is from genome assembly GCA_030544235.1 of Lepturacanthus savala. NCBI lineage: Eukaryota > Metazoa > Chordata > Actinopteri > Scombriformes > Trichiuridae > Lepturacanthus > Lepturacanthus savala. The sequence goes on from CM060480.1 coordinate 19,087,184, forward strand.
AATAAATAATAGGCTATTTTTTTAAGCTTTTTTAAGCTTTTTGATTAAGCTTATAGTTACTTCTGGCTACTAGCTAGTCTAGAACATTGTTATGCTGTGACAGGTTTCATCTGCCAGGACCTCACAAGACTCTAAACTTCTCTTTCCTCTTTGCCATCTGTTAACATACATAGCCTTCTGATGTACCTTTAAAATCTATTTTATTCTAGGAATCCTGCCCTGTGATTTTTTTTATCGACAGACCATCCTGCATTATTATAGGCAGCCACCTTCCAAGGAAGTCCTTCCCATTGGAGGTCATGTGGCCACCAACCTTATTATATCCTGGTGGCACCTAGAAACTGCCATTGATACTTTCCACCTCATCCTCCACATACAGTATACATTTTATAATTCTTTTATCCTATTTAATGGTGTACTCAATTTCATCCCTGTTCTAAATGTATTGTTTCCATCCTGTACACACATCTATTGCAAGCCTGTCCATCCTGGAGGAGTGATTCCTCCATGTTGTTCACCCTGAGGTTTCTTCATTTTTACTCCTTGTTAAAGGGGTTTACTTCGGAGTTGTTCCTAGTACGATGTGAGGGTCTAATGATAGGGGATGCTGTATTGAAGCCCCATGAAGCAAATCTGTGATTTTTAATTTTGGGCTATACACATAAAATTGACTTGACCCACAGGTACAGATACTCACAGCAGTGCAGTTGGAGGAGTAATCAAGGGGTTTGATGACTTTGAGCTGGTAAAACATCTTGCACACCACCATGACGCAGGCCCACACTGCAGAGATACTGGATGCCAAAGGTCGTAACCGAGGAAAAGGGAGCGCAAACACCCACAGAACCAGGAAGAGAAAGTTCATCACCGAAACCTGTGAAAATGAAATCACATTTCTTTTTCCTAATATGTGAGTGCACACTACAAAAGCAAAATATTAATAATTAGGGCCCAAGCAGGCTGACAGCAGGTGAACCCTATTGTACATTTAAGGATTCGTTCTTTTTTTTCCCTTCTTCTTCTTTGAGTTGCTCTATACAGGTACCACATCAATAAGATCAGAGTCTGTATGAGCATGCAACTCAATTCTCAGCTGATACAGGCTCTCGTTATATCATGCATTGACTACTGCAACTCCCTACTAGCAGGTCCCCACTGAATGCAGTGGCATAGGTGGTATTGCCTACATGCACTACTTTTTGGCACAGGTCCTTTCAAACATGTCGTAGCCTTAGGGTAGTTACTCAATCTGTTCTCTCTTGACTGGATGTCTGCCTGTGTTATATTTTTGATCAGTTGTCACTTTGGATATACTGTACGTGTCTGCTAAATAAAATTGTAAAATTAGCACTATAAAGAATAAACAGAATAAACATCCCACCTCTTGCAGTGACACCCAGATGATGCCGGAGGACACGATTTTGAGGCTGTGGAGCTCCAACAGTCTCCAGCTCAGCTCCTGGAGCCTGCAAAGTCCTGACAGAGCCTGAATGAGCAGCAGGCTCGCCCGGTCCACAATCACAAGCCACTTGTTCTCATGACTGCTGGAGTCTGTTTCTGAGGAAAAGAGATCAGTGAATGTCAGTCAGGATAGCAAAATGAGTTCATTAATATGGCTGATACACATGGTTAATAGCAGGAAAAAACAATATGATATATTGCAATACCTTTGGAACAGGAAATTGTGAATTAATTGAAAAAATAATTCAAAAGCATGAATAATAAACTATTTTGGATCTTTCTGTTTCACATGAGTCCCAAATAATACCCTATGTGTGCTCATTGCTCATGTTTTTCATTAAAAATGTCCATGTGTGGAAGACATGTTGTCAAAATACAACATTTCCGCATTAAGTTCATCATTGCAAAAAAGCCAACTTGTATTTCTTGGCCTAAAACTGTAGTTTATGTTGGTAAAACTTTAAAATATAAATAATTGACATTGCCAATTATTGTGAAATGTGGGAAAGCCAAAACTTTCCAAGTTGGTATTTTTCACTTAAAGTCTTGTAGCTGTGCAGCTGCCAGAAGCTGGAAGCTGGTAAAACAACAGGTAAAACAACCTTTAATTTAACTTATTCTAATGTTAATGGTACAGGAATTTAATTTTGTTTTGTGTCATAATGGAGAAGGCGACCTACACATTTTCAACATTTAAATATAAAGCCTTTCAGTCCTGGTTAGCGGCAGCTAGCACAACTGCAGTAGTTAGCTACTAACATTAGCTTGTCCCATTTCTGACTGGTTGGTATTGTGTTAAAGGGATAGTTCAACATTTCAACAAATCTGTGCATCGCATGATTTCCATAGACATAGCCAATAATACCAATTTTTGAGAAAGTTAGAACAAATAACAGTTAAAGTTAGTCCAACTAAGGATAAAGTTGAATAAGTAAGAATTAAAAGTTAGTACAATGTAAAAGTTAGTTGAAATTGCTGTTGACTTGACAAATCAGAATTTGGAGCTGAGGAAACTCAGAAGCAAAACTTAAAATATTTATTTTAATTGACCAACCTAAACTTTTATAGAAGTTTACAGCCTTGACATTTTGAGTTGACCCAACTTTTCTTTTTTTGCAGTGAACATCACTATTTAGAATAAATTAATATATTATTCAGTGTATTAATAATATTTGTATAAATAACTTGTGCTTGTAAGTTCTTGTAAGTAACTTCTTCTTGTATGATCATTATATATAATGTCATATCAATAAATAGTTCTGCTCCCAACAAAGGGAGAGTGCAGAGCCATTTTGGGTCCTGAGCTGTACTAACCCTCTCCACTTGTCTCCTCCTGCTCCTCAGCTCCTTTCTCAGAGGAGGACTGCAGCCCGATGCTGTCCAGCGTCTCCTGACTTTTCTCACTACTCATCTGCTCCTTTACAATCCTGCAGGACATCGGATGAGATGACCACAGTATGTTTCATTAGTATATAATTATCAGACAACCTAGTCATATTATGTACACATTATTTCTTACAGAGAATTTTGATTCTTGAGCACTTTAAAACATATTACTCTTCATTATTTCTAAATACATATGGTATAAAATAAGATAAATAAATATAATAATAAATAAATATGTCGACACAAATGCTGATTCTTGAGATGGATAACAAGAACACAAGTCAAAGAAGAGCCTCACCTTTCCTGGAATTTTTCAATGTTTTCTTTAATGCTGGGAATTAAATTACAAAGAAAGGGATTTGTGAACATTAATGTAGAATGCGTGTTAAAAAATCAATACCCATAGATGACAAAGCATTTAAAGATGGATAAACACAGCTCTTACATCTCTGATATGACATTGACTGAACTTCGGAGTTCTTCCACTCTGGATGGGAGAGGAGAGTAAAATAGACAAAAGAGACAAAATTAGCTATATTTTGTTCATCAATCAACCAGACCTTGAGTTAATCTCTACTCAAGTAAAACTGAAATAAAGAGGCAATATCTCTGTTTGAGTAGGATATCCATTCCTTTTTCAGCATGCATTCTTGCTGTCTCACCTGGAATTCTGCCTGACAGGTACGTCGTCCAGGTCAGTGAGAGTCAGGAAGTCTGAGTTGAAGTAATGCAGCTGGAGAATACAAGCCAATAGGAACATAGCAGGAAGCAGGATGCGGGCAAACAGCTCCACTGTGTCGTAGCGCTCCAAACCCAGATCACGAAGACTAGAGAGTCCGACAGGAGAAACTATGAGGACTTTACAACAAACCAAAGGAAATATATTTTCTGACAAAGTTAAGGCAGTCCTACTTACCCTTCCTCTGACATACCCATGATCTGTCTCAACAGCCCAGACACACTTCTGAACTGATACATATAGATGGCGATCAGCACCAGCATGGAGTAACCGACCACCACCGCCCAGAACGTCTTCAGGATGCGACGCCACATGTCATAACGGACCTGTGGGGACAGCAAACAGAAAGATACACATCTTTTGTATAAAGCTACAGATCTTGACATTAGCATTTGACTCGTACACAGACATCATTTATACTGGCACTAATCTATAGTAAAATATTAGATTAGATTAGATTGCATTACATTAAATTATATATGACTTTATTGATCCTTTGGGAGGTTCCTTCAGGGAAGTTAAAACTCCAGTACGTCACATACAGCACTGTTATAAAACTTACACACCCTAAATACCAACATTAAAGTAGATAAAATAAAATAAATAAAAATAAATGAATAAAAGTAAATGCCAATACACACCTTTGTTATTGCTACATGAAAAATAGATATGAAAAAAATTAAACATGGTTACCTATTCTGTATACATTATTATAGGCATTAATATGAATTATATAATTATATAAATTATAAATATACAATTATTAAGAATATAATACAAGTATAATAAATATTAGATATAAGTTAAGATATTGAATGATATTGTGTGTATATATATATATATATATATATATATATATATACACTACATATGTACTTTACACATGTATACATACACACACATACATACAATAATAAAATGATAATAATCTATCACACCTTAGAATATAATTCACACAACACAATGTTGCTGACGTTGTCCAAACAGACAAATAATGTTGTTTTGTCTTACATCTCCTCTGAAGCCATTAGGCCTGAGTGTAAGTGTCTACCGTGTTTCTAAAAGGTCAGCAGAAACATAAAACGGGTGAGGAAAACAATAAAAACAGCACCATTTTTTTTGTTCCTGCTTGTGACTCATAATCAATACTTTTAATGATAAAACTTTATCTATCAGCAGTATCTAGCCACACTTATCTTAGCTGTTTATTACAACCAGCCAGGTCATTAAAAAAAACTAAATTATCATAAAAATCATTTACCTGGTATAGGACAACACAGAAGAGGAAGAGGACAATGTAGAGAATCTTGTAGACGACCACCTAACCAAATGAAAGATTAAGGTTAAGATTAGGTAAGTCTGAATGTATTCAAATATAGAAATATGTATAAGAAATTGTTGGACATAGATCTATCTATCTATCTATTTATCTATCTATCTACCTATGTATATTATACATTTCAAACATTCATTATTGAAAAAAATAAAACTAAAAAACAACATGCCTAATTAATTAGAATAAATTGATATTGTTGACTTTTGCACATATGAAGAGGAAAAGTGACTGTGTTGGAGAAGTTTGATTAGATAATATTAGATAATGGGACTATTCCCATGCTAGTTTTAAAGGTGTACTGTCTGTTGATACCTTTCCAGAGAAGCTGACAACAAAGAACATGGAGCAGCAGAAGAGGATCCAGTATTTCACCAGCATCCCTTTAACCCCTGAGATCAGCATGGCTACCAGAGGTGATGGCTGTCTTTCTTCCGCTGAGATGGAGGAAACAAAAATAAATGAAAAAACGAAACGAAAATAAGAAGGAAAAGAGTTGGGGAATTTCTATTCAGCAAAACCACTAAAGAGGACAATATCAAGCATAAAGTAAATCAGCCTTTGTACATTTCAAGATAATTTTAAGTACAGAAGTGTTAATTGTTATTCTCTAACACAATAGCCATAATTTTTATGAAAGCAATCCAAAAACAAATTACGTTGCATAACTTTGACTTCGTCTAGAGATTCCTCCTTCAAGCTCTGTTCCTCTTGCCTCTCCTTCAGCTGCTGACGAAACATCAACCAAAAGCTGAAACTGTAGAAAACCTGTGGCACACACATAATACCATGAGTAAAACAATACAAATAATTCAATTCAATCTGATGACAAAAATAAATGAACCTAAGTTAAGTTATCTCTATACTTGGCTGCCATATGATTGTAAAATCACTTGTCAATGCACAGACCATACGATTTTAAAAGATCTTGTTTGATTATGAGTAAGGATTAACATGACTTGAAGTGGCAGCCATTTACAGGCCTTTATCTTGTCTAGATTCTGCATGGCTTGGTTCCACCCCAACTGAAAATAGACACAAAACTGACTGTATAATAATAAATTTAAATTATTAATGCAGTGCCTGTAGGAAGTATGTATACTTGTAGAAAAGTGTCATCTTATGTAGATTTTTAATATTTGGCCAAATGAGGACTTGTTGGACTGTTACATCGTCTTAATAAACAAATTGTACATTGGGTACAATATACAAATACATTGAGATAAGGAGAGACATGCTTATGTTGTAAGTGCAGGTGTCAAACTACAGTAAAACTGGACTTATGATAAATGTCTTACTTTGTACTTCTTCCTGTATAGTGTAACAACCTGTTACTGTCATACCTGTAAGTGTTCATTAATAAATGAGTTTAGGCCCAGATTCTGTTCTGTCAGGTGATAGTGCTGGGATTTCCTGAGGGTCTGTGAACATCTGTGTTAGCGTGAGGAATAAAGTAGCAGCTAAACCGGTTAATGTCTTAGCTTGTGGTTTTTGTGGGATGTTACAATACTTTCATTATATTGGCTGCACAATCAGTGCAGGGAAAACAAAACAACTGAGCTTTGAATTCTAAGGAAAGTGCTGGGAAGCAACATGAGGAGGAGCACTGTGATATGGAGCTTTACACTGTAACTAACTCAGGGATATGGATACAGGTAGATATATCCTACTAAGCACCACAGCACATAGCATATGTAACCAAATATATTCTCCTAAACAACCGGTAATGCACTCTAGCATCTTTTACTTGAAAAATATTTAAAAAAGTGTCGGAGTTAAGGTTTCTCACCAAAACTGGGCCTAAAAATGAGTTTAGCCCCCCTCACTGTTTTACAGCGAAGAAAAAGGATACTTCAATATACAATGGCAAATGCAAATATTATAACAAAAAGTTCATAGAAATCTTGCAGCCTACCCCTCCTTTAAGACATAGACACAAAGTGGCCATTAACTAAAGGTCATGTCTGCTTTATTTTTATGTTATATAAGGATTTTATCATTTGGATGCCTTTCATCATACGGGAGGCTTTTTTTTTAACTTCTCTTTTCTCTTTTAGCTCTTTCAATTTCCATTGTAATGAAAGAAAAGAAAAAAAAAGGTTCTTGTCCATTAAGAGTAACCTCCCCTCCTCTCCTCACCTTTGCTCCCAGGTGGGTGCAGGGTGCAGGGTGGTAGCTGTTCAGGTCAAAGTCCACTATGACAGCCGGGGGTAGGCCGGGGTACAGCTCAGCCCGGCTCAGACGTAGCCCGCTCAGGAAGCCCAGCACCAGCAGTACGGTGCCGTAGATGGCCAGGAACGGGGCCGACATCATGGCGTAGCGGCGCCGGTCCCGCATCATCCAGATGATACAGGACCACACCAACAAGGCAAACGTTAGCCAGTTGTTATAGGTGATACTCCACACCTAAAAAGATTTGTCGATAAGGTGACCAAGTGATTTTCTAACTGGCCAGAGATGTGATGTTTCTGCGATTTCACTTTGGTTGTTGTGGTGTTTTAACACTTAAGGTACTGATCCACTGCAGTGCGTTTTGAGAGTGTTGTCCTCTGGCTAGTGGCTGTCAAACTAATTAGAAAAATCCAGTCCATGGCATTGCTCCTGTGAAATGTGTTCATTTCATTAACTTATTTTGATCTGCTGCATCTGTGGTTTCAACACTTCCTGAGGGATGCCACACAATGCATTCTGGTAACACCACGAAACATTTAGAGAGACAAGACTGTTGCATCGCCCAATCCACTGTTATAGTTATAATTATAGTTGATGCCCCAACTCTATGCAAATCAGGGGCATTTGACATGACTCACCACTTCTACATCATGGCCTTCAAACTTTGAAACAACGTTGATCTAAAATAAAAACAGATTGCTGCATAGCTTAGTTCTTTCCTAAAATTATGTCAATGGTTTGAAAAATCACCAAAGAAGATGGCGGTAGAGTGTATTGCTCTTAATTTATCGACCGTTTTACATCCTCGTCAGTAGCGGAGTAGGCTACAGTGCAGCCTATGACATAAGTATTGGGGGCAGTGTTTGTGTATTTACATTATCAAAGCCAGAAGGTGGAGACATGTTCCCCACTACAGCTTGAATATTTCTCTTAAAGGTCTCATGTTGTAATACATTTCCTAAGTTTTATTTGATGTTTTGATATCCCTAACAAGAAGTTAAGTACCAAAAATCTTCTTATTATACTTACTATTATACTTTTATATGTCCACTCTTAAACTTCTCTCTGGAATTCTAGAAATAATAGGTTGTTTAGTGCCTGTCTCATTAATATAAATTAGACTTTTCTTTGATTGGCTGGTTTTAACACCTAAGACTTCATTATGAATAAAAAGCAATTAAAATTGAACTTTCTATATGGGACCAATATCAGAAGTTGTGAAAGAATTCATTTTTCCTCTGCTATTTATTTCTTAAATACTCATTGTGCCTACAAATGTCATAAAAATGTGAAAAAATACAAATAGTATTATAATTTCCCCAGAGTTAAAGATTATGTCTTCAAATTGTTTGCTTTACCTGACCAACATTTCAAAATCCAAAGATATTTAGTTAAATATTACATATGACAAAGAACCTTTGAAAGATTGAAATCACATCATATATGCAATTTCTCCTCGAAAATGACATAACTGGTTATCAAAATAGCTGTTGATGTTATCACTGAGTGACAAATGACTTGTTTAACCTCTAAAGTTATTTTCTCTGACAGACTACAGAATAACCCTTTTCACATATAATTCTTCACAGTGCAAAGCCTTTAGAAACAATGTATTAGTGTGTAGTTTACCATCATGATGATAAGGGCACTGACATAGCTGTGCTTTTGCATCAGCTGTCCAAAGATGACCAGACCACTTGGGCCTGAGGGGGGAGGTGAGGTTTCTGTCGGACTCTTCAGGACTTCCTCGCTCCTCACTTCCTCATCCTCATCTTCTGTCTCTAGCAGAAAGGAGAGGCAACAAGATCAGAAGAAATTGTTAGTTAACAGATCAAACACTTTAAAACCCTGACACTGAAAAACAATGATGTACAAATCAAATTCAGCTCTACAATACCTGGAGATTTGCATGATACAACAATTTGCCTCTTTGTTTAACAATGTGTGCATTACTTAAGTGCCAGAACGACCACACAATACACACATAAGAAATAATGCAGCAAAAGTGTAGATTTTGACAGAGGCTATTAGACATTTGAGTGTGATTACCATGTGACAGTGAGTTTTTGCCTTCATACTGTGGTGGAGGGTAACAGTTTGTGTATCCCGCCCCTCCTAACAGAGATCCCAGATCACTTCTATCGACATCTTGCCAGGAACTGCTCGTCATTAGGACCATAGGCTGAGGAAAGAGAGCACATCATGCTGTAAGTTTAGATCAGATATATTTATCCAAATAAGCGATCAATAAAAAGTCCTTCGATTTTTTTGCCCACGGTTAAATCAGAATCACAGATTTCATTCTCCCTTTTCTTGCAGTCTATGCATTTGAGGGTCACAGGGTAAAATAAAATAATATTGGTACAGCTATGATATTAAAAACATTGTATTAAACTTCTATCTTTATAAGGGACAAATTAAAGGGCCAGGCTTAATTCTTTTACACTTTATGGGTGGAATATGAGAGTTGAGAGCATTTAATTTACATATATAATTTACATATTGACATAGGAGCAGAGATTTATTCATCATATTGATATTTCTTTATATTCTTTATATTTCGTTTGTTTAATATGATGGTCTGTTTCAAGTGATCAACCTGCATCACTTGTGGGAAATAGAGGATTAAATGAGTGTAGTTGAACCGTGTCCTCGGCATTGAGGCAGTAAATCTGCGCTAGCTCGACACACACTGCTCCCAAAGTTCGTATAACCTCTTGCTCCGACCATAATTATTAGTCAATTAAGATGGCTTACTTCATCAGGTAGATAGGCTTCATCATCTGTGCTACAGAATATCTGAAAAAGAGAAAATCCTCTTTAGGTTATGTCTTGAAACCATGCACTGAAACCATAGAAAGTGATGTCCATAGTTTATTTATCAGCTTAAGCTACTGCTTTTATCCAAAGCAACTAACTATGATCATCAATTTAGGATCACTTGACATAAGCAACCAGTCAGTGCTAAAATACATTTTCACAATATTCCTCTAACCACAATATAATTCAGCACAAAAGTATCTTTGTTAGTAGTTTACCTCCTGCTTATCTCCTGAGATGTACATGACTCTGGAGAAGCTTGGAGGTTCATCTGGGCTTTCTGATGGACTTCCAATCTCAGATTCCTGACCATCATCAATATTCTGAGAAACACAGCAGCTTGTTATGAAAATTAAAACAAATCTGAATTGTGTTGTGTGCCTGCATGTTTGTGCATACAAAAATATGCACAGATATTTGCCCAAAGATGTTTGTAAATGAAGGGGTAGCAGTGACAGTATTGATAGTAGATATAATAGCAATAGCAGAAACATCAGAAGTCATAGTAGTAGAAGTCACAGTGGGACCAGTACTGGATTTAATACAAGTAAAACTTTCAGCAAAACGTTAACGAAAATGTTAAAATATGCAGGTTTTGCTAAATTGTGCTAGACTAGTAAATAAGAGCTTTGGGGCAACAGATACAGGTTGATACCACATATAACATGTCACTGCTTAAGTTGATTTGCTGAATTTGTTATCAAAGAGTTGCTTATTTACACATCCAGTAGTTGTGGAGCAACATTATCATTCATTTGGAGTCCTGTCTATGGGTAGTCCACTTACTCCTGAAGGGAAACATCTGGCTGTTAAATTCTTTAATATGTTCACCAGGTCGTCGCTAGTGTGTGACTTTAAACATTCATTAGATTGTTATTACAAAGATACTGATTATAGCCATTTCATCTTCTGCCTTTGAAAACAATGTTTTTTCACACAAACTTACAAACCTCCTCTGTGACATGGATCCATTTGTGCAGCAGAGCCACCAGTGTGTAATACAGCAGCAGCAGAACCAGCGGGTTGAGGAAGTCCGGCCATATGACATGTGGGTGCAGATCAAGACTGTAGGGGTCCGAACTGTTGGTTCTGATCACTCCTGTCATACCAAACAACCTGTGGTAGGAAGAGGGGAAGGGACATGGATGAGCTTGTGTGCAACAAAGATAAATTATATCAATAAAAAATGTTTAAAAAAGAATGGAATCTAATATCCAGTATTTATTTTAATTTGTGCATATAAAAAAATGAGTTATAAATATAAATATAAATAAATAAATTGACCTCATTTTAAATTAAGATGATCATTTAAAGTAATAATAATAATAATTATTATTATTATTATTATCATTATATTTGTTATAATTATAATTAGAGCAATATATAAATAATATGACCAATAAATAAATAATGGCCATGTCTCTTGGCACATGCTCTGCTGCAACATCACAGTCTGTACTCATAGTGTGCACCCAAAGATTGAAGAATTTGTCAAAATTTATCAAATCAATGACCTGAATATGCATTGTAATATCTGCCATTTTATACATTTTCCGCTTGCATTCATAGATTTCAGATAATATTATACTACCGTTCATAAGTTTGGGATCACCCAGACAAGTTAGTGTTTTCCATGAAAAGTCACACTTTTATTTACCACCATGAGTTGTTAAATGAATAGAACATTTTATTCTATTAGCCTTCTGACGCAATGAGCAAACACAATGTACCATTAGAACACTGGACTGATAGTTGCTGGAAATGGAAAAGTTGCAACAAAAAACAGACTTTGCAGGTAGAATAGTCATTTACCACTTTAGCAATGTGTATATATTAATATAATACAATATTAGCATAATAATATTTTGTCCAATATTTAAGTCTAATTCAACTTGTTAACTATTTCCGTACCTGGCGTAGACATCGTGTGGTGGCACAATCTGTTGGAAGAAGGGCAGCTGGTAGAAGTAGAGAGCCAGCAGGTGTCCTCCGCTGAAGATGACCATCATCACACACAGGGAGCTGAAGAGGAGCAGGCTGATGGAGCGGCTGAATATCCACCACCAAACCAGCCCGAGAAACACACCGAAATACACAGCTGAGGTAAGGGAGGGCAGCGTGATTCCTGGACACACACACACACACAGTATGGCAAAATGAGGACAATAAAGTGAATTACACTATATTTATAGACATTGTGAAATTATAACAAGCCTGAACGCACAAACAACAGCTGCTGTTTTGTACCTGCCAGCCCCAGCAGTAAAGTCACCACTACTTTCCCTGCTGTGTTCATTATGGCCGACAGCAGCAGCCTCACTCCCGTTGCAAACACTATCAGCTTCTGAGCAAACTGGGGCGGACCCGACTGAACCGGCACCGTCCTCTCATCCGAGCTGTCAGAGGACGAGCCCTCGGACTCACTGCCTCCCTCGGATTCTGTGTCAGAGGTTTCCGCTTCCTGCCAGACCCAGTGAAACGATCAGACTGATATCACTGTGTGTGTACTTAATGTTATAACAGCCGATGAACGTGATCACGGTTACCTCAGTGTCGGAGGGTGGGATTCCGTTCTCATGGGGGAAGACTTGGGGCGTGGGGCGCAGTAGTTTTTTGCACAGCCTCAGTGTGAAGATGGAAGAGAGGAAAAGGCCCACATCTGGGGCCAAGAGGCGTACAATATTCCCAGGATTTACCAAGGTAAATCTGGAAAAACACAAGCACACGCAAGATTGATTTCTAAATCTAAATCTGAAATTTCATTTCTACCAGAGTAGTAAAGATGTCTATTCTACGTGTTTAAGATAGGATTTAACAGGTTAAAATGTCAAAATGTTGGTAATGTTATTGGTTTCAAGCCTCAATAAGTAGGTTTTTACACTTCAGTCAATTTAAGTAGACTATAACGTTTGGAACATAGGAAATCAATTTATAAACTCATTACATACCTTGGGAAATGGTTGGCACTAATGTAAAGTCTCATCTCATTTTCTATACCTGCTTATTCCTCATTAGGGTCGCAGGGGTCTGCTGGAGCCCATCCCAATGCGTTACGGCGAGAGGCAGGGATACACCCCAGATGGTCGCCAGCCAATCGTGGGGCACACACACAACATTCACTCACACACTCCCATCTACAGGCAATTTAGAGTCACCAATTAACCTCAGCATGTTTTTGGACTGTGGGAGGAAGCTGGAGTACCTGGTGAAAACCCACACAGACACGGGGAGAACATGCAAACTCCACACAGAAAGGTCCCAGACCCAGGACCAAGGAGGTCTTGAACCTGTGACCTTCTTGCTGTGAGGCAACAGCGCTAACCCCTGCTCACTGTCACCCCTAATGTAAAGTCGATGTGACTAAAAGTTACAGGATATAAAAAAAAGGCTTAAAACTGATTATCATCATGAATCTAATAAAGTCAAAGGTAAGCCTACCTCACTATTCCCACATGGTAGAGGAAATCTTCCCAGGGGTCACTCACTGTAAACCAAATAAAACAAGGTCATTAGGGTAAGAACAAAGCTGTTTTTTTGTTTCCTGAAATATTTGTGTTGCCTGATGCATATGTTTAACAAATAATATATTGAACACACACTGGGGACATTTTATTTGACAAAAATATCCTTGTTGTGAAGTGTTTATTTTACCATGTGGAGGAATGTAGGCGAAGGGGATCTGCATGAAGCACTGCAGGGTCAAGAAGATCAGACTCGTGTAGATGATCAGCCGCAGGAACTGACCTGTTTTACCTTAAGACAACAGAGGAATCAGGAGGAAACAAAAGATAATTATGTATTTTATACTACTTTAAGTAAGAATTATTTCATGGTTTATTTATTTATAGGGAATATACTGATAATTGGTGGGCTTTACTGTAACTGTCATTGCTATTTTCAAACATTAAACCACATGTTCACTAAACAAAAGCAGAAACAATTGTATTAGTTATGAAAAAATCCTATTTTCAGCTAATTTAAATTTACAACACATACACAAACCTTTTTTTCACAAAAAATATGCAAATAATAGCCCAATACTTGTATTTTCAATTGAATTTGGTTCAATTAAAAAATTAATGCCAAGTAGACAAATAAAATTATTTGTAATTTAAATGGTTCTGTACCCATGTGAGCAAATTTACAGTCATCAATACAGTCATCTTACATCAATAATCAATCTTAATTAGAAAATGTGAGTCTAATGTGAGTGTACAATATACAACTGAAGCTTTTTAAGCATTATGTTTCTTACATAAAAGACAAGTATATCTTTAAATAAGGTCACGTCTTTAAATAAAGATAGGCTTGTGTGGGTGACTTTTCAAAAATTTTGTGAGTAATTTTTGAAGTCATTTGGGAATTTCAACCTAATCTCATACGATGAATCTATAATACACAGTATAATATTTTAAAACTAAAAAACAATGTTTGATCCCACTGCCATTAGAGCATAAAACCTCCCTTTTGGGGGGATTTTATCCTGCAATCCTGGTTTTAAAATATTGTTTCTTACTATTTTGTACCAGATTATGTCACTTTTTAGATATTTGACATAGGGATCACCACCTTGACCCTTCATAAAAAGCCAACAAGGCCAGAGTGTCTGTGCACAGGTCAGGGTCAGGCTTTTATATCAGTTTTATGAAGGGGACATATTGACATGAAATAGGTATATACAGATGTTAAGAATGATCGTGACTTAACAGTGAGTCACAGTGAGCACGGACCATTCTAAGAGTGTGCCTCATTCCACACTCCATGAATGCCACTATCTGTGAAACACATGGGCATTTTCTGCTTATTAAACACAGTAATACCAACATTTACGAAGGGCTGTCAATTAATTAAAATATATATTGCTTGTCCCCCTACTTCTTATCTTATTGTAAGTTATGGTACAGTTAGTAATACTACATTGATTTCCAAGCTATGACATTCCATAGGTGTTAATAGTGACATTTGTGTTGGGGCTTCTGAATAAAGACTGTGCTCATCATGCCCCTAAGGGCAGTCAAGGACACTACAGCCTCCCAAGTGTTTTCTGTTGTCTGCCCTCAAACTCCTCCCAGTGTATGATGTCTCTGCTCCCTGCCCCTCTGTTGCCAGCTGTTACCCATCACCGCCTAATCACTCCCAAACTCACCTGTGTACTTAAACTCCACTCCCACTACACTCTTTGTCTGTTCGTCTCCGTGTATGTGCTTCCTGACCTCTGCTACCAGCGTGAGTTTTCTGCCTGCCTGGGAATATAGTTCTGCTTGTTTGTTTTTACCTTGTACCTTGACCTGCGGACACTTTAAGTTGGAACTTTGTTTAAAGACTGTTTTTGACCTGCGGACACTTTAAGTTTGGAACTTTGTTTAAGAACTGTTTTTGACCTGCGGACACTTTTTGTTAATAACCTGTTGGGAATAAAGACATTTCAACCGTCTCTTGTGGTCCTGCGCTTGAGTCCTGTTCCGACCCTAACAATTTGATTTAGGCACTAGTTACTTAGACTTAATATATTAAGTACATTATATACAAATGTATTATGTATATTATTATACACAAACCTAGAAATTGATTGATGCTAAATCCTGAGGATCTTTCAGTTTATATAGTAAATATTTGAGTTTGTAAAGAAAAACTCTGACACTGCGATTTCCTAATATTATTTTTTCTTTTCTATAAAATTTTCAATTTTTATTGATTTTTTTTTTTTAAATTGACACATTTTTCTTCACTCTTTGATTTTGATTTGATTTAGGATATAAGATGAAGTATTCCCAATGCACCAAAATAAAAATTATTATAAGGATTTTGGCTTTTCTCACGTTTTTAAACACACTGTTATTATATTGAACCCAATTGTATAGTTCAAATTGCTACAACTACATTGAGGATTCTTTAATAGACTCTACCAGACAAAATAGAAACTTTAGAGTTTGATATTTATAATCAAATGGTTGTAGATACAAAGCATTAATAGCTGATGTGGCTCAACATGAGCCGAGCCAGCAAATGTGTTGCTGACGTACAGGATTTTTACTAAAAGCTTCATTTCACTTAAACCTCTCTGCCTCCCAATAAAAGGCCAATCATAACACATATGCCCTCACAAGTAGAGGTGGATGCACAAAAACCTATAAATCAAATATGCACACAGAGAAACGCATACACACACACACACATGCACACATACACAGGATGTACACACACACACACACACATAGGATGTACACACTTGACCACTTAGCCCAAGGAGGAGATCATATTAGGAAGATGAAGATAAATGAGGGATCTATGGAGCTTTCAGAGGTTTTAGGTGGTAGCATGGACAGTCAACGAAAGAAAAACTGCTGTCATAATGCTGACATCACATCTTTTAATTCCTCGCTGTAATTACCAGGCTATGTATAATTGATTTGACCATTTCAACCACGTCCCATTTACAAAATACATTTAGGGAAGAGTGCTGATACTTCAATTCATCAGAATGCAGTGTTCAATACAGTCAAGGTACTCACACATGTGAGTGAGAGATGTATGTTGTGTGCAACGGTTCAAATGCTAAATTAATGTTGTTTTATACAATACAAGTTTATTGGTGTTTGTTTTGATGGAAATTATTTGTTCCTTGGTGGAATCACACAATTTTAAATTGCAGACACAAATGACTGAATCAGATGAATTTCAAGTCCAGAATTAGAACTATTACACTTTCATTTTCGAGTCTAATCGATAATTTTTTTCTAATGTGAACAAACGATTCAAGTCAAAAATGAAATTGCGGAGTCCCTCTCACCTGACATGGTGACCAGACTAGGGTTTGGCAGCAGTGGCAAAGTGAGCAGAAACAGGAAATACACCACTGACAGACCATTGTAGCGGAACAAGGAAGCTGGTACGTACAGGAAAAAAAGCACAAATTATCTATTAACAATCTCTTCTGCATATTACAAAAATGTCTATATATATATATATATTGTTTTCTGTAGCTGCACTATGGCCTCAAATTGTCGATGTATTATACATACTAACTGTTATTCTGTTATTCAGTCTTATCCTTAAAATCTTCCAAAATATGTTCACCTAGTGAGAATTTCACACCATATGGCATGGCTAGCATGGGTGTAAACACAAAATGTTATTTATTGTTTATGTAAAATGTTCAAGTTAGATAATCATTAGTCATAGTTGATGTAAAAATGTTGCTCAAGTAAATCTTATCAGTAATATAGTTGCAGCATGATCCGAGACCTGAGACAGACACACTGGCTTTTGCAAAATGCTGGTTCAGTTAAAGGAAAGTCTCACAATATGTATTTTGTTAGTATAAACAATAATAAAAATGATAATAATAATAAACGTTAAACCAACTGGTTTGTAAACCAACTTTTATACAAAAGCATGGTTAATAAATGTAAGATAAGAAGGACAAAAGAACACGCTCATAATAACAAATAAATATAAAGTGGATATAAAATATATATTTGTTAAAGTTTAAATATTTAATACATAACAGGATAATATATATTGTATTGTCTCAGTAGGACTAAGGTACCAACTGTAAAAAATTAAAAAAAAAAAAAAATAAATAATAATAAATAAATTATAAAATAAATTGTAGTGCAACAGTAGTACATATTTCAGGAAAGGTCATAGATAATTAAAGAGTAATAATTAAATATATAATAATAATAATAGATAATTAAAGAAGTGAAATGTGTGTTCATTTTACAAATATTTAGCAAGCTGGCTTCTCTAACTGTAGGTAATGTATTTCCCCGCTTTGAGGCATAATTGATATTGACAGAGACTGAATAACAATTTTCTTTCATTAGTTTCTGAAAAACCTCTTAAAATCAGCAACAGATGATCATGTTGTTCTTGAAGGGAGTTAGTAATGTAACCTGGTCCTCGCCCATTAAGGGCTTACATACGTATAAGGCAGTTAAAATTAATTCTAAATGTTACAGGAAGCCAGTGCAGAGCAGCAAAAACTTGACTAATGCTCTGTACTCTTGGTTGTGGTCAATAGCTGAACTGCAGAGTTTTGAATGAGCTGTAAAATATGCATTACAGGAATCACTGAAATGAAAGGATGATTCAGTTTTCCGGCAGAGTCACATTCCCAAATAGATTTTGAAACAGTTTTCAATTGCCGGATTTATTTGTTTCGTTACAATTAAGCAAAAGTTAATATAAGGCTTCAATGATTTGATTTAGACAAATCATATGAACATACACCAATGTTCTGCACTTCCCATCATAAAATCTACCTTAAGCTTTTCTTAAGCTGTCAAGCTGTTTCCCATCTTATTAGTCTCCATCCACAGTTTTCACCCCAAACTGAGGTTTTGAATTGAGAATGATCTCCATTAATATAAAAATATATCTTATTAAAGTGCATTTAATGCATAAATCGTTTATCACATGGCCATACACTGGGAATTTCATGTCTGAGAATGATGTTCATCTTGCAGCAGTAAAAAAAGAAAAAGACAAGGAATAATCTATTAATAGATTTCTGAATTCAGGTATAGTGATATGAGGGTAATTTAATGTGGTATTAGACCATAACCTGAATTGTTGGCCACCAGCTTCTATACATTTTAACTTCAAGGCATTCTTGTAAAAATGTTGCTTGATTGATGTGGCAGAATAAGAAGCCTAACTTAAATGTTTTCACCTGGCAAAGAAAAGGTGCCGCTGGGCCTTGTCTCATAGACTTTTGGTTAGTTTCCCAAAATATGAACATATGACCTAATATCAGTTAACATCATTACAGCCCAGATCATATTGCAGCCTCTCTGTTTCTATCCCTTTACTGGAAGCAGCTCACTGTGATATGATATAGCTGAAAAAAAAACTCACAATACGATTCTGGAACAAAGCAAAAACCCAAAACTCATTTGGTAGTAAATGGGAATTAATTTGAAATAAGTAAATACTTTAAGAAATAAGGTAGTATTTTGACAAAACGTATGTATCAGAAGAAGAAAAACTAGTGTCATCTTATCAGAAAAAAAATCCTGCAACTAAGGTACGTCAGATGAAGAAATATATCTAATGAAACAAAAGTTGGTTCTGTAAGATCAAGAAAAAGGTGGGTGGAAGAATATGAACAAAATCTGGCTTATTTTTTCAGTTTAGAAAGGTTCCATTAAAAAACATTTCTATGGTGGCAGTTGATGACAAACATATCTGATTATTCTGGACACATAAGCTTTAAATCAGCCAAATGGTATAAGGAAATACTGTTGGATGGTTCCTCTAAATGTTATTGTCTATGTACATTTTTCTATATTTTTTTACATTTTTTTTGTCTATATTTATATTCCTAACTCACTTTTAGAGTTAGAAATATAACTCTAAAAGTGAGTTAGTGTTACATTTATGCTGGCTTTTAATGTTCTATTCTCATTTTCCGTGAACGGTCTAAGCTTCTGCAACTTTTACAGTTTTATATTTTGTGGCTGGGAAAAATGTACCGGTACTTTGTAATGTATTTTTCATTGTCTCTGTGTGTTGTAATAAAAAAAATGTCACATCATTTAGATATATTTATATAAATATATTTGTAAAAAACATTTCTACTCATATATTTGTCTTAGTCCTGTTGTTGATCCTACTGATATTTATTAGCTTATTGACACTTATATACTGTACATTCCTTCATGGATTCTGTATTTCTAATAATTAATTAAATGATGGCATCTGTTGACGAACATATTTGTATATATCTCTTCCACCTGGAGCAATACTGAGTGCTGAGGAAGGCTTATTTTCCACATTGGACCTGACCCACAGCATTTCAAATAAAACGACTAAATAATTGTGACTGATAAATAAAATGCTGTCTTTTTCCTCCTTTCACTTCAGTTTTGTTGGACCTTGCACTGAAGGGTGATTGATTCTAAGTAGTTTGTGCTGTTTGCTACTTTTTATTTACTTCAATTTCAAAACCTAATAAAGATTATTGTCTTATAAATATCTGGAGACTTGTATCCCTATTGAATAATGACTATAACAGCTGTGCATCCATAATTGCTAGAATTAAATTAGTTCCTGATACAATTATTGATGAAGTTCAGTCAAGCTTCAAGAGAAAGAGGCATATCTCTAATATTATCAGGCTCATTCTAAATCTTCGCAATACACAAATGTACAAAATGTACAATACAAAGGAAATTTGATTTGATAGAAACGCATATTTTTCATGCACAACATCTTCACTGAAACATCTTAAAAAAACATAAATATCATATCATATCACTTATTCCTGTATACTATTTGTATATTTCATATAAAAATAAGATGACCTCTGTCTTGAGTGGAGAAAACAGCAGAAATGTCACCCTTATAAAAAAAAATGTGTATGAATGAAATAATTCAATAGATATGAACTCACCAGCCAGCAGGAGCAGTGGTAGTAATAAGTTATAAAGCATCCCAACCATGAGGTCCCCTGCCATGTCTCCGTCAGACAGAATTACCTCCTAGATGCAAACATGGGTGAATGTCAGCGTATCAGTATAGAGGAGCTCTAACCTACTCACATATTTCTCAAAAGAAAACGTATGCCGTCGCCGTCAAACATCGTCCAGCAGGTCGAGAAAATAGAGTCCGACACACTCAAACTGTAACAAAGCAGAGATTATGTGAGTCCAGCGACACAAAATAGAGCATAGAGTGGAAAATCTTGGTTCAAAATTGTGTGAAGATGATGTCTCCCTCCACGCTTTTCCTCGTGTCTCTGACATCCTCCTTTCCCTCCCTCACCTCTTTCTCTCTCTCTCTCTCTCTCTCTCTCTCTCTCTCTCTCTCTCTCTCTCTCAGATATAATGGGTTTTGATGAGTCTGTTACTCTAATGATATTGAGACTAATATCACACAGGAGTATTTCCACCATCATTACCATGATTGAAAAACATGTTTCCACAAATACGTAAAATCACATAAACAATCAGAAAGAATGACTTTTTTATTTGTCATTTTTCAGATTATAATTCTGTATGTATCGTCGCTTTTTAGCATTCAGTTTATGTGAGAATGACTGAATGTCTGAGTTCTTCATTTCTAAAACCCGGACTAATACACAGCACTGTGTGTGTTTCCTTACAGCCGCTTCAACCTGGCTCATCATATTTAGTGAAGTGTATCTAATATTCATGGCCGTGAGGCCATTAAGAGCTGGTGTGACTACAGAGGAGTGATCAATGCAACGACTCACGCTGGCAAAAACATTAATTTACTCAAAAATAATAGAGAAAACTGCACGATCCTCCTAGGAAGATGCAATTTTAAACGATAATACAGCTAAACCTGTTGAAATCGAAGCTGTGAAGCTGTATGAGGCACAACCTGATGTTGTTTGTTAATGTTTTTGATAATGTTTTATTATCAAAAACTTCCTGTAATTACCAGGAATTTGACCTTGTTGGTCTAGAGTCTAGACAAATACAACGAAAAAATCATATACATCATTAAATAATGAAATAAACAGAAATGTTCTTTTATAAATTGTCCTGTTAGAGTCCTAGTAGTCCTTAGTAGATCCTATAATATTTTTATCCTTTGTGATGTTATGTGAATAAGCTGTGACATCTAGCATCAGTAATGAATATTTAGTTTATTTTATTTTGTTATAAAAAAGGAAAAACAAAATAAACCATTAATACAAAAAATAAAGAGAAATGTAAAAAGAAACTAATAGGATCATTTAACACCCATTTACACATTCAGAAAGGAGGAAGAAGTGTACACTTATTAAATCCTACCCCTCTGTCACTCATATCAATATTCAAATAATAGTAATGTCATTTTCATTCATTCATTTTCTATACCTGCTTATTCCTCATTAGGGTCACATGGTCTGCTGGAGCCAATCCCAGCGCGTTACGGCGAGAGGCAGGGATACACCCCAGATGGTCACCAGCCAATCGTGGGGCACACACACCATTCACTCACACACTCACACCTACGGGCAATTTAGAGTCTCCAATTAACCTCAGCATGTTTTTGGACTGTGGGAGGAAGCCGGAGTACCTGGTGAAAACCCACGCAGACACGGGGAGAACATGCAAACTCCACACACATGGTACAGTCAATTGATTTGGAGTCATGCACAGAGGTAGCCAGGCATATGTAGAACAAGAATGTGAATAATGTTGTTCTCAGAAAACAATTAGATTTTTATTTTTAATGATTTTTTAAATTCTGCCTCACTGATAACAATCTGCACATCTCCTTGATTTCAGCATAGGGTTATTTTAAAGTGGTACAGTCGATTGACTACAGCTTCTCCACAGATGTAGCCAGTGACATGTAGAACAAGAATACAGTAGAGGTGGCTGAAAAAGTAATGAAAATGTGAAGATTCTGTGAAATATTGAAGTTTTAAAATCCGACTTAACAGAATTGAATCTGGATCAATGGTTGATTTTGCTCCAACGTTTTTATTATTTTGTTTTGATCATTGAAAAGGTTTGTTGTAAAACAAAAAAATATATATATATTTAAGAGTATGTCAGCAAATTGAAACAAAAACATTAAGAAAATTCATTAGCTCCTGCTGCAATGAGGTGCACTTAAATGCACCGATTGATTCCTGTTTCTTTGAGGTGCACTTGAATCCACCATGAAGTTGCATTATCGTACAAATGATGTAAATGGGCACTCAAGTTTTGAAGTGCAGATTGATGTCTATTAAAACTGACCATTATACATTTTCATTTGAGTAACAATTTACTTTGAGTTATGGAATTGATTAGAATCATTTCTTATGGACATATTTTTGTTTGGACTTTAAACTTCTGTCGCTATGTGTTATTGATGCGTTGGACCTGCTAAGAAACCTCTTTTTCCTTCTTACACACACACACACACACAATTTTAAACTTTGGAGGGACCCCATGCCTCCCTAGAGATGGCGCCTATGATCATGATGATGGGCAGATAAACCTGACTCAATGAGAGGAAGTAAAAACATATACAATTATGCCTCAGCAGTAGACTTAAATTGATTTCTGTGTGATGAGGATGACTGCTGAGTGGGCAGCTAACATTTCATGACAGTGCAGTTACAGAGAGCTGTGAGAGGACATGCTCTAAAAGGGTCTGGGGTGATGCTATATGGGAAGAAAATGGGTGGGTGGACGGTATGTGTGCATGTGCGTATGTGTGCTCGGATACATTAAAGAGGAAAACACTGTACTTTTCACTCCACTACATTTATTAGTTACTTTTAAGATTGATATTTAACATAAAATATGCATTTCAATATCATAATATTTTAAATTGTCTGCTTTGTTTTTTTTATTTGTTTAATTGTCGTGCACTTGCAAATAAATATATTCAATTATTGTCAATAACTTTGGATGTAAACATATGACTTAGAGGGCCTTGATCTATATATAGATCAAGTCCAAAATTCAGAGGTTTCTAATACTAGTAATAATAAATAGATAATTCATCAACGTGATAACATATTAGGATTATATTCATATTAAAATGGTTAAAGATTTCACCCCAAAACCTGAGCAGGACATTTAAATACTCAACTAGACATAACAGGCAGTCAATTTAACTTTGCAAATTTACTTCAGAAAAATACTTTTTAATCAAACATTGTTTCACACATTCTTAAAGCAGATTGTTGTTTGGGCTAAAATGGCAGCAAACACAGGGGTGGAGGGGTCTGGGTTCATTTCCACCTCCCTTGGTCAGGGTTAGGGGGTAGGGTTGAACTGATTGAATGAGTTAGGATTGGGGGGGGTGGGGGTGGGGGGTGCTGGACTAGGATATGTAGATCTTGGCCCTACAGTAAGCAGCTTCTTCACAAATGAAGTCTAAGCCTCCTAGTGCTCAGAATTAGAAAACTGCTGCCACCTGGCGTTCAGCAGAATTCAAAGCAATAAAAGCAGATCTGTAACTACAGCTCTGGAAAAAATCTGGGTTATCGCACCAAATATTGATTTCTAAACTCTGGACTGTCAACACTAGTATTATGTTGTTTTAAGATGAATTTGATCGTGTTTCTTTGCATTGTTCGAGGTCTGAAAACATTGAAACTGTTATTTTGACATTTTGTCATTTTCTGCAAATAAATGCTCTAAATGATAATATTTTTATTTGGAATTTGGGGAAAATGTTTTCAGTAGTTTTAAGACTCAAACAAAAATGTTCCCTTTTCCTAAATACAAATCTATAAGTAGTAAAATCAGAAAAACAGATAATTTTGCAGTGGTCTCTTATATTTTTTTCCTGAGCTGTATATTGTGGACATTTTTAATAATCTATTTTAGCATTTCTTTTACAAAATTAAAAAAAAAAATCTATATTAAGCCCAGATAATTCAGTGTAGCTCCATTAATTGTTTGTTGGTTCAGAAAATAATTACAATTTTATTTTTTAAACAAGTTTTTGTAATATTATTGAGGAGGTTGTAGATGATAAGTATGATGACTGTTTGTGTATTTAGAGTTAATTTAACTCCATTTTGACATCTTGTAGTACCGAAGCAGAATTCTGTCGCCTTAAGCGAATTCGCTCTTAAATTTAGAATTTACAGTTGTGAGATAAAGTTTGATTGTTAACTGGCATCCTATGGATTCTGCAGCAACTAGACTGCCAGTGGTGTTTGTGGAGAGGAAAGGAGAAAAGAGAAAACTACAGGATGTGCGTTATGTGTGCATGTTAACAATGTGCTTTCTTAAGGAGCACATTGGAGACACCAGGTGCAGTCGTCCCCTAACAGCCCAAGACATGACGCAGGCGTTTTACACCTGCACCCAGGAGCCCCTGTGGCTCATGCTGCTCAACAAAATACAGACGAAACACTGACAGCACAGACGTCAGCATCACAGCTTCTAAATGGCTGTGCTATCTCCATTAAAGATTAATCGTGCGGCTGCATAACTTTAAAAAGTGCCAAGCACAGACTGTTAAAGGGGCTCGATTATTAAAAAAAAAAAAATCCAGTGCTTGTGTGTAAATATTTATGTGTCTGGTGTTCCTGCTAACACACCAACTGTGAAATAAGACCACCCATTCATTCTGTTGTGGTATGGCCTCCTCTGTAGTGTTACAGGACACAGCAGTAGGATGCAGACTGTGTGGCAGCTACAGGTCTAACTAGGTACTTGTAGGGGTAGAAATGCTATAGCTGCAACAGCACACTGACATGCATACTTACCTGTAAGTAACTGCAAAAAGTTAATAGATATTTGTTATATATTTGTGAATAAAGTGTTGTTTTGCTATCAAAAGTCCTTGGTCGTTTTGTTGTTTTCCAACTATTTCCAACTATTTAGATGTTTGAACCCAAAATCACGAATAAATTCGACTTAATGAGCTTTACAGTTTGTACAACAGCAACAGAACATCCTCTGTCCTTAGACCCTCACATCATACAAGGAAAAATTCAAAAAAAAGAAAAAAAGTAACAGAAGAGGATCCCTCTTCCAGGAGAGACAGGCATGCAATAGATGATGTGTGCACAGGATGGAAACAATACATTAGAACAGGAAAAGAGTTGAGTATGACATTAAATGGAAAAACATAAATATATAGATTCATGGTGTAAGTGGAGGATAAGGTGACAGGATCCATTGCAGCTTCCAGGTAAACCAGGACAGAGTCAGACCCTCCAACAACAGAATTATCCTTGCAATGGCTGCACTGCAGCATGGTCTGTGAATGAGAAAATGCAGGAACAAAACTGAGTTGAATGGTACATCAGTGGGCCATGAGAAAGAATGAGAAGAAGAAAGTAAAAGGAGATGGAGGAAAGAAATAGAAGCTCGGAAAGATAAGCTCCAGAATATCTCATGAGGTCCTGGCAGTCTAAACCTACCACAGCATAACAATGTTCTCGTTCAGCCAGGGTCAGCCCTAACTATGAGTTTCATCAAAAAATAATGTTTTTAACGTGTTCTTAAATGTAGGAAGGGTGTCCTGGACTATCCCGGTTATAGCTCACGTCCTCTGCATTATGTGTGCTTGCAGAGGTGCTTTCCCTGTGTTCCCTGTATGTAGCATTGCCAATTCAAGGAATCAGTCAGTCAGTCATTTTCTATACCTGCTTATTCCTCATTAGGGTCGCAGGGGTCTGCTGGAGCCAATCCCAGCGCGTTACGGCAAGAGGCAGGGATACACCCCAGATGGTCGCCAGCCAATCGTGGGGCACACACACCATTCACACACACGGCCAATTTAGAGTTGCAACATGCAAACTCCACACAGAAAGGTCCCAGACCCAGGACCCAAGGAGGTCTTGAACCTGCGACCTTCTTGCTGTGAGGCAACAGCGCTAACCCCTTGTCGCCCCAATTCAAGGAATCTCCATGTTAATTGAGTTGAGTTGTTTCTTTCATGCATAATTACACATGCTCAGGTTGATAGTTTGCTGGTGCAGAAATTTTCAGAAAAAACAATCTGCTAAAATCTGAAGTGGTAGAGTCCTCCTTGTCTCCCAAACCTATCCAGGTAAGTGATGTCAGTGTCTCTTCTCCAGATGAGTCCTGGTTGCAGGTGACGCGTAAACGTCTAGCTGCTGATAAAGGTCGATAAAAGTCTCCAGAAATGCACCAAATTCATAAGTCAGAACATCGGCTCTACAGTGACATGCACTCATCATTCAGTGTTCTAGTTCAAAATATCTGCTCAAATCATAAGTCAAACAACAACAACTCTTAATGAATCAATATTTTAAAAGCACAATAATACATGTTAGTTTAAGCTAGTCAAAGACAGTCATAAAACTTTAAAAACACTTCTTTTTAGCTGCTGTTTGGCTTTGTAGGGCAGTACTGTACTATTAAGACATTCATAATGAGGTAGAGTATGATAAATGAAACAGTATCTTCATTGAAAACTACTGAAAAAGATAATCATGTCTGCACTGATACAAATGTACAGTAAAAATATAAAAATAGCGCAAAATGGTGCAATTGAATAAAGAAAACCCTTTATATTTGCTTGTTTATACATTCATATGAAACAGTAAAAACAAGAGATCACTCCCACAACACGAATGGAAGTTTATTCCTGTAAAATGAATAACATGCGTTGGGAAAAATTAATTTTTCAATACAGCTACAATGGAATGGAATAGGCTGCCTATCACACCTAAGCTGTGTTAATTGACACTTTTCTGACAAAACCATAGAAAACAAGATTTCAAACTGGAAGCAACTTCGACATTCACTGAGGTTGAAAAAACGAAAAGCTGGAAAAAAAGAAGCAAGACCTCCAAACTCCAACTACAAACCCCTAACCCCTACCCGGCAGTGACGCACCTGATTTTACTAATCGACCATTGGTAGAATTTGGTATGTGACTGTTTGGTAACACCCACCCCCCTTCCCCCATCCCCCAATGCCCATTCCGCTCTCCCTGTGCTATGACCTTGTCGTGGTGGAGAGGCTTGAGCACTTCTAGGATTCTGTGAGCTAAGCTGCCTCCAGCTCCTGGCAGACTGGTCTTAGATGAAGAGCAGGACTAAAGTCAGCACACTGGCCCTCCAATTCGGAGGTTGGGCATGGCGCTAACAACGCCACCCTACAAAAAATAGTATTGTTGCAGAAAATACAATGAACAAATTTATCAATATCAGGCACATAGCAGTAGATTAGTAGCGGTAAAAGTTTGTCGACCATATCTCGTTTGTCATTGTTTAGATTAGAAATCTTTATTTTCCCTTTACAATGATGTCTGTCCTTGTGCTTTTCAAATCATTGCAGTATTAATGATGTAGGAATATGTTTTCCTCAACAAAGATTCATGAATTACACTTTGCGATACATAAAGGTGATATACATATATATATATACATGTATATATATATATATATATATATATATATATATATATATATATACATATATATATACATGTATATATATATATACATGTATATATATACATGTATATATATATATATATATATATGTATATATATATATATATATATATATATATACATGTATATATATATATATATATATATATATACATGTATATATATATATATATAGCTATAAAAATAATTCATAAATTACAATTTGTAACACATAGACGTCATTACCTTGATATGTCACAAATTGCGACATATCAAGGTAATTTTATGAATTACATATATATATGTATTTTTGCTTTGTTTTTTCCCATTGTTTTTAAATCAACATAGTTACTGGTTAACTCATATGAATACATCCAGACTTCAAAATAGAGCCTCATCTATACTTTTGGGTAATAAGGGATGATAAGGGAGCAGGAATGTGGACATTTTGGGAAGCAGATGCTCAATTGAAATTAACTTGATAATTACATTACACATCTGTTTGGTTGTCTCATTGATCAGTAGCAACATACACAGTGAGCAAAGGAACCAGGTTATAAGGGAAGGCTACTGTAGATCAGTGGTTCTCAAACTTTTTCACATCAAGGACCCTTAAACTATGAAATCTAGACCACAGACCCTATGTCATAAGGTTTGTGCTTTAAGATGTTTTATAAAAGAAAGTGTCAGAAACCCAAGGGCAAAATATGGAGGAATAAAAACTTCCATAATCAAGAATGAATGAATAAATAAATAAATATTGATTACATAAATAATCTTTACATTTATTTATTTATTCACTCACCCCTTTCATTTTCACCTTTACATATAAAATGGAAAACAAAAAAGTTTAAACCAAATGCATATGCTAAGGGAAATGATAAATATGTATATCAAATAATGTCCATTAATTGTTTAATTTATTTAATTTAATGTATGTATTATTTTCACTTTTATTTGGTTTTCCATTGCATTTATTAATTTATTGATTTTGAATATATTTATTTATTATTTTATTCACTCACTCACCCCATTCATTTTAACCTTGATATATAAAATCTAAAATAAATTGAAATTAAATAAATTCATGCGCATAATACATAAATAATAGGAAATAAATACTACTAAATTAAATAAATGTATTTATTTTTAAATGATGACACTCCCCTATACAAATAGTTCTACATTCTGTCATTTCAGAATTATGATGAAAATAAATTATTCTCATTTTCATATGGACCCCCGGCACCTCTTTAAGGACCCCGTGGAGGTCCCTGGACCCCACTTTGAGAACCACTGCTGTTGATCACCATCCCAAAGAAACTCAGTTCAGTCAGCTGTGTGGTTAAGTCACATTCTATTTAGTATATATATATATATATATATATATATATATATATATATATATCACAGAAAGGTATAGATTATTACTACAAACAGATGTTTTTTTTGGATGCGGCTGCTTTTCACATTGTATTGTTATTATTACTTTTCTGTTGTTTATTCATTATTATTTTACTCTAAAACAAAACATCTTGGTTTTATTTCAACAAAGCACATTTATTTGATTGCTTATTTAATTTCTATTTTGTTTTCAGTACTTTACTCATTTTGTCAGGTGTGTGTGTTTAAAGAAAAATAAATTAAATGTCAATAGCTGTCCTTTTTTAATTTCTATAATTAGGTTTTTAATAGGCATTTTCTACCTGTTTCGAGAAGCAATTTAGAGGTACAGAGTTGGCTACATCCATTTATGGAAATTTAATTGATATATGTATTCAAATACAAAGCACAAGTCAAAATTTGGCTGAATTAACAAAAGGTATAAGTGGTAAAAAAAAAAATGGAGAGCCGTTTGGGAGCCGAAAGAGCGGTTTCTTCTTAGTGAGCCAAATGATCCGGCTCAGTAAAAAGAGCCGAAACTCCCATCACTGCTCACTATTACGACCAGCGTCGCGTGGTCGTTGGAGGAACTGCAGTTCTTGTTACTTCCTCATTGCAGACGCTGGTCAACCCGGAGTTTGCCCCTCGGTTTTTATGTAAATCGCTCGAAAAATAGAGGCGAATTATGGCACTTTTGACTTTCCATACTTCCTTCCCAGGGTTCAATGAGCGCTGCTGGCCCCACCCCGTCTCTCTACAGCGCTGTCCATCTCCTCAATATAGGCTACTATTCTCAGAGAGAGAGAGGGAGAGAGAGAGAGAAGGGAGAAAATAATAATCTCGAAGAATTGGTTATTCTTGTCTTTCACCTTCCAGCGGCCAGGAGGGCCTTCGCGGTGGGAATGTGCTGCTACAACAAGCCCGCGTCCTATTTTTTTGTGAATGGAAATGCACATGTAGTGTCAAGCCTGTAGCCTATTTACCCAGCTCGAATTCAAGAACACACACACGCGTATATATAGGCTACATGCTTGTGTGAGTGTGTACACATCTAGGCCTGACTGTATAGTATGTAGACTATAACGGGGTTTGCTTTTGCATTTGCAAAAAAAAAAAAAAACGTGGATACATTTTGAAGGATTTTCATATTTTGGTCACGTTTTCTTTTTCATTTTTCTCTTTTTTTCCTGCCTTTTTTTTCTTGAAGAAGTTCATCGGAGCCGAGTCTGGAATTTAAAAAAAAAAATCTATTGGTGCGCAGTTTTTGGAGGCTCGGTGGTGATGTGAGGGGCTGATAACACATTTCAGCAACAAAAGCGAGGGGCTGAGATCGAGAGAAGGCCCTTTTGCAGGAGGAAGAAAAAAAAACACAGCCAAAAAAAAAAAGCCATCACAAATAAGGAGAACAAACCGGGGTCTGGGGTGTCATTTCTGAGTTGGAGGCGGTGGGAGAGAAGACGACCGCAGTGAGTTTGAAGCTGTTTTTCGGGCTGATTTCGATGCGGAGAATGAAAAGGAGCCGGATGACGACGGAAGCGATGAAAATACCACATATGTAGCTCGTTTTTTTGGGTGTATTACTTTTCCTTCCAGCCGCCCCCCCCTCCCTCTCCCTCCCCGAGGAAGAAGACAGCCGTCGGGGATACGGATAAATAGCGACTATTCTTGTTTTTTGTTTTCTATACGTCCGTGGAAATGCTTGTTACGAACGGAGACGTGGAAACGAGCCGCGCCACGGTACGGGCGAACTATTCGGACACGCCGAGTCGGGCTCCTCGTGACGGGCAGCAGTGAGACGCGAGACCCGGGCTTTTGGAAATGCAAATTAGGCTGCTCGTGCTGCCCTCGCTCGAGGTGAAACCTCGCCTTTCGCTGTCTTAACGAGCCATTGTGGATTACGGTTCTTAGCGTTACACAGCTGACCGGGGGGTGGGGGGGTGGGGGGGCGTAGTGGGAAAACAAAACAGAAAACTACACCGCATGTAAAAGGAGGAAAAGGAGAGAGAGAGAGAGAGAGAGAGAGAGGGGGAGAAAAAAGAGCTCGAGCAGAATTCGGCAAAACAGAGAAAGGCGGCCTCGGTGTCGTCAGCAGCAGCAGCAGCAGGATCCTGGCCGTTCTCTGACAGCGAAAAATACGCCTTATGGACACATAAATCCTCCGGTGCTGCACCACGGAGAGTTTTCGGAGCACACCGGGGACGTGGGGGACGGCGCGTGAATGTGGGTGACACCGCTGCCGAATCCGCGGGTCAAACGAGGGATCTAGACTTGTTTTGGTTTATTTATTTTTTTTCTTTCTACATACCCCCCCCCCCCTTCTCCTCCTCCTCCGCCTCCACTTATTCCTCCTCCCCTGGATCCCCCCTTTTTTTCTTTTTTTTTTCTTGCGGGAAGATGGGTTGTTTGGGCAACAGTAAGACCGAAGACCAGAGAAATGAGGAGAAGGCACAAAGAGAAGCAAACAAAAAGATAGAAAAGCAGCTCCAAAAGGACAAGCAGATCTACAGAGCGACGCACAGACTACTACTTTTAGGTAAGTTTCATTTTTTTTTTTGGTTGGTTGTGTTTGTTTCTGTGTTTGCTGCTTTATAGACAAGGCCTCAGTCTGCACAGTTGAGGCTCTGCTTCCTCCCTGCATAACCTTCTGGGATGTTGTTTTGGGAAACATTGTCAACAGTGTGACTTTGCCATTGTATAAAGGCTAAAAAGAATGCAGCTCCGTGCTGGGTTTTACAGCATATTACTGTCAAATTGGCAATCTACCACTACCAATCCCCAAAATGTACTGTAAAAGAATCCCTGCATGTAGTGATGCAGAGCTGAACAAGGTGAGTGAATTACTATCGGTGCTCATCGTGAGAGAATTCAACATGGACATCAACAGGTTTTATTGTAATTCATAGTTAATCTGTGCATCTTTTTCTTCATATAACAATCTGTATCAATTTGAAACTACATGTCATGGTGTACTTTACCTCATCATGCATGTAGGTTTAAAGTTAGCTAAACTAACACTAGATCTGCATGACATGACAGTTTGTATGCATGTAACGCTAACATTGTCTTAGAGTAATTCAACTGCTAGCAAAAGCAACCATTGAAACCTTCTTAATGAAGAAATGAGCATTTGCTAGACTCAACATGTGGTCGTGTGTGTCAGCCAGTGAGCTGTAGGTGGGCCGGGTCTCCACATTACATAAGAGAAATAAGATTGTCTAACTTTACCCCGCCATGCTCTCTCCTTTTTACGCTACTTGAATGTCCATTCGAAGGCTTATCACTTGTCAGAAGTCGAGGTGTACCCGGTAGAAATCGCTTGATTACAGAAATGCCTGCGAGGGTGCGTGTTGTATGACGAGCTGGTATTTATGTTAGGGAGGAAGTTGTGGTGACTTTAGGAAAGCAGAAGGACAGGACCCACATGAAATCCAAAACAAATATGTCTGCCGTAAAGTTAGCTGCCTTTCCATTACATAATCTGCTAGTTTGTCTTCATTGCAGACCTGTGGATCTGTGGGGCCGTTTGTGATGCTGCACATTTTGGGGGATATCTTCATTCAAGCCTGGTCCAGCTGAAAAATATACTCTAGGCTCTGTACTTTGTGTTTTGAATAGAAATCAGAAGCCAAAGTTCAGCATTTGTGCATCAAATTTTGTGTTAGGTGCGAGTAACACAAATGCAGAGCGACTTTTTTAGTGTCTATCCACCTGCCTGAAGTTGTTCATCATTAGATTATGTTGCTCAGTTTAACGGTTATCTGCAACTAGAACTATTCTGGCTATTAGATTACCTAGCTCACCTAATTAAAGGAGAATGTCTCCCTTTTTCTACATGCACCCTATTTTCCTAACTTTTAGAGTATATTGGAGTGACATGAGCAGAAATTTCTAAATCTGGTCCAGTATTGAGCTAGAAGCAGCAGTCCGCTTCACAGTGATGCACCATAATGGAGGCTGGCAGGGCATTGATTCCCAGCTGTTTGTCCTCTTTTAAGCGTTATTTTCCCACCTCTGTCAGGCTCAGATTGTTATCATAATGTTACGTTCACACACCAAAAGACAAAAAAAAAACTTCTTCCAAACTCAGTAGCAGCTGCAGGGTTTGTGTGATTCCTGTAGCTCCACTGCCCAGTTGAGAA
Organism: Lepturacanthus savala; assembly: GCA_030544235.1. Classification (NCBI taxonomy): domain Eukaryota; kingdom Metazoa; phylum Chordata; class Actinopteri; order Scombriformes; family Trichiuridae; genus Lepturacanthus; species Lepturacanthus savala. The sequence goes on from CM060480.1 coordinate 19,120,447, forward strand.
TTGAATAAGGAATTTAGGAGAAGGGATTTGTTTTATTCCAAAACCTTACAATATTGAACTCCTGCGTTGTTAAACTACGGTGTGGAACCTTCCAGTTTATTTTGGGCACATGAAAAAATGTCTCCAGCACAGCCCTGTTTATCAGCAACTCGGCTCCTTCTGGTTTCCAAATACAGCTGACTTCCTGCAACAGCACAAGTCTCACGAGACTCTCGCAAGACTCGGGGAACCTTCTACACTCACAGTCTGCCCTATAATGACAATAATATGAGCCAGACAGATGCAAAAGGTGTTGCTTATAAAAGCCAAAGCAGTAGGACATGCATGCCCCTTCAACCTGTATTATAGTGCATTAGCTGTGGAGTGGGTAGGTGGCTCTGGCTCAGTATTGGAGCAAATGTTTAGATTTCTTCTCAGATCACTCTAATAGACATTTAGATTTAGGAAAATATGACCCAGGGTGAAAAAAGATTAAATTATTCTTTAAGGTGTCAATTGGATTGAAGTTTGAAGGCATTATTTTCTGGTCCCTAGTTAACAAAATAACACATTTTCAGACATGGGCCTCTTTACTTAATATATCATAGCCACCAGGGAACCACAATGAATATGGTGGTCTCCATTTAGTTTTTTGATATTTTTTAAATTAACTACCTAAAATGTATAAACAGGTTCCATGGACGAACACAAGTTTAGGATCTTATAAACTTCTCAGACTCCCCATAATCCAATATTTCATTCATGTTTCCCCACGATACATCTTTAATATTGGTCCCACCATTATATCAATCTAAGAAACATTTAATTAATATGGACCTTGTGATGTATTCACATTTTATGTCACATCCTTTGATTGTATTGATATTTGTACATTAAAGCATAACCTGGATTAATTCCAATCTTTTATTAAATATAAAAGTTGCTTAACAAGTCCACAACTGAAGTCGCAGATGAAGATGTCATTGTGGTCGCCTGCAGTTAACCTAGTGTCTCCAGGCTCTCTACGGTCTCTCCGTCAGCAGCAGCAGCCTGAGCTGAATACAGACCAGCAAGAAGAGCAACACAGGTGACCCGGTGGGTTGGAGAGGAGGATGAGGAGACGCCCTCTGCACAGAAACTTCCCCGTTCACCTCCTCCTCTGTTGTCTCTCCTCTTTTCTCTTTTCACTCACGCCCCTCAGACTGTTGAGGGAAGGACATTTATATGACTATTTGAATACAGATTTTGTCGTTTGATTACTGTGGCAGAGTATGAAGCATTCAGTTCAGCCCCGGTAGAAACAACAATGTACACAGGCTTCTGACAATTCTACTAGATTATTGAAACCTCTTAACTCTACTGCTGACTTTTGTACCTGGTCTGATGAGCGTTACATACAAGTTGGTTGGTTGTTGGTTATGTAGGTATTTTGAGATATGATTCAGGTCTCAAAACTTATCAGTGTAGTTTTAGAGTTTCAGTAGCATACAGAGAAACAGACTGAGGGAAATATTGTCTGTTGGACTGCCTGTTGCTCTTGACAAGGATCATCTTGTAGCAAATATACTTTTACCTTTGTCAATTGTAGGTTATAATCCAACCAAACCTTTCAAATCCATCAGTGTTTAACATTCACTTGACACAAACAAGACTAAGAAGTCTTGGGGGGCAATTTTTTATACCTTTTTCTGAAGGCTTTGTACTAGAGACACATTTCTGCTCATATTCAAAATTATTCATGTTCAATATCCAGCCGTAGAAGTATTTGTGTGTTTTCATACATGCAACTGAAATCAAATTCACGACTATACTGCTTCACTTTGCAAGATACAATTGAATGCAGTTATTGTGGAAGACGTTTTTTTGGCATTACTTCATTGTGTGACAGTGCAGTGTGGAAAGAGACTGAAAGAAGATCGAAAGAAAGATAGAAAAAAAACATGAGAGCGGACATTGTGCCATGAGTTCATCAGGTTCAGTCAGATTTGAGAGCATGATGTTATGGATTCATGGTGAATGCAGGAGGCTGTTGAGCCACCAAAATGCCCAAGTCACAGGCTCTTTTCTGACTTGTCTGATAATGTAACCAAATGTTACCAAAAACTTAACAGGATTCCAGCTCACCTGACAGAGAAACCAAAGCATGTTCACCCAAACACATCCCTAAGACACTCATTGGGGCTTAAAATGCCAAAATATGTGTTTTGATAGATTTTAGGCAGGAACCTGAGGTACACTGCTGTACAGGAAATATTACAATTCAGACAGGTGTTCCATAACCTAAAAATAAATAAAATATTTTTCCTTTGTGCAAGGAAAGGAATTTATTTGATTCAGTGGAAAATTACCAGTCATTGTAATATTTGATCTTGTTTGTCAATCGTAAAGTTGAAATTCAGATAAACGGAGGGGTGAATGAATCAGTTTTGAAGCTTCATGCAGGACAGACATTGGACAGCAATAGTACTGAAACTTTTAATATGTTCTCTCCTAGCAACTATATTCTACACGTTTTGACATTACAGGCAAAGAGTATTGAGTTTCATTCTTGTGATCTCGGGATCTGCAGCATACATTTAATTGGCTAGCAATACTATATGCTACCAATTTCTCTTGATTTCTTTTAGCAGCATCAGTTCAATATTTATTGTAATGAATCATTATGAGTTATAGACCATGATGATGTGCTTCTCTGACTTTAGGCCCTGGAATCACATTTTCTCTACAGGGCATACTGTAAGATGAGCTTCTGAATAGTTGTTTATCAGAAGAAATGACTAAAACACATTTTGGTGAAATTTGAGGTTAATCCCCCAAATTGATGATGGGCCATGACTTTAAACAAAATTGAATTTGATGCTGTCTCACTTTGCTGTCAAATCCAGCTAACACTGATGTTTTTAGATGAAGATTTAGACTCAGTGTTGCAGGATCATTGCAAGATCTGAAACCAATATATCTCTGTGGAAGTACAGTAAACCCAAAGTATACATCTTGCAATCAATCACATTGGTGGTCAGTTGCAGGCAACTGTATATCAGCGATGATTAATGAGGCTGCAGAAACATTTTTTGAATTTGCCGCTATGACAATCAAAGTCACATATGAGGCTTCTTGGTGGTAAATTTGGTAATTCCTCTAGAGAACATCCCTTGTCATATTGTTGACCTATTTATTTATATCTGCCAAAAACAATTACCAAAAAACTGTTTCTTTGTTTCTTGTTCTTTGATTTTTGTATAAAACTGAATCAACTGAAATAAAACTGAAAAGTGATACTCATCTTTCCTACAGCAGTTTCAACCACTAGTATTACATCCACCTGTTAATTGAGGTGAGTGGTCCTCAGCAGTCTCCTAACGTTAACACTTGTTTGGGAGCTGCCATTATTGTTTTCTAAGAGACCACCTCCTAACATGTTACCCACCTGTGTGTGTATATATACTGGAAAGACGTTTTCAAAGTTCCATTGTTTGTATTTATGTTCACATCGGCCAGCAAGCTTTCTCTTTGCTATCATTATGTTGCTACATAGTCTCTCAATTTAAGGGAAATATTGAAATCATGTTTTTACAGAAACAGTTTTAACGCCCAATATGCAACTTCTCTGAATTAAAGTCTAAATATTTTAAATTATATACTGTCAAGATCCCGAAATGTTTCCATCAATTTTCATAACCCAGATAAATTATATAACTGTTAAATTATGATTAAATTGTTAATATATTTGATATACTCTTATCAAGGGACGCTATTTATATCGGTTACTCCACACAGGAGATGATGTACTACGGAGTATCTTTTTGTTAACCGTTTACATTCATGTCACAAATCATGGTGTCAGTTACGCATCTTCTTCACTCTCCTTACTCTCTCATCTGTCTGACACTGACTCCTGGTGGTGTGGATGACCAACTACCACAGCACACAAACGTGTGTCAACACATCTCCTATTACTCAAACAAATCACTCATTCTCAGTAAATCTTAATTAATACAAGCCATGATAAAGATTTCTCAAATAACCTAACATTACCAGGTAGCAAGTTTCTCAAACATCTTTTCAGCAGAATTTGCAGTATCTATGAAACATTTACAAGTAACATTATGAAAAGCTTATTATTGCACTTCTGAACTAGACCTATAGTCAGTGCTCAGTGTTTCCCACATAATTTTTTTTAATGTGAGGCAAGGTGGGGGGGGTGAGACAATAACAAAGGTGTTATAGTTCAATACCAGATTCTGTTGTTAGGTGTTAGGTGATAGTGCTGGGATTTCCTGAGGGTCTGTGCATCTTGTAGTAAGACGGCTGCCTTAACTACAAAGCACTGTGGGAACCCTGGTGCTATTATCAAGTACTCCTTTAGGCAGGATAACAATGACATAGGCACTATGGCAAATATAAAAATATATCATCCTGGGGTTTAAACTGAGCTATTACATTATTTAGGAATATTTAATAGGTGCAGCCATGTTTTTAACGGTTTCTCTACAAAACAAAGCCACTGCAGGAAATACTGTAGTAAATGAATGTTACGTTATGTCACTAACTCATTCACATTGCTGTTGGATTTTCTTTTCTTTATCTTTTCCTGGACACAGAGTGGTTGTCTCTCTCTGTGAAGCACATTGAGAGTTTTAGTCTCTGTCGATCAGTGAACCTTCTTTTTCTGTGTCAGCCTATGGTGCTTCCTGAGATCGCTCTGGACAGACAGATAAGCATACTGTATTCCATCTTTTTCCATCAGTGGAGATGAAGGAACTCATGCCATTCTGTTGTTGCACAGTCAAGGGATCACTGAACTGTGTCTCCCCTTTTCCTACATGGGAAGGCTTTCGAACTCTGACTGGGCACCAACATTCACTTTGAGAGGTAGAGCACCTCTTTTAGTTTCCATGTACCGTTTACTCTTGGCCTGTTGTATGACAACTCTGGTTCTGACATGTTTATATTGACCCATGTCATTGGAAAGCAGCAGGACACTGAGCTTTGTCTGAATTGGTCTCCCTCTCAATAGTTGGATTGCAGACTCACCAGTTGTGACATTGGCTGTCACATGGTAGCTCTGAAGCATCTCAGTGACCATGGACTTCCAGGGTTGTTGGTTCTTTTGTGCTGTTTTGAATGCTGTTTGTTTACCACCCTGTTAAAGCGTTCAACATCCCCTTTGGCCTGACGGTGCTACACGTTCCTACTAATGCCCTCGATGCCTCGCTCCCTCAAAAAATGTGCAAAGGTAGAGGACCTAAACTGTGGTCCATTATCTGTTGTGATGAGACATGAGTTACCCTCACGTGCAAAGACAGAAGCTAGAATGAATGACCTGTCATAGATGTGTAAGCTCAGGACAGTCCTCACATTGAGCTTTGAACTTTGAGAATGTCAGTGCAGTCATAAGAGGTGAGATCTCGGCTATCTCTGTAACCAAGTCGTGTTCCAGATCTGTAGCAGTACTGGCATTGCAGAGGGGAAAAAAACATGAGAGGCAGTCCACCATAATGTTCTGACTACCTGGAGGCTACTGCATGTCGTATTGGAAACACATTAGCCTAGGTGACAGACATGCAACCCTTAAGCCAGCTCTGTTCATGCCTCTGGTGCTGAGTAGGGTAGTGGGGTTTTGGTAATCTGTTCCAAGTGTAAACTGGTGACCCCACACACAGGTTCTCCACTTTCAACACTGACAAGGGCCTTTTCTACTTTGGAATACTTCCTCTCACCTGCTGACAAAGTACGGGAAGCTTTTATCTGCTGCAGCAGTCCACTGGAGTTCAGCCTTTGTGTTTGAGTTAAGCAATTGATATTGGTATTCACCACTGCAACAGTTCACTTCTCACAGAACCAAGAGGTTAAGCCCAGGAAGGAGCATAGTGCTGCCCTGTCCTTGCTCCTCCTGGTGGAGGAGCTTCACTGATGGTAGTCAGGTGGTCTGGGCTAGAGCATACACCCTCTTTGGCTATGACATGACAGAGGAATGGAATCTTTGTCTGGCCAAATGATCGCTTGTCAAAGTTGATCTGGAGGCCAGCGTCTTAAAGGCGCTGAAGGAAGGCTTGCAGGTGTCTGGCATGCATTACTTTGGAATCTCCATATACTATGATGTTGTCAAAAATAGTTCTGTACTCCAAGTAACTCTTTCAGGATTGTCTGCATTATTTTCTGAAATAAAGATGGTGCAGATCCCAGGACCCTCATGAGTTATGAAAGCAGTCAAACTGCTGCTCTCAGGGTGAAGAGGCAGTTGGTAGTAAATTGCTGTAGTGTGTACCACCTGACAATTCTGTGTTGTCAGCATGTTGTCAGCAGTTGCTGATCACACTTTTATTAGGTTCATGAAGGTCAACATAGAGTCTAATGCCTCCTTTTGCATTTTTGTGCCACTACCAGGGGACTCAACCACTTGGATGCATCCACCAGTTCTATGATTGGTTGGAGTAAACAGTTGAGCTCAACTGACACCTCCCTGTGTACACTCAGTGGTTGACATCTCATCTTTTGGTGTACTGGTTGCACTGTGGTGTCAACTTGCACTTTATGGCTGAACCCTTTAACACATCCTTGGTGTAGCTCACTTTGCCAGTGATTATACTGACCTTGAGTGCTTCAGTCACATCCAGGCAAACATAGATGATCCATCTTTCATTATGTAGAAGAGGGCTGAAACCATAACAGCTTGATTTGCAGTAACTACTGTTGTTAATCTGCAACCTAGGACAGGGAAATCACCTTTTACCCATGTGACTAGTTTCACTTTAGATGGACAAGCTGAAAAATGCTGCCTGTAGACTTACTCTGGTAGAATAGGCATAACAGCTCAGTGTCTACAATGAGTTCCAAGGTTTGAGAATTTTTTTTGTGGCATCTCAATGTTGACATTGCAGGTTATTTTGTGAAAATTTGAAGCCACAAGCTTGACATCATCCATACAGAACATTTATGATGGACACCTCCAATTGGCATGCTATGGTCAGGGCACTGTCCAGCGTGATATCCTCTACCAGTAGAAGCACATCTCTTACCACCAAGAGATCAGCAGTAGCAATTAGCTGATCTTATATTATCTTAATTTGTATCTGTCTAAATCCACATGGTACGGCCAACCCACTCAGCCATATACTGTATTACAGCTCCATCATAAGATGTGCCTTGCTCCAGTAGAGTGTAGAATAGGTGTTACAAGGTGTAACACAGCACATTGTCTTCAGGCATCTGGCTACGCATATCCTTTAGCATGTATCACTAGCCTGTAGTTGTAAAAAAAACTTTCATGTATTAAATGTTTTCACCAAAATGAGGAAGGGACTCGGTATGGAAGAGTCTGTCCTTGTCACCAGTTTGGTTTGTTGGTTATGCAGCACTGGAGCCAATATACCACTAAGTATCTTCTTTATTTACAACAACTGTTTACGTCCATCTCACACATTATGTTGTCAGTTACTCATCTTCTTCACTCTCCTACTCACTCTCTTATGCTTTCTTCTGTCTGACACTGACTCCTAGTGCTGTGGATGAGCATCCACAGCACAGAGCAGCATGTCAGTCAGCACAGTAATATGGCAGTCCTCTTACTTTCCCCTTTGCACATGTGTCCCCTGTGCCAATCATCAGTGTTTTGCGGTTGATTTGGCTCAAGACATCATAAATTTACCTTTTCACTTTTAAGTAAGTTTTCACAATCCACCTTTTTAATCGTAGTTTTTTTTTCGAGCAGTGCGAACAGTGCCGACCTGCATCGGAGGAACAAATATTTTGGACGTGCAACTGCAACACTATTCAGTGTATTTGCCTTTTAATCACTGGTTCCGTTTGCCTTTAAGGGAAAGAGAAGACATCTGCATATAATTTAGCTTCTGGTAAAAATTTTCTGACTTTCTGGATCTTCGGCTATTAGAGACGCATCCTGAGCTAATTTTAACAGCAGCTCGGCTCTTTGCCACATCTGAATAACTGCCACCTGCTGAAACGCGTCAAAGAAACAGATTTTTAACGTGAAACTGCTTTATTCAGTGTTTTTTTTTTAATACCAATTTTAATCACCAGGTCTGTTTGTTTTGAGAGAACTATTAGGGAAATTAGGCTCCCAGTAGAAACCTCCTGAATTATGAATACTGAGGGAATCCTAACCATGAGAAGCTTCAGGATGTCATCAACTCCATCTTTTGTTATTTTAATTGAGAGGAAATGACATATTATGCATTTATGTCTGAATGCAGTCATCAGTGCATCCCAAAATGTATTCTTGCAATTGTGATCAGTGTCTAGTGGAATAATCCAGTTAATTTTTAAAAAATACTTTGTTTATAATTTTTTTTCAATTATTATAAAGCAACAAAAAAGCCAAATACACAAACGCATAATACAGAACTGTGTATTTAGGACTGGCATAGAGCATTTGTAACAGATAGAACCTGTCACTGAAGCCAATTTTTTCAGGGTTGCAAACCTATATCTCTGCTGTATTTCAAATGCCTTGAGCATCTAACAAAAAAGCAGCAGAGTGGAGTAGCTTGTTGTTAGTTTACTTGGTTGGTTTAAGGGCCTATATGCATTGGAGAACAACAATTTCTCTGTTCAATTGATTTGTCATGACTTTTGCGAGAACCTTTTGATCACTGTTTAGCAGACTAAGGGAAGTAAGAGGCAACATTAGTACTGTGTCTGTCCTTTTTCAGAAGGAAAATGTGTGTGTCCTAGATCAATTTGGTAAAAACTCTGTTCTCAACAGAGGAATTCACTATCCAGAGAAAAAGAGGATCAATTACATCTATATGATTTTGTAGAAGTCTATACCAAACCCATCTGGGCTAGAAACTTTGCTGTTAGGAAAAGACTGAATGGCTGTTTTGACTTCCTCGAATGTAAAGTCCAAATTCAATTCTCTCCTTGCAGTCTCATTAATAGTTGTAGTGTGGATTGAGCTGAGAAAATTGTTGGTCTATATTGGTAGCACTGGATTCGGAGGAATATAACTCTGTAAAAACAAAAACAAAAAAAATCTATTGTTTATTAATTTAGGATCAATTTTGTTTTCCAAAGAATAAAGGAATTTTATGTATGGCCCTACCAAGCTTGCACATATGACAAGTAATTTGTCAGGTTTATCGCCCAAGTCAAAATCTTTTGTTTGAGATTATGAATACTGTTGGAAACCTGATTGCCTAAAATATGGTTGTATTCATACTTGATTTTTAAGATAGCATTAAGAGTTCTTACAGAGATGGTGTTCCGGTAGGTGGGAAGCTCGGCCTCAATAACTGCATCAGAAGCCTCAGCTTGGCTCTTTTTCTAGATGCTTGGTATAAGATAATTACTGAAATGTCCACTTTGGAGGATTCCCAGAAAATATATGATGAATGATAGGTTGGACTTCCAGGTGTAATGAGGTGTATGAAATAGTTTATTGTATTTTAAATAAGTTTAGAGTCAACTAGAAAATCAATTCTTGGACATGATGATCCTTGGCGGCTGGTTAACAAGTGGCTTAGGCCTCAGGCTGCGGTGGGCTTAGTCAATATTCAGGGGTTTGGTGACATTATCCTTGCCCAGTAGTTCTGGAATAAGCTATGAGACGAAATCTGTGGGACGATCTCGCCAAGCTCCCCCAGTTCATTATTTCTATCATGACCATACAACACCATCCTTTCCTCTACCCCATGTTTTCCCAAATACAAAAAGGCAGTTGGGTGTATGAAATTCACTGTTTGTTCATCGAAAGTTAATGTAGACCATAGAAGGTCACAGACAAAATAGCTTAAAATACAGGTAACATTTCAGACAAATGTGTATGGTCAACACTGTGTATGTGATATTGTTCCACATGTAAACCTAATTTTTCTTGTCTTTCTTAGGAGCTGGTGAGTCAGGAAAGAGCACCATCGTGAAACAGATGAGGATTTTACATGTCAACGGCTTCAATGCAGAGTAAGTATGATAAAAGCAAAGGCATAGAAGTAGCTAAAAGGAAGGAACTACATCTAGTGTAGGTTGAGGCAGTATCTGCTCACTAAGAGGAGACAAATCGTCTGTTTGCAAAAGTGGCAAAGACTTGTCTTGTCAGCTTTTTTGTATCCGAAATCTTGCCGTACTGTTGAGCTGGTGTACCACTACCTCTTAGACTATTTTCTGACCAGCTCTGTCCTCCAGGAGGCCTCGACATGTTCATGTAAGCATGTGTTGTGTTATGGTTAGCTATCAGGGCAGAGGGCAGAAGCTTGGTGACGGAGCATGCCTGGGTTTTCTTTGTGATTAACTGTAAAGTGATGAGAATCGAGTGGTGGGCTATAAAAAAAAAAGAAAGGGAAAGTCTTTTTCTGTCAAATTGTTCAAAAAACCTGTTTTTATATTATTTATTACGTTATCAAATTATCACCTGGCCCTAAATAAAGCTGCCTCAAATAGATAATTCAAGTGATAAACTGGGGCCAGTTACATAAAACATTTAACTTTATCAATTGATAAGACACCTTTGCAGAAGTTGAATTGAAATGCATCAAAATCTATAGATTATATTAAATAGTAGTAATCTGAAAGACTATTATGATTAAGAATATATTGAAGCTCCTAACAAGAATAGAGATTCATGTCTAGCCCCTATTATTTACACCCTGTTTTAATGTGATGTGTTCAATGACTGATAACCACCTGAATGCAAATACCTGGTTAACAGATTGTGGCCATGTGATATTTACTGACCTCATGAATGGATGAGGATTGGTTCTATGTCTTCTTACACAATTGGCCAGTATGCATTGGAATGCAGTGGATACTGATAGAGATACTAGCGGCCATCATCTGTCTTTCAGCACAAGTATGCCACATTTATAAGAGCCTTTAAAGTCAACCCATGATGATATTTTTTGAAATGTGGACTTCATAGATTATGTCGACTCTCTGCAAACGAGGCAAAGACAAGTCTTTTATTTACATTTGCTTGTTTTTTCTGAAAGTAGCTATTTAGTGAGTTTATCCATTTGCTGTGTTTGCGGACCATATTAAGTGAATGGAAACAGCAGTTTGCTACTGTATCAGTGTTGGAGAATATTGAACGCTGAAGTAATTGGGTTGTATGCACACAAGATCAGGAAGTGCGGTACAAATGTAGGTCCTTCCACTCATTTCAATGGGTGTAGTGTATTTTGGCTGCAGAAGTGCAGACCACATGGGGTGCTTTGCTGCTGGCTTCTGAACTCATTTAAAAAAAAAAGATGTGGACAAAAAAAAGAGAGAGCTAGAGAGAGAGCACAGTCTGAGAGGCAGAAACCCAAAGAGGGCTGCAGTGCTTGAGTGAAAGCTACAAAGTGAATGGAGATGGAGAGAGGTGGCAGTGATATTGTGTCAGAGGCCAGCCTGGAAATGAGCTTTTTTCCTTTCTTCTTTTCTTTTTTCTTTCTGGACCTTATTGTTCCAACACCAATCTGGCGAGCCCAAATTCCTGATGCTTGTAGTAAAATAAGCATCTGGAATTATTTTTAGATGCAGTTGTTTCCCCCGTCATTAGTAGGAACCCAAACCCAATCCTTACTATCTGAAGTAGACATTGTTATGAACCTCAACGTTTTGGGGCCAAACACAATAGGAACTCCCAATGGAAACCAAAGATACCTAGGACATACCCCCACACACACATACACATGACCCTGCCTGCCCTCTTCTAACTCTTATAAGCTGTTAGGTCCTCCTTAGGTGATCAGCTGCAGGTGTGGCTGCTGATCAAATCCTGGAGAGAGGAGAAAGGCAAAACCACAAACAAAACAAGACCTACTGGCTGTAGCACCTCCTCCTATAAATGCAAACTTCAGGTTTTCGAAAAGCACTTAATGGTTCCCACCACTCACTAAGTTTTTCTTTTTGTCGGGATACAATCACCACTCATGTATTTATATAAACCCACAGTTAAACATGGCATCCCCACCAATATTTAGCCAGCTCACCACAAGATAATGTGTCCGCCACCACATTGTAGTCTGCCTACAGTGCCGGATCTCCAGCTTATATCCAAAGCCCAATGCATCAGCTGACTTCAAAGTGCTGGAGGGCAAGAAGTATGGCCAGGGTCTCTTTCTCCTGGTACTCCATTTGCTGAGAGGCAGCAGTTCTTCTGCTTTAGCTCAGTGCCATCAGTGTTTAGACGGTCCTTTTCTCCCAGTACATTTTTTAAGCTTGGACTTGGTCAGCAGCTGCATCTTGTCATAGTTGTGATGCCTCTGCTCTCGCTCCACCTCCAGCTCACGCACAGTCTTGTGGGACTCAGTAAGTCATCAGCTGAAGTCTTGTGGTCTGTTCAACCTGTGACTTCATGGAGTTCCACTGAATGTCCTACTGCTTGTTCATCTCTAGTACATACTTTCAATATTTCACCCAAAAGCTTGGTCTTCTTTTCATACACCTCTACATCACATGGTTTAGTTTGGGTTTACTTTGCAGCCTTTCCACTCTGATGTGGAGTGTTGACATCCATCTTAGTTCTTACAGCAGCTGAGCTCCCCTTCACTTGCTCATCATTGGCCTCTGGAGCTTCGGAGTCAGATCATGCTGCCACTGCTGCTGGCCCTGCTACTGTTGCTGGTTCTTCTGACAAGCTCTTTTAGTTTTAGGTTCTCGTGTCCTTAGGTCCTACGTCATTCACTTGGACTTTAGTGGACAGATAGTCCCAAGGTGATACACCCAAGGTGAGACAATAGCTGGAATGGTTTGGACTCATCCAGCAAATCACTTTTTTGGCCACTGATGGGTGCTTCACAAGTCAGTGGTAGGGATAGGTCAGGGGCAGTGGCAGGTGTCATCATACAGGGGCAAACAGATATTTGATATCTGATATCTCACATACACAAAATTCATTCATAGCACTAACATCATTGGCAGAGTCACTACTTAGGGGCGAGACACCTGCAAGAATGGGACACTAGGATCCCCCAGTGTTATGCAATACCTTGACTGGTTGCTGGTCCTCCTGTTTTCCTGTGGGAGACGCATACATGGTAGATATGTAAGGCACAAAACATTCTGGCACATTGGGAGTATCAGATGTGTTGGCAGGGGACACAGTTAGAATTAATCCCACCCCTTTAGGCGGTTTTGAAGTGGTGCCTTGCTGCTTGCGTTTGAATGAAAAGCATTCAGAGTCCATATGACCAGGTTTGTGGTAGAAAAAAAAACAGTGTTCAAAATAATAGCACTGTTTAAAAACGTATAGTATAGCCAAAAACATTATAGTATTTTTTTTTTTTATTTTGATGTATTCATTACACTGGACAAAAGGATCAGTTTGCCTATATCAAAATACTTGAAGTCACGTTGCCTTATTCTGACAAGGAAATGCCTATGAAATCGGTGTTTCAAAAGATGACTCCAAAGACACCACTAAACGAGCAGTATCTTGGTTTCAGACTGACAAAATTAAAGTTATGGTCTGGCCAGCCCATTCCCAGACCTTAATCCCATTGAAAACTTGTGGAGTGACCTCAAAAATTCTGTTTCCGAGGCAAAACCAAGAAATAGAGGGGAATTGTGAGGCTGAAATGCACATTCCTAGGTGCCAGAAGTTGGTTGACTCCATGCAACACAAATGTGAAGCAGTTCTCAGAAACTGGTTACACAACTAAATATTACTTTAGTGATTCACAGGAATGCTAAATCCTATAGATTTTTCAGTTCATACAGTAAATATTTGAGTTTGTAAAAAAAATATGCAGACACTGCTATTTATTTAAATAGTCAAATATTAATTTGTCTTCATTTTCTGTAAAGTAATTCAAAACTTGGCACTTTACTTCACATTTTCATTTAGGATATAAAATGCAGTGTTCCCAATACATCATAATAAACATTATAGGGATTTTGTCTTACGTTTTTAAACACACTACTGATATTTTGTACATAACTGTCATTCCGTTGGTTGAATATGACCGAGTATGTCAAACCCATCAGCAACGGAGGCAGCTAGTTGCAAGGTTGTCACTTTTTGCTCACTTAAGTACACCAACATGCATTCAGACAGACAGTTCTTGAACTCCTCCAGCAGCAAGAGCTCATGTACTGCTATAAGATCATCTTCCTTACACACTCTATACCAGTGGTCAAACAAGTCTGTTTCACATACAGGGATTGTTTGGAAGTTTTTCTGAGGCCACGAAAGCATTGCAGGTAAGCTTCAGTTTCCCAACTCAGACTCGGGAAAATAGCGCCCTTCACTTCATCATACGCAACATTGTCCTCTGCTGAAAATGAGTCGCAAGCTTGTGGAGTCTTGCTGGTCAATTTGCATTCGCCAAGGATTACCCCCAAAAAAGGCAAATAGGAGAGCATCCAAAGAAAACACAGAAACAAACCCAAGATACAAAACCCACTGCACCAGCAACTGGAGACCAAGCACATTAGCCTGACTCAACAAAGAAAACAGCACCCACGAAACAAATATTCTGGATGAGCACAGAAATTGTTACAAACCCTGAAGCTCTAGGGAAAAGCAGACTAATAATGAAATAATGTAACTGTTAAAAGTAATCAAACCATTTATTCACTAAACCAGCCAAACAAGGGCAAACAAAAATACCCAGGCCAAACACAAATTTAACTCACAACAGAAGCTGAAGGCACCCAGTCAGCGCAAGCAAAGTTGACCCACAGGTCCTGCCTGCTCTCTCCTCCAGCTCTTATAAGCTGTCAGGACCCCGTTTGGTGATCAGCTTCAGTATATTAAAAGGAAAGTTTCATGTTACTTGGCAATCTTTGGTCTGGTAGTTATGAGGATGGAAGCATCTTTGCCAGGTCTGACTAGAAAATCAGAACCTAAGGCAGACAAGAGCACACAACCCAACGCATGACTCCACAACACAGAACTCTGTATGGGTGGGTGTGTTTGTGTGTTTGTGTTGGGGGGAGGTATGTCTGTGTGCGTATGGGTAAATTGGTATCTTTAACAACAGACACAATTGCATACATCAGTATCACTTCCAGTTAGATCCATGACATTGATTGGATTATTTGGTTGATTATTTTTCTCGGTACCAACTTATGTGAGCTTTATTTCTTTAGTACTAAACTGGAATACTGGCTCCATTGCGTTTATCTCAACATGTGGTTGGATGTCATCTTTTAAGTCGGTACCAACGATTCACTTTTGGTTTTTTTGAAGTTCTGTTCAAACCCAAACAACAAAACAGCAGTCTTGCATGCCAGTTGCTTGTGGGTTTCCGCATGACAAGCATAGTAATATGTCTTAATGAGCCTGGATCCTGAGGCAGGACATAAATATACCGATTTGGGACTGAAAAGATTGCCTGCGATAGATGATTTTTGTTGAATGGATTGAGTGTTGTGGTAACCTAAAGGTCAGAGTAATTGGCTTGTGACCGGAAGACTGTTGGTTCCATTTGTTTGCCTGATTTGGGGGGAAAAGGAATGAATGACTGACTCAGCGTTCTCTATTCTGTCAAAACTATGACTGAGCCACCCTACTCGAGACCAAAACATGAGCCAACAAGATGCTAAAATGTATCTTGCTCTTCTGGCTAGCTGAAGAAGATTGTTGGTCAAGTTCAATATGTTTTTCTGGTTGTGAGTGGTGTTTAATAGCTTTTTATTGTTCTCAGTGAAATTTAATGTTTTATTGCGCTGATGTTATTTTTGACAAAGTTTACTGTTAAACTGTAAAATGTCCTTCCACCAATATCTTTAATATCATTGGCACACGTTTTTGTTAACCACATTGAGGGTTCATTAAAATATTGGCCAATATATATCGATTATCATAATTGATTACTCCCTAATATTGATATCAGCATGTAGGCATCTCACATGTGGGTGCCAAAAATGTAGGTATTGCCTGTGGGTGCATACCTGCAAACGTCACGTTTTGGCTTTTTATGTCAACCAAGGTAGTTGAAGTGATTTGGGTTTTTTTATGTTGTCTCCTGTTTTTCGTTGTGTGTGCGTGCGTCGGTGCATGAGCAACTACTGTTGGAAGGAGCTTTTGAGGAGTTCATCTCAATCACATAAATGACACATTTCATCTCCTATTCCATCTGTGACCCCTGCAGGTATCAGCCCCAAACATTCAGTAGCGGCTATACAGCAATAATCTGTATTATTGCAAGAAATTTAATCTACAATATCATATAAAGAAGCGAAACTACCCTTAAAAAGGAAAAAAAGCTGATTATGTATTTTCACTGCATTGTAGTGTCAGTTTCGCCAAATCTACAATTCCACTCAAAGCTGACAAACCTGTGTTTAATTTCATACTTCTCTTTCTCAAAAAAATGGAAAAAAGAATCAATAATTGATGTTAGGGCTGATATATTCTTTATGTATTAAGTACATTTTTAGTTTTATTATTTTTTAAATTTTGTGCTTTTATATATTTCCCAGACAAAATGAGACCCGGTCAAAACATAGGATATGGCTGGAACAATAAAGTAATAATGAATATTTTTAAGTCCCTTTGTTTAAAGTTCAAGTGTGATTGATGCATTAACCAGGTCTGTCAAGGTCACTTGGACATCATGATTAAATTATCACATTCATTTCAATGAGAATTAATGAAACAATATCTTATTAGATGCACTCCCCATCCTCACAATGGACCTTCATTTTAAATCTTTTTGCTGACCAATAAAATGAATAATTATTTAAAACAACCAGGGCTTTCAGGGCTTGTGTGTAAATATTTTGGTCAGATGTTTTTGGAGTGTTTGAGAATGCAGAGTAAAGTGCTGATACAGGTCACAATAGATGTTTTGATGATAAACGCGTAAATGGTTCAGATATATTTAAAATATAAAACTGGTAAATTGGCAAAATAGGGCTTCTTTAACATATTCAGTTTTTAGATATTTGCTTAAACAGGGATTTTAGGGAGAAATAAGTGCTATTTCACACCTGAGATATTTATTTAGAGAAGATCTTGTGAGCCGTTTTAACATAAATGGAATATAATATTCGTGTATGTTTTAATTTGTGTATAATCACCTGAAAATAAGAATTGTTTTCATACCTTAGAATGAGCCCTTTATATCTACAGAGGAAGTGGGTCCTGTTCCATGAAGGCCACTATGATGCACCACCATATTAGTATGGTAGCCCAGAACAAACAAACCAAACAATGGCTCTAGAGCGAGACTTTCACCTTTTTCATGCTTTTCGCAGGTCACTCAGTCATCATAGGTTTTCCTAAATGCTTGGGAATGGAGGGGAGGGGTTTGCAAGTGGTTGCAATCTGCATCCTCACCGCTAGATGTCACTAAATCCTACATACTGGACCTTTAATGAATTGCATCTGCACAGTTTCGCAGCAATGTAGTTTACAAGAAAAAACTTGCTTTGCAACTTTGCTTGGTTTTTGAGAAAGTGTAACATTTTCTGAGAAAATAAGTGTTGCATTCAGTGTTCATGACAGGCAGGCAGCCAGCCAATGGTACTAAGCTACACACACACAGCACTGAACACCATTAAAGAGACTTCCACTCTACTGTTTTCTCTCACTATTTACTTTACCTTTGTTTTATGCTGCACAATGTGTACTGGATTCAAAGTGTGCCCACACAGTGGATATGATATCATCTTTATTATTTCTACCCACCTCAGCTTTTTTTTCTATTCAAGTTTGACTGGACGTACAATTCAACTTTTCGATGAATTTTCCAGCTCTAGCTGCATTTGTAACAGGTCAAATTTACTTGACGAATTGCAGGAAAATTTTAAAGTGCAAATTGCACTGGTGTTAAGACATTAATACATCGCATTGCATGTGTTCATTATGGTGTCATTGGTTAAAAAAAAAAGTAAGAACTAGCATAGAACAAAGAGGCCCATCCCCCCCTTTTTCATTAATATTGTACTATTGTGAACACAATACACTAATGTTGAGGCTCAACATATACTAACGGCCTTTATTAGTAACATGTCAGATGTCTTGTACAAGCAGTGATCCAGCTTTGCAGCAGACATACATAATTTCTTGTGTGCCAATGAAGATCTCTGTATCTTTCTCAGATTAAAAAAAAAAAAAACTTAACACAGTGTGTTGTGATCCTGTTATGGTGACATGGAACGCCCTCCTTTTATGTTTTTTGCGAAGGTTTATTCATTCAAAAGAGGCTAAATATTGAGCCTGTTCATATCAAACTATTTTCTCCGGGGACACAATATTGGCTTCCACCTTCTCTTACAACAACTTTTCCATTTTCATGGTGTGGCAGTATGCCAACCGCTGATAGCGGTCGCAAATCTATCAATTTATTGGCTAGTTTGTTTTGCTCAGAGTGAGAACATTTCTAACTATTTAACTATTATTTGTCAGTTTGAGAACACTTGAGTTAAAGTGACCAAATTTCAACATCTGTATTGATTATAATTTTGCAGATTTGAAAGTTTCTCAGCAGTATTCACTCATTCATTAATTTTTTTTTTGAGTACACAATTACATACTTTCAGTCCTGTATTAAATTGCTATTTTTGTTCTTAGTGAGAAGGAATTTAAAAATCTTGATGCGGTTTTATTTTATTGTACCATTTGTGTGATCATTGAAATATCCTGATTACAATCACAAAATCTATCCGTTTCAGAGAGAAGAAGCAGAAAATTCATGACATCAAGAATAATATTAAAGAAGCTATTGAGGTAAGTGACTGTGTTCATTTGACCAGCAAAAGAAAACAAAAACACTAAAATTTCTCAAAATTGTTACTTGGATTAATGTCCTCCATGTTACTGTGTGTGTGTGTGTCTCAGACCATAGTAACAGCTATGAGCACCCTGACACCACCAGTGCAGTTGGCATGTCCAGAGAACCAGTACCGGATCGAATACGTCCTCAACCTCGTCAGTCAAAAGGATTTTGAGTTTCCATCTGTAAGTAGACGCTGCAAAAACACACGAATATGATTACCTTCACACCGGTTTTAAAGAAAAGATTTTTATAGCCTGGATTATTCTTACTGCAGCTTTTTGTGCATGCAGCCCTTTTTGTTTTAACCTCCGAAAAGCGTAACTTTAGCTAAATTTCAGTTTAGGGTTGATTTAGTAATCTCTCAATTTCATTTCCTGTTTGACTGTTTGCAGGTAGGTTTATCAGTAGATGATAGTAGATTATAGTCCCAAAATCCCAGGTGTTAATCCCTTGACACCAGTAGCAAACACTGGGCTTTATTTAATTATTTTGACCTCATGGGTAATGTCGGCGTTGGGTTGAGTATTCTCAGTGGGGCACTAACATTAAATAATTGTCCATGTCAAGAGACCAATCCTCAGAGTCTCACTGTTTATCCGCAGCCACCTGTAGGGCCAGGTCTTCAATTCTATTCATTTGAATAGAAACTGTATATTTTATATGTATTCAGGGTTTCATTTTGTTTGTGCTATGGTACTTTGTGGTACAATAATGTCATTTGTCTGTTTTTCTGTCTGTCTAAACAAATTATAAAATACAAAATATTAATATCAGAGGGCCCTCCTGCTACATAATTTGGTAAAATGCACCATACATAATATCAATTTGCTGACTCTTTTCAAAAATTATTTGATGTTACTAAACTCCAGGCAGCCTTTCAATTCATTTGAGTACATTTAGAAAATCAAGGCCAGGGTCTTGAACCCTGAATGTCTGAAATAAAGCTTGGTGACACAGAATATGATTTTATTAGATTTATTTTCATCAATCTATTTAATAGAAATACTTTTTAAAATACTGTTTAAAAATGCCAAACACTGACCTAATCCTTCAATGCTTTGAGGCACAGTGTTCATATAAAGTGTCCATTTTTTTAGGCTTTCCTGCTAATTAATGCATTGATTGGCATAACAACCTAATTAGCGCAATAGCTTGTTTTAAATGTATGATGGTGATTATGTAGGAACATTAGACGGCTGAAGAGCCTCTTGTTTCTTTCCGTACAGTCATGATGACCTTCAGAAAACAGTCAGCTGTCCTACCAAACTAGCACCCACACATCAACCCTGATGAAGTCTCCTTGAGCAAGACGAGTCCCTGGTGCCTCTGTTTCTTAGCTGAAAATACACTCGTAGCTTCCAGAACTTTTAGCTAGAATTCAGGGTTTTCTAGTTGCCAATTTGATAAGTCAGTTGTCATAACGTGATACAAAGAGATGCTGTAATAGACAAAAGAAAATGAGGAGGGAAATAGAGGAAGCATTACAACAAGAAAGGAAGAGTAAAACTTTTTGTTCACAAAGCACATGAATGATTTGAGTGTATTCTGTTCTGTATTGTGTGTGTGCGTGTGCGCACGTTACAAGGGACGGTGCAGATGACAAAATTCCTCTCATTAACAGGGCATAAACATTGCAAATACTGGCACTTTTTTCAGGTTTAGTGGCAATTCAGAGGATGTGAGCTTGTGTTCATGATCCTCTTGAAATTTGAACTGAATCTTAGAAAGTATGTACATCACAAGAACATTTTAAAAACGTAAAAAGAAATTATAGATGTGTATAACTTTTTATAGATACAACTTTTCTCACATCAGTATAAAGAGGAGAGACATGCATGTGGCAAAATATGACAGGATTTTAAAAAAAATCATTCATTCATTTTCAATTTTTCAATTCAATTTCATTCATTTGAAATTGAAAATGCAAACCAAATTGTTAAATTATAAATATAGCATAGATTTCTAAATAGACTCACCATGTGTGAAGTCAATTGGATAAATGGTTCTCAAGAATTATGGACAAACACATACACACATGCAGAGAAATCCCCCCTTTTATAGTTAGATGGTATCCCAAAAATTAACCAAACACGATGGTAGCCATGTTTGGCACTCACTCAGACATTTTATTCTGTAGAAAAAACTCAGATCACAAACATGAAACAATCGTAAGGTCATTCCAAAGTGCAACATCTTGGCATTCAGAAACACTAAAAGAAATGAAGAAAAAACATTGCAATGGTCAGTAAATGTCGCTTTTATCGAGCAAGTGCAGGGAAATAAATATGGAATCACTCAATTCTGAGGAAAAATATTTGGAATCACTCTCATTTTGTGTAGAAAATAAGGACACACCTGCCTCAGATTAGATTAAACAGTGCAGTTATCACACATTGAGGACTGCTGGACCAAGTGGATTGGCAAGAATCATGGCTCCAACAAGAGAGATGTCTCTTGAGACCAAAGACAGGATTATCAAACTTCTTGAAGAAGGTAACTCTACACGTACAAACAGCATGGGAAGGTTGTTAAAGTCAAGCATACTGGTAAACCAAGGAAGACATTTAAGCGTCAAGACAAACAACTAAAGGCCATATGTCTTAAAAACAGAAAATGTACAAGACAAATGAAGAAGAAATGGGAGGAAGCTGGAGTCAATGTATGTGAGAGAACTGTGCAAAATCGCCTAAAGGAAATGGGATTTTCATACAGGACAGCTAAAAGGAAACCATCATTGATGCTTAAACAGAAAAGAACAAGACTGCAATGGGCTAAGGAGAGGCAATCATGGATGACTGGATGAAGGTTATCTTCAGTGATGAGTCATGAATCTGCATTGGGCAAGGTGATGATGCTGGACCTTTTGTTTGGTGTCGTTCCAGTGAGATTTACAAAGAGGACTGCCTAAAGAAAACATCAAAATTCCCACAGTACTTGATGATATGGGGCTGCATGTCAGGCAAAGGCACTGGGGAGATGGCTGTGGTTAAATCTTCAATAAATGCACAAGTTTACATTGACATTTTGGACAGCTTTCTTATCCCTTCAATTGAAAAAATGTTTGGGGATGATGAAATCATTTTCTGAGATAACAACGTATCATGCCACAGAGCAAAAATTGTGAAAGCATTGCTTGGAGAAAGACGCATCCAGTCAATGTCATGGCCTGCTAATAGCCCAGATCTCAACCCAATTGAAAACCTGTGGTGGAAATTGAAAAAAATCGTCCACAGCAAGGCTCCGACCTGCAAAGATGATCTGGCAACTGCAATCAAAGAGAGTTGGCACCAGATTGATGAAGTTTATTTGTCACTCATCAAGTCCATGATGAGACTGCAAGCTGTCATAAAAGCCAGAGGTGGTGCAACTAAATACTAGTGATGTGTTTTGATTGTTGTTTTTTTTTGTCATGATTCCATATTTTTTCTCCTCAGAATGGAGTGATTCCATATTTTTTTTCCCTGTGGTTGGTCTGTAAAAGTAACATTTACTGACTTTTTATTAATTTTTTTTAGTGTTTCTGAATGCCAAGGAGTTGCACTTAAATTTAATTTAACTTAAATTATTTTTTCATGCTTTTTATCTGAGTTTGTTCTAGAGAATAAAATGTCTGAGTGAGTGCTCGCCCAAGACTGGTGATTCCATACTTTTTGCTAGGGGTTGATTATAGGGCCTGAGCCACACGGCCTCTATAGTGTCCCTTGCTGAGTCTGTGCATTATATTAGCTGGTGCTTGTATTAAGATTAATGAACGCTTATGACACAAAAATAAAAAAGACAGTCCATGTGTTGCCCTGTAATCCTCCTCTTACCTGTGAAAGCCTTTAGACTTTAAGATGCACTTTAAAGCATTCAATATTTAAGATAGGAGGATAAGATAGTCCAATCTGTGCAATTGAGATTTCTGTGTTTTGAGTAACTTTCTAAGATCCGCGAAATGAAACTTCCAGAGGACACCTGTTGTCCATTCAGTAAATCCATGGTGTGTCGCAGCAGATCTTTTGTGCCTGTGCACAGTGAGATCCCTCTATTTCCCTCCACCCCTATTTACCCTTCCAGACATGTACACAGGCATCGCCCAGGCACAGCGTACACTGCATGTGGTGTCAACAGAAATGCGGAGAGCCAGGTGCCCTCACACACTTGCCATGGACGATGGACAACCGTGGATGATGGACACAGCCATGGACAATGGCTGTGACAATGTTTCTGTTTTCTGTCACAGCTGTAATATTTCCTGGAATATGCACAGTAAATAATACAGATGTCTTTGTTTCAGCAGATGAACCGTTGGTTGACATGATTTATTCGAGCAAAGAATTCTTACTGTGCTGAAAGTACTGTCTTCTGTGTGTGTTCTGTAATCCCATTTTGAACAGATTTTAGCTTAGTAAACATACACTGATGTGTATATTCCCTCAGTATTCCTGTTGAGCAGCAGGGACAGATGTATATATTTTTTTCTTCTTTCATGTATCTCTCTCTCCCTCAGGAGTTTTATGACCACGCGAAGACGCTGTGGCTGGACGAGGGGGTCAAAGCGTGCTATGAGAGATCCAACGAGTACCAGCTAATCGACTGTGCACAATAGTAAGTTACCATCTGCCAGGCCAGCTTCATAGTGATATGACTTGCACTGATGTGCCCATTTGGTGCACCAACGTTACAACAGACTTCCAAAAATAATCTTGATGATATCCGATATTGAACATTGGTCATTTTTTAGAATATTTATAGTAATGGAATGAAATTGAATTTAAGGTTGCTTCTAATTATTATTTTGTATTCAGCCACAATTCTTTCGCAATACATAAATTGATTTGTCTATAAATTTTCAGAAAAGGGATGAAAAATGCAAATCAGTATTTGTTAAAGACTCACATAATGTCATCAATTTGCTTGTTTTGTCCAAATCCCAAATACATTCACCTTACTTTCACATACGTCTAGTAAAACTCTAGGTAAGAAACTAGAATAGGAGCATATTATCCAAATATTTTGCATGAAAAATGACATGCACGATTGATGCATTACCGAGCTGCTGAGTATTTTATATCAAAATCGCTTGGGGCATCCAGCTGCCCCAGTATCCTACTGGTAAATATGACAGCATGGAACATGCACTTTACAGTCTCCCATATGTTGCTCTTCAGTAACATCTAGTGGCAGCTATAGTGCTGCTGTATGCTGCTACAAACTGTACGGACATTGGGTAACTCACTTCAAAGATGAAATTCCTTTTCTGTCACAGTTTCTCCTGCTTATAAACAGACAGACACACAAATAGCCTCACCGTTAGTGTTGTCTTTGCTCATCTAATCAATATTTTTCTCCAAATCAGAAGGCGATACATTTGTGTGATCGCATCAGTGTCAAAGTAGAAGCACTGACTGTTCTCTTACTTGCTGCCTGTTTATAGTCATGGAGGCACAACAGGAGTTACTGTCACTAAAATTAAACATTTCAAAATTCCACCTAACTTTTAAGCCACTGAACTGTCGGTGTCATGATCTCACCCACAAATACAACATATAGTCTCCCTCAAATTATCTAAGTTTGTTCAATAATCCCCTCACTTTTTCCACCGTATACCTCCAAAACAGCAGCTTATCATTGTCATGTCAAAATGATGAAACAATGTAATTTCTTGAAGGCAACAGCTGAGTTTATTGCAACGTCTAGTCAGCATTGCCAAAGCAAAGGCATGTATAAAGCATGAAAAGAAAAAAAATCATAGTTAATTTTTTTTTTTTTTTTTTTTTATGTAACAGCAGCAGTTTGCAGTGTTTGTGAGCAAACATGGCAGCGGCTGAGTCATCTACAGACCAGAGAATGTTTAAAGGAGGAGGAGGGGTGATGTTTGTGGAGAATACCTTCGCTGCTCAGCTCTTATGCAGTGGTCTCAGTCAATAATGCATGCATCAAAAGGAACACCTTTAAGTTAATTTGGTCTTTGACAAGTTTACATTAGTAGAAGGCCTCCCTTGTGTTTCTTACTCAATGTTTGAGGTACGGTCCTGTCTTTTGTTCCCTCCCTCCTGTCGCTCACACCCAGAATAAAAACACAAGCTCATCCCGCTCTTCTTCTCCTCTTCTTCTTCCTCTGTCTTCTCTCTCTCTCTCTCTCCATCTCTGTCTTGCTTTTTTTTTCTGGAGCTACTCCAGCCGCACTAGATTGGGAGCTGATAGACTATTAATAGTGCCTGTGGTTTGGTCTCCATGGTAACATGCTGGAGGCCAGGGCGCTGGGGAGCTATTTTTGAAATCTGCTCTGTAATGTCAGACAGACGCCACTACCTTTGAATCCCGATCCCTCTTTCTGTTTCTTCCCCTCGCACGTTCACTCTTATCTGCTTTTCTTTTTCTCGTACATGTGCCATGTCGTCTTCAAGTCCTTTCTTTTATCATCTCTCTTTACACCTGTTTCTCTTTGATTCACATGAATACACAAATTTGAACCACTTGTAAATGATTATTCAGCTGCGCTATTCGTATAGCACCTTTCCCTGAGATCACTGCAAGAATAACTCATATCTTTTTCTCTTATTTCCATGTTTAGTGATTATTCAAACTAAATAATCAAACCAGCATACAGCAGTTTTTTGCCTCTAAATGGATGAAAACGGCCATTTTGAAACAGTTTAAACTTCAATACCCTGTATATTTAAATAATATATGATGAGATGGCAGTAGACTTCATACATCAAGATTATTTTTGATCAGTCTGTTGTTTTAAGGACAATAAAAAGTAAGACGATATAATTAGAGTCCTATCATTCTGTGGACATAAAGACACTTTTTTTTGATGTTACAGGTTGTGAACAAAGGTTTGCTAAATTCCACCACTAACTTTGGCCCTTGTTACTTTTTGTTTCTTCAGCTTCCTAGACAAGATTGAAATTGTCAAGCAGGGTGACTACACTCCGACAGATCAGGTGGGTGAATATCTGCTACCACAGAGTTATCGTTTTACCCATAGAGATCTGGGATGAGAATAAAAAGAAAATGTCCCAGTTCCTCCCAAGTTTTTCACCCTGATTTGGAAAATAATTTCTGGATACTGAAGCAGATTGTAGATCACAACGCTTGCTTCAGGTTTTTGGTGAAAGTATTTAAAATTTTCTGATTCCAATATGTATTATTTTCTCCAGGATTTGCTGCGGTGCAGAGTACTGACTTCAGGGATCTTTGAGACAAGATTCCAAGTGGACAAAGTTAATTTCCAGTAAGCAAAAACAATTTAAAGCAGATTCCATATGTGTACTGTGGACCATTTGGAGCTATTAACAAATGGGAAAGCTTAGCTCATACAGTGTTTGTCCTCATGATGGCAGCAAACACCTGTGAACCCTAATGTTTCTTGTCTTGATTCTCACAGCATGTTTGATGTCGGCGGTCAAAGAGACGAACGCCGGAAATGGATTCAGTGCTTTAACGGTAACTACTGTAGTGACGGACTCTTTCTGCTTCCTCTCACTTCACTGGGCTCATATCTTTTTGTCCACTCTGTGTCACCATCCCTCTCCCCCCCCCTCAGACGTAACGGCCATCATCTTTGTGGTGGCCAGTAGCAGCTACAACATGGTGATCCGAGAGGACAATCAAACGAACCGTTTACAGGAGGCACTCAATCTCTTCAAGAACATCTGGAACAACAGGTAGAAAGAACCCGATGCCTGTCGGCCTGTTTTATGTCACATGATGGGAGAAGTTTTCTTTTAGAGGGAGTATTTACTGTGCAGCAGTGCAATTTATTGAATTTTAATCACAATTTTTATTTGCGGTTTTCATTATATATATTTTTATTATTATTTATATATATTTTTACTTAAAATGGTATTTTCAAATGTTTTTGACTCTTGCCAAACATTTTTTGTCACTGACCTATAATATATGGCATGCAAGATTTGCTATAAGATTATATCTCCTGGCAACGCAACAGATCTGTTTAACATCTCGAGCAAAACACAGGCACTCATGCTGAATTAATGCATTGTGTAACTAAAAAAAATAGTTTGAATAATGATGATTTCAGTATTGACAGAAATTATTGTGATATTTTTTTCCATAATCGAGCAACCATACTCTGTCCTGTACGTATGTTTTCAGTGACGGGAATGTCCTGAATTTTTATGGACAGGAGGTCTATCGGAGGCCATGGGCCAGCAGCATCATTTTTGATTTTCTGCAGGAATCACTCAATACACAGTTTGATGACCAAAAGGATTTGATCTTAACTCGGTGTTTTATTCTCCTTCAGATGGCTGCGGACCATTTCTGTCATCTTGTTCCTAAATAAACAGGACCTGCTAGCAGAGAAGGTGCTGGCAGGGAAGTCCAAAATTGAGGAATACTTTCCTGAATTTGCTCGTTACACTACCCCTGATGATGGTGAGCAGTTCATGCTACAGCTTTATCTACATTTAGAAACTTTGACCTCTTATGACCTTTTATTGATACAGGAATGTGTGAGGTTTCTTTATTTCAGGAAATAATGTAATTGTTGTTTTCTAAGTAGAATAACAAAACATGGGCCTTGTCCCAGTTTTCCACCACTGGAAAATATGTCTAGTTTAAAAAAAAATGTTTTCTGAGTGCAGAAACATTTGTGATTTCATAGAGAAATGCCAAGTAATACACTGATATTACTGTTTTATCCTATATACCCTTGATATGCACATGAGAGATCAATCTGGTCTGATATATTTGCTTACTAAAGTGTTGCTGTAGGATCCCCTTATGTTTGAATTGTTGTCACTTGTGTCATGAGTATGTTGTTCTCATTGGCCGTTCTCGTCTTCCAGCAACACCAGAGCCTGGAGAAGATCCACGTGTTACAAGGGCAAAGTACTTCATAAGAGATGAATTCCTGGTAAGTTCTCAAATTCCGGTTTAAGATTCAAAACGTTTATTTTCATGCGCACAGTGTGGAAACAGATTTCCCTATACAATGAAATTCTTAGGTTCTGACCACATGAATGGCATAATAATAATGGGTTATATAAGATTAGAGTAGATATGACTTTATTGATCCCTTTGGGAGGTTGCCTTAGGGAAATTGAAGCTCCGTCATGTAACATACAGTAAAAAAACCAGTTAAAAAAAACACCAACATATAGAAAATAAAATAATAATAAAAAACTGTACACACCATTGTGATTGCTAAATGATATGAGATAGTAGAGTAGATTATTGCACATGGAATTATTGGAAAAATAAATATAAATAAATTTCACCTGGTTACCCATTATGTATACAATATTGTAGACATTATTGGGAATTATATAAATATATTAAGATTTTAATACAGGTATAATAAATATAAGGTATAAATTAAGGTATTAAATAGAAATAATAAGGTCAAAAAGAATATAACACTTAATAACATAAGAATAACAGAATATAAACTATGAGTAAGCAATTTATGTATAGATATTTACAAGAGATGTGCAAAGTGCTGTCAGGCAGCATAAGCAGGATGATACATGATGCAATAAAGAGTAAGGTGCATAAAACGGTCACAGCTGTAGACAGTATGAGGTAGTTAAGTTGTAAATTTATTGTTACACGCTCCTGTCAGCTGTTGAGGAGTCTGATGGTGAAGAGGAAGACAATTTTTGAGTCTACGTGCGCTTAGTACGCTTTTAAAATATGCAAATTTCTTTCGCAATTTTTTTTTGCCATGAAATAGCCTATCAGTGTTGGATCGTAATCTATTTTCCACCTTTTCCTACTACAGAGGATTAGCACAGCGAGCGGGGATGGGCGGCACTACTGTTACCCCCACTTCACCTGTGCCGTGGACACGGAAAACATCCGGCGTGTGTTCAACGACTGTAGAGACATCATCCAGAGGATGCACCTGCGGCAGTACGAGTTGTTGTGATGGGAGAGGAGAGGTGTCGGCCAAAAAAAAAGGAAAAAGAAAACGCAAAAACAGATCAACTACGAAACACCTTGAACCCTGAGTCTCTAAACTGCCCCTCTTCTACAGAGGTGTTTGAGCTCTTGTGAAGGCCAAAACACACACACGCACATATATGCACACACAGTAAACACACCCTGAAGCCAGAACTTCCCCTGATGCAAACTCCTTACCTGCAGTAGACCAAGATCTCTTGATGAAGGGTTTTTCAGAGGTAACACATTGAATGGACTCTGATCACCACCACTACCACTTTCAGCCATACTCCTCACATATAGTCCCCATACACACCCCCTCACCTCTGTCCTCACCTTCCCAAAGTCTGGACTTGTATCTTCTGTAGTGAGGAGGGTTCAAGCTGCAGGTTGAGATCGAGGTCAGTTTGAAAAGCGAGAGAGAGCTACTGCTTGAAACAAACATGAACGTTTGAATTACTGCAAATAAGAGAATAAACGTGTTGCGACAGATCAGCTGAACACTGTATCTAATGAAAAAACACAAGCACTGTGCTCAGGACTCGACACTGACCCTTCCTATCATTTACACACACATCCAGATACACAACCGTGGGATCTGCTTGCACACACAGACGTATCATCCCTGCTTTTTACTGGACTGCACAACCTGGGCGGATCCTGAAACGTATCGATCTGCCTACAGCAGCAGCGAGTGACCCGTTCTTCGAGCTGTGCGCAGGTTTTTCCTCCCGTCACAGGCGCTCTGAGATTAAACAGAACGAGCGACTACGCATCTGAGCCCCGACCAGCAGCGTCGATGGACTGACACGGATCAGGGGTGTGTCGCGATGAGCCGGGCTATGGGGGGCGGGTTCACAATAAACAGGACAGAGCTGACTCCAATGTGATTTTTCTCTGCTGGAGTTCGGACACGTTCGAGAGGAGCAGCAAGGATTTCCCTTGATTCCTCCATGGAACTCGTTTTGCCGCCTGACTTTAGCCTCGTCGCTAGTCGAGCAAAACACGAGGAGAATATATTGAGTTTAAATCAAAAGAGAAACAAAAAAAAAAATGAATGCCAACTTTTATGGAACTTAACAAACGGAGGGCAAAAAGGCATCCTTCTACAGTACAGTACCATATAAGTTAAAGAGAACTCTCTTGTCATGATTGACCCTGTTTTACTGTCTCCCACAGCTGTTTTGTCTGTGTAGACTTTTGTGCCATCGCGCCATGTGCGCTCTCTATCTTTATTCTTTTTGTCTCCGTCGTTCTCTCCCTGTTCTTCCTCCTGCAGATTCTACTCACTCTCCATCTCCACATGATTTGTTTCTTCCCTTTTTTCTCTTACACTTTCTCCCTCTTCACTCCTCCCCCCAACCTTCCCATCTGCACTTTTACTTTACTGGCAGTGCTCTTTTTTTTCTTTTTCAATAAAATAAATCATAATCTGGGATTTAATAAAAAATATATATAAGGAAGATGATGACAACAACAAACAGGACACTTAATTTTTGTACTCATTTTTTTACAACCTGATTTTCACTTCTTTCCTCCCCAACCTCTTGCCCCTCTGTATGTCTGTCTTTACTTTACTGCTGAACTATTATTCTTGTACAGACTGTAAAATGTATTATTTTGTACAACTTTATTGAAAAAAAAACTTTTAGAAGATCCCTGTGCCTTGATCACAACTGTACGTGTGTAATGAGCTAAAGTGGGTGTCTACTGCGCTGTATAGCTTGGCCAATCCCTCCAAACTCTCTGCCTGCCTCACCACTTCCTCCTCTTTCTGTTTCTCTCTCTCTCTACCCGTCTCTCACTCTCACTCTAGGCTGGAAGACAACCATTCGTAGCTTTTGTAGTTTTATTTCTCTCCCCTATCCTCCGATTCTCTCTTTATGATTTAAATGTCTATTTTTGAATCCATATACCCCAAAAAGATAAATATATGAAATGTATATGGGTTTTAAAAAAAATATTTTATTAGAAATCAAATGAACCTGACAAATTGTACACTTGATAGTGTGCGTATTGCTATAACTTAAATCCTTTCAACTGAAGTTGTGTTCAGGTTTCTTTTGTTTTTCCTCCATTGACATCTGCAAAGGACATTTTGAAAAGGTTAAAGGTGCAATGTGTAATACCTGGCCACCTGCTCCGTACCGAGAGGATTTCACCTCCTGCCACCTTTCTCTCCCTCTGTACAGTTACATCAGGATCTGATACACAGCTTGACTCACATCAATGAAATACACTTGTAATGCCAATACTGAGATAAACTTGCACTATTTTTCAGTAATTCCTCTCCTTATTGGTGAAATATGTGTTCATTCACAGTGCACATGGACGAGGCGGAGCTGTTAATGCAGTTGTGTGTTTGAAAGAGAAAGATAGAATGCTCACAGTAGGATGAGTAAGACTGCTAAATGTTTATGTAATAACTGTACTGTACTGAAGCCCAACTCTTCCAAATGTAGCAGGAGGTAAAACACACATGCCATCCCAGCACAAAAGGAACAATTTATAAACTGGTTGCAGCACCAGCCACTGAAGGAAACACACACACCTGTGGATCATTCAACATATGTTCTTCTTAACTAATCAATGATTCACCTACTAGACCATAATAGAGAAAACTGACACAGCAAAGCCACAATGATGCCATTTAGAGTAGGGCTGGTTAATTATTGGGGAAAAAAATCGTTATCACGATAATTCAAGTATGTTTAGTTACACAGTGCGACATGAATGACTTTGTGCTTTTGTTTGAGACGATAAACAGGATTAGTTGTGTTGCCAAGAGTCGTGAATATTACCTCGTACAAATCTTATACGTCATCCTGTGCTTCTGCTGCTGGTCGGATTCTTGAAACTCAGTGTTCCCAGATTAGAGGATTTTTTTGGATCCTTATTCTCAACCGAACAACTCCTCCCTCTAACATCTCGCTCAATCTCTCACTCGCATGCTGTCTGTATGTATTGCGACTCAATTACGAGTTCAGAGTTTGACATGCAAATTTAAATTCGCGATAAAAATTCAATCAAATGCGCTGCCTTAATTTAGAGTGTATTTAGTTAGTAGTCACATTAAATATTAAAAAAAAAAAAAATAGAAAATCTAGCTGGTTTACTTTCCAATCTGGAAGACATTTTCTCATGTCTCGTATTTAAAAGGTCACGCTAATGTTAATTCATGATTCATTTATTTTATATCACTTCTTACCTTCGATGCCAGAGGTCGATTACCAGCTGCACAATATATGGGAGTAGCTGCTCAGCTGTTTTCTTGTCCACAGCAGTGGCTTCTGCCAGGTGTTATATGGATAAACTGAACACATTTTTGGTTTTTGCATGAATACACATTAAAAACTTAATACAAATTTCATAGAAGTGATATATTGTTAGTCCTGCAGCAAGAATCACATCAACTTTTTAGCCTTACACTTCATGTTTGACTGGGGGCAAATTCTATGCTACAGGGCCTCTTTAAGGAGGAGTGGTAATATATAGATAGATGACTGTGACATAACTTTAACATATTTCTCCATATACTGTTTATGTATAGTTAAAATGTACACTTAATGTGTGGATGTGTTAAATTATAAATTATGGCCAAATCTTACACATTGCACCTTTTTAATGAAGCGATGACAGATGTTAGATGTTGCTTGTTTCTACATAAATCGTATTGGTTTGCTACCAAAAGACTAACAACAAAAAAGTGACAAAAAAATATTTATTTTCAGTTAATTTTATGATCTTTCCTAACCGTGCACAGCAGAGGCAGCATGTACCTTATATTAACATTTCACTCTCATTTCAGTGACCTAGTCTTCATTTAATTTCAAAATATGGATCTCTACTCTAGCTCGAAGAAATAAAGTTGTTTTCGGGTTTAGACAGCAACAAGTCTGTCATTACACACAAACATACACAGGTAATTACTCTGACATAAGCTGCATTTTTTTCTCCCAATCTTATCCCTAAATTGTTGTAAATCCTCACTAGAGAAGTGGTATTTCCTGTTCATTTACCAGTTATTTCCTCCTCTGACATGCAGTTTGTTTATTGCGATGACAGTGAAGATTGTGAAGTTGGTTACTGACCGAAATGAATCTGGTTTAAAACTCAGCAATGTAAGAATTTAGGTCAAAATAAGGAACTTACCCACTCATGAAAATGAATCTGATGTGTCTTCATCCTGCAGAAATCTCCTCCTACCCTCAGTGAGCCTCCGATGGTTAAAATGCATCCAGCCCTATTCTGCAAAACTCCTGTTATACAAGTTCATCTGATGTTTGGGCTGTGTTGCCATGACTACAATCAGAATTCAGTTATTTACAGGAATACTGGATACAGGAATAGAGAAAATCTGTGATTATTTTCTCAGCTGTTCCTGTTAATTCTATAGTGTTTTCCCTAATTTTCCACCTTTTCCCATTTTAAACTTCCCAACACAATCACAAGAAGGTAGACTTTGTGCCTAAGATGCTAGATATGTTCAGCAACATGTTCAGTGGTCTATTCTCAAATGTTCCCTAAACAAGTGCTTGTTAAAATGTTCTATTTAATGCTTTATGAACTATCAAACGTTAGCTGAGCGGAGGCAGCTGACACAGATCTATCAGGGATAATTCATTCTGTGCTTGGCGGCTTTATTAACTTCAGTTATGTTTCAGCTGATGTGGAGGTAAGTAGATAACTGAATTGAGTTTTCTCTCATGGAGAACTGTTGCTGTAAGTACAGTCATAGGCATGAGGGCAAAGCTGCACCAACTGCATTGACAAATGCTATGATTGTCATGATATGAAAGATAGAAATAATACCACAGAACTTGTATTGCAGTGAGGAATTAGGCGCCTGGAAATAAAACTTAATCATCATTTTGGAAAAGGAAATAAGTAGTACTATCCTGGTTGTTGTGGCATTTAATCATGAAACATGACTTCTGCATCCATTGAAACAGAACTTTGGTCAAACAATTGAAACTGATTCTAAATTGAAGCTGTGTGGCCATTTGTGGCTGCTTCCTCTGATTGTTTTCTCTAGAAGGAATAATAGTTATTTCTCATGGATCTGTACAATCTTTTATTTTTGTCGGGCCACTGACAGGCTTCTTTCTTACTTCTTTCGAATGATGGCCTTTTTCCAAAAGTCACCAAATTTTGCACGCAAGCCACACCTGGTGAAAAATTGTATATTTCTTTTTTATAGTTGGTACCAATCAGTATGCCCCCTGGGACAAATGTACAGGTCAGTTGTGTACAACCTGTCAAGATGCACCAAAAAGTCTCTTGGACCAACACCCTTACATCAACCTGAAGTCAGTTATCTTGAATTAAATGACCAATTTTTTCATGATTTTCACACATATTTGAAGGAACTAATCCTATTGTATGTATTTTATCACACAGACTATAAATTCACTCTGAATCATCTTCAGACATTGGAGATGAAAGGTTATTCCTGGTTGCTATGACCCTGCTGCAAATTTATTTAGTGTCACAATGAAACAGGACCTTGCTACAACTTCAGCAAAATGTATCCAATCTATACCATATATCTCCTGTTTCATAAGTGACCCACCCTGAACACACCTGAAAGACCATATTGAATTACAGTCATTGCGTCCCCTATTGGCAACAGGAAGTAATTGCAACGTGGCAAACATCACCCAATTGACATTGACCCAAACCTACACAAATTTTATATACAAAATTACTCCAAATGGTGTTTGCTGCATTGCACCCCGATGAGCTGTGAGTTACGAGGGCCTGCCCATCGCTGCTTGCAGCTTTAATTTTAAACCAAGGCATTGTTAAGTGTCCGCAGTAGAAAGGAAGCACCTTCTATGGGCTCATGTCCTCTAAATCCAGGGGTAACTGAGGGGTTTGAGCAACATGATGGGGCTACAATAAAAAAAGGTTGGTATTCTATAGGCTGACACCAGTATATTATTATTATTATTATATTTATTATTTACTATAGACATCTTTAGCTATTTTGCATCTGAATTTCAGCCCTGGCAATGTGGAGAATGCTTTTAAATAACATTTAGGAAACCTGTACACGTACAATGTAAATGTAAAAAAAAATGTAAATTGTCAATTAAATTAATAAAATGTTATTTCAGAGCTAATTAACATTTTATATAAGGTTGGCTGGGGGTGCCTTGAATAACACTGAATAACATGACGTGAGGAACATTATCTCTGAAACCGTAGGCCTGATAGCTTTGATTACCATTATTATTATTATTAATAATAATATTATTAATATTAATATGAGTATGAATCGCGACCCCTCCCCTGTGACGTGGTCCTCCTCCCTCCCTCCCCCCGCCCTCTCCGCTGCTCTCCCGGTTAGCGGTAACACAGTTAGCCTTCAGCAGCTGTCGGTGGCAGTCAGTCCGTCCGTCAGTCAGTCGGTCCGGGAGCTGGTGCGTCCATACCCGTCCTCCTTCCTTCTTCCCTCCCTCCCCGTGGACAGACACACCGTGGACGGCCCGGTTGTTTCTTCGGGAGCCAGCTGCAGTGGAATCGTTGTCCCGCCGTCAGGAAGCAGCAGCAGCAGCAGCTGTCCGGGCCATGGCCAGAACAGAACAAGTCCTGGTGCTGGAGCCACAACACGAGCTCAAGTTCAGAGGTAATGTTAACGCTGAGGTGGAGGAGGAGGGCAGGCCCCGGGACCAGCCGCTAATACCGGGGCCGTCAATGATTCCTTAGCCGCTATGACGCTTCTGACTACTAAATCCACCGATCATTGGCCCCTTATGCGGCACCGTATGTTGCCAGAGTTGTTAAATTAGACCTATGTGATGTTATCTAGCTGCGGGGATCATGACAGGTGAAACGACACTGTGCGACGATGCTAACTAAGCAGCTAGCTGGCTAGCCGCTAGCTCTGCTAGCTGTCATTGCAGCGTCAGTGCAGGCCAGGCCTGTCGTCCCGCTCCTATTAAACCACTCATTTGCTTCCTGTGCGCTGCCCTTTTATCCTCTGACATGTGAAGCGCCGTGAAATGTTCTGCTGGATGTAGGTCCTGTGAATGTTGTCGCCAACACCCGGCCTCCAGGAAGAGGCTAACTATTCCAGTGATTTCCTACCAACAGGGCGGCATTGCTCAGCCATATTACAATGCTTATTTCACAAAAATGACCAAGCTTACGCACTGGTATTGAGGGCTTTAGCGTTTTACTCTCACGGTGCAAGCCTGAGTTCGTCCTAAGCTTTTCTATATGCAGGCACACAATGTTTGTGAAAATACAGTGGTTAATGGCTATTTTCTGCGTTTAGGTGTGACACTGCTGTAGAAATGGGTCAAGGGATGGCCTAATGTTCACTGATTGATTATTGCAGACCGTTGATTGCAAAGATAAGGCAGGAAAAAAAGATGCCCTCACTGCCACTGACACAGAGCAGAAAGCACAGGAAGGCTGTTTGTCTCCATAACTTAAGGTTTGGCTGTCAGACAGGAGGCTGAATATTCCAGTCTGGAGTCATTAAACATGCTTAAAGAGTCTTATAAGGGAGAAGACGGGAGGACTTTTTGCTTATTTATCCTTTTGGGTGGGCTGAGGGCGTGGCATGAATAATAAACACTTTGCACATTAAACATTAAAACAGTGGAAAGAAGAGCAATGTTTACAGCAGGCTCAGCAACACTGTCTGCAGATGCACACTGTGCAGCATGGACAGAGACTGAGACCACTTCCCCATTCATTAGAATGCAGCAGTACATTTGAATATCCATATTCAGTCTGTTATCAAAGTTCTAATGAAAACTTTCAAGAATTACTCACTTTTGATTTTTGCAAAGAAGTAAAAATGAAAACCTATACCCAAACTACTAGATAAGTGTGTAACTATCGCTCTCACACACACACTCGAGTCACTGTGCTTTTTCCGTTTGTCCTCCTCAGGCCCGTTTACAGATGTTGTCACCGCCACTCTGAAGCTCACCAATCCCACAGAGAGAAATGTGTGTTTCAAAGTCAAGACAACTGCACCACGCAGATACTGTGTGCGCCCAAACAGTGGCATCATTGACGCCGGATCCTCCATCAATGTCTCTGGTCCGTAAATATATTGTTCTTTCAACATTGAGATATCTCTTTTTTTATTTTATTCTATTGCCTTTTATTATTGATAGTATGGTGATCGGTTGTTGGTATCCTTCAATATGTTATAGTGGTAATGTGGTATAGCACTGGAAGAAGACATATATGTCTATATATACACAGTGTATCTAGGAAGTATTCACAGCATCTCACCTTTTACTTATTTTATGTTACAGCCTTATTCCAAATGGATAAAACACATTTTTTTCTCAAAATTCTACACAATGCCCCATAATGGCAAAGTTCAAAATGTTTGCAGATTTATTCAAAATAAAGACCAAACATGTAATCTGTAAGTATTGACAGCCTTTACCATGACACTCAAAATTGAGCTCAGATACATTATTCTTCTACTCATCATCCCTGAGGTGTTTATGCAGCTTGAGTGGAATCCATTTATGGTAAATTCAGTTGATTGGAAATCATTTGTAAATTCACACACCCAAGGTCTCACAGGTAACAGTGCATGTCAGAGAACAAATCAATCCACGAAGTCCATGGAATTGTTAGTAGACCTCAAAGACCAGCTTGTATACAGGCACACATATGGGGAGGGGTACAGAAGCACATGCGTGTGTGTGTGTCATTTCAGAACAATAAGAATATATAATACTAAAAATAATCAATGAAACAAAGCAATAGGCATTTTTTTAATTCACAAAGTATTTGAATTTAATAAAACATAATTCATATTTAATTCACAACGGCTTTTTGAGGTGTGTGTGTGTAGCCAATTCTAATAACTTAAAATAAAAAAAGATGAGTGTTTTAGTTTGCTTTGTTAATATTTAAAATGCTGCAGGGAAAGAACTACAGTGATGAATAATTACCAGGGCGGTCAATCAATTAAGATATGTAATCGCAGGATTGATAAATTTCAGGTTTT
Organism: Lepturacanthus savala; assembly: GCA_030544235.1. Lineage (NCBI taxonomy): Eukaryota > Metazoa > Chordata > Actinopteri > Scombriformes > Trichiuridae > Lepturacanthus > Lepturacanthus savala. The sequence goes on from CM060480.1 coordinate 19,157,986, forward strand.
TAATATCTTTAACATCTGAATGGATAAAGACAAGTATTAATTATTATTAATGGAACAATGATAAATATTCTTCAGATCCTGTAACCTTGTTACTGCATTTTTTATTTAAAAAAATACTCTAAATACTTTAAACAGGTTTAAAGTGTAACTAAAGGGTTGTTAATCAGAAGGTCCCTTAAGAATATAGAGCCTTATGAATAGAACAATTCATAAGGGAATTTATGAAATCTGTCCAGTAATACATGAAAACATACATAAAACATAAAATATCAAGTTCCCATTGGCTTAGACCACAGTGGAGGCAGCAGTGCTCACTGGTTCTTGTTAAGAGATATTTCCATTCACCAGTCTTCACTTACACTTATGTATATATGTATATCCATATATAATATGGAGCCTTAGGAGTACAGTTTTTGAAATCCGTCAAGTAATAGCTTCAAAAACAATGTAATTTATTGTCCTGTTCTGAATGCAACAGTGCTCGTTTTGTGACGCGTTTGACGTCAAACATCACAAAGTTGAGGCGGAACAGGCAGATAAACAGTAGACTGGTGTCTGAGTTTTTGGTCTTGTGTTTCTAATTCATTGGAAAAAGACCTTAAAATAGGATTTAACATCCAAAAACCTTCACTGCACAAGCAGAGCAGGTCATGGCAGGTCATGGCTCTGCTCCGCTGGCTGCGTCAGTGGAGGACGTCTGCGCGTGGTGTCTCCGATGCACTCCAAAACGCATCGTTAGTTTATTTAGTTAAGAGATGAGACAGAGGCCTGGACTATGTTTCTTTTCTTCCCCATTTCCTCTCCACTTGAAATGATAACTCACATCAACGAAAAGTCGATCTTGGTCGCAGTCTAGATCCCTGTTACAGAATTGTTAAGCAGGAAACTAGTGGGTATACCATGGATTTATGCAAATATTGATCCTTGGTGGATGGTGTACTCAAACAGTCGTGGGGAAAATAGTCTGTTTACGTGCATAAGGCCCTGAACAAGTCAAAAGGTTTTTTATTGTTCTACAAAAACTAATATCAATGTGGTTATCATATCACTCAGTAAATGATCTTCTATGCAGAAAAAAGAAAACTTGCATGACAAATAATCGGTGCAAGAAAGAATAACAAAGTGCAACCAAAATCCATAACTTGACTGTCAACTTTTTATTGATGCATCATTTGTTACAGGTTAGTACAGGAAGTTGGTGTTAACCGAATGTGTTTTTTTTTTTTTGTCAACAGTCATGCTACAGCCTTTTGACTATGACCCCAATGAAAAGAGTAAACACAAATTCATGGTGCAGTCCATGCTGGCTCCATACGACATGACTGACATGGAAGGAGTTGTGAGTATCTGAGCGTAAATGGCATTTAGGATAGGGATGTTAATCGTTAACAATGTTAAGTTAGAATTTAACTTATTAATATTGATGTGAGTATAATTTAATTTAACTTTTAACGTTTTCCAATTTAACTGAAAGTATGTTTAATTTCCCTGTAACTCACATACTGTATGATAAGATTTATACCAGCAGAGGGCAGACTTCACCCAAACTACTAAACAGATGAAGAATTCTGTATCAGAGCAGGGAAACATGAGGCAAGGCAGGCAAAACATAGTGCAGCATGGGATCATTACACATTAAAGGTGATGCAGATTGAAATATTGTGAGGCTGTTCATAAGTCTGCTACAATGTAGTTGTTATAAACCTGGAAAAAACAGGACCCAGTGGTTATGATTGCTGCGCCATAGTGGGACAGGGGGACAGGAACAGCCCTGTTGGTTTATGATCAGTCAGTTAATTGATTGATGTTCAACTATTTTTTTTAGGAAAATGTACATAATTTGTAACCAGGATTGGAATTATATTCCAATTCTAAATGGCAATATTTCATTGTATTTTATTTATTGATTAATTAATTAGGCATTTATCTGCTAAGTTGCTGTTAACCTATAGATCCGGCATTAATCTTGCTGAGCTGCAAAACATCTTCAAACAAACAAAATTGCACGGCAGATAAAATAAACCGATGCCAAAGAATCCCTATATGAACTGTCACTGTTTGATGTCTCTTTCTGTCTCACCCCTTCACAATGTTGTCCACAGTGGAAGGAGGCAAAACCAGAAGAACTGATGGATTCAAAGTTGAGATGTGCATTTGAGATGCCGCTAGAAAATGACAAAACTGTAAGTTATAAGATGTCGAATCACAAAAGTCACTTTTTCTCACATCCCCATTAGATCAAAAAATATTTAAATAAACCAATCTTCATCAGCTGACCATTTTTCTCTTACTGGATGTGATTTTTTTTTTTCTTTTTTTTAAATGTAATGGGATTGAAACATTCCATTGCATGCTTTTTTAAGTTTAATTTTGTCAGTTTCTTTCACATCAGCAACACATCACTGTCACTCATTACATTGTTGATTCATTTATGATTTATTTGTTCTACTTTCATCTCACTCCATGTCTGCATGTCTCTCTATCCTCCTCCTTCCTCTTCACTCCCTCTGCTCTCATCCCACCACCCTATTTCCACAGCATGAGAGTGAAAGCAACAAAACTGTGTCTTCCTCTACCTCCTCTGTTAAGACTGAGCACTCTTCACTGCCGAAGTCTGCCAGCGCCTCGCTGGATGATGGAGAGGTGAAAAAGATCATGGAGGAGTGCAAGCGGCTGCAGATGGAAGTGCAGAGGCTACGGGAAGAAAACAAACAGATCAGGGTGAGATATTTTCGTCCACTGGTTTAAAAAAAAAAAAAAAAAAAAAAAAGCAAATATCTCAGACTACATAGAAACCTCAACACCAAGATGATCAGCCTAAAAGCCTGCGATACCAGGCCAGTAGTGGCTGATAAGCAGAACATTTTGAAAATGCACAGTGCAACGTGGTAGTGATTTAAAAAAACACAGGTGGATATACACAGATTCAGCTGTAATAGCTGCAAATGATACCAAAAGTATCAAGAACACAGACATAACCTGAGACATGAGCCACTTGTTAATCCAGTTTGACAAGTTCCGTGTTTGTGTGGGTCAGAGTTCGAAAAGGATGGAGTGTGAATTAAAAAAATCTATATTTGTGTAGGTGACATTACATAACTTTTTTAAAAACTTCTTATTTTAGAGATTGTTTTTATAATTGTAGGACACATTTTCCGCAGCAGTTACAGGACTGAAGTTCTCTTTCAGGGATAAAACAAGCAGCTTTTGAATGGTCCCATTAAAAGTGAAGCACAGTTGGCAGAGCTTCAGTCCAAAGGCTCAATTTTTTTTCTATAGCTACAAGTGGCTACGTATAGAAGCAATTGGCTATTTGGAACATACTGCATAGTCACCAAATACAGTCTGTGTTATACACTTTGATCCAATTTATAGGCATTGCACACTGCACTTTGGTTTTCATGCAGAGGGTCTAACATGTTATTTCTAGATTTGATCAAATATGAATCATGACATACTTTAGATGATTTTTTTTGGTGCTAAATATACATACGGTTGTTATAGTGGTTGATTGAAGTGGAGGAAATATCCATCAGGTATATAACTAATGAAGAAGTTGTGTGTGCTTTTTACAATCATTTTAACTGTATGCTGTATTTGAAGAGTAAAGAATTCATAATAAAAATATAGATATTGGTCAATGTTTGTTTTTCAACCTAAATGCAGCTTCCAAACATTTTTGTTGTTCCTGTATCAGTATTTGGTTTCTAAAGAATGTGGAACATGATGTGTGCATTTGTAAAAACATCATTATTGCTCCGTAATGTCACGTCTTCATTGCAGGAGGATGACGGGCTGCGAAAGAGAAAGGTGACATCGATGGCGGCTCCCCACTCCTCCTCCTCCCCTGTCATGGTGACCTCGGCCATGAGGGACGAAGGCCTTAGCACCCGCGTCCTGGCCCTGTGCGTGCTCTTCTTCGTCATCGGAGTCATCATTGGGAAGCTGGCCCTGTAGAGACAGACGGACAGAGCACAGCGACAAACGGACGCTGTGCTTAGGAGGACACGTGTCAATGATGGCAACGGGGATGTCTTCTGGGTTTATGTTGATTTCTCTTTCCTTTTTTCTTTTTAAACATTTAAGGCAATATCATAATGGGTTGTCTGGATGGAAAAAATAATTAAGTGTAAAAAGAAAACAAAGGAAGGCGATCCAAGTTAAACCAGGAGTGCGAGCATTTTTGTCACAGGTCTTGCCTTCTTTTCTTTTTTTTTGACATAATCACCACCTCTGAACCGTTCTCTCCGTCCATCCCTCATTCCTAAACGATCTTCACCAACTTGCACAGGTAACAGTTAGTGGTATCTGGATGTGGCTTCACTCTGGCTGAATGTCTAGTCTTTCATTGATTCTATATCAATTATCAAGTCTTTAACTTACATGTCGTCTGTAAGAAAGATCCAACACTCCTCCTCTGATGAGCTCTCTTCCACTTATTACTGATAATCTACAGGGAGAGTTGAAACAAGTGATGCTTGAAAGACTTTTGTTTTTCTAGACTCAAAACTGTATCATCTTCTAAACGGTTTGTGGTAAAAATTGCTAGCCAGTGAAAGATGTGTGTGTTTGTTTTTTCCTCCTGCAGGAGGGCTGATGTGACTGCGTGTGGATGTTTTTATGTGAGAACACCACAAATGGTGAAATCGGAGGCTTGAGTTTCAGGGTGAAGAGGGGTGATTTAACAGGTTTCCTGTACACAACATAAAAAATGGTGGTTTGTTTGTTTGAAAATCTGATTAAAATTGTTGCTGACCAGACCAAGGAATGAAGTGAAATTCAATAAATCAATTTTCGGGCCATTGGTAAAATTATGACTGTAAAACCAAGGTTACAACATAGACTTCATGCTGCATATTGATCAAATTCAAAGCTGTAATTTAGTTCAAAGCACCGGATTTTCCCGTTTAACATTCAGATTATTTTGCTAGTTACTTCTACAGGATGTGAGGAAGTCGGTAAACTTGTCCCGCAAAACCAACTCTGGATATTTTTCAATATATAACATACAGTATACAATATAATTTCGGCTGCCTTGTTTAATTTTGTCCATGGAGTATTGTATTTGCGTCCTTGTGTATTACAGGAGTTGTTTGCTTTCTTTATTCTATTACCATGTAGCCACGATGCTTCTGTTGTATAATATTCAAATGCACTATATTCAAGTGTCCACTCTGCAGTCTGCATGAAATTACCTGGATTTATTATGGTTATAATTATGTTTTGATTGTTGGAAATTATATGAGCAAAACAGGAAAAAAGTCTTTTCAAAGGGACCATCATGAGTCTTGGTTTATCAATTTGTCTTTTTTTTTTGTTTGTTTGTTTCCTATCTTCAGTTTTCTCGTTGGGCTCTGGTGGTTGTGTGAGACAACACAGCGGTATTATCTTGGCGATCACATGACCACTTCTACAAACTTAATTGTTAAGAAAAAAAGAATAAATATCTGTATTTTCCGTTGCCTGAACGAGCTCTGTGAACAGAGATGTGGGCGGCTGGGAAGGAGGACTGACCTGTGAATACACGCTACTTTAAAAAAACAACAAAATAAAAGGCATCAGTACTTCAGACTTACTTTGCAGAGATAGTCACACAATGTAATCACACAGTAATTGGATACACTTTTGTATGTACAAAATAAAATGACTTAAAAGATAACTGGTAAAGTTATTAACCTACTGTAGTAAAGCAAGAAAAAAACAACCACCATGGATTATGTAGCATCATAATAAATTAAAATACATAAACCCCCCAAATGTCTGTTTCTGTGAAAAGTTTACTTTTATTTCATTGAGTTCAGCTCTCAGCAACCTCCTATCCTGTTTAATTAAGCACTGAATCACCAAGGAATAAAATATATTTGTAGCAGCGCTGCTCCTTAATTAAAGAGGGACGCCATTAAAGCTTTTACTTTTTGCCACTACTCTATGTGACCGTTTATATAATGCCATCGAATTTTAAATTAAAAAAACATTTCAAATAATTAAATTCAACTTCATTGCAGACTGCTAGAGATGGTCATATAATAGGAAGACAGGGTTGAGTTGCATTATGGGAAATGAATGGTCCAGTTTTTTGGGGGGGATGAGGCATACTTTGCTGCTTTGAGTTATTGCATCCTTTTTTAGTCTTTTTTTGAAAGTCAACCAGCTTTTTGTGCAACTCCATACATTATCTGGAGAATCCCTTCAATCCTTGTATTATATTTACTTTTCAGGCTCCTCCCATGTAGGAGCTCTTTCAGTCTGTGCAGCTCCTTCTACTCCTTGAGTCAAGCTCATGTTCATATTCACTGTCACTCAGAATCTATACATTCATGCTGTGAAACATCCTTCTTCATCATGGTATATAGTGGAAATGATCTAAAATCATATTTTTTTTATTTACATTTTTTCATAAATCCATAAAACTCTAAAGCTTAAATGATTGCTGTAACTCAAAGAAAGCTAGGTTTATTTCCAGACATGCATAGTTTTAAGCTCTGAAGCATGTATGTCTTTTATGGAAACAGCCTGTATACAACTGATGGAAAACATCATGAAGTCGGTGTTTGGGTGAGGGTCAAATTGACCTGCAAGTTAATGTTAATCCAACATTTCCACAGAACCTTTTATTACATCATTGTTGATGTAATTTATTTTACCTTCAGTATTGATACAGTATCTATCTCTTGATCTATCTATAACTGGGGTGTTGAAATCAATTCAGTTCATAGGCCACAAACAGAGCAACTTGATTTTATATGGGCTAGAGCAATAAAACTGATCCATAATAACCTCCCATATAAAAGATAACAACTCCAAATGTTTAGAAAGTGGACCTGAATAACTAAGGCCCAAGTAGAGAGAGGGCCCATGAAAATCCAATTTTCTTTTTTTTTTTTTTATATAATGAATGAATTGGGCTCTCCAGTTAATTGGTGCAATGATCATGAGAAGGAACTTTGTGTCACAGCACTTTAAAGGACATTCTGGAGGGAGAGACCCCTCTTGGAAGCATGAAATGGTCTAATCCACCAACAGATAGCGGCCAACAAACCAGTCACCAATTTATCTTTAAGATTGTATCTTAAAACCCTATTTATGCTTGTTCATTTAAATATTGTATAATTTATTTTATTAATAAGAGGTCCACTGATAATAGGAGTCCACATGGCCCAGAATTTGTGTCCTGTGTGGAGTCATCCAGGGGCCGGTTCTGCCCCTCGGGCCGCATGTTTGACACCATTGACTGCTCGTGATGGTCGGTGCTCCGGTTGTCCAGCAGGTGGCGACGTCACCGGGCGGCTGACGTCATAGGGCCTTATCCAGGAAGTGGAGAACGTCAACAATTCTTCCAGGGCGAAGTGTCAGTGTTAGCCTAGCAGCCTGAAGGCTAACGCTAAACTCTCCTTTCCTCGGTTTTTTGTTTTGTAGGTAGTGAGTTGTAGCGCCCGAAACATGTCGTTGTTCGCTAAGATATTCGGAGGCGGAGGAAAAGGGGGGAAAGGACCGAGCCCTCAGGAGGCGATCCAGAAACTCCGAGAGACGGAGGAGATGCTAACGAAGAAGCAGGAATTTCTAGAGAAGAAGATCGAGCAGGAGCTGCAAATCGCGAAGAAAAACGGCACAAAAAACAAAAGAGGTAAAGATGTCCGGACGCGTTTTCTGTTCATTCCGAATTCGACCGTTGACCAAATAGCCAACAACGCGAGGCTACGTGTTAGCATGCTAGCTGAGTTGGCTAACTTTACCGACCTCATCTCGCGTCGTTATTGAGGCATAGGTGGAGGTAAGTGAGGAGTAGCTAAACTCCTTATTTGACTGGTTGGTTATTGATTATCGTCCATTTCTTTATTCACGGGGGTCAGTGCTCGTCCTATCATATGATTGTCGATATTTTCCTTAACGTGTGAGTCATCACGCTTGGACACTTTAACATCTAAAGAATGAAGGTGTGGCATTCTTTGTAAGTATGGTTAGACGTCTGGGCAGTATACATTCTGGGTCAGGGGGCTTAACGCTGCGGTCACACATGTTAAAAGGACGTGATTTCCCTGTTAGAGGTTTGTATCTTGAAGTCTATATAGAAACCAGACCTCCGGTACGTGTTATATGTCCCTTATATAAGATTATGACGCCTAATAATAATCGTAATTGCAGCTATAATAGGTATAATTGCTTTAATCTTACTAATCGTGGTTTGTCACGTGATGTATGTCTGGGTTATTATAAAACTACATCTCCAACTTGTTCACAGGTGACATTACATCATCCCAACACTGGTTTCTCTCCATTGGCTCCCTGATTGGTTAAGAAATTAATTTTAAGATTTTACTAATCACTTGTAACAGATAATGTTGAGCTCATATGAAGAAGTTGGCAGCCTTAGATCTTCTATCAGGGCCCTCTGGCCGTTCCATAGTCGCCTTGGTTTTGCCATCAGGGCCCCTGTGCTCTGGAATGAGCTGCCTGAGAGGATAACTTTGTAAACTCAGTTTTTAAGGTGCTATATAAATACAGATAGTATTATATGTTCATTATGTATAGAGGATGTGGATTATGTATTCACTGTTTATACAGTATACGTACATGGATGTGCAAATGTATACACACATCAGCAGCTGTTCTTATCATCCCACAAATTATGTTCCTTCCTTACAAATAGAGCCTAACATTTACTGTAAATAAGCATTGTTACAACACAGAATTAATCTACCCAAAACAAAATGCAGAACTCTTTCTTCAATGTCTGCACTGTGTGTGCGTGCGTGAATGTTTTTCTGTCAGTTGAATAATCATTGTCATTAATGTCAAACATGGGTAACATCACAGGTTTGAGAGCCTGTGGTGACATAATTAATCCTTGTATAAAAAAGTTGAAAAAATATAATGTTTTACTTGGCTTAAAGGAGTGAAACGATTAACTATTTGCTATTTTCAATTAACTATTTACCATTTGGCTCAATGGTGATCTAAAATGAAGGAGTTTTTCACTTCTGAAGATGATAAAAATCCATTTTTAATTTTACAGCTGTCAAGCTATTAAATTCATTATGTTTTTCAAATGTATGGACATTTGGCCCGATGTTTAGAGTCAGGAGGTATCACCGGAAATAAGTCTTGTTAAAACCGAAACCAGTAATATGTCTTGTGTGTTTTCTGGAAAATCCGAGCAGTAGTTTTAAAAGCGTTTTTATTGTGTGTTGATTAAGGGTAAAATTACCCTGATTACAAAACTAGTCAGTCCCATCATCTTCTGGCCCTTTAATTTGATATGTTGATCTGGGCAGTGTGTTGGGCTGACTCTGTAGTGAATGATTAAAGTTGTCACTATCAGTTCCAAAAGTATCATAGTTGTTAAGACAATATGATATACATCTATACTGCTTTTTGGAGGTTGATTTAAAAAGTTCAGACTCCTAAGTGTTGTAGTGCATTAAATAAATCACGACTCAACTGTATAAGACATTTTATTGTTTTCACCATCACATATGTCTGAGTTGATGGAAGATCACTGTAAGTTCAACAGCTGATCTCAACAGATCTACTTTTGTAACGATCCATTTGTTCTTTCTCTTCCTGCAGCGGCTCTGCAGGCTTTGAAAAGAAAGAAGCGCTATGAGAAGCAGCTCGCCCAGATCGACGGCACGCTGTCGACCATCGAGTTCCAGAGAGAGGCTCTGGAGAACGCCAACACCAACACTGAAGTGCTCAAGAACATGGGCTTTGCTGCCAAGGCCATGAAGTCTGCCCATGAAAACATGTAAGAAGAGAGCAGCTGGTCACTGATCCGTTCCCTTACAATCCGATTAATCAATCAAACGGCGATTATCTGGGAATATGGGCTTTGATTTCATAACAGAAAACAGCCGCTTTTGTCTCTGAGGATTTGACCCACATGCAGTAATCCCAACCCATGGTGCTGGAAAAAATAGATACACGGTGTATTATTACAAGAATCCATACTTTCTTGTTTCTGAGGGATGCATTAAACGGACAAAATCTATAGTAGCATATGAGGTCAAGGATCTGTTGAAAGGTTTAAAACTGTGTTCTGTTTTACTTAGACATGGTTTCTCTCCTTGATGTCGTTTCAGGGACATCGACAAGGTGGACGACCTGATGCAGGACATTACAGAACAGCAGGAGCTGGCCCAGGAGATCTCTGATGCCATCTCTAAACCCGTCGGCTTCGGAGAGGAGTTCGATGAGGTCGCTGATGCTTTTCAGATACTTTCTATGTTCTTCTTTTGTGTGGTATTATTTATCTTTTGACTATGATTTGAATTGTTTATGATTTGGGTTAATTAATAAATGACAACACTAACATTTTCTTAAAAAATATTAAATTGAATTAAACCAAGGGGGAAAAAAATTATCTGCCAATGGAGTAAGATAATTCTACTCAGTACTGGACTAATTGTATCAAAAACAAGACATCTTCACCTGTTAGGATTTCAGTTTTTGCAGTGTAGACAGGCAGAGCTGCGCACTTTAGATATTAAACGTTTGGATATTGCCTATTTGGACCTATTGAACCCTTCACGCACTCTGACCCAGAGACATTGTTGGTCATCAGCTGAGTTCATGTGTATATTCTGTGCTTATTTAAACAGTGGTCATTGGGTAGACCCCCTATCAACCCAAGTAATGTCATCTTACACTTGATCTAGAAAGGGTTTATTTCTTTTTTTCATTGTAGTGTTCTATGATTTAGCCAGTGGTTCATCTTTATCTTACATGTTTCTCGCTGTCTTTCTCAGGATGAGCTGCTGGCGGAGCTGGATGAGTTGGAACAGGAGGAGCTGGACAAAAACCTGCTGGAGATCGGACCAGAGAATGTCCCCCTCCCCAACGTGCCTTCTACTTCATTACCTTCCAGACCTGGTAAGAAACTCTGCAAGCCCTAATTCAGCATATTTTCTCTTAAATTTAGGTTAGTTTGTAGAACAGAGGTGTGGACTTCACTCGAGAGATCTCCTAACCAGGCTAACACCAGACCTATTCTCAGTGTAGATTGATATTTGGTCTGAGAACCATCATTCGTTCATTTGTTTATCTTGGAGGCATGATTTATGAAAGCCCAGAGACATTTATTGGGTGCTATGAATGTATATAAAACACGTCTGTATGTAGCTTATAGCCAATTGTATTAAACATACCTGATGATGTACCTGATATCAGAAGACAATGAAATAATCAAGCACTAAAAGTTGTTTTAACATAAACTTATGGTCTAAATTACATAGAACATTTTCTCAAGCTGCATCAAAGGGTAAATTACTGTCTGTCGCTATGTTAGATCCACAGTTATCTACAAAATTGCTTTGTGTTTCATTATTGTCCCTCATTCTGTGATTGGCTCCCAGGATGAGGGAAAAAATTGGGTCCTTGGTGTCCAAACTAAATTTCACAACGATGTCAATTATCGTGCAATAAAGGACGGGTCTACCCAGGCTAGAGATCTCCAGCACTAATGCCGAAAACCAGCTCAGATCAATTACACAGAACTCTGTCCATTCATTTAGAGATCTCACCACTTTTTTATCTCTGTCATTTCATCCCAAAAAGCCAAGAAAGAGGAGGATGAGGATGACATGGAGGACCTGCAGCGCTGGGCAATGGAAGCCATGTAATCGCAGCATCCACCACATCATACCTGCATCAGAGAAGGAAGAGGAAGGAGCAGGGGGAGCGGGGGAATGAATGGACTCGATAGGATATTGTGTATGAGTGTTTTTGTGTGTCTGAGGAGAGAGCTGAACTTCATCTAACACTACGAAAAAGCAAAAATGCTGTATTCTTTTCTTTTTTTTTTTCCCCTCCCCACTCTACGCCTCACAAACCCACAAATCTTAGAGACCCCCCCCTTGGTGCTCAGTGCCAATGAGACAGTCAGGACGCTCCGTCACTGTGTCATAGCTAAGTCACCTAATATTTTTACCCTCTATTTTAATACAATATTAGCACTTGGTGGTTCTTGTACCGGGCAGGGCTATTTCAGCCGCCTGCAGAGTTCATATTGAAGTATTAATAGGGAGCGCTCTGCACTGCCATGATGGGAGTTTAGCGTGGAAGCCGTGTGACATTAATGTTGCTGGATGACAGGGAAAACCTTAGTGGGAGCCTAATCCTGAAAGATCTGTTTCTGACTCTCCTATCTACCTGTGTTGTGGTATTAAACTCGCTGGATGTTTTACTTTTGTTCCTCCTTGACAAAAACAAAAAAATTAACACTCCTTTAGCCGAGCATGACCTGGGTGAAGAAGCTATGAGCCGCGTGTTTGCCAGAATTCAATCGTCTTATTTTTATTTCAGGCTGCATTCTTTGTCCCTCCGACCCCCCTTGCCCTCTCACCCAACCCCCTGCCTTGTTTTTTGCTTCCTTTCGCAAATTGAAGCAACTCCTCCCTTAAAGCCACCCCGGTGGCTGTTGTTATTCAGTGTAAATATCCCAAATGTGTCTCTTTTTATATACTGTACTTCTGCCATCACTGAGAGTTTCTGTTTAGGTCGAGTGAAGCATGCAACAACGGGAAGTCACAATACGGATCACAACACAGAAGAGAGATGTTTAATCTAACACTTTCATCCTGCTCTGTTTGTCTCGGTCCTTCTTAATAACTTTTTTTTTGTTTGTTTCAAATTGTATAATGTTAAAAAAAAAAAATGATGATAATAATAATAATAAAACTATTGTCACACCTCAACGAATGCATCCCAAAGGAGATGGTGGTTTATTAAAGATTAAATTACTGTCAGTCTACAATGTCGGCGTTTTGGAGTTTAAAGAGATCCTTTAGTTTTTCAAAGTCATGATGTACATTTTTTACATAGAAAAAAACAAAAGACATAACACAAGGACGGATGGACAAGCATGTTTGCATTTCTATGTTTTATTTATCCAGATGAGAGTATTATTTGCAAAATCATTAAAAGTTTTCAATTCCTTTACTGTAGTGGAAGCTTTGTCTTTTCTTTGTCATTGTGTGACTGAGTATAGTTTTACTGTTCAAATAAAGGCAACAACCAACACTGCTGATTATTACTTGATTAATAGTAATAATAATAGTTTTCTTAATTAAATGTCACACCACTGTGAAAAGTGTCCATCATAGTTTCTTAGAGCTGGTGTCTTAATGTCCTTGTTTTTTCACAGGACAACAGTCCGGTTTACTATGAAATAAGAAAAAAAAAAGTAAAATCACATTTGAGCATTTTACTGTGAAAACTAACATCAATCATTTGTCAAAATAAAAAATGTGCATACTGACTATGTGCACATTATATTTATTGGCTCACTCTTTAATATTAAACTAGAGGAGAGCGAGGGAAGGCTGGAGGAGCCTGGTATTTGTTGGTGCTAAAAAATAATAAAGTTTTAATAAGAGTTTTTTGGGAGTGGTCAAACAAAGAAGTTGATCAGGGTGGACGATGCCGTGACCTAGATCATGGTTTCAACTAGAGCAGTGGTCCTCAAAGTGGGTTCGAAGTGGTCCCAGGGGGTCCCCAGACAAAAAAGGGAAATAATTTATTTTAACTGTCCAGCCATAAGGAACTCAATGACATTTTGTCATGGGTTTCATACACTTTCTTTATCTAAAAGCGATTTTCTTTTCTCAGATGGGGACCCTGGGACAAAATCTTTTCAAACTGGTATCTGTGGTCTAATTAATGGCAGTTTAGGGGTCTTTGACATGAAAAAGAATGAGAACCACTGACCAAGAGGCCGGCAGGAGAAGTATCACTGATTGGCTCAATTGGATGCTCAAGTGTAGAGAGCTTAAAGTAGATTGTCAATTGCTAGGACAACTTATGTTTTTCTGCCAGAAGAGAAAAAATGTTTTTTTTTATATGGAAAACCAATTTAGTGAGTTATGGTTTTCAAGTTTGTTGGTATATGGTTGGATGAGGTGTGTGGGTGTGTTTTTTTTAAATAAATAAAATCAAATAATGAGGTGTTTTTCTGTCTGTTCATGGGGTGCTGATAGGAGGCTAATGATGATGATTTACAGAGTCTTGGTTGTTTACTATGTGCATTGGCAGCTAACAATACGCTGGCAAGGCTGGACGCTGTCCAGGCCGAGGCTTTGAGGCTGTGCACTGAGGCGTTCCTCACTAGGACAATCTTGGCACTGCTGGTGGAAGAGGAAGAGGCTCCACTGGGGCTTCACAGGGTAAAATCTGCACTAAAATATTGTGTCAAATTAATAATACAGTTCTAACATCCAAGTCTGCTCGATGATTGTTGGGAGTTCGAAAAGCAGGAAAACAGAATAAATAGGGAACGCTATATGAGTTTGGTGAGGAAATACACAGAGGAACTAAGAGTTGAATGAAATAAAGACAGGGTCCCCTGAATGGTGGCCACTGATTACTAGAAGTTTTTTAAACTGTTGAGTGAGGGGTGTAATGTGTGTTTTTATGAGTGCCAGAAGATGTTAGGGTTGAAGGAAATACTGTAGCAGACAGGTGATATTTGGGAGGATGGAGTGTTGTAGTATTACTAGTGAGGGTTTGTGACACCAGTGGGGGAAGGAGTGGGATGCAGAAGGCAGAGGGAAGGGGCTCTGATCACATGGCCTGAGGATGCACTCCCCTGACTCCAAGACTGCGTTGAACAGACATAATGGGAGACTTTCCAACATGACGACCTGGCTCACACAGACACAGTGCTATCATACATCAAGTACTGCAAGTATACACCAGCCAGAAACCGTGGATGACCAACCAGGTCCGCTCTCTCCTCCGGGCCTGTGATGTAGCCTTCAGATCTGATGACAGAGAGCTGTACAGCACAGCTTGTGCCAACCTGAGGAGAGGCATCGAGGCCAACTACCAACTACAAGGGCTGTGCTGTGACACCTGGGGCCGCAGCACTGGCGGAGGAGCTCAACAGCTTCTTCGCCCACTTTGAGTCCCAAGCTCAGAAAGCAGCCACACCACACCAGACCCACCCACCCTGAGAACATTATTGTGAAATTTGCAGATAACACAACGGTGGTGGGGATGATCATAGAGGGGAATGAGGCAGCCTACAGAGATGAGGTCCTTAGATTCAGCGAGTGGTGTCATCACCAAGACTAAGGAACTCATCCTGGACTTCCGACGGAACAAAGTCGCCCCTGCCCCCCTGTACATCAACGGCGAGAGTGTGGAGAGAGTGGAGACCTTCAAATTCCTAGGGGTTCACCTCTCTGCAGACCTCTCCTGGACAGCTAACACCACTGCACTGGTCAAAAAGGCACAACAGCGACTTCTCTTCCTGAGAGTGCTCAGGAAGGAGCAACTCGACACCAACCTGTTGGTGACCTTTTACCAATCAGCAATCAAGAGCCTGCTGTCCTACGCTGTGTCAGTGTGGCACTCAAACTGCACAGAAGCTGACAGGAAAAGACTACAGATTATTATTAATTTATATTATCACTGTAATCATTTTTACACAATTATATTACTGCTATCTGCATTTTATCTGTATCACTGTCATCTGTTAATTATCAATTGCACTATAATATCAAGACAGTGCATCTGTTTCTTTAGCTTCCCACTGTATCTATTCATGCTGCCATCACTCCAGTCACTTTATTCGCATGCCTGCTGCTGATATGTGCCTGCTTACCTCCAGGCTTTGCACAAGCCTATGCACAGTCTATGCAACTTCTTACAGTCAGTAGCTCATATTAGTTATTGTACAGTTTATGTTAATTTTTGTACTTAGTAGTTTTCTTATATAGTAGTTTTATTGTACATATCTTTCCTTTATTTGTGTGCACATTATGGTGAAGCTTGTAATCTCATTATACTTGTATGATGACAATAAAGGCATTCTCTTCTATTCTATTCTCTACTGCATTCAGCCATCAGTTAGACCAGTAACAGAGGGAACATTCCTCCATATAGAACTGACCAGACTACAGCTCAGTCACTATGGATTATATCGGTTGATGCTAGTGGGAAAACACTGTGAACTCTGTGGAGTCCTGGAGATTTTTATTTACTGAATCTAACACTGGTGATGGAGACTTCCTACAAGAATTGGAGTATGGAATTTATTCACTTTGTCTTCAACACATATTTATATTGCAAGTTAGATTTCAGAGGGAAATATTATCAGTGGCCTCTACATAACAGTGGGAGGCAGCAGTACACTAAACTTTGCCAAATTTGACATAAAAAAGAACACTCAACTTTTGGAAAAAAAACAAACTTTATTGACAAAAACAGAATACATGAAATAGCATGCACAAAGTCAACAAGAGTAACAAGATGTATACAACATCAATAAACAAATATTGTATTATGCAATGTAAAAATCTAATTTTCCAAGTCAGACATTTCTTATGAATGTAAGGTTTTCCGAATAAAAGAAGTAGCTATACATTATACAAAAAAAGTAATTTTCTTTCGTTTTGTCTTCAAAACAAATAAAGATATATTTTTCTTTAAATTGGGTTACTTGCCCATTTTCTCTGCTCATGTAATTTTGAACATCCATTCAGAATATTCGAGTATATGTACAAAAATAAAACAAATGACAAACTGTTTCTTCCTCTATTCCACAAAAAAAGCATAAGAATACTTAATGATTTTTTAAAGATTATCAAATATTTGATTAAGCTTAAATAGATTACATATTTAACAGCTTTTTTGCTTTCACAAGCAGAGATGGAGGTGACATATTTTTTGAGATATGCTAATACGTCCGGAAGGTTAGGATTCTTGTCAAATTTGGTCAAAATGACTAACTAATAAAACTGTGAATTTAGATTTTGTGTTTTTTATCTATTCAACTATACCAAACAAACGATTTTTCAAACACAAATCGAATTGAGCGGGCAAGACTAAAACAAATGAACCGAGGTTTCATTAGCAGAGTAACAGAATTCACAGTTTATAGTGGAAGATATGAGAAGAAAGCCTGGAGTGGAGAACGCTGGCGCGTGCTTCTTACGTCACGGGTTGGCGACTCGACGCGTGCGCACTGCGGCTCCACCGCTGACGCAAGACATTTTCGAGGCAGCAGTGTGGGGCGAATCGAGAAGTAATAAAGGAGCCACATTTCAGTACCTTTTTACACTGCAACCATGTCCGGAGACGAAGTAAGTCATTCCAGTTTACTCCGCGTCCAGTTCATGACGGTTTGTAGCTTGTTGAGTGAAATAAGGAGAATTATCGAGCCGGATGGTGGTGAGAATGACTTTGGGCCTAGGCACCGCAGCAGCTTCCTCACATGGCTGCAGCCGAGCTAACAACGGCCCGACTACCTCAAATGACATGATAATATCTGTATGTAATATACAGAGCACCGGGGTATCAGTCGCTGCCACACCGTGTATAATGTAGATCAATAATATGTTCTAATTTCCATCAATCAGCCCTGTCACTTCTGATGAACACCTCAAAACGACTGGCAGAAACGGGCTAAGTTAGCTAGCGTTAGCCTGTTAGGCTAATCATTTTTCATTTTATCCACCGTGGCCAAAAAGCTGCCGCATCTGTTTCATACAGAAACACACTCGACTTTGCTCTACAGGGTTGTCACAAATCTGGTATTTAGAAAAATGACAATATGTAGTTATAGTATTAAAATCTAAACCTCATGAATTTGTACTTTTACGTTATAGCCGTTTTGAAATGAATTTCCATCAGTCCGTTAGAAAATCTCACGAAGGTTAGTTAACTGAGAACATAACATTTTATAACTTACTCATTCAAAATACATATTTCTGAATCGTTGTCAGATGTCTTTCTTCTTGATATCCATCTACTCTATAATTGGGTATTTGTATGTACTGACTTGACCAACAATGTGTCCAAACCTCAACTTTACCTCAGCTCTACCTTAATATGAGACCAGGGAAACCATCACTAAGAGTTTGGAATCTGATGTTTTTTGCGACATTTTCCCTAATTGACATTTGCAGTCGATGACTAATCAAGAAACAAGCTTTTGGTATTATACAACAGGATACTACAGTCAGTTGTTTAATCAATGTAACCATCAACAGTACTTGTTTTTGTTTTTCTTTTGTTACTAGTCAACTCTTGCTTCAGTAATTGATCTAACATTAGCTTGGCTCATTGAGTAACATTACATATAAGGTGGCGATGTGAATGAAGCCCTTTTTGACCCTTGCAAGGTGCCATTTTTTTGTTAATTTTGTATTTTGTACACATTGTCCTGAATTAGTAGTCATTTATCATAGCTTGATCACTGGAAGTTCTCCTTGTCAAGATCATCACTGTGTACAACAGCGTGTCCTAATTCCTGCAAATATCCACCACCTTCACACAGCCACCAACCAGGAAGGGACCAACGTTCACTAGACACTGGTGTATACAGATTAAATAAAGGGGGGAAAAATCTGTTCTTTCATATCAACTCCTGAAAATGATGGCAAAATAAATTTGTTGCATTTATGCTGTAAATTACCAAATAATAGTTGAGTTTCAATTAACCGCAGGTTCCTGTTTAAAGGCAGGGTGCAGGTGTATGTTTTGATAAATAACCACTGGTTCCAAATAAATAAATAAATTCTTCACTTTTTTTCCGCAAGCACCTCGGTCCTGACCGCATCATTGTCTTTGCTCAAATGACATCAAAGGACACCCTGTCGATTAATATCAGTTAATTGTTGATCCCCATGGCTCCATTGCAGTGAAAAACACAAGTACAACACAAAATTCAAACTTTCTGTTGTAAAATATGTAGAGGAAAAGTTGTGAGAAGCAGCTGCGACACATTTTAATTACAGTACTGTAATCGGACTTTTGAAAAACGTAAGTTATTCGGTAGTCATACTGGTTTTTATTTTTATAAAAGAAAAACACCATATATTTTGCACAATAGATATTATGTGAATATATGTATATTTACAATTGGTGTTGCCTTTCACTGTATCCTTTTTTCATGAGGAGAGGTAAGGAGATCAGAGGAGAGGAAGAGGGTTGAGAACTCTGTCTTATCCCTTTAGGGTCCATTTCAGAATGGTTTTTAAATGATCAATTAGTTTATTGATGACATTATTAGTAGATTTTGTAATAAATCTTTATATCTTGAGTCAAAAGGCACACTGCTTGCAGGGATAACTGACGTTTGGCTACATTTCACTAAAGAGAAAACTCAATCCTCAGAGCAAGTCCTGTTAGTTGAAAGTGAAAATTCAATGTTCAACTCGGTTGAAATCGTTTCTTTGTTTCCTGAACTGTTCTATTGTCAGATGCTCTGCCAGGTTCTTGAACAGGAAATTATTTAACCCAAACAAATGTTGGCCAGAATTTGATAACAGTATCAACTGCATTTTCAAAGCACTTTTTTGTGATCATTTCCGAATGAACTGTACAATCTTCTTATTTCACAAACTCAATCCTTCTTTTCTTTCTCTCCTCCAGATGATTTTTGATCCCAACATGACCAAGAAGAAGAAGAAGAAGAAGAAGCCCTTCATGCTGGATGAGGAAGGAGGAGAGGGGATGGGAGGAGAAGAGGCTAAAGAGGTTGAAGCCAAGGAGGCAGAGCCAGAAGCCGGCGAGGACAAGGAGATGGACTTCGATGAAGATGAAGGAAAGAAAAAAGGTCAGAATTAAAATAACGTGTATGATCCTCAGCCTCAGTCTATGTTCTTTTTAATATTTATTTTTTTAGCTGCCAGTCTGTATCGTTGGAATTAACCAGTGTTTGTTTTACCTTCTCTAGAGCCGTCTGATGACTTAAACGACCTGAATTTCTTCAACCAGAAGAAAAAGAAGAAGAAACCCAAGAAAGTTTTTGATAACGACATAGAGGAGGGATTAAAGGTCAGTCACTGCTAAACCACAATCCAACTTTTCCTCTCTTTTCTCATCATGTCATCACCTCACAGCTTCCGTCCTGTCTTTTTCTCTTCTAACGCTGCCGTTACTTCTGCTTTTCTCTTGAACTCAACATCTTCGAACCTAATTTCACTGTTTTGGGTCTAAACTAGGAGTTAAAAATTGAAGGCGAGCAGACGGAGGCGCTGGAGGAGGACAACCTGGACCTGATGCTTCCTGCCAAGAAGAAGAAGTCAAAGAAAGTGGATTTTGATGAGGGGGAGACACTGGAGAAGGATGACGGTAAGGATAGATCACCTTATCTTTACAGTGGAAACTCAAAAAAAAACATGTGTAATAACCAGACCCCTGGGAACAGTGCTGAGTGTAGGAGCCAATTTTAATAGCGGCCAAATTGGGGGAATTACAATTATGCAGATGCATTTTTCTGAGTGTGAAACGACCCCTTTGATGATCAGGATTTAAACTATTCTTTCTGATAACAGTTGTCACACAATTGAATTAATTTATTTGTATGTGTTTTTCCAGCACTGGAGGATGTTGAGGGGAAAAACGGTGATGGCATTTTATTCAGCTCCTCCACAGGACCGGCCTGGGCTGGCACTGAAAGAGACTACACTTATGATGAGGTATGACCACACACATACACTTACCTAATGGGGAAAAAAAGAAAGTTGCATTAAACAGTGCATGGGAGGGGGTAAAAATCCAGCTAATCAGTGATTTATGTGTTTTGGGGAGAAGGAAGAAAGCGGCTCCATATTCGATTTAGGATCTTAACCTGCTGCAAACCTGGTACATGTAAACTGCAGTTTATGTTACAGCTGCTTGATAATAGAAAAAATCATAATCAAGTTTATATGGTTAATATTGAAATTACGATGATTCAAATGTTTTTTAGTTACACAATGTGATTTTGTGATCAAAGTGATTTTGTGCTTTAGTTTAAGATGTGAAACATATTTGTTTTGTTGCCAAGAGTCGTGGATATTGCCTTATAGCAAATCTTGCCCTTTTTCATCAGTTTCCGCTCCTCGTTAAATTCTTAAAACCCAAACTGACCCCAGATAGAGAACTTTTCTGACCCTTTTTCTCAACAAAAAGGCTCTGTCCTCCCTCCCTCTCTCGCACGCTGTGTGAATCAATGAATGGATAGAAAAAATAGAAATGAATATATTGTTTCAACTCGATTATGAGTTTGGCGATCGTTTGACACACAAATCAAAATCTTGATCAAAATTTATTGCACAGCCTTAGTTTATGTTCCTTTTTGTGTCGTCTTTCTCAGCTCCTGAACCGAGTTTTTAACATCATGAGGGAGAAGAACCCGGACATGGTGGCTGGCGAGAAGAGGAAGTTTGTGATGAAGCCTCCTCAGGTGGTCAGAGTGGGAACCAAGAAAACCTCCTTCGTCAACTTCACAGACATCTGCAAACTGTGAGCCTCGCCACTTTCCCCACATTACACCATGTGCTGAACGATTTGTTTGACTGCTTTGTTTTCTGTTGGAATGTCCTAACTGGGCGTGATGGAGAACAGCAACTTGCTCAGTTTTGACCTCAACCCTTTGTCGGAAGCCCTGTTTCTGTTTGCAGTTCTTCCCGACAGTATTCACAGCGCTTCCCTTTTTCCACACGTTTTTAATGTTGAAGTCTTATTCCATAATTCCATATACACGACTCATAATAAGTTAGGGATATTGTTATTTACATGAGTGCTTTTCCTATTTGGTCTGAATTTTAATGAAACAAGTAAAAGTTTTATTTTTCTAATAATGAATGAGAAGAAACACCATTTTCATTCATATTTTTACCTCCAAAAATGTATGAAATACAATGAGCCTCTTACAATGTCTCTAAATTATAAGTAGTATAATACATTTTTCCTCAAAATTCTACACACAATACCCTGTAATTACAAAGTAGAAAAAGTTTAATATTTTTTGCAAATTCTAAAATAGTATTAAAATATATGTACATAAACATTCACAGCCTTTGTCATTACACTCAAGATTGAGCTTGAGTGTACCCTGTGAATGCCCATTGCTATCTATATACATGTTATGTTTTTGTTCTTTATTTTTAATAAATTAGCCAAAAGTTTAAAATACCCTAATTGTCGATATATAATTATTGTGTGTAGAATTTGGGGGAAATAAATATTTTATCCATTTTGGAATGAAGTTATCACATAACAAAATGTGTAAGAAGTGAACTGCTGCGAATATTTAGTGAGTTTTCTCCAGGTTCTTCGGCTTCCTCCTACAGTCCAAATGCATGTTTAGGTCAATTGGAGACTCTAAATTGCCCATAGGTGTGAGTATGTGAGTGAATGGAGTGAAAATGGATGGATGAATGGATAAAACATGTTCGTTTAAAAAGTACAAGTCTAGGAAGATTGCAAGTAGCCTCCTCACATCTTTTACTTGTGGTTATGTCTCCAGATAAAAAAGTATATTGACTGATTAATACTATCAGTTTTAAGTGAATAAAGGCAACTGCAAGTTTCGTTTGTTTCCTTTTGCCTAGATTTGATCAGTGTTGGGTGAGAGCGATGTTATCGTAGCTCTTTTGGTGCTGGTGCATTTAAATGTGTTTCTTGGAGGATTATTTAAGTGCCGTCTCTAAACTGATTTTATCTGTACCTTATCACAGGTTGCATCGTCAGCCTAAACATCTTCTCGCTTTCTTGTTGGCTGAGTTGGGAACAAGGTAAGTTTTTGTCTTTACAGTGATGTGTATATACAGTAATTACATTATGTGTCAATTTTAGCCAGTGTTCTTAACTTAAAGCTGTAGTGCACAACTTGTCTTCCCCTTCTGGTGGGTAGAAAGTAGCTTTGTTAAGGCTGTAACCGTCAAATAGTTTAAAGCGTCACACTTCCATTTGTTCTGATAACGTTCGTAGAAGGTTATCAGTAGAGCGCTACCTGGAAGTAGCTGGTGGAATTCTGCAACACACATTCATCAGGCTAGCAAGACCATCAGGTTACCAGAGACACAAGATAAAAAAAAACTGTCTACTGTGCAACACAGATTTACCTGGTGGTGATACGCTTAATCAGCATTGTGTGATGTTGATTGGTGACGACTGTATGTACCAGATGTTAATTTTTATGTTAGTTTCACACTGCAGCTTAACCACTTAAGCCCAGGCAGGTGTCCTGTTCTAAATGATAATAATTATGGAATATCTCTCCAACATAAATGTTATAGTTAAACCTGGTATCAAAAGAAATGTACATGTGAGGTGACTACAGAAGTGTCAGAATCTTTTTGTTGCTGTGACAGTGAAAATATAGCAATATTGGGAAAAAAAACACAAAAAACTGTTTTACTAAAACGTAAAACAAGACTAAACTGAACCAAATCAGGAAAAATGATCTGCAATGCAAAGTTCAATGATTAATAAGATAAGAGTTAAAATTATTTGTCCATAAAATTCTGAAATTACACTCAGGTTTAAAAAGGAGATTATAATGGACCCAATTAAATAATCACAAAAATGGCTCAATTCTAAATTAGATATCAAAATTGTGGTTTAGTGGTTAGCTGCAGCCCTACTACTGATATAATAATAATAATTATTATTATTATTAATAATAAACTATTTTCTTTTATTTGTTAATATCAGCATCCTCTTCATTCTGTGTTATTTGTACAGTTGTTCTAAAAGTTGAAAACCTGTTTTTGTAACTTTTAACAGTGGCTCCATAGATGGAAATAACCAGCTTGTGATCAAAGGCAGGTTTCAACAGAAACAGATAGAAAATGTGTTGAGAAGATACATCAGTAAGTAGTTTTAATTATTCTTCTTGAAAAATTCGTTTGCGCCTACACTTTTTTTTTATACAGAAATTAAACCGATAGGTTGCTAACGACCGGCTCTTCTCTCCTGCAGAGGAATACGTGACATGTCATACCTGCCGCTCCCCGGAGACGATCCTGCAGAAAGACACACGCCTCTATTTCCTGCAGTGTGAAACATGCCACTCCCGCTGCTCTGTTGCCAGCATCAAGACCGGCTTCCAAGCTGTGACGGGCAAGAGGGCGCAGCTCCGCGCCAAAGCAAACTAAAGGCCACCAAAACTGGGCACCTCCTCCCCCTCCCCTCCCCCCTCTCGGCCTCCCGTTTCTCCTTACAACAGCTGGAACAGGGGCCCGAACGCCCCCTTTGATTCGTGAAAAAGGACTCTGAATCGAACTGCGGGAGGGTTTGGCTGTTGTAAAGTTGTGTCGTGGCCTAACCAGGCAGGGAGTGAGAGAGTATCTATAGCTGGAAGATGGGAGTTCAGGCACTGTAAGCAGATGATGTACCACATACACTGTTGGCTGCATTTGATTTTTTGTCTGGCTAATTAACTCCTGCACCGTCTACCATTATTTTTTATTATTATTTAGTTGTTTTTGCTGTTATTTTTCTTTCCTGCAAGAAAGTCCTAATTTAACATGGTTTAAATGCGTCCCTTTTTTTTATCTCCTTCTATACATTCACCCAACATCAACATTACATTGCATAATTAACATTTGCCCATGCAGCCAGCAAAATTGTAGTTAATTTGAACTACAATGACAGAGCTTAATTGCTCGACGAATTGTAGCCTTGTGGCTCATGGTAGTTTTCTTTTTGTTTTGTTTTTTTTGTTTTTTGAATGCTAGAGCTCAACATTGCTTATACTAAAGGTTGCGCTCCTGTTCCTGGTCTCTCAAAACTTATCAGAGGCAAATCAAAGTCACCAGTCTGGCGTCACGGTAACCAGTCTGTGACGAGGTCCTATCACAGACGACCTTTTGATCGTTTTGTAGGAGCAGACGACCACAAAGTCGTTCTACTCGGTGGATTACGGGGAGAGCATCTACTCATTGAAGACTCCAATAGAGGCTGTGTATGTGTGGGACACAAATAGAAATCCTACAGCGGGTTTATGAGTGCTGTTATGGCATTGATTGATTGCATTTGTGTACTTTATTTCTTTAAGTTCCTGAAGTTTAGATCAACACATTTTATCAAATATTGGACATCTAATTAGAGGAATGTGAAATTCAATAAAATTAATTTTGTTGAGAGGATTCGGTTTCTTGAGCTAACGCCAGTATTAGCACGGACGCCCCTCCCCCCCAACTCTACAATCTAGCCTTACTTTGAAAATCAGACGCTGAGCAGGCACCTCAGATCAGTCAACTCTTGAACAGGTTGTTATTTTCAAATGTGATTCAGATTTACACCTTAAGTGAGCCAGGGAAGTTTTAGTTCAGTGATCCTGGATACGTAAACATAGGTTCTGCTCTTATTGGAGAAGAATGTGATGGTCTGGAATCATTTTAAAACCTGGTTTTTACAAAAATAAAATGTTATACTCTCTCTCTCCACTACTGTTCTCCCTGTTATTACATCCATGTTTTCATCTGTGCTGAAAAATAACATGAATCTCTGGATCTAGTACATCTGCTAAAATGAGCTGCTTAACTTTAACTTTGCTCTTTAATTATAATGTGATCTAATTTTATGCAAAGTACTGAAATTCAATCAAGCAGTCAACTCCATAGAAGAGCACATCAAAGAAGACGCTGCTATCGCACCTTCTGTATGTCCTCACCACTGATCGTGTTTGTGACTATATATATATATATATATATATATATATATATATGGAATTTCCACCATTTGGTACCTATTACTGGGACTACATCTCTACCAAGGTTGTTCACACACTTAAGTTTTATAAAGGATAAGCTTAGAAAACTGTCAAAACTGTACATATTTCTTTAAAATCTGGCAAAGGTGCCATCTTACAGCTCTCTGATATATCATAGCATGCAATTGTGCAATCTTAAGTGGTGTATGTATTGTCTTATTAGGCAAAAATAACAAATTGTTCTTGACAGTTTTAGAAAACATTAGATGTCTGAACTCATGTCTATCTCTATTGTATCAATCTTTACTCCAGAATTTTTAATCACTTTTCTTATGATTGAAAAGCACATTGACACTGACTTGTTTTTTTTTTTTAATTCAAAGTCAAACAATTCTTTCAGAACCACTATCTGAGTAGACTGTTTTGTCCTCATACATTTGGCATCTGGTTCATTTGCAGCTGTCGGGTAAATCATGACTATATAAACTATAAAGTAAATGGCCCAAAATTAAAACCTTGCGGTAATTAACTCGTCACACCTGCTGTTTCCACCCAAAACGTGGCTCCAGTTCATTTACTTGATGTGACTGTAAACTGCAGCTGCAGCACGATGAAGGCCTGCAGCCCAGAATCCTGCAGAATAGAACCCGTACAGTCTGTCCCAGATGGTGACAGAAATTCTTCTTCAACAGGACATTCACACATTCCCATCAAGACACATTTTACATTAAGAACATTGTTCTATAATACTTGCAATATGGAATGATGCCTTATTTGATTGTCTGTTCCTAGGCTGTGCCCTAGCTGGTAAAATAAGTCAAGAAATGATGAAATAAAAAAAAGACTCAGAGATAAGCCAGGCCTGTCACCCCTAAGGATTTTCTATTTTTCTATCTGTTTAAAAAAAAGGTTGAAAGTTGTTACTTTTTTCTAGTAAAATAAAACAAATCTGTTTTATTATTCGCTGTAAATATTGATCATCAATCAAACATGAGGCGGAATCAACATGAATGAAAGTTTTCACTTTCTTATTTGACACTAATGAGAGCAGATGTCCCGAAAGATTCTTGTTGCAGTCCATAGATCCATATTTATGACATTTTTAAGAAACATGAAATGCATTAGTATTACGTTGCTGTTTTGACTACATTTCACTACATTTTTCAAGATTCAATATCCAAGATTCAAGATTTCGTTATTATTTACTTCCACACTTACATGCAAAGAAAACAAATTGTTTAGAATTATTTATTTACACTATAACTAAGTAAGTATAACTATATATTACCTACTATACTAAAACTGGAGACTAACTAGAACGGGTCAAACAGTCTATCCACTTTTTTCACTTTGAAAAGTCATCCAATGAATTGGACCCTTACTTTCGGAATTCATTCATCAGTTGTGGTTCTTGTTGAGGCTCAGATGAACTTTGCACTTTGAGCGTTTGAAAACAGTCTGGCCTTTACATATTGGCCATTTACAGTGTCGCTGCTCACTTTCAACCACTGACCAGTGACCCACAGCATCTGAATCACCTTTTGTGTTGGAATAGCCTTAGCTGATACCCATGTTTCTTCTTTTGAAATTCACTTTCAACAAACCAGCATTGGGGGAAGAATGCAAACGTTATCTCTGCTGCAGTGGGAATGCAAACTGTTTGATGCGAATTTGCAACAATAGGCGTTAAGGGGTTAACAACTAGAATCGGGTGTGTTCAAGTGGGGAGATTCCTGAAACATGGATGGTTGTCTTCAAGGAGGAGGGTTAGTGACCCCTGGTCCAGAGAAGACCTTCTGTAAAATGTAAAGTTTATTCTCAACATTTTGATTTCATGCTTGACATTTTGAATTCGTTCTTCCTCCTTTTTTAGTTATTATTTGTTATTTATGCCTGGCTCTATTAATCTTCTGCTGAACAATATTAGGACATTGTTTATATGACAGGTTCACCATTTGTCAAGTCTCTTAAAACAATAGTCAGGTTCCCAAATGAACATCGAAATGGGGTTTTCTTGCCGTTATAATTTGTCTTGTCCATACTGACTTTATAGTGCACTTACAATAATGGGGGCCAAAAGTATTCTCTGTCTATATATTTATTTGAAGGCAATATGAAATATTAATAACATGATTTTTGTGCCAGAAGTTCCACTTTTTGCTCCAGTAATTTTACTGGAGCTCAACGGGAAAACACAAAGAGGAAATTTGATCCAAAAACAACTGTAAATGTGACAGATATCTGCTTGTAATGATCAATCAATCTAAGACTTCTAAACCTCATATAAGCTTCATCACTGTGGACTTTAGTGCAGAAAGAAAGGGGATCTTTGAAGAAGATCTTCGAATAAAGGAATAATTCCAGCAAGGAAACCATCTTTCAGTGTTCATATTGTAACCTAATTTTGTTAAATAATGTATTTTCGTATTATGGCAGCTCTTATTAGCGTAGTGTCAGGTTTGGTTAAGTATACAGGATATGAGGAGTTTTATTGTGAAAGGAGGACAGCGGAAGTGTGTTCACGGGCGGGAATTGATGTGCGCTGCCTCGAGGAGAAAAATAAATATTAAGAGAGTAAGCTGCCTCCCAAAAATACTTTCGCCTGTGCCCGTTTATTATGTTATTATCTGAGTAATATGTAATACCAAATAATATCTAACCAGTAAATGTTGAACCTGTTAAACATTTTCCTCTGTGTCGAGGAAAATGAATGAACTTTTAATTTGAAGTCGGATACCGGAAATGACTCGCCGCTAGCTTGGCTGTGATTGGCTGGTTTGGCGTCTCGCCCTCTAACTAGTAGGCGAAGCAGCGGCTGGTTCAGTGGCCTGATAACGAGCTGAAGAACAGTCCAGAAAACATGCCTCGTGTGTATATCGGAAGGCTGAGCTACCATGTCCGCGAAAAAGATATCCAGCGATTCTTCAGCGGCTATGGAAAGCTCATGGAAATCGATTTAAAGAATGGGTGAGTTTTTTTGTGAAATCGCCCAACCATTAGTTGCTAACGATACTGTTCGTGTTAACGACGACGGCGCCGACAAGGAAACATTTCACTTTTTGTTAAAATGTTTATGTTCGCATCTCTGCAGTCAACTCTTAGAAGTTCACATCGTGCGTTAATTTTGTGAACATATCACCAGTACCATTATTAGTTGAAATATTCTTGTTTCTTTAACTTTGGTCTGTCTGTGCAGCAAATGTCGCATGGCCAACATGGCGTCTTTGTGTTTCTACAGCGCGGAGCCAGCGGGCCGAGCCACGCACCGCTACTTCAGCGTTAAACTGATGTTAGTTTAACTTCTTATTCTGGAAGTATTATGCTTAAACGCTACTTTTTTCCTCCCCTCAGCTATGGGTTCGTGGAGTTCGAGGACAACCGGGATGCCGACGACGCCGTTTACGAGCTGAACGGGAAGGAGCTGTGCGGGGAGCGGGTGATCGTGGAACACGCCCGGGGGCCGCGGCGAGACCGAGACGGCTACGGTGGGGGTTACTGGGGTGGTGGGCGCAGTAAGTGCAGTCTATTACAAGATACCCTCTCTGCCCCTTCCCCTTGGGGTGAGGTGTCGATGTGGACTGCACAGAGACAGATGTTTTGTTGTTTGATACAGTATCGATAATATTGATTTGCAGCAAAAGTTAAAGATTACTTGACGCTAGACTTTGACTTCGCTCTTGATGCACACACTGTCACGGTTTATAACCAGAAGTTATTGTCTAGCGTGGCTATTCATTTATTATGGTTTAGGATGCATGCACATTTGTTACTGTTACTCATATTCATCATATTTATTTTAATATGCAGTAGCAGGACTGAACAAACTTATGTAGCTGGTTAAAACGGTTTTCCTTGTTTTATTGCACAGGAGTCCAGTTTAACAGTTTTTTTTTGGAGATCATCCCAGAGAGCAGTTGTTCTCAGTTTCCAAGGGTTGGTGACATGCAGGTTTTTGCTCCTCCCGAGTCACAGGCTACACTTGATTGGTCTGTGGGTCATTACCCTTTGGGAAGGGAAACAATCTGCAAGGCACAGCCCTGGAGTAATATAACTGAGTCTATGTTGTAGAGTTGGAAGTAGTTAGGTTCTGCTTTCAGGTCATCTTATCATGCAAAGTTCTTATTTTGGTGGGCCATGTTTTGAAGGTGTGAATTTTCCACTTTGCACCTCAAAACAAAATTAATCAGCAGTTATCACTACAAACATAGCTAGTGTAATTTCATCTTCTACATTAGACGTAGACTAACATTTTCATGTGAAATGTGTATTTCTAACTTTGGTACATATTTTTATATTCAACATTAACAAAAGTCCTTGATGTTTCAATTTGAAAGAGTCCAGTTGCGGGCTGAGGCTGAGAGTCCATTGAGGCTAAAGATGACTGGCTAAGATGACTGCCTGTCCCGTTTGGCCTTGGCTTTCACCTTACAATGTGTGTGTGACCTTTGCCCCCCTTGATCCTTGGCTGACCTAACCGGAAGCCATGATGACAGCAGCCTTTTGCCAATAGACCAGGGGCGATGGTGAGGATTGCCATTGGTTTCTATGTTGACAGCAAACATAAGTGGAGCGGCTCTAGTAAAGAACTTGCAATCAAAAGAATGTAAGTGAGAAAACTTGGAAAAAAAATAAATCAGACTGACATCCGGTCATAGGGACTAAAACTAAGATTGGTGTATGTGCCACTTATCACCGTTCTTAGCTCAATTTAATGTAATGGTATCCTTGACCGCAACCTGTGTGGATGCCTCCTTTCTGTTTGTGTTCCAGGGTTCAGAGGTCTCGAAAGAACATCACTGTCCATTTGTTTATGCAGCTAAACCATCACAGTGTGATGTATCAGAGTAAGACGGGCTTTGTATTGCTGAAACAGATGCAGTGGTGTTCTTTGCCACAGAGAACAACTTCAATGTTGAACAATGCAAACTTTAAAGAGCCTGCGCAGTGGCTTTTAGATCACTTATCTGAAGCTTTGTGTGTGAAAATGGGATCCGAGCGACTCCTTTCATTAAGTGCAAATTTATGCCCCCTTCGGCTATTTATCTGGCAAGTCAATGCCTTCATTTAATAACCCAGTCCAGTAGTTCTGTGTTTTGGCCATTTTGGTGTTTTTTTAAAACCCTTTTCCATGTGCTGTTGTTTTTAAAGGTAGCGGTTACAGCAGCCGGAGTCGCACTGGCAGGGATAAGTATGGACCACCGGTCCGTACTGAGTACCGTCTGGTTGTGGAGAACTTGTCCAGCCGCTGCAGTTGGCAGGACTTGAAGGTAAACGTATACATAAACCATTTTTGAAATACACTCCAGATATTGCATGCTTTCTTAAAATATGGGCAAACATATCTATGCTACTTACCATGGGTGCTTGTTTATATTTTGAAATGTGTGCAAACTTGGAAAGAAAATTGTCATTTAGTCAGAGGCTCTTGTAATGATCTAGGTTAGATTGTTGGTAGAATAGTATAGTTGATCCGATCAGGAAATGATTATCAGAAGATCTGACAGTTAAAAACAAAACATTATATAGACTAAAAAGCTAGTAAGTTATAGCCTGTTATCTTTAAATTTTAATAAAGACAAACAATAAGTGACACCGCTCTTTAACACTAGGTTTTATTTTTTTTTAATTAACTTGCCCAGCAATAAATGCCTTTTAACTAAACAACTAAATGTATACATTTGTCAGAAGTTCAGCTATGTATGGTCATAAAAAAATGTCTCCCATGTCATATTGGTAGAAATGATCACGGATTGTTTTTCCCCAAATTTAAACATTGAATCATCAGGCCAAGATGGTTTTTACTAAAAAGAAAGGTTCACAATTTTTCAGGACGATTGGCTAAAAGCTTATTATGCATAAAGAACTGTTGACTATAGAGACAGAATTTAGATTTTCAAAACTTTTTCTGGATATCAACCTGTGTCCATCTTAGTTTGCAGCACATGACGATTTCTAAAACCTTTTCTGTTTAGGACTTCATGCGTCAGGCAGGTGAGGTGACTTATGCGGACGCCCACAAGGAACGCACCAACCAGGGAGTCATTGAGTTCCGGTCCCAGTCGGATATGAAGAGGGCTCTGGACAAGTTGGATGGAACCGACATCAACGGAAGAAAAATCCGTCTGGTGGAGGACCGGCCTCGCAGACGAAGGTCCTACTCGGGCAGCCACTCCAGGTCAGTTCAGCTCATCACTGAATCAGTTCTTTGATATTTTAGACTACTATTTTAGACTTTAAGCCCTCATAACACTGCATATAAGATGGTTTGTACAAGAATTCTTCTGTATATTAACTTTTGTGACTTTATCCTCAGGTCTCGTAGTCGCCGCCGCTCCCGCAGCAGGAGCCGTAGAAGCCACAGGAGCAGGAGCTCCAGGAGTCGCTCCAGATCTCACTCCAGGTGAGACTGGATCTAAATCTGACAAATTAAATAGCCTGTTGTCTTATTTGCATCCTGGCATAAAGATTTGGTGCCGTGCCAGTCCTCGATAAGTTGTGATTTTCAACCAGTGCAGTCATGTGAAACATTTCTTTTATAACTTTCAGGTCCCGTTCCCGTAGCAATAAGAGACGACACCATTCCCGCTCTAGATCTGGAAGGAAGTCTCGCTCCAAGTCAGGAGAAAGCAAGTCCCGCTCTCGCAACCGCAAGTCCCGCTCTCGCTCCCGCAAATCCAAATCCCGTTCACGCTCCCGCAAATCCAGGTCCCGCTCAGGCGAACGGAAATCTAAGTCCCGTTCAAAGAGCCGCTCCAAAGTGATGTCCGAACGGGATTCCCGCAGCCGATCCAAGGAGGCGTCCGACAAGAAATCCCGCAGTCGTTCGGCCTCCCCGGTGGAAAATGGAAAAGAGGAGTGTGCAGCAAAAACTGCCTCCCGCTCCCCCACCCCACAGCCACAGGATGGCCGCCGATCCAAGTCGGGGGAGAAGCGCTCGGCGTCCCGCTCCCGGTCTCGCTCTCGTTCTAGATCAGCTTCTCAGGATTAGTGGGGGTATAGGAGGGAGACGTTTCTCGAATTGATGAGCTTGATCCCTATGCTGTACATAATGAGCAGTGTCATACTGGCTTTATGCTTCTTGACTATTTTTCTCCATGAAGTCTGTGCTTTTCTCCTTCAAGTCCACATGTTTTAGATGCAGTTTCATTAGAGGATGCACAACATTGACAGGGCTACTCAATTTTATTTTTAATTCCAATGCACATCACTTGTTGGAATAATTTTTGTCTCCATTGAATTTTCTGCCTCCTGCAAATTATTAATTCTCACCAGAAACATTTTCAAACTCTAAACTGCTAGTCTTCAAATATTGAGTGGCAACCTGAAGTAAGTCTCAAAAATCCCATCAACTTGAATGGTAATTGTAATCTGTTCTAACCTGTTCACGATATAAGAGGTCTTATTTTGCTTTGTATCAGTTTGCCATGAAAGTCATTTGGTTGGTAGATTGATACGGTTCAGTGTCTCATGTCCGCTGATCTCTTGGAGCATTCATGATGTATTGTTTGTGTTTTGTACTTTTAAACTGCCTGATTGGTAGAAAAGAAGCATCTCACTACAGCATTGGAGCAGTCTCCCTTTTTGATTCGCAGCCTCAATTGACATCTTTCAGAAATCAATCTCGGTGTTATATTACGGCACTCTAAAATGCACAACTGGGATGTAAGAACATGTACTTCAAATTTGCAAGAAAATGAGGGTTTGTATTTAATGGCTGAACAATATACCTTGTAGATGGACAATTACAATCCCTTTTTAACCTCTTGTACATAGAGTGTGATCAGAATTTTAAATTGATCTTTTTTTCTTTTTTTTGCTGGCTGAGTTTTGTGTTTAAAACCCGAGTAAGTAATGTTTAAAAATGCCTCTTCCCGGCTTTCTGATTTAGAGCTTCACTTCATTAGCTGCTGCATTTCCTGTTTTGCAGTACTGGATAAGTAAATGTATTTTTTTTTATGCTGTTTGAATCTGGGGGTTATGGGTTTGTTATGTCTGCTTGTTTTAAGTGTGTAGCCTTTACAGGAGTATTTGAACTCAAAGGACACATGTTCTAGTCTTGAGTTTACAAACCTGAAACATTGGTTTTACTAAAAGTGTATCCTCTCCCCATCTTGTGGGAATAATTTCACTTTTTTCATGCAAATAAGATCTAACAGAATATCTTTTTTTTTTTTAATTGTACGTTCAATTAAATGTCTGACTGGAAAAAAGTAAGCTGTGCTATACATTATTTTTTTCTGTTAGGATTGCAAAAAGCCTTGACTGCAGTATCGACATGACCTACATCCTGCTAATTATATAATAAACGCTCGTTATCAAGAGATGGTGCTTTGTGGAGAAAATGAACAAGAGGACGTAGACGTAAGCTGACGTCGTTTAATTGTCGGGAGTAAAAAAAAAGCGGTCGAGCAGCTGTTAAACCGGACTACAGCCTGATCGATAGTGCGCTCATTTTCACATATCGACCGTAGCTGGAAGTCTTTGGCGTTACGGTACCGGGCGAGCTGTAACTGTACTGTGGGCCGCGCATGCGCAGTCGGAGCCCCGGGGCCGCAGGAGATCAGAGCTGGTAAGCCAAATTTCAGTTTCCGAATTGATCCGCAGGCATGAATTTACATAACATTTTAAATCTTCCTCTAAAGGTATAGACGCGAACATCTTTGAAATGTATTCAGTTTTAAAGAGATGAGTGTTTTTGTTTTATTTATTGAGGTGAAGCGCTTTTTATCGGTATGGTTAACAAGCAACCACAAAAGCTTTTCATCTTAAATCTATACATTTGGAGATGGCACGCGTTTAATTGACCTAATTGAATTAAATATAATTCGTTTTAAATAACAGCAGTCATGCCGAGGTTACTGCGATATATTCCATTTTTAACGTCAATATGAGGTGGAAACGTTGCTCATTCACGTGAGGTTTTAACACCGGAATGAGTGACAGGGTTCATTTTTCACCCAATGGGATCTTCATAGGATTTGAGACATTGGTTATACACATTTGTTGCCTCACGGATTTCAGTTCCTCCGCCATTTTAACTGAAATGCTGTTTTTTGTGCGTCTCTGTGTGGACTTCTGCGTAAATATTGTCACCGTTTTTGCCTTTTGTATTGGAGGGAAAATGTGGCTGTTTAAAAGTCACACGGGGTCATGGCTGGTGATGGAGGAAGACATCTCTGCTCTGCCATTATTGTGAAATATTACACTCATAAATAAATTACTTTTATTTTTTTCTGAAGTTTGGAAAAATCTCCAACATCGTTTTTGAAGCCTGTGTTAAACCTTCAGCCATATATCTGAGCCTTTTTGGGGGGCAATAGGAGACATTCTAGTGTATCATGATATAATAATATTCTTATGTTGCTAATATTTCTTTTTTTTTTTTTTTACAATGGGTTACTATATTAATATCACAGTGAATCATTTGGTTCAAGTCTGATTAATTAAACCATTGTGTATTGATGGGTGCAGAACAGAGAATCCACTGGCAATCTTACATTTTCAGTCATCAATCAATTTTATTTGCATTTCCTTAAATTTCTAAAAACTTTCAGATACAATCTACAATTTCATTTAGCTTTTATCCGAAGCATTGTTTGTCTACAGTAAGACAAGGCTGTGAAATAGACAAATGTACATATGCAACAAAAATTATACAAAAGACCAGTTTCTCAGGAGAAAATTGAATGAATTTAATACAATCAGTCTAATATTGAGTAGAATAATCTTTCTTATTACAAGTTATTTTTCTATATATATATATATATATATATATATATATATATTTCAAGGTACTCCTACTCAATATTGTAGCAAAAATGAGATATTTTCACTAGTCAATATTTGGTTAATTTCAATATAGAATAAGTGAGACATCACATTGTTGGAATTGCCCTATTTTCTTATGTCATCTCTCCTGTTTTGTAAATTGAAGCTTAATAATTGTGTTAATATATATAATGTTTTTCTCTACATAAATTTGTAGGTGTTATTTAATCCACTCGAGATTAAATTTCTCTGTATGTGGCCCATGAACTAAATTGAGTTTGACACCTCAGATCTAAGAGATAGGCTAAAACAATGCAGGCAAAAGACTAGTCGAGCAAACAACATGATTAAGTACCCTAACGGTAACCTTTGCACATAGTGCACAACGGAACAAAAATATAAAAGCAGCAATTTGTTCTTGCCTGTGTTTTTCATGAATTGTAATAAAAGATCTAAGACGTGTTCTATGGATACAAAAGGCTTTCCCTTGAACTGAATGTTCATTTCACTATGATAAGCCATCTCCAATGTAATTTCTAAGCGTTTGGCAGTACATCCAACCGGCCTCACAACTGCTGACCATATACCCACGTTAGTCCAGGACCTCCACATCCAGCATCTTTATCTGTAAGATTGTCTGACACCAGCCACCCAAACAACAGACGTAACAAAGAATTTCTCCATAACTGTCAGAAACCGTCTCAGGGAAATTCATCCGCATGCTCGTCATCCTCACCGTGATCGTGACCTCACCTGATTGTCAATGGGACCGTCTTGAGTTGGTGAATGCTCACCATTGATGGCATCTGGCACTTTGTAAAGTGTTTGAATCCCATTCTTTGGGTAAATGACAGACAGTGTGTATGGTGTTGTGTGGGCGAGAGGTTTGCTGAGGTCATTGCTGTGAACAGTGTGCCCCATGGTGACGGTAGCGTTATGGTATGGCAGGCATACGCTATGTACGATGAACACAGGTACCTCATGCCATTCATTCACCACCATTTCCTCCTAGAAGCTGAAAACAGCAGTTCTTGCATGGCCTGCATACTTCTTACCCGACTTCACCGATTGAGCTTGTTTGGGATGCTCTGATTCAGCCTTTGCGACAGCATGTTCCAATTGCTGTTATCCAGCTACTTTGCACAGCCTTGAAGAGGAGTAGACAAACATTACACAGGCAACTCTATGTGAAGGCAATGTGTCTCACTGCATGATGCAAATGTTGGTCACACCAGATACTGACTGTTTTTCTGCCAGACGAGTACAATCCATACTCAGCGCTGCCTCTCCTCCTCTGTGGATGCTCATCAAGTGAGCAGGCTGGTCCCCATAGCCAAGGTTTTCATCTGTTCTCTAGACCCCAATACCCACAGCTTTGGTCAAGGCCTGCCTACCCACCCTATGCCTTATCATGGCTGACTTATCAACTCCTTGGACTTTGGCATGGTTCCCTCCACTTTCAACACTCCCATTCTCAAAAAGCCTACTCTCAACCCAGATTACCTCAATATTTACCGCCAGATATCCAATCTTCTTTTCCTTTGTAAGATTCTGAAAAGAGCAGTTGCCTAATTGATAAAAATCACATTTACAACTATGAGCTCTATAAATCTAATCTATCTACCTTCAAATCACTCCTGAAAATTCACCTTTTCACGTAGGCCTATGACTCCTAGTTGTCACACTACAAAAACTGAAATCTTAACAGGTAAACATATTTTGTTTTTAGTGCAATTAGTCCAATATTGAATTCTACTGGCAGATAATTTATCTCATTTTTTTCCTGATTTTGGTCAGTTTGTTTTAAGAAAACAAGACTAACATATTCCTAAAAAGGATTACTTAAAAAGTTACTAAAATTAAAGGGAAAAAAAAACTTTAAATAAGCAAAATTATCTGCCAGTGGAATAAGATCATTCACTCAATATTGAAGTAATTGCATCAGAAATAAGATATTTTCACCTGTTAATATTTCAGTTTTTTTTATTGCATCTCTCTCATTGCTCTCTTTCCCTTTTTTGATTGTTTGTTCTTGTCTCTGTGTACTTATCACCTGTGTAAAGTGTCCTTATATAAATATTTTATTGTTCAGTGCCTAATAAATATTTTTTGCAAAATAAACCTGCATATTTTAGACTGACTTTTATTGTGACCAAACCAAGGCACGCCTGTGTATTCATGCTATCTAATCACCATCTAGATTATCACAGAAAAAGCGGAAGCAATCACTAACAGGTGGATTTTAACACACGTGTAAATAAAGTTTTAAGAAAAAAAAGCCAGTTGTGTTCATAGAAAATAATTTAGCTCTTTTATTTCAACTTGTGTCAAATGGGAGTAAAATCAAATGTTTGTATTTTTGTTTGGTGTACATATCACATATATCATAGTAAAACAGACATAAAACAATAATAAAAGTAGAAAAGCATTCTGAGAGCGCAGACCTTCACCAAGGATATTGTGACACCCACTTAAGATTGTTGTTCTATACTTATTGAATACACCCACTATCATGGCGTAGTATTATCACTATTAGGTGTAGTTATAGTCCTCTCCTAGTGTCTCTGGTGTAGGGTGCAAAGACTATGCAGTTGCAAAATTACACCACCAGGCGGCGCCAAACGATGGCTCTTGTTTGACGGTCCTTTTACCACAATGTTACCAAGCAAATGAAAAAGTTCAAAGTGACCCATAAACCAGAAACTTTTCTGGATTAATACCAAAATGTAATCATCTGTTCATGGTACCATTCTAAACATTCGCTGAAAATCTGATGAAAATCCGGCCAAAACCTTTTGAGGTATTTTGTGAACAGACAGACAAACGCCTGCTAAAACAACGCCTTGGCAGAAGTCATTACACCCTGGAGGAACAGAAAGACGATTAGGTGAATTAAAGTACAAACACATGTGCTGTATAGATTATGGATCAGGGAAATGCCAAACTTTCAGTACTAGAACGACCTGAACTGCAAAGACTTCTCTGTACCAAGACCTGGAAGAAGGACTACACAGGGACACCACATTTTATGGATGAAACACAAACACTT
This sequence comes from Lepturacanthus savala, assembly GCA_030544235.1. NCBI lineage: Eukaryota > Metazoa > Chordata > Actinopteri > Scombriformes > Trichiuridae > Lepturacanthus > Lepturacanthus savala. Next base: position 19,196,232 of record CM060480.1, read on the forward strand.
GTTCCTCTTTGCATTTCAGTGCTCAGGGAAGCTTTTATGAGTGCCAAAGTGAACATGGAGGCTCCACCCAAAGAACCCAGTTGTGCCCCTTTGACCCCGTCCGCCTCGTCCTCCAGCGAGATGTCGCTCATCCGTTGCAGTGACAGTGTCGCCAAGAAGGCTCCGCCCCCAACCCACACCACCACAGCTCTCCTCCTACCAGGTGAGTATTTCAATCCTGCCGAAGTCCTGTCCGTAAAACAAGACCCTGACATCTTCCCTCCTTTAAAGGTTGAAAAACACAGTGTTGGTTTAGTTGGTCAACATTATTTACATACATATAAAAGTCACTATGCATTTTAAACTCACAAAAATCACATCCACATCATTTTACCCACTTTACCTTGATTATATCCAGAAACAGTGATACTTATCTCATTTCATCTAATCCTTTTGACAAACATGTCAATCATCGCTTAAAAGCTCACTCAAATATCTCATTGTGAAGGGTTTTAAGACCAAAATTACTCTGCATTAGAGCAGCCAAGTATTTCATGGTTGGGGCTTCTAAAATGTGGATATTTTCTGTTTTTTTTTCATGCATGACAGGTAATTAATAACCTTAACATTTCTGACTATTAGATATAACAAACACTTTGAAGACATCACCTTGACCTCTGAGAAATTGTGAAAAACCTTTTTGCTATTCACTATTTTTTAAATATAACATTATTATTAGTCTAAATGAGTGGTCGACTAGTCAAGAATATAATTGAACAGATTATTCAATAATGAAAGTTCAGCCGTACTCAAGTCAAATCAAGACAATTTTATTTGTATAGCCCAAAATCAGGAATCACCGATTGAAATCAATCGGCTTTATAGTTTGTACAAGAGCAACACAACATCCCCTGTCTATAGACTCTCAGATCGTACAAGGAGGAACTCCCTAAAAAACCTTTAACAGGGGAAAAAAGAGGAAGAAACCTCAGAAAGAGCAGAGGTGGATCCCTCTTCCAGGACAGATAGGCTTGCAATAGATATGGAATACAGTACTTTAGAACAGGAAAATAATTGCAGAGTACAACATTAAATAGGATAACAGAATTATTGATTCATGGTGTATGTGGAGGATGAGGCAACAAAATCCATTGCAGCTTCCAGGTCAGAGGACCAGGACAGAGTTAGACCCTCCAACAATGAGAGGCTCATTGCAGTGGCTGCACTGCAGCATGGTCTGTGAATGAGAAAACACAGGACAGGACAGTTTAGACCTCGTTCAGTCTATTTCTATTTCAATGAAAGATACAGAAACTATGAATATGTAAATACTAGGGGTGGGACCTGATTAAAAAATAATCAAATGAATTATAGGTTTATAATTAATTAATCACAATTAATTGCATAAAAAATGTTTGCCCTGTGACTTATATTGTTGTAGTAGCAGCTGTGTGTATAATGAACCACAATACGATGACTGACAAACATTCAGTGTTGTTTGGCATGCAAATGCCTTAAAATGCGTTAATATTTTTAACATGTTATTTTTATTATAACTAATTAATCATAATTAACGTGGTGATATCCCAGCCACAGGAAATCCCTTTGTTTCAAAGGTTTCACTGCTGGATACAAGGTCCTCAACATATGTGCACTGGAAGCTTCAAGTTTCCTTATCACATTTATGTCAAAAACATACTTGTGTGTACATGTTTATTAAACTCATAGTTAAGATGAGCATAGAGAAAACCATATTATTAACATTGTAATTAAACATAAACAATGTCTATGTACTTATGTGCAAACTTTGGATACAAAGAAGTAGTACAGTTCAGGTCTTTTCCAATAAAAGGCTGTTGGAAATGTTCTCCGAGCTTCTCAGCAGCCTCTTTCTGTTTTTTTTGTTTTTTGTTTGACTTAGAAAATTTTAGGTGTTGTGTTGTGGTCATGTGACACTTTATAACTTTTCTTCTTTTCTTTCTAACTTTTACCAGATAGACAAATTGGTATGCTCTTGATACCCAAAATGATTTACTATCCTTAATTCTCTTTTCTTTTACAGTATGTGTATCCTCTTATATGTATTGCCCCACACCTCCACTTATAGTTGGTATGTGTATGTTCGTATGTGCCTAATTTTATACAAATCTCCAATGCTGTTGTTCTTCTTAGAGCACAGATCCTTTACGTTGGGTTTCCAACAAAACTTGTGGTCTAAAACAACATCCACAATCTTATTTTCCAATAATCATTCTCATTATCAATTTACTCTTATTGTTTTTTCTACATCTAGATACATTTACATGTCCGTGTTGAGATAAACTAGATAAAGAAAATGCGTATTGTTATCGTCACAGCCGTGATAGAGTAGATAAAGTTAACCAATTCACATGGAAAAGTATTTGGATTATTTTCCTAATCTTAATTCAATATGTGAACAATACAACAATACCCTAATGTTTTTCTAATGTTATTTGTTATGGTTAGAGTGCAGTGTTATGGTGCGCACCATTCAAACCAAAGGTGCTTAGGTGGGTGATTTTCGATGGTGTGAAAGCATCAGTCGTGCCGGGGTGTGCACTACATCACTGCTTTTTAGAATTTGCCAAAAATGACCAATACAGAATATGATTAAGAACAATATTACAAGATTAAGAGTCTACATTCATGCTGCAACAGCAAGCTAATGTGTTGATGTTTGGCAGATAATAATTATAATCATAGATATAGATAGATTCATGTGTATATGTTCATGTATTTATGGTTATAATGTTTGCAATGTTTACATTCTTGGATTTGCATCTTAGCACTAAAAAGCAAAAATGTGAACCTCATAGTGGCAGCACATCAAAAGTCAAGCGATCGCTAATGTCAGTAAGATTCAACCTCTAGAAACCATGAACATCTGGACAAAATTTCATGGCAATCCCTATAACAGTTATAATAACTGTTGTAGGGAGTAATATTTCAGTCTGGACCAAAATGGGGGGCTGCTAAAAATAACTGTGCCCTCTTATTCGACCTCAGGCTGAAAGTTAGTTTTTCACTTTTAATTCATCTTGTTCATCGCTACAGCTCCTGTTCCCAGCCATCAGAAGGCCGAGGCCACTCCAGCTGTTGACAGGGGAGACCCGGGTAAAGGAGGCAGTATCCAAGAGATGACCACGCCCACTCTAACAGCACAAGTGGGCGGGGCTTGTAGCATCGTCCATGTCCTGGAATGGAAGGAAGGGATGGCCATCCTGCCCAGCAGCAACCTAAAGGTAAAGTGATATTTCTGACCTGAAACATGGCTCAGCAAGCTGCAATTCCCCCAAAGTATCTATTTTAGAGAGGTTTTTAGATCTTTTGTCCTTTGGCATTCTCGTTAACAACAACAAAGTCCCATCGACCTTATTCTCACTGCAGTTAAATGAATTCTTATGAACTTTTTATTCAAAATGGGCTGAATAGACATGAACAAACAGGATACATTTTGACAGATGGATCCATTGATGGGAGCGAATGTGTACGTGTGCATGTACATATGTGTGTTGTAGTTCTGTGTGAGTGACGTTGGAGCACTGAGCACACTGATCACCCCAGGGACCACCAGCGGCACCACTGAACCAGCAGCAGGAACATCTGGGAAACCCACCAACCCAGAAAGCGCTCCACCAGACAAGCCAGGTAGGGTCATGGAAATAGGTTACATAAGGACCTATTGATGTAAGTGAATGAACACAAAATACTGCATTTGAGTAAGACACATGAAAAATTGTATATTCCAGGAAGATCTGCTGATTAACTCTTAACATGAAATTAATTATGATTAACACTTGAGATACCTTGCTCTGGATTTATATGTATCATGATTAAAGTCAAATGAATGATCTTGATTCCATTCCATCTTGATTCTATTTAAAGATTAAAAAAATTCAAAGTACACTTCCCCCCCATCCATTCCCCCCCAAAAATCTTAAAAAATAATCATATGCGTCATATACTTTTTTGTAAGATATCATTGCCTCGACTCAGTAAGACTTCAGGGAGTGGAGTCAAAGTGGAGCATTAAAGGTCCCATTTCATGCTTTTTCACTGTTTTTTTTAAGTTATTAACATGATAGATGTATGGTTTTAAGTACAAAAATTTAACCCAATGAAATTTCATAGCACTCTCTCAAGCCCCTCATTGCTGCTTCAGAAACAAACAAACAGGTCATATTTGGCCTGTCATGAATATTAATGACCCTTTCTTCTGATTGGCTGAGTGTTTCTGAGTGAGATACGGTTGAGACCAATCAAGTAACAGCTCACCAGCTCTGAGTGTGACACAGGCAAAGACGGCAGGTGTTGGCCTCAATCCAGGCTAACAGTTAGCCATGTTAGCTTACCCCAGGCAGGACTATTGACACGGTGGTTGTTTTTGACAAACTGCAAAACAATGGTGCTATCTAAAGGCTCTGGATTACCGACCAAGGCGATGTAAGGGATACTTTGCTACCGCAATAACACTGGCCCATCACCAGGGATCGAGCCAACGATATTAGCAGTAGCGGATCGTTCACGCATGATCTAGCCGAGCAATGCAAAGCAGTGATGAATAGCAGTGGGAATAAAAACCATGTGAGCCATTGTGATCAGATCTGTATTCACCACAGTCCCCTTTAAAGCCTGAGTAAGCTTGATTGCTAACAGCATAGCTAACAGCAGGGGTTAACTGTTATCTTTGGTCATGAGTTGTTTTACAGCAAATGTTCTAAATTTAGCCTGTGCACAGTTTTTGAGATTTTATTGCTTGGGAAAGCTTTTATAGTCCTAGACCTTATTCATGAATAAAGCCAGAAAAGTGCCTATTTGCCTGGAATGGGACTATTAATGAAAAACACAAATGTAAAGACTCAATTCATTCTGTTGTTTATTTCAGATGCGTCAGCTCCTGTCTCTGTGAAAGGTGCAGCTGTGCAGCCAGAGAGGTTGGTCCAGGCCAAACCTGAAGTCCAGGTCGGACTGGGCCAACAGAACCATGATTCCAGAGCTCAGAGGACCTATGCAGACGAACTACGCAGAGATCCAATCACTGACAAGTATGTTCATCACAGCTGATTCATGGTACATTACAGTACAGTTACCATACTTTCAAACACATTCTTACTTTTATTCTTACACAAATGTTTGAAACCCACCCTCATCAGAGGCATTCTGGGAAACCTTAGGCATCAGTAATTTGATTGGATTAGATTATTATTTTTATTATTATTATTACTATTATTATATAAAATAAGGACGAGACGGGCGATGGTGTTCAGACTTGAGGAATAATGTACTGGTATTTGTCCTTTCTGCACCTCAGGAGGAGTGATGGGATAGAGAAGGTGCCAGCAGGAGGTCGGGTCTCCTCCCTCAGCCCTGATCACCTGAAACCCATGAGGAAGAGGAAGAGGAAGGAGTACCTGAGTCCCTCTGAGGAAGACTCCGACATGGAGGTCATGTTCGGACTGGGTTCTTTACATTTCTGATGAGTTCAGTCAGACGAGCATGAATATGGCATATCTTGACTGAAACAGTTTAGTAATAATTTGTGAATCTAATATGAATATATTGTATTCAGTTGCTACATTTTGGGCTGTTTTTCGTCTCTGTGCCTTAGGATCAAACAGAGTAATTTGTGTTGAAATAGAGGCTTTTTATTGCATTTTTTAGGATGGGAAAATGGATTATTCTAAAGCAGATGGCAGACACATCAGAGGAGGTTTGAATACATTTTTTTTACATCTGTTTTTTCTTAGTATATTATATATATATGTATGTATATATGTATATATAGTCGGCCTTTGTCCTGCTTCCCGTTGCTCAGTTTGTTGGCTTTTCTTCAGTTCCTCTTCTGCTACCAGGTAGAGGAAGAAGAATAGAAGTAGCAATATTATGTTGCAGTAGCATCAAATACTATTTTACCATGAGATGAACATGTTCATTTAAAACTTAAAATCACAGGAGCTAGTGATCTTTCAACATCAGCTGCTCACAGAATCTGTCTTCCTGCCTCTTCTTGTCCTTTTCCCTCCCTTTATTTTAAGACTTGACTGCTTGTGAGTTCATGTTGTTGCTTAATTTAATCAATTTGATTTGTGGTGAAGGTGGAGACAGTAATACAGAGCAGTGGACGTGGGCTCTCTATCTGGAGGAAACCAAAGCTGTTGCTGCTCCCAACAAGCTTTTCCAAGAGGTATGTTTGAGTTGAATATTCTAAAATGAGTGTAGCTTCAGCCTTATCCCAGTTTAACACAGAAATACACATAATTGTTTATAACTTTAACACTGCTGCAGCTTTGCTTAAAGGAGAGACATCTAATTCCCTGAGTGAACAAACAGTAATACCGTAAATTACCAAATAGCCAAGTTCTGATTAATTGCCAAGTCCCCTTTAAACACTGGGTGCAGGTGTGTATTTTGATAAATAACCATCAGTTCCAAATAAATGTAAATATATTGAATAAATTAATAAAAATCAAGAAAGAAGATGTGACCACTGGTGCTGCACGTTTTTGCTTTTCAATCCTGACCACATCACTGTCAAATGGCGTTAATTAAAATCTTCTCTGGTAACATTGGTTAATTGTAATTGCTGCAGGTCAGGTGCAGAAAAACAAAATTCAAACTTTCTGTTGTAAAATATACAGTGGAAAACTAGGGAGAAGCAGCCGTGACATTTAACTACTGCACTGTAATCTGACTTTTGAAAGATGTGAGTTATATGGTCTTTGTACTGGTTTAATGAAAGAATTTGAATAAAATACAATATTTTTCCAGTATTTGTCCTAAACTCAAATAAACACCTGATCCCCGGCTAGTATTTAGTAATTTACGGTAGTGTAGGAATGCCTATGGAGGAAACAAGTGTAAATTTTACTCTGAAAATATTTGTTCTAGTAGAAATAGAGGAAAAGAAAACACTAGTTCAAGAAGGTCCATTTAATGTGATTTTATTTCCTTTTTATTATTATGTCCTTTGACCTAATCCAACTTCCATCCAGTATAAAATATAATATGTTTTCACTTTATTTTAATAGAGCCAGAGAGTTCCAACAGTGAAGAATGGCTTTAAACCAGGGATGAAGCTGGAAAGCATTGACCCGCAGCATCCGTCCATGTACTTTGTCCTCACTGTGGCTGAGGTGAGCTCAGACATCCATTCATATTTTCAAAGGACTGCTGATTTTTTACTATTAAAACTGCATTGTGGAGCTCATCCCTGCTTTCTTTAATGCGGGGGAGTCAAACTCAAATTATTTTATGGGCCACATTCAGCACAATTTGATCTCAAGTGGGCCAGACCAGTTAAAATGTACATATAAATAACAACACCTACGCATTTCTCCCCATATTTACACAATTATTTAACATTTAATTTTCAAAATGAAATGTCTTAAGAAAAAAATTGCAATTTCATAATGCAATGTTTCATTTATTCCGTATACAGTCAGTCTATTGTTGTATGTATTGCATTTAAAAACACTGAAAAAAATGAAACCTTAACTAGTCAAAATATCTTGGTACAATCAAATATTGAGTAGAATTATCTTGAAATGTTTTATCCATTTACTTATTTAATTTTTTTTTCTTTATTTTGGTCAATTCAGTTCTGTTTTCTTAAAATCTAATTAGATTAGAACTTTTTTATCTTAATGTTGTCTTCTTTTTCTCATATTTTAGACATTTTATCTATATTTTATTTACCATATTCACATTTCTGCCAGATTGGACCCTTTCGAGGGCCAGTTCTGGCCCCCCGGACCACCTGTTTGACACCCCTGCTCTAATATATTTAGGTGTGCGGTTACCGGCTGCGGCTCCATTTTGACGGCTATTCTGACTGCCACGACTTCTGGGTGAACGCCAACTCCCCGGACATACACCCTGCGGGCTGGTGTGAGAGCACAGGACACAAACTAAACACTCCCAAAGGTCAGAGTGGACGACTCACCATTAAAGACCGAAAAAACATTTAAATATAATAAAATAACGTGACCATAACCCATGTCCTTCACTTATAAATCCAGAATCTTACTAATCTTTTCTTATTCTTCCCTCCAGGCTGTAAAGAGGAGGAGTTTACCTGGACCAACTATCTGAGAATGACTAAAGCACAAGTGGCTCCTAAAGAACTCTTTGCCAGTCCTGGGAGGGTAACTGCCACTATGTAATATACGGTAGTTGTATAATCAACAAGCGTGAACGGATGAGGTGAATGATTTATCGGTGGGGAAGTCATTAAACAAGTTGATGTTGAACACACAACAGCAAACATCAGTCAACATATAAGCTCTTTCAATGGTTCACTTTCTGTGTCACTTTGTGTTTCTTGCCTCAGTTTCCCTATGTGTGCTAGCCATGTAATTTCTCATATTTTTGTTTTTTGTTTTAGACTGATGTGAACTGTAATTTCGAGATCGGAATGAAGCTGGAGGCTGTTGACCGAATGAACCCGTCCCTCATTTGTGTAGCAACCATCACTGACGTGGTGGACGACCGCTTCCTGGTTCATTTTGACAACTGGGATGACACATATGACTACTGGTGAGCCTCAGAAATATCATGGATATCTGGAATTGAGGAAAATATTAAATTAAAAAAAAAAAAGTACATATAATTATTTCAGTGCTTGTTCAGAGTAGACTGATTGCTGTTGGGATTGTTAGTCAGTTTGTTCAGGCCATTTAATGAGCCTCCAAAAGTCTGGCTTGCAGCTTTGTCGAGGACCTTGCTGTGAATGATTGCAGCTTTCCCAAGAACCATTCATGCGATCGACCGCTCACTCAATACTGCACTTCCCTGGTTCCTCAGCAATACAACCACCAAATTGATAGATTAGATTAGATTAGGTGTTATTGATCCCACAATGGGGAAATTTGCATGTTAACACAGCTCAAGACCAGTGACAGAAATAAAGAAAAAAACAGGATATGCAAAGTAAAAACAACAAAATAGGAAAGAAAAAAGGGGACACAGTTGGAGTTGGTAAATAAGGTAAATAAATAACCTTATAGTGTGTGTGTATATATATATATATATATATATATATATATATATGCACTATAAGGTTATGCAGGATGAACAGTTAATGAGATATGGATATATGTGGGGGATACATCATACATACATATAAATGATGATGCTGCTAGAGCACCACTTATTGAATAAATGGCAAATTTGGTATGGTCACTCAGACATCGTATATCCAATACATGATAACAAGCATTAGAACAGGGCATTTTTGTAATATAAGCTTTGCCCACAGCATATGAATAAAGCCCCATCTATATCAAAACTGTATGGAATATCAAAAATCTGTCAACGTAGTTCGTCTAACTTGATCCAGAGATGTTCTCTACTCATTTTGATGACAGTTGCTCAAATTTGGGCGGGGTGGTGGAAAAAACAAAATTTTAAATAGCAGGAAATTATTCTAGACCCAAATATGATGGCTTATATGGATATTCAAATGTTACTGGCCAAAAGGCAATGTTTAATCTTACTTGGGTCCACCAGTAATACATCTGCCAAGTGTGAAGTCGATGAAATGAACGGGTCCCTAGATATGGACACACAGCTACTCAGAGAGGCCTTGCTATGCCCCTCAGGCCTGATTGTATTTACAAAAGTGGTTATGTTGGAAAGTGAAGGGCTCTCCTTTCAAGTTTCAAGATGCAACATATTTAGTGGCACTCCCGCTCCATTTCAGGACACACTGTGTTGCATTTTTCCAGTTTGCATACATTAATTTTAGGGGCAAATGTGAGTGAAATATTCACACTGTAGAGGTCTGAAATTATGTTATTACATGTAAATTGTGTCCTAGTTATGATGCAAAATGCTTAACTGATCACCATTTCTTGGGCTGCTGAAAAGTCCCAGCTACTTTGTCAGTCAGGTGAACTCTCTCTGATTTAAAAAGTAATGTTTGAGGTTGGAAAACCAAACTTAAAATGCCCAACAACCCATAAAATGCTGATTCATGCTCAATTATTCCAGACCTCTGAACAGTGTTTTGGTAAAGTTCGAAGGCAATCAAAACAATGGTGTGCCATTCATCTCCACAAATACAGCGAGGCACACTGACCATTATAGTAGTAGAGTGTCAATATCCATGTTCCTTTCAGTTCTTGTTTGGTTTCTACCAAGAAATTACAAGTCGCTTCTCCAGACAGCCAATAATTGCCACAAATTTTTACACAGTCTTTTACACAGAGTACAGTGGGATTATCAGAGCCTTGGGCTGCATGAAACTTGGTTGAATGCACCACTGAGACTGAACCTGACAGTAAATATGCTATGAAGTGAGAAAAATGAGGTAAAAGAGACTCAGTATGGCTGCTGAGTTGGGTGATCATTTTCTCTTTTCACATTACATTCGACTCACTGTAAACACACAGTTTTACATAATTATTAGCCACATTCTTGGTAAAGGCTGTTCCATCGTTTTGCAGCTCAAAAATTGTCTTTTAATAAATGTAATGGTCAAAGTAGATTTTTTGTACAGCTTTATTCATTCACAAAGGTTTCATTTTCAATGAAATTATCAGCTGCAGATAATACTGTTAACATCATTTCTGTCTGTACCACGTTTGCTGTACAATGTCAGACGTTTCATCAATTTATATATATTTTGTGTTGTTTTTGTCTGTTAAAATCTGCAGGTGTGATGCCAGCAGTCCGTACATTCACCAGATTGGTTGGTGCCAGGAGAGGAACCTGCCATTAACACCACCTCAAGGTGACCAGTTTTTCCCCTATAAATCTATCATCTTTTTATAATTTTTATAGGCCATAAACTTCGAAAACAACAATTTTTCTGTTGTTACTTTCATTTCTATTAAACTACAATTAAGGCAAAAAAACGGCATAGACCCGAGTTACTCATAAAGTGGCAGAGAGCATGTAGGGGATGAATTTGTGTTTTTTGTGTTAATTGAATGTGAATTTAATTTTTGTTGCACCAGATTATCCAGACCAGACCCTGTTCTCCTGGTCTCACTACCTGAAGGAGACTGGCTCCAAGGCAGTGGCAGCTGATGCCTTTAAAGTGGTGAGAACCATGGACTAGTCTACGCTTTTTATTTCATCCACAGTATTGCTGGACATATTCACACTTTCTAGTTGGGCAGTAGCATGGTTTGTAATAAAAAGTAATAATGAAACAAGTGGAATGCTAGAAATTGAGATTTCTGCCTATAAATCAAATGTTTGATGAAAAGTATTTTTGACATGATTCGTTTTTTTGGCTCAACATACTAGTTTAATATGATTTTTTCCATCATCCACTGCTCTTTGAGTAGCGTGCACCCCACAGCTTCCAGCCTCAGATGAAACTGGAAGCTGTGGACAAGAGGAGTCCTGGTCTGATCAGGGTGGCTACGGTGGAGGAGGTGGACACTCACCGCATTAAGGTACGAATGGTTTTGCTGCATATGAACTTGTCATGTAGTCACTGTAATGTACTGCACATCTCTACAAATATCCACAAGCTGGGCTTACTCTGTTGCAGGTGCGGTGTTCAAGGTTCCTGATTATTTGCTGATGCGTTGTTAGCTGCATTTTAGACAGCTCCACAGTTATCCAAAACCTAGATTTCATCCTCTAAACATTTCAGTGTTTCTCTGTGTTCAGAAGTGAATGATAAACAATGTAATTTCATAGAATGCGCCCAGGTTAAAGGTACCAACACATATACACATACAGTATATGACCTATTTAATGTTATTTCCCCACGTGTATGTGTGTACGTGTGTGCGCGTGTGCAGCCTAGTGTGTGTGCATGCACAGTAATTATATTTATACGTGTCAAGGCTCCATCTCTGCTCCCCTCTCAGGTCCATTATGACGGCTGGAGTCATGTCTATGATGAGTGGATGGATTCGGATCACCCTGACATCCATCCAGCAGGCTGGTGTGAGATGACCGGGCACCCGCTCAAAGTTCCCCCACGGGATCCCAAAACACACCAGTCACACGGTAGCTACCTACCAACACTTTGGTCAAAACAGGAAGTTAGAAGAATAAATACTTATTGCTCGTATCCTTGTTAAAGGGACACTGTGTAGTTTTTTCGCACCATCCAGTGGTGAAATTTTATTTTTGCTTTTATATGCAATTTTGCGTTTTACATATAGTTTGCAGTTCTTATCTTGTATTGCTGTAAAACAGATATTTTAATGTCCCAGTAAAAAACGTGCATAAATAATTAAACTTGACTTTTATTTAGCTTAGACTTTTATTTGTGGTGGGATATTTAAATAATGTGGAGCTATGTTTAATGTTATTAGTAAGACCTTTGCCTTTCATATTATGAGAAGTCAAATGTAAAAAATGGTTTGCATTCACTCTATATTTGTTAAGTTCATAAATCTGTGCTGTATCTGTGTTTTCAGGTCTGAGAGAGACGTCTGCATCAACTCAGTCCACCTACCCCTCCTCTGTTCCCTGTAAACCCATCAGCCACCCCAGATCCAACAAGTACAGTTTCCACAACAGGTCAGCGCTGACCTGAACTCATGGGGTCATTGCATGGACGCTTTACACTTCAGGATGAACTGTTTAAAATAGACATGTCCTAGCATCAGTGTTATCCCCTGAAACAAAGTGCATGTCTATCTTTGAAACAGGAAATGTCCAACTCCTGGCTGCGATGGCTCGGGCCATGTGACTGGCCGTTTCACTGCCCATCACTGCATATCTGGCTGCCCGTTGGCCGAGCGGAACCAGGGCCGGCTGAGGGCTGAGCTGTCAGACTCGGAGTGCAAGAGGAACCTCTTTTTTGGCCAGAGGACCAAGAAGACCCATTACCGTGGCAGGTAAAGGCATCTTTACTTGTAGTATGCATGTGCAATTTTTGCTTTTGCCTTGCATTTATCTTTTCTTCTGTTTTCAGGATTGGTCGTCCACCCAAATACAGGAAGAACCAACAGAGAGACTATCAGAGTGAGTTTTATAAATTAATTTTTTTTAATTATTGTTATTTTTTTTAATTAAACTTTTTATTAGAAGAAAAGTGGGTAATACATGTTGCTGTTCTGTACATGCCATTAGATTATCACCTTATTAATAATGAAAGAAACACAGGAGATTTTAAATTAAATAATTAGATAATTAAAATTAGGTAATTCAAATTCATTAGATTAAGTTATACATATACATTTCACATCCAACTTTTTTACTCAGCAGTGTCTATCAGTCCTGCAGCTTCATTCTGAATTTCAGCCACCTAGAGGTGTAACTATTGTTTCTGAATCTTTTCCACCCTGGAAATCTGCTACACCAGATTTTTTAAATTAATTTTCAATCAGAAAGATTTGTGTTGATGCTATTAATCCTAACATATGTGTGTTTATCATCAGACATGTCCTCAGAAGGCGTCTATCCGTCACTGTTCATGTCGGCTCTGAGTGGCCAGTCAGACCGGACCCTGTCCCTGTGCTGGGAGCAGCATTGTAAGCTGCTGCCCGGCGTTCAGGGCATTCACGCCAGCCAGGTGGCAACATGGAACGTGGAAGAAGTGAGCAAATCCTATCTACGCATGGATTTATTTGTCTTTTTTTTTCTCTGACTGTCTGAAGTCTGACGTGTTTGTGCTACAGGTCTTCAGGTTTGTCCAGAATCTAATCGGCTGTGAAGAACAGGCTCGTCTCTTCAAAGACGAGGTGAGACGCCACCAAATCTGTGTATATTTGGAGAAAATTTGGAAAAAATGGAGCAGTTTGTTTGCAGTAATTAACAACAAATATTTTCTTCTCCGCTCTCATCTCCTCTCCAGATGATTGACGGGGAGGCCTTCCTGCTGCTGACTCAGACTGACATTGTGAAGATCATGAGCATCAAGCTAGGCCCCGCCCTCAAGATATCCAACGCCATCCTCATGTTCAAGAGCACAGACGAGGGACTCAAGTGATCCCGCCCTCACTCGTAGGGCACCAGTTCGCCGATCATCATGTGCCAAACTCATTCTATTGCAGGGAAAGAAGACCCTGAATCTTTTTTCTTGTGTTTGTTGTCCTGTACCCATCAGAGAGCGGGAGGGGGGGGAGGGGGAGGTGACGTCTGATCAGAGTCGGGGGGGGAGGGGTTGTTACAGATGCTTTTTGGAGACTTATGGAGTAATGTCACAGAGAGATTATGGACAAAGTGGTGTGGAGGCTTTTTAAATTAGATATATATGTGAGTGGGAACGTCAGATGATTTCTGAGTTCGGTGGTTTTCACAACTGCTGCATTGGTTCAGTATCTCAGTCTTTACTAAAGCCCCAAACATCACTGGCAATGTTGCACATCAGCCACAGATCTGTGGTAAATTGTTTGGCCAAAATTATCATTATGTGAAAAAAAAAATCTGTTGTTCCAGAGGTTCTGCATCCGTCTACATCCTGCTAATATATCAATGTGTCTAGAAAGCATTTCTATTGATATGAATTGTGAAATAGGCCAGTTGGAACCACTCAGTTTACCTCGTTGATGAGAACCGTTCCCAGATCTGAACTAAACTGAACTATCAGTTTGAGAAAATATAATTAGAAAATGATATAAGAAAAATGGGGAAATTATGAATTTAATGCAGTAGATGATGGTCAATGAAGCTATTACAGCTTCATGTTTTGTGCAATAATAAGTACAAAAGTACTGTATTCACTAACACTTAACGTATCGACTCCTTTTTGTTAGTAATTCTTCACAGAAAGAAAGAAATTTAAATCAAATAAAAGGAGCTACTTGGTTCAGATTGTTAGAAAAACCTTTAAAGGGGCCCTATAGTAAAAAAAAACCCTAAATGTTTAGGATGTCCCCGCTAACTCACAAGCTGTAAGACACTTATTCTGTTGTGGCCTCTTTAGTGTTGCTGAAACCTGGCTGAACACAAGCCATTTTGAAATGGTTCTGGTTGTGATGTCATAACAGGATTGGAATGGTATCCGCCCCCTGCCCCTTCATTCCAGAGCACTTAAACCTGACCTCTCTTTTTCAGAGTGATTGTGTGAGAAGGCAGACTGTATTGCTGCTACAGGTGCTTTTTGTCCATAAAACCATGATAAGTTGAATAAATAGACCATGAAATTTTAAAAAATAAACTGAGAAAATGGCAAAACGGGGCCCCTTTAAAGTGTGTGGAAAACAAACTATTTTCATCATCCTTATTATTCTAAAGTATTAGTCATTTGTGTTTACTGCCTCAAATCTCATCTCTTCTCAGTGAACTTTAGTCACTGCTCTGATAACATGATAAGAAGCGTTTCCTCTGAATCAGAATCTGAGCAGGAGAGCAGAAACAACACAGTGTTTTGAGCTGTTATCTCTATATGCAAAACAAATGTCAAATTATTTTTTGAAAAGATAAATAAAGGACTTTTTACGTTTGCATTTTAGCACAACTGTGAAACCCAAATGGATTCCACTGATATTACCACACTTGGTCACTAGAGAGTGCACTATATAAACACATATTTGGTATCTAGCCAACAGAGCTTGTTGCAGTTTACATGTGTTGGAAGCTTGGTTCAGAGTATGTTTTTTGAAATGTTTACATTTTATGTCAGAACTGGTCTAAAATACTGTACAGGTTTGATATTGTGAGATGAAAGTTTTACTGGAGTGTTTTAAGGGCTCTTGGATTTTGAATATTACTTCTTTGTGTGTCTCTCTGGTGGGATTTTTGTGTGTGTGCGTGTTTGTCAAGATAATCTCGGGTCACAAATGTCATTCAATGCATATGAATTAATAAACATCCAAAGCTGTCTTCTTTCTCTGTCTTATTTAAGGGAACCCACACTCAGACACACATGCATGCATGTGTACACACATACACATCCGCAGCATTTCCTGTGCAGGTGTGTGAGTTGCACTATTGACTATAAACTCACTTTGCTTATATCACATCTCCAAATTGAGCATATTGTTGTCAACAGTTGGCTGTGGTGGTAGCAACTCGTTCCACACCCTTAATGCTTTCATGGCTTATCTTCTTGCTCTGCTGCAGAGACCTGGGAAAACCAAAGAGTATTCACTTGATTGCACAGGCGTAAATGTTTCACTTAAGAAGTAACAGCAGGTATGCAGCTTTTAATGGATGCAAAGGAGTGTGGAGATGGTCTTACTCTGTTGCTTTCAAAATAAAAGCATGCAAATTTTCAGTCAAACTATTTCAAAATTAAGAGTGAAGATGAAAAAATAATAATAATTGGAGTTCGCCTACAGTATAAAGCTGCTTGTTTAACATATGGGAAAGAGTATGTTGGTCACATGTTTATTAATATTTACATTTTCTGCACGTTTTAAATAACTGTTTGTGAAAAAGTCATTCCAGTTAAATAAATTCATCTATTAATACCAGTAAAGTGACTCATGTCTTTAACTAGTGATCTTTCTTCACTTTGATAACGCAAAACATGTTAATTATTACACAGCTAGAACCAGGACATGATTAGCCAAGCAGCCAGGAAGACTTTGCAAGATATTTTCTAAAAAAAAAAAAAAAACAGCAGCACCTCCAAAAGTCAGTAGTTAATTATCATGCTGCTTTTCACTTGTTCAATACACCAACAAAATGTAAATACAACAGTTTTTGTCTTTAGCATTTTTGAGAAAGCCCAGCTAATTCTTCTCCCCTTGGTTTTACTTAATGGTTCTGCTTATGTCAGACACAAAGAATATATTTTTCTCTTTTTGTCATGTAAAGGTTAGAAACAAAATTTAAATATTACTTTTAAATATCAGCTATGGGAAGTGACAATATTAGCAGCATCTTACAGTATCAATACATCATGTGCACGTAGCCTAAGACAAATTATACCTGCAAACATGAGGGATTTACTGACTTTTATTCTCCATAAATATACAAAACTGAAAAATATACTGAATTTAAAAAAAGAAAAAAAAAGTTACAATTGTTATGGTGATTTGTAGGCTAGGCCTTTTTGTTTTATTCTGAAAATGAGTCAGGAAGTTGAATTCTTTTTCCAATACACACACACACACACACACACACACACACACACACACACACACACACACACACACACACACACACACACACACACACACACACACACACACACACACACACACATGTCCACTAACACAGTGTGAAACCTTGCTCCGCCTCATATTTAGACTCAGCCACTTTTAATCAATGATTCACTCTCTTGAAGTCGACCTTCCTGTGTGACCGTCTATAATGAAATAAAAACCCTGACCTCAGATCAGCCTCAGCTGGGGAGGCTCCTGCAGCTCTGACAGCCTTTTGTTTTTAGTTTCCTCAGTGTCCTGAACCCAGCGGCTGCCTGCACTCTGAGCTCCTCATCCTCCCTACACAGGTGAGCAAACTGATTTCACACTGATGACCTGGATTAGCCGTGTAAAGCCTGTTTATTACTAACTTACAGAGAGATAACAGCAATTATTTTCTGTTTTTGGGGATAAAACATGTCCCAATATATTTTTTGTAGTATTTCAAACCAGACTTATGTACTTATGTGAGGTATTTGAGATACTCATTGAGTTTATAGTGACTTCAGGATATTGACCTCCCTGTGATATCACTGTTGTTTGAGCCTAACAACGCCTTTCACCGTTATTCATGATCACATCCTTTCTCCTTCAATGAAGAGTAATATTCTTTTGTTTTCCTTGTGGAGTGAGATTTTCAGTAAGTAGCAAGTAATTGTGGAATGAAATTTTGGGATAAAACTGCTGAATTTCTCTGTTGGTACAACTGGATTAATCTAGTGTTTGTGCCTAAATGGATCAACAGAGAGAGAGAGAGAGACCTTGGTCATCCCGCATGTTTTGACAGATATGAGAATGACACAACAATATTTACCATGTAAACATGTTCACTGATACAGTCCTTCCAGACATGCACGCATGTGCACGCGATATAGACAATGTCCTTCATTGTGTTCCTGTTGTTCCAGCATATTGTTCCTTAGAAACCAGAACTACCAGCTCCTCTGGATCCTCAGGTTGTTATACTGAGGACTACAGTTGATTAACCAACAGTAAAACCAATAACCTGCCTTTTAGACCCAATTCCAACATCACTTTTTTAAATGTTTTATGGATTCTTTGAAGTTGACCTCTTGAATAATGTGAATTATTCCCACCAGTTTTAAAACGGCATAAGTGAGACCCCTTGTGAAGAACAATTGTTGGTGTTCTAAATAACTACAGACCAGTGTCCAACTTACCATTTTTAAGTACAATTTTAGAAAAACTATTTTTTATTCAGTTGGATAGTCTATTTTTTGAGAAATCCCCATCTGGATTCAGAAAAAAACACAGTACTGAGACTGCACTATTGAAAATTGTCAATGTCCTTAGGTGCAACTTGGACTTAAACAAACTTAGAGTTCTTGTGTTACTTGATCTAAGTGTTGCTTTTGGTCCAGTAGATCACCAAATTCTTTTAAACAGACTAAAACATCTAAAGTCTTGAATGGTTTAGTTCTTATCTCAGGTAAAGAAATTTTCTGGTAATTTTTGACACACGATGCTCAAGGATCAGTGAAATCAAATGTGGTGTGCCCCAAGGCTCAGATTTAGGCCCCATACTTTTTACCTTATACAGGCTCCCACTAGGAATTGTCATCAAGAGGCGTGGTGTCAATATCCATCTCTATGCAGATGACACACAACTGTACATATCTATTGTTGTATTTTGCATATTGTATTATCTTAGACATCAAATCCTGGATTGCAGGCCTTTTAATAATCCATAAAGCTAGAACACAAATTCATGGTGAGGCAGCCTTCCAGCATTATGGCCTCCCTCTGTGGAAAAACCTGCCAAAGAACCTGAGGGCTGCAAAAATATTAACGTTTTTAAAAGCAGGCTCAAGACCCACCTACTTACCCTGGCTTTTATTAATGTTTAAATTACTTAGCCATTTTATATATTTGAGCCCTTTCTATTTATCTTTTAGTTATTTTTACTTTTTATTTACATATTTATTTATTTTTATAGCAGGGTTAATATGACTTACTTTTAGTGTTTTATTTCTTTATTTTCTTAGTCCACGTAATATCTATTATGTGGACTTATTACATCTATTTTTATGCCTTTATTGTCTCTAGATTTATGCATTTATTGCCTCTTGTTCTTTTATGCTCTTGTCCAGTGTATGTTTGTGTGTGTGTGTGAGAGAGAGAGAGAGAGAGAGAGAGAGAGAGAGAGAGAGGGCGTGTGTGAGAGTCTTTTGGATGTGTGACTATTTTGATCAGGGATGAAAACAAAATGGAAATGACTTTTCAAACAAAAACCTAGGATCTAAGTGCTGGGACTTTGGGCGGGTATGGTGGAATAGAGGTTGTTTTTAAAACATGTAAAGCATTTTGTGCTGCATTTTTAATGTATGAATCATTATTATTATTTATAGATATAATTAGTTATTATTAAGTTATTATTATTATTACTATTTTTTAAGACACAAATACACACACATATACATAACAGTTTCTTTTGAGTCAGGGCTCATAAAGAATAAAGGTTAAATTCTTAATTGTTCACCATATCCTGCACAGCTACTGACCCAATAACTCTCCTCTCCTCTCCTCTCCTCTCCTCTCTTCTCTCCTCAGGTCTAACACTGATGCTGGGGTCTCAGTGGAAGTGGAATGGATAATAGCCATGGCACACTCTAATGTGAGTACATTTCAGTCTTTGTACTCATCAGGGATTTTCTTGTTTTAATTTGTACTCAATGCTTTCCTTGATTAAATGTAATACAAAATGATCTCTAACAGTCATATAACAGTGTTTTTATTAGGATCTCTGTGGTTAAAATATGAGGCTGTGCAATGATGCTGTATCTCCAGGCTGTTTCTGAAACAAAGTTCTGTCTCAAAATAACAATTATGGGTTTGTGACCAAACATATGCTTAAAGCCTGATGCTTGTTTGAGTTATTTCCAACTATTTGTAACTAGTTTAGTTGAATCCATGTTCTCACTTAGCTAATTTAATGAAAACAAACAAAAATCCCTCAAAATTTTGAGGATTTTATCCCCAGAAGTGATTTTAACACCCCAAAATTATGCTTTTCACAACTCTCCACATTTTAAAATCTGAAACCATTAGACTGAGGCTAGGTTTGCCAACCAAAGCAGGAGAATTACATTATATAATTTGCTCATATAATATACAGTATATATAATTTTGCTATTATATAATTTTGCTAACCTTCAATAATCTTATTATTTGCCTTTTTGCTAACAATAATCCTATGCAAAGTGTTGATAAAATGTCAGTATAAGTTAATTCCAAGCTAAAGTAAAATATATCAATCCATATCCTCACATAAATGGTGACTGGATTGATATCTAATTAATTAAAATGTGGGGGAACGACTTACTAAAACGTTTGAATGATTTACTAAAATACATGCTCAATATAGTACATTGTGGCCTCTATATATATTACATTTTTCTTATGGTCACTCCAGCAAATGAACATAAAACATAGTTTTCTGTTGCCTTTGGTTGAATCGTTGTGCTTTTATTTGTCTTTCAGCTTTCATCTTCTTCCCATGATGATGTCAACCTGGGGCCTTCAGCAAACCCACAGTCAGTGTTTGTCAATAACAAACTATTATTAGTTAGTCAGTAAAAATCCCACAAAAAAGCATATTTTAAAAAAATGTAGAGAATATTGTAAGAGCAGTCTTATTCTAGCAAATAACGTTAATAATGTTTTTGCTAATGGCTGT
The DNA here is from genome assembly GCA_030544235.1 of Lepturacanthus savala. Classification (NCBI taxonomy): domain Eukaryota; kingdom Metazoa; phylum Chordata; class Actinopteri; order Scombriformes; family Trichiuridae; genus Lepturacanthus; species Lepturacanthus savala. The sequence goes on from CM060480.1 coordinate 19,216,935, forward strand.
TCCACCATTTGTAAGCTGCTACAAATACATTCTATCAGAATGTTGTAAACATTGTTAATGACTGTCTGATTTCTGATGCGTTTCAGTGCCAGGCCCACTGACTTTGACTTCTTGACCATCATTGGCAAAGGGACCTTTGGAAAGGTAACATCCAACAATTACTTATTTATCTACTCTGCTTTTGCTCTCACATGTCAGAGGTCTCTGTGACATGGGTGGACATTAAGGACATCAAATGATAAACTCTGCTGTAGGAATTAATAGTGGGTCATATAGATTAGGAGTTGCTCTCTGTGGCTCTATTTAATAGAAGGTGTTATTATGTTGTAATAAACACATGAGTTGAGGGAAAGAGAGAGACATAATGAACAGCTGCTGACATTGAAACAGGGTCAGTGAGAGTCTACATGCTGACGACTGTCTGATCAAAATGTGCTGCCTGCTTCATGAATCATTAACTGTACACTCCACTAAGGGCCTTTTAAGGTTACCCGAGGAGTGAATGGAATGGCTAAAGGACTGTTTCACATATAAAAATAAAAATAAAAAAACACACTTCATATGATTATCTCCTTTGTCAGCAGGTTTCTAGTTCTGCATAGTTGTTCATTCATACTTTTACTTTTCTTTCCACCACACCCGCTCTCAGATTTCTCAGTATCATCTGTTTCCACAGTTTTGTCTTCACATCTTGACGGTGGTGTGTAGCGAGATGGTGGCGCAGAATGTTTACCAAACAAACCGCTAACAAACAATCAAACCTCCATGCAGGTCCTGCTCGCCAAGCTCAAAGCTGACAACAAATTCTACGCCGTCAAAGTGCTGCAGAAGAAAGTCATCCTGAAGAAAAAAGAGGTGGGCTCCCGCTTCTTCCACTCCTACATGTTCAGTCATGATGTTTCATCACAGCTTTTCCCGAGTTTTGAAATTCAATGATTTCCTTCTATAACGTGTGTTACGAGCACAGCATAGAGACAAAAAAAAAGAAAAAAAATGAAAACACCACTTACAGTAAATGCTGATGGCTGGACTATCACCTTAAAATGGTAAAGGAAAGTTTTCAAGAATGAAACTTTATATATAGACTAATACAAAATTACCAACAATTACCAAGAAAGATTTCATAATACATTTCAAATAGTAACTTTAATTTTAGTACTTTAATGAGCCGGGCTCAACTAGATGAAGGTGGAAAATATCCCAAATTGAGCCAAGAAAAAATAGAAAATGTGTGTTTCTGTGTGTGATCGAGTATTTGTGAGTGTTATTAGTAAACAGGATTTTCAGGCAGCAACACAATCTGAATCTTATCTAATCTGCAGCTTGTTCTGTACAAAGGACAGTTTTTTTTTTTTTACAACTCCCACAAAACAAACTGGGCCACTTCTGTGTTTGTCTGACAACACATTATCAGATAAAACACACTCGTCATACTTTTGGTGCAGTAGATCACCAAATACTGTAAATGTTTTTTTTTTTTTTTTATAGAAAATAAAATCACTGGTTTGCCTGTTTCACTGCAGTGTTTTAGGCCCCAACTAGATGAATCTGGATTTCTTGTATCCACTAATTTTTCTATCCAATTTGGCCTTGGAAACACACAAATATGGTACTTATCCAGAGATTTGAACACCCGGAAAAACAAATGGAGAGATTTGTATATATATTAGATTTAGTAGATTAGTGTAGTGACCACAATCTGGACCTTTTTCGGATTCATGACGTCAAAGCCCAGTTTGTGCATGCTCATACACTCACGCATTCTGTAAAACAATGATAGAGGACGTGTCTCATGTCTTTGTGCTCTTGATACTTTTTGTATCATTTGCAGCTCCACAGCTGAAGTTAAGGATTTTTTTTTTATGTTTTGTGTTTTTGAATCACTACCGTACTGCACTGCACATGTTCAAAACATTCTTTCATGCAGGTATTTAAAATGTTGCCACTACTGACCAGGCAGCACAGGTTTTTAGGCAGATTGCATTCGTGTTGAGGTCTTAATGTAAAAAAAAAAAATGTAGACTAGTGTAGCCGGGGTCTTAGTCTGTAACTTTCTTCCAAACAAAGACATCTGACTCCTAAATCTCAGAAAACTGCTGTTTGTCCTGACTGAGTGTGGTATAATTAAATATGTTTAACTTTAATTGTTTCCCCCCAAAACAGATTCACTATTAGACTTTTGTTCTACAAATATATGGAAAATGTGAACCAGTATTTAAGTATTTGTAAATTAATGATACAAACAGTTGTTATTGCTCTCAGACAGCAAGGGATGCTTAAGTTCCCCTAAAATGTCCAAAAATTAAGTGGCCAAATGTGTACTATTATGTTTACATACATCAATAGACTTGAATGGGGAAGCAGTTCTACTGCAGTGAAACTAGACACAACTAGACACCTGCCCATCAGGTGTCTAGGGGTCTATGAGGGGGCTGGATGATCTGTCTGAGGCTGCGTCTCCTTTCGATTAATTTTAAAATGTGTGAATCAGCGGCCTTGAAGTATAAACCACCACCACTGGAGCGTTTTTCAAGTTTCATTCCATTGTTCTAACATAAGTTGATCTGCAGACTTTACAAATCATTGATTTTTTCTTTGTTAAAAAAATACTTCATTGTCATCTTTTTCTGGTGCTATTGGAGACTGTTCTGCTGCTCTTACTCTTTCCAACATACAGCGACTGCAGCTGTGAGCCCCGGCGCCACAAGCACTCAGGAGGTCACAGCCTTGCTCAACAGCTGCAGCTAGCGAGCAAGCTAACAAACGGATAACCGCCAAAAATGAGCTTCCACTACTTGAAAGACCAGCAGCCACCACTGGGTGCAAAGAAAGTTGCCTTTGACGTGGCGTTGATATAAAATATCTAGTGTGCAAAGATCCTAAAATTTGACTGAGTCCCACAAAACATAACGACTACACAGATAAACAGCATCTTTGTTCTGAAATGTGTATTTTCTGTATAAGACTGTTGGTTTTGTCGGATTTAGATTGAATGAAGTCTTCACCATCTCAAAATGTTGCAGTTTTTCACACGCGGCTCGGAGGTGACGCTGATATGAAGAGACATTGTTTATAATCTCTTTTTCCCTGGTTCAATACTGCTTTGTTCCCACTTCCTCAGAACTCCTCGCCCTCGTGATTCTATTTCTCCTCTTCTCATTTCCCTTGTGACGCACCGAGTACTTGTTGGTACAGGAATGTCAGGACATGCTGAAGGCCACAAACCACATTATATAAAAATACAACATCAAAGCAGATGGGAAAGATTCAGAAAATCACCCACTGAACAAAATGATTGCTATAGGGTAATGAAATGCCTCATTATGGTATTTTAGTGAAAAGAACAAAGGGGCAAAGGTGTCTTTATGTATGAGTAGGCTCACACACAAGTACTAACGTCCACTTCCTTTATTCTGTTTCCATCACTTATTGTCTTCCTTCTCTTGCAGCAAAAGAACATCATGGCAGAGAGAAATGTGCTGCTAAAGAGTCTGAAACACCCATTTCTGGTTCGGCTCCATTACTCTTTTCAGACTCCAGAAAAGCTCTACTTTGTTCTGGACTATGTGAATGGAGGAGAGGTAGGCTTACATATCTTAACAAGCATCTTTACCAAAATGTGAAATGATTAATTTAAGGGAAAATTACTAGACATAACTTCTGTTACTATCTATAAAAGAAAGGAGTGTCTGTAGCTCACGTATCTCTGACTGTTTGTTAGACCTCAACCTCAGCTTTAGGATATAGCTGATGGTGTGCATCCCTTTTGTGGATAGATATTCAAAACATCATTATTATTATTAAAAGCTAAAATCCCATAGGCTTAAATGTCACAGCACTATCCTGCAGCAGCACTTTAGCTACTGTGTAAAGCTCCGTATCACGGCTCCTCCTCATGTTGCTTCCCAGCGCTTTAGTCACAATTCAAAGCTGCATTACCCCTTTGAATTGTAACATCCCTGAAAACCACACGCTAAGATGCTAGCCGGTTTGGCTGCTACCACTACTGTGGCCATAACCAATGCCATAACACTTTGCATGAAAAGTTTAGGACTGCCATCTTTTCTTAATCCAAGACACATTCACAGACCATCAGGAAATCCCAGCACTATCACCCAACAGAACAGAATTTGAGGCTAAACTCATTTATTTATAAACAAATATAACAGTAAGATGCCCAGTTCTTCACAGTAGGAAGGGAAAAAAGTATTAAGTAACAGATTTATCATATGTCTGCCAAACATGAAAAATCTATTTAAACTTCCACTTTTTGTATAGGAATACATATTTTCTACGGGGACTGCACTAGTCATCTAAAATCAAATCAGCGTTGCATTTTCAGGCTGTGAACAAATTGGAACCATGTTGCTCTGTTCCTTTCTAACATACGTTTTAATTTCCTTTTATTTCTGTCTCCATCCTCTCCATGCTGTGTCTCTTTCTTTGTCTTTTTCTAGTTGTTCTTCCACCTTCAGAGAGAGAGGTGTTTCTCTGAGCCCAGAGCGAGGTTCTACACCGCAGAGGTAGCAAGTGCTATCGGCTATCTTCACTCTCTCAACATCGTTTACAGGTCAGACTGGGCTTTTATTGTGAGACACAACCAGAACAAATTCACAAATCATCCATTTTTTCATCCATCTAACTTGATAATCTACTTGTTCTTGATTTATTGCAGAGATTTGAAGCCAGAAAATATTCTCTTAGACTCTCAGGTGAGTCAGATCAAACACATTTTCTTTGAATGTGAACTGTAGAATTATATTTGTAACTGAATTGTAAGCTTGTGTGTACTTTGTCTTTTAAACCTTATTTGATATTTTGATAACTGTTTTTGTCATATGAGAGAAATGGTTTCTTCAGGACTGCACAGTAAATTTTGTCATAGGCCTACAACTGTGTGCAATGACAATAAATGTTATCTCATCATATCTGTGCAGGGCCATGTGGTGCTGACAGATTTTGGTCTATGCAAAGAAGGTGTTGAACCAGAAGGGACCACCACGACTTTCTGTGGGACTCCAGAGGTAAGTAAAAGCTATACATTCAAATTAATAAAGAAAAGGGACATCAGAAAAGTTTCATGTTTAAATATGATCAACACCTAAACAGTTCTGATGGTGTTTTGTGAAATTAATGGGAATAACTTGTTGATTTACAATCAGATGATTGATTTGATTTACATAATTTTATTGATATATTTATTTGGGATATAAAACAGATATAAAAACAATTGTAACGGTGTCTAAAAAGGCTTAAAGCTGCAGAAACCCAAAGTAAACCCAGATTTTGCTGTGATTTAGTTGCAATAAACAGATCAAGAGCATAATGAAATAATTACACCTGTAAAAAGTCTGAATTCATGCTTTGTCAGGTAAAGGATTTGATGCTAGTGTGAGTGCTATTGCAGACAATTGGTTTTAAATTGAGAGTGATATTGCACTTTGCCCTATTGCACAATTTTTTAAAGTGCATGGGTAGATTGCACAATGCCTTATTGGGAATTATATTCTGGTTTGTTCATGGTCTTATTTTCAGAAGGCAGGCAGAGCTGTTTTGGTGGAAAGGTTTTTATGAAATCCAAACTGTGTAGGATTAAGAGGGGCATGATTATTGTTGAGATATTCTACTAGTTGCATGGTGACCTGTTTCTCTGCTGTCTTGGATAGAGCTAGAAGAATGGACGGCTTATATAAGATGATAGATTTGTGGTATTGTTTAACAATATTGGTGTCTAGTCAGAATACATCCTTCACTTTATAACTTTTCGTATTGGAGATAATCTTTAAAACCTTTAATTTAATATGTTTTTTTTTTTGTAAAAAACTGGTTTATTAGGACCAAGAGGGTTATGTGACGTGTCTGCGCTTCTAATATGTAGAGATAGTTGGTCAATTAAGTCTATCAAGCTGCTGAAATAAGCATTTTCCAAGCACCCAAACTGATCATTGTCTGATTTCTGGAGTTATCAGATTATTCAAGTGGTCATGTAAACAACATAAACTGATGTGCTTTATCAGATAAAAGCCATTATTGGATTATGAGAAATTAGATAAACACAGGTAGCTTTGTTTAGTCTGTTTTATTCAGTGCAGCAGAAATGGAAGCATCAGCAAAACCATTGTTTTTTCTGCAGGAGAAGTAGTAAAGGACAGTAGGAGTGTAGCCTATTCTGCAGGTTTAAGAGCTCCCACATAAGGTTAGCCCTGGCTGTTGCCATGGTGATGAAGTAGGATGCTGGTTTATATTTATTTTTCTTCTTATTGTTCTACTTTTCTGTGTCATAGCAAGTGGCAGCTAGTGTTTTTTGAAATTTGAGTTTTACGTCAAGTATTTGAACAGGAATCAGACCAACAGGCTGAATCATGGGTCACACTTATTTTACGGCACGCTAATAAGGCATAATAATAAATTCATAATAAATTGTCATCTGGATGCTCTGTGGAGTCCTGTGCAGATGTAAATTGCATCTTTATTTCAGTTACAATTTATATTCTATTAATGTAGTAACACATTACTCTATCACAACTGCACTGTTCCCTGCTGTTTGAATGTAATAAGACCTTATTCAAGACTTACAAGATCTTATTACAGGCTTATTTTAACATGTTTCAACAGAATTGTAGTGTCAAATGAAGTCCACTGTATCTTAATTTGCCCTCTCTTAGAACCTAGTTATACCTTATTCAAAGCTCTGATGTTTAACTCTCGTATGTGTTAACAAAATGATGAAATTGCATTATGTAGCCTACCTACAACCTGCACCAGACTCTGCAAAGTGTGGTGGAATTAGTTGATAATGCAACATGCTTTTACTTTGAAATGGACACAATTTACAAAGGGAGTGTGCCAGCAGATACAGTGTTATTTAATGTGTTGTGTAACCAGTCTACAAATAAGATGAAAACATATTGAATCCTGACGCACAGTGTAGCACAGATGTGACTTAAGATATGTGTTTAGACTACTGTCTAATAAAGAACGTGCTATTTGTATTTCGGGTCTAATTGTGTATAATTTGATACATTTTATGTCCGATTAGTGTCTTATAAGGGTCTTATTAGGGTAAGGTTAGGATATTTATGTTTACATTACTGTCTAATTATTTCTAGTTTGGGTCTAACTGTGTTAATTTGGTACAAGTTATGGCTTATTACCATATTATTATTTTAGTACCGGGAAATAAAATGCGACCGAATGATATAAATCAGGGTTTTTTGATTATCGTGTTACTGAAGTGCATGTACTGTAGAACATTACCCTTTACCAATTATCCCCTTTTAATATTTCTCTTTATTACGTTGTTGTGGAGTGATGTAAATACCTGATTATCAGTAGTAACTCTTGTTTTTAAGGATTTTTTAAGTGAGTCATCTCTTGATTTCATTATTTTACTAATATTATTATTTAGCCAAGGCCGATTTTTTTTTTAAGTCCTGTTTTGTCTTTGTTGTTTGTCAGAAATCTGTTATCCCACATGTGTCTCTGCATGCTATCTGCCTGTTCCCATTTGTTGATGTGAAGTTTGCATGTGATTATCTATGTTATAGCTCCAGGTCTTCGATCTCTCTTATAGCTGCTTTAGCTTCATCAGGTGATCCATTCAGTTTCCTCATTCAATGACACATCAGGTCCTTTTAATTTTTTTGCTTGTCTTCATAGTTCAATCTTTTGTCTCTGGTTTACAAGCCTCATTATTATGGCTGACTTTGAGTTAGTATTTTTTCCTTGGAAGGGTGTGACTAGCTGTTATGGCTTAACTTTGAATTTTTATATTTGTTTTTGAATATTATAATTTAATTTATGACCTTTACAAATTTGTATCCAGTTTTATTTTTTTCTCTGTTTAAAGTACCTGGCACCAGAGGTTCTTCGTAAGGAACCATATGACAGGACAGTGGACTGGTGGTGCCTGGGAGCAGTGCTCTATGAGATGATCTACAGCCTGGTATGTCTGTGTGTGTGTGTGTGTGTGTGTGTGTGTGTGTGTGTGTGTGTGTGTGTGTGTGTGTGTGTGTGTGTGTGTGTGTGTGTGTGTGTGAGAGAGAGAGAGAGAGAGAGAGAGAGTATGAGTCTTCTGGATGTGTGACTATTTTGATCACAGGGATGAAACCAAATGGAAAGGGACCATACATATTGTATACAGATATTCACCAGTCAATCACCAGACAGTGAATCCTCATTGATCATTGTCCAAATGCATGGAGAAAATGTACAACATTTGTACATTAGCATAATTTTCATCTTTTTGACCTTGTACATCACCACAATGGATTTGAAATGAAACTAACAAGTTGTGTTTCAGCTTTAATTTGTAGGTATTTACATCCAAATCAGTTGAGTGGTGTAGGAACTACTACATTTTCTACATATATCCGCCCTGCACTCAAAGTAATTGGACAAACTAACCAAAAACCAAATCATATATCAAACTGCCAACTTTTTAATACTTAGTTGCAAACCATTTGCAGTCAATGACTGTTTGAAGTCTGGAACACAGACATTACCAGATGCTGGGTTTGGTCCCTGGTGATGCTCTGCCAGGCCTCTGCTGCAGCTACGTATCTTCACTTCCTGCTTGTTCTTGGGGCATTTTCCCTTCAGTTTTGTCTTTAGGAAGTGAAATGCATGCATAATTAAATTCCGATCAGGTAACTGACTTGGCCATTGCCACTCCTTTGCCTAAAAAAAGTCTTTGGTTGCTTTCACAACATGATTTATGTTATTGTCCATCTGCAGTGTGAAGCACCGTCCAATGAGTTCTGAAGCATTTAAAATAACTCACTCTTAAAAAGCAGGAGGGACACTGTAGTTCCTCATGTAAAAACCCTCAAATTAAAGGTGAAAGTCTGTACTTAAAGGTCAACTTGTTTATTTTATTTCAAATCTATTGTGGTCATGTACAGAGCCAAAACGATTGTATTCTATTTTATTGCATTATATTATGTTGCATTGTGTCTTTGGCAATGTAACATTATGTCCCTCCCTTTTAGCCTCCTTTCTACAGCCGTGATGTTGGGGAAATGTATGATGGGATCCTCCACAAACCACTGCCGTTGCCTCCAGGAAAGTCTGACGCTGCCTGCTCTTTGCTTGTGGGTCTTCTGCAGAAGGACCAGCATCGACGCCTCGGGGCCATCGCAGACTTTGTGAGTGTGTTATGTTTTTCAATTGTTGCTAGATATGGTTTCCCAAACAAGAAATAGACCCAGGAATGTTTTTCAAGGGACAGCTCATGATAGTTGAGTTTTAGGTTTAATCCAGTTTGTGTAACCAATCCCAAAGAACATAAAACATCTCTTAAGACATTTAACTTTTTCTGAGGACAAATCCAGGCCCTCAAGTAGAATTTAAAAAAGAATCTGTTGAAGTGCTTGTTTAAAATATCAATATTCACTATACAATAACACATGTATAACGTTTCTTTCTTTCTTTTATTTATAGTTAGAAATAAAGAACCACATTTTTTTCTCTCCAATCAACTGGGATGACCTTTACCACAAGAGAATTACTCCTCCTTACAACCCCAATGTGGTGAGTTGTTTCAGGTTGCCTACCCAACTATGAACTGTAACTATGTAGTTTAGTTGTATTTTATACATTGTTTTTACAACACAAAAAGATTAAAGCTGTTACTCAGGCAGTCAGAGTAAGATGCATTCAGAGGGCTTTTAACACAAGCAGGTGGATGTGTTGAAACCTTGAATAGCATTGGACATTGTGCAAATTTAAATACACTAACAATATGCACTATGTGGCAGTTGTTACATCATGTTGGTGTACAGCAAGTGTAGAACACACCATGTGAATTTCAGGTAAATAGGTTGATGTTCTTGTTCCTAGTAGGGGGCGTTATGACACTGAGTCAATATGGTTGTGCAGATGTTTCTAGGATGGGTCACCTATGAAGCATAAGAAATTAGATGCTGATTTGTATGCTAAGTACAATCCCTGTAAATGGTGATTTTGCTAATAGTCAATTCAAAAAAGCAGAGTTCCTGTTGGACTTCAAGTGTAAGTCAAGTTTTTTGGATGTTAAACCCCATTTTGAGGATTTTCTCAAATGAACTAGTACACTTCAGACCAAAACCTAAGGCCGTTTTTTTTTTTGCCTGGGATTTTCTCTTCAATTCCGTAAACCATTTGATGTCAAACATATCACAAAGTGCACAGAAGCAGAGCTCTCTGCCTCCCTCCATCTGGAACATTACATTACATTTATGCTGTTTTTGAAGCCATTACTAGACTGATTCAAAACGTGTGGACCCCTGAGGCACCGTTCTCTTAACAGACACTGTGATTCACAAACATTAACTTACACTTGTTCAACTATATCACAGTTAAATGAGTAGGCATTGACTTTGAAAGTTGTTTCCTGTTACCAGTAGGGGCGCAATGACTCTGAGAGTCAATATGGTTGTGCAACTTTGTACAGGGTGGGTCACTTATTAAGCATGTGATATTTGATGCAGATTGGATGAAGTATGATGAAGTTATAGGAAGTTACCATTTGTTTACCTCAAGTTGCCTCTTGCCTCAGTCTTAGTACCTTAGTAGAACCATAGCTAGATATCATTGCTTATCGTGCATCAAGAGGATTTTTATTGGCCTAAACTTATCAATTACACACCTCTTTCATCTTTCAGAGAGGCCCAGCTGACACTCAGCATATTGACCCAGAGTTCACCAGGGAAATGGTTCCCAACTCAGTGAGTCGGACTCCCGAGTTGAATGCCAGCTCCAGCTCCAGCAACGCCTTTAATGGATTCTCTTTCGTCGCTACTGAGGACAGTTTTCTGTGAGGGAGGAGGTTTCTCTCAAACATTTGAACAGGGTGATTGATTTTAATAGAGTGAATGTGCCTCTTTTGAGTAAAGCTGTCATTAAACCAGGAGAAGCCATGTTAGACTGCAGGGATTTCCATATTGCTCTGCTTGAGGGTGTAGCACAAAGGGAGCATGTTTAAAACAAAATGCCTGAAATGAAAACCGTTTGAAATAAAAATGTAAAGGCCCTATTTTGACAATGCTAAAATGATTGTAGTGCCAGAAGACAATTGTAACTGAGTGTCCACTACTGTGTCAAAATCACACACAATGCCCCAACTGTGCAAATAGCAAATGCACTTAGATTTACACCAGTGGGTGTGGTGCAGATGTGGTCTGATGAATTAACCGACCAAAAGATACTAATACCTTTGTTGTACAATTTGCTTTACGCATTAGAAGATGATGATGAAATCTAAATAAACTTATCTTGATTGCCCTCTGGTAACTTTCAAATACAAGTCATAGGTCTCGCCCTTCCCTGTTGGGTGATGAGGCAAACTCATCCATCAAGTGAAAAAAGCTGCCTTTCATATGTTTGACTGACAGGTCTTAGAAGCATTGTTTGGTAAGGTATTAATGACATGGAAAATTGATATTGTGGATTTCAGATCAGTTTGAATAGATAGAGATCTGTTGTGTAATTTTACTCAATGTGCAGTGACATAATGCATTATCTTGTTACCTGCTGTAGCTGGTAAAGGAAGCCAATCTTAAACAATGACCAAAGAAAAATCTTTTGATTTCAAAGTGCTGCATAATCTTCAAGTGACCCCTCATGCTAAATAATGTACAGTCCCTTAAATTAATAAATGTAATTAAAGATACCACCAAAGCAATTGATAGCCCTTTAACTAGAAAAATGACTTGGACCATCCACCCAAACCACACTTGCCATGCGTGTGTCATCAAAATAGGGCCCCAAAGCTTTTTTCCTAAACGTTTTATGAGGTCTGCTTGTAAAGAGGTAGTGAGGAATTTCACGGTATATTATATATTTTATTTTTATATCTCAGACAAAATATGAGTTGTCAAATACACAGGCCTTCCAAAAACTAAGAGTAACTATAAGCTGCTGTGCAAACTATCTATACTTCATTTGCTGGCTGAGACTCTTGATAACTGTAGTCTCAGAAACAGTCATAAAAACAGTATATTGCTTTAACACTGCAGTGCTTTGCATTTTATCAATAACTAAATATCACTTGTTGCCATATTGGTACAATAGGACAATAAGTGATATATATATATAGGAAAGACGTTTGATGTTTTTCTTCTTCATTAAAGAAAGAAAAAAAAGAAGAAAAACAGTAAATAGTAATAAAACAGGAAGTAATAGTAATGTAACACTATGAAAATAAAAAAATAATAAATAAAAATTAAATAAAATAAATTAGAACTAGAACTGAACAAGAAGACCTATTAACATATTAACATAAACATATTGACTCCCACTGTCCTATACTTATTGAATACACCCAGTTCAGAAACAACTGCAAATGCAGAGTCAGTGGGGGCAGGTGTAAGATATTACCACTAGGTGGCACCAAATGATGGTGTTTGTGTGAAGGTCAATTTATTGCAATGTTCCCAAAAATTCAAAGTGATCCAGAAACCTGGATTTCTTCTGGATCAATACCAAAATGTGATTATTTGTTCATAGTACCATTCCTAACATTTGTATAGCACCTTTCTAGTCTTTTCAACTACTCAAAACACAGATTGGACTATGATTGTTCATTAGTGATTAGTTTTTGTCAGTGATACACCAATGTTAAAACATGCTATACATCATAAATTGTCAGTCGATTTAAGTTTATTTCTATAACACCAAATTATAACAAAAGTGATGCTTTCCAAATAGATTTATAGCAAGAAAGAAACAACAAAAACCCTTTTAGTGGGAAGAAACCTTGAGTAGAATCTGGCTCTAGGTGAGTCGCCATCTGTCTCAACTGGCTGGGTTTCAGAGACAGAAAAAAAAGACAGACACGGAGACAGATGTGCACAGCAACAGCTAAAATAAAATTTAAAATAAAGTTTATAAAAATTTGAAAAATGACTAATGATAGTAATAGTAGCAATTGACATCCAGCATCTGGTGGTTCCCTGTCCACCACCTTCCATACTGTGATGGAGTATTGTCATTAGCCGCCTCAACCATGGTGAGAAAGTCAAAGGCTCCTGGGAAGATGATAAATTAGTAACATATATTCATGGGACATGAGTGTTTCTTACAAATGAAGAAGAGAGAGAAGCTCAGACTATCATGTGAGCCAGATAAAGGCTCCTCTCATTCTACTTTTAGAGGCTGTATTGTGGGAGTGCAGTGTTCTAGTTCGGTGATTATAAGCTCTTTAGTATACAATGGTGCCGGACCATTAAGGGATTTGTAGATAAGAGAAAGAAAGAAGTTCTATTCTGGATTTTCCAGGAAACCAGGCGCTAATATAGAGAAGTATGATTTTTTTTTTCTAGTTTTTATGAGTACATGTGCAGCAGCATTCTGGATCAGCTGAAGACTCTTAAGAGACTTGTTAGAGCAGCCTGACGTCCAGTCAGGTTAGGTCAGGGCTGGTGATTGTGCACTGTGGTTTGTTTTCTGTATTGTAACTATAATTATTTTAGCCTGTAGCGAGCTTACAAGAGCTCATGGTTGCTATAACGTGTAAATATGCAGTAGCAGCTTTGTGATAGTTTTATGTGCTGTTCTAATTCAGTAAATGTAAACCATGAAGTGCCTCTCTGCCTATAGGAAATGAAGTTGATGATTTATGGTGCTTGATGTTGGCAGTGCCTGGAGGTAAAGTTTGAAAATGTACATGTGATGTCCATTCTGTTTTCATTATCTCATTCAAATATAGTATATAGAGTATATATACTTGGTAAAAAATAAAATGGTTTGTACATCTGTTATTAAAGAGACTATTTCCTCCAATTTGTGAACTGAGCAGGTTTCTATTTACCTCCTTTATTTGTCAAAGTTTTATTTTCACTGAATTCTGTATCAGATGTTTTTCTGTGGTTTGCATGTTCTTCCCATCTCTGTATGGGTTCTCTCCAGGTTCTCCAGCTTCCTCCCACTGTCCAAGAAATTAGGTTAATTGGAGACTTTAAATTCCCCGTAGATGTGTGTGTGTGTGTGTGTGTGTGTGTGTGTGTGTGTGTGTGTGTGTGTGTGTGTGTGTGTGTGTGTGAGTGAATGGTGTGTGTGCCCCACGAAGGACTGGCAACCATCCAGGGTGTATCCCTGCCTCTTACCTGAGGTATGATGGGAACAGTATAAAAATAGATGGATGTTTTTCTCTGAAACCAAAAACAATAGGAAGGAAGTAGCTGTTTATTTTATTTGAAGACAGTTTTAATTTCATTTGATTAACAATCTAAAACATGAATGGAAAAAATACTCCAGAACAAAAGGTGCTTTGACCCTCTGTGTTCACTATAATCCCATTTCATTTGTAACCGTGCATGCCAAGCTGTTATTCCCTTGATTCTGTAAACAGAAAGGCTGTCAGGTCATGCTGCCAGCAGCTGTGTCACAGTGGGATGATGACAGTGGTAGTAAGAATCTATGTGTGGGTGTGTGTGTGTGTGTGTGCATGCATAGAAAACATGTCAATAAACACCTATGAAAACATTTACATGTTCTTTTTTATGAGCCATTAAATATGTGTGCACAACAGAAACAATGTTTTCGGTAATTAACCAGTCACCCTATGTTTCCCATACACAGGAAGACTTTGAGGATACTTTTAAAAAAGACTCAAATGTGATGTGTCACAGACTATGAGATTGTGCAAGGACTGTGCAGGGTCATTATTTTAAAGAATCATTTGAAGCTAGATTCTGTCCAATCTGCTCCTGATGAAAATTTATAAAAAGAAAATCTGTTGAACAATGGAGCAGAAACAGAAGCAGCTTTTGGCCACAGCCAATAACCTCGCTATAAAAATAAGGAAAATTCTAAGGGACCCCAAATTTTAAACGGTAGTGTATTTTTTTAATTAACAGAGGATAAAACAGGACAGAGAGATCAAGAGGTTGACGGGACAGCAACAGAAGCAGAGGAGGGAGGAAGAGGAAGAAAAGGGAGTAGTGAGATACAAGTGGAGTCAGGTCCAGAAGATGCAAGCCCATGATCCAGCTACATACAAAGGCCAGAGTTACTACTCTGATGAAGAAAAAATAAACATTCTTCAAGACAGATGGAGTGCATCATCCCCAGAGCCAATTTGATAAAAGGCTATTGCAGTATAATGTGGAGTAAGAAAAAATACCCTTGGTTGAAATATTCCCTTTCTGAAGATGCATCATATTTCTGTATGTTTTTATTTAATATACAGAAAGGTTCAAATGCTGCATTCCAAATTTAGGGACTGGAAAAATGCTGTTGTTGAGAAAAGGAGGATAATTCCAAATCATAGAATGACTCCAGGACATATGGCAGCTTCAGCGATGGCAGAAAATGTTCTAAGTGTGTCTAAAGGACAAAGGAAATCATTGTCGTCAGTCAGACCTATTCATGCAAAGTTCAGGCTGATTGTGATATTTTGACATCAATCCTTGATGTGATAGCAAATATGGGAAAATGTTGCACTGCATGTTAATTGGAATGATGAGGACCATGAGGAGGATGGCAACTTATAACACTTTGTAAATTGGAAATCCAGCTGAAAATACAGGAGATTCAACCCAAATAATGCCCTAAGTCATTTACAAAAATGTATTAAGTTTTGGGTAAAACACAAAAAAATGCAAAGTATATTATACTTATTAATCATTTCAAACAAAAAGGCCCTGACAGTTTCACTTTGAAATGTTTGTTGTTAGGTAACATTGCAGTAAATGGACCTTCAAACGGGTGCCATTGTTTAGAGCCACCTGGTGGTGATGTCTTGCTCCTGCATAGCTGGTTTTCTTTGCACAATATGGCAGAGACATCCATTGTAGTCACATAGTAGGATCATACTGGATTTCGCCAAATTCAATCCTAAATTCATGTTCACATGTATATTGTTTAATTTGAATAATGGTCAGCGACCTGGCTGACTCGGCTACGCTAGGTGGTGCTGTAGATCTTTCAACAAGTATATGTACAAGTGCACGTAATATATAATATAACATGACCTTTAGTTTTAGTTGGTAGCTAATAAGAAAATTCATCTGGTTTCTTTAATTAAGTCTTTCAGATTAAATAATTGTAATAAAGAAATAGAGCATATAAATGATTTGCTGTATTTGTTTTACATGACAGTAATGACAAATGAAACTCAAACTGACCATGATAGTGGCAGGCCACTCAACAAATATAGGTAACTTTGCTATTATTACAAAATAAGCTAGTAGGCAGTGCTGCATACTGACATGTATCCACCCTGCAGTATTCAGCCCTACATGTTTTACTAATAAAAAATGAACAGGTCTAGCTCTATCAGTAGTAACAAATGAAAAAAGAAAGCATATTTTTGATGTAACGGAGATGACAGCATAATGAAAATCACTTATCATAGATTTTCATTGAACCTCAATTTAAACATGTTAGATATACATGGTTAAACAGAGTTAGTCACAAACTTAATGGCCCTGCCTCTCTGGAAATACTTGGCTGATGTCTGCTTAGCTTTTCCACAGTTTCTTTTAACTTCACTGTATACTTCTCATTGTCGGCAGTCCCCGGTCTAACGATCAGATCTGATATCTTCCTCTTCTTGTCGCCCTGCCTCTGAGTATGAAGACTCTCACGGAGCTTGTTCAAATCCTTCATCAAACAAAAACCCTTGCAGGCGCTCAGTTCCGGCGGCAAGTTACTGGGCCTCTTCTCCTGCTGCTCACCCAGCTTCACCACCCAGAACTGAGCCAGCTCTACAGAACTCTTTGCACGACTCGCCACCATGTTGAGAATCAAGAGGTAGAGGTCATGAGCTGCAGCCGAGGTGGAGGGTCCTGGGGAGCTAAGGTCGGGGGGAGAGTGGCTGGGTTGCGAAGAGGGCTGAGAGAAGAGAAGAAAAGAGAAGAGACAATAAACTGCACACAAATACAGAATGTCCTACAAGACTCCTTGTACATACATGAGAGCTCGGGTCATTTTTCTCTATCAACTATTGACCTTTTTTCCATGATTGTTAAATGATTCCTAATTTGGTGTATCTATTTCATATTACAGCTATTTGAATTGGCTTAATCACTGGAAAAACTGTGGAAACAACCACACTCTAAATACAGCCCAGTGCTACTATACTCTTATAGACATACTGAGTTTAGAAAGTTCTAATGCGAGAGCCAGAATTTTGTTTCACGTTGTCAGTGGTTGCATGTGTCCTATTAATTTGCTGTATATAAAAGGTTAATCACAAAAGGAACGATACAATAGACTGTGGTCCATGATGGAAAAAGACGCAGAAGTCCAGGTGACTGGGTTACATCATAGAATACAACAAAATAAAAGGCAGGCTGGAAACAATAAAATACTTAGTTATTCTAAAACTTTAAGGTCTCTACCTGTGGAAAGACAATGAGCACTCGTTCTGCAGCCTCGGCCTGTTCCGCCAGCCAGCGCATCGGCCCCAGCTCTGCGATCCTCGCCTGATGCCAAATGTCAATCGCCACACTGCAGCCTCCGTGCCACTGCAGGAACTCTGCCAGGGCCACCACAGCTTGCTGGAAGGCTAAATTCTCAGCAGGGTAGACCACGAGGACAGAGACAGGAACCATGGGAGACGCAGGCAACCGTCTGAAACCCAATGATGTAGCAAGGTTTGCTCCACAGCGTTTATCTGGGGAGTTACAAAACACTGGAAAGAAGTGGTAGTAGTTATCCTCAGCAACAGGCAGCAGTGTTAATCATTGCATATTTAATCCTTCAAATTTAGGTGAAGAGTGGATAAATGGTGAGATAGATAGAAAAAGAGTGCATTAAGCTGAGAATAAGTTAATCAGTTTTCATCTAAAATGTCGGTGCCAAAGTCGTCTTCTAAAAAATGTATGTTTTAAAAATATTTTTAAAAAATATTTACAAAAAATGATGCAAGAGCTCAGA
Organism: Lepturacanthus savala; assembly: GCA_030544235.1. Lineage (NCBI taxonomy): Eukaryota > Metazoa > Chordata > Actinopteri > Scombriformes > Trichiuridae > Lepturacanthus > Lepturacanthus savala. Next base: position 19,234,797 of record CM060480.1, read on the forward strand.
ATCATCACACCGACCAGTCCTCCTATAATGGCCATCATTATGCTGGTAAATGGCGTTGTTGGTTCTGCATGGACAAACAAAACACATTCCTGATTTTAAGTCATGTAATTATAGTGAAATTTAACTGACTCACTTTTATGTACTGACTGACATTAAAGTCCAACTGCAATCACATTTCTTACATCTGTTAAGTGTAAATGTTTAGTGTTGTTGAAAAACGTTTTTTTCAGAACAATTTAAGAAGGGCCATACCTTCAAACACTGCTCACCCAGACACAATCCTATTCAATCATTGCTATTTTATTCCTGAAAATTCATATCTTTACTAAATGAGGGAAAATATAATCTCAAAAAAGGAACAATCTTCATTTATATACCCTGATGTTTAATGAATAACATGTTCAATTCTTATAAAACGTTTTTCTTACGGTGTTAGTTACAATCATATATATAAACTATGGTTGATTTCCAGGTTGCTTTATAATTAAGAAGGGTTCAAGTAGTAAAGACAGTTTATGAAAGAACGGTGACATGAATGAAACAAATTCTCTGTCTCCATAGACGGAAAGAAAAATTTTATTAAAGAAATCATGTCTCCCTTTTGGATTTTGAGTTGTTTTCGTAGAAGAAGATGGTACAGATGTCTTTAATTTTGCAAAGAGAAAAACATGTATCTATAATTTCAGTAACTGTGGAGTCTCACCTGGAGTAGGGATCACATCAGTAGTGACTGGAGTGAAATATTGAAAATTATTGTAAAAGATAGAATAAACATTATCTTTGTTGCAAATGATGATTTATATACATATGTAAAGTACAGGGGGTGGCTCACCTGTGACATTTTGAGAAGGCGCCTGTGTTGTAACTTTACCTGTTAAGAAAACATAAACTAAGGCTGAAACATCAAGCTGTCTGTATAGAAAAAGCACAAATACCTAAAGTATAACTGCAAAACACATTTATATTATTTACATATCTTGCACCCATCTTGCCTGTAAGTTGTACTCAATTCATTAATATTTACTATCGAAACACAATATGGAAAATGGAGTGTCATTTGTTAATTAATATTGACTTGTATTAAGTTTCATACCTGACAATATTTAAATGAAATCTAATGAATCCAAACAATTTTTTTTGTTTATTTATTTTTTCTGTCTCTACTTTTGTTGACGTTTATTTGATGATCAAATACGTTACGTTGAAAATACTCTAAATCTTAATATTATATAAAAAAATGAACTTACTTTTTATTTCAAAGGCTTTGTAAGATGCACCACTACCCAATGGTGGCAAAGGGAGATTGACAGCTTGGATGAGTTTGTAATTATAGCTTGCCCTTACTAAATAATGAAACCATTTCTAGATTTGAAGAGATGACAATAATTACAATTCATTTCATCTTTTGAAATCCACATATTAAAACAAATGTACAGAAATCACTAGTTGAATGGAGAAGAAAATATTTTCATTAAATGTATGTATAACAAATATAATCCTGTGGCTGCAGGATACCTGCTCTACACCAATGAGGTCAGCCTCGGTCAAAGGTGGGGAGTATTCACAGAGGTATGGTGTTGACCCCTTTATGATGAGAGTGCCTGTCAGGTATTTGATACTGGCTGCAGAGACACAGAAAATAACAGGTGTTGTATAGCCATGATTTTGCAGTTGACCAGAACAGATAAACCCAACACTGGCTCTATACAGGCCCTTTTACAGCCACCGTAGTTGATTTGTAAATCAGTTGGTTGCAACCTGGAACATCACCACCAGATGCCACTGTAACTTTAAAAGTCATCTTCTAGTTGCAGGGGTCTGCTGGAGCCAATCCCAGCGCATTACAAGCGAGAGGCAGGGATACACCCCAGATTGTCGCCAACCTATCGTGGGGCACACACACCATTCACTTACACACTCACACACACCTATGGGCAGTTTAGAGTCTTGAATTAACCTGAAAAAATATCTCAGTTGCAGGGGTTAAACAGTGGAATACTCTTCACATGGAACTAAAACAATGTCCAAACATGATTAACTTTAAAACAGGTATAAAAACAATATATTCACCAAATACAGGAAGAAGGAGCCAGAACACTCACCAGTTTTTCCTGTTACATACATGTCTGTATAAATGTACATAACAGTATTAATTAACTGATTTATTCTAGTTAACATCAGTGTTACTGTGGAATTGTGATTGTTATATCTCAACTATTGATATACCATTACTATTATCAATATTATATAAGTTTACATATAAGATAAGTTAAGTAAGTATTAAATTAATATTATTGTTATTGGTACTAATATTATTGTAATTATGAAAATTACTAATGTAAATTACATTACTATTATTTGCTTATTGATATGAGTGATAAAGGGGTAGGATTTAAGTCTACACTTCTTCCTACTCTTTTTTGAACATGCTAATTGATTGTATTATTTTCCTTTTTTAAATTTCCTCTTTGACTTTGTTGATGTTTACTTTGGTTTTACATGTTCAAAACAAATAAACTGAATGGAATCTCATCATATTTTTGGACTGTGGGAGGAAGCCCAGTCCTACGATACAGTTTACTGTATTTAATAAAAAGAAAAATCAGAATATGCAGAGACCGCTGGACCACTTGTCTACAGCAAGTGGTTTCATAAATTTCCATCTGATAAAAATATAATTATATAAGCGCTGTCTCTTACCATCAGCTTGGATTGCCCAGCTTATGTTAACCATAGCTTCTCCTCCCACTGTCACCAGCTCAGCTTTCAAGTCCGCCAGAAATGCTGGACTGGTGTCATTGCTGGGAAGTAGATCTGAAACAAGAGACTGATTGTTGATTTAAGGTGCAATGTGGAAGTGGACAATAAATAACAGATGTAGCCTTCATGACTTCACTAGTTGGTTTGCAGACTTGAGTTTAGACTTGACTGCAGGTGCTGCCGTGCCCCCCCCCCCCCCCCCCCCCCCCCCCCCCCCCCCCCACACACACACACACACACACATAGGGTTGTCAGTCATGAATAATGACATTTTCTAAGGAGACCAAAACCATTTTGTACCAGGCTGTAAACATTTTTATTTCTGCTTTTTACATTGGGGGTCTATGGAAATTCTATAGGTTTCAATTAGGCATTCCAGGAACCGCAGTTTTTATCATTTCCACTGGACCTGTTGTCTATGCTCAGTAGATGTCTGATGCTGCCAGTGGCAATAATTCCCCTGCAAGCTCCAGGACCAGGACCAAGGAGGTCTTGAACCTGCAACCTGCTGTGAGGCAACAGCACTAACCCCTGCACCACTGTGTTCCCCGGTTTTGTTAATTATGGGATTAAAATATTGATTTGTGTTCACTTTCACTTCTCTCCCCCCAGAGCAATAAGAGGTTGGAAGAAAGTGAGTCACTGATGGAAGAGAGTAGGATTGAGAGATGAAAAAAGAGCATATAATGTTAATATACGTTATTATATATAAATTCTTTGACTGTCACTATTAAAACACTGAATAAAACAGTTTCACCTTATAAAATCTGTATTTCCTTGATGATATTTAGAGGATACAGGATGTCCTGGTGTGAAATGTCCTGTGGTTTCAAACTGGGTGAAAAGTAAGTATATTACAGCTCATATTAAATATTATTATTCCTATTTTGTCTATATTTGACGGGTTTTATATAAAACATCAAAATAAAAATGGAATTTCCACTTCATTTTTGATCACTCACTCTGAAAAAGCTGCAAAAACCCTATATCAATCTCATGTAAAGTTTCAGCAATAATGACCAAAATAAAGGCGAATCAAACAAATATATTTGAATCATAACCCATTATTGCTTCAGAACACGTTGACATTAAAGGTCATAGTTGAATAAAACATTACAACTTACCATAACTTTCACGACAGTCCAATTTCTGTGAAAAGAACAATGAAACCACTGTGATTTTAACGAGAATCAATGGATGTGTCACTTATTAAAAGCTGGTAACTTACAGTTCCCTGAGCCGTCATCTGCGCCGCGAATAAGGAGAAAAACATTAGTGTGACCCTCCACATCATGAGGACCTAACACATTCCTAACACATACCAATACAAATGTGTGTATTCTTATACAAACCACGTTTCCTACCCCACTGAGTATTCTGTAGATCCTGTTCACTAGATTAGTAAATTAATAAAACAGAGCCGTGTTGGCTCCGCCCACCGCAGAGCGCAGCTGCTGCGCTGTGGGATGGGTTAGTTGGCTCCACTGCTATAAACGGTAAGTCTGCGGATTTCTGCTGCAAATATCAACTTGCTGCCATTATGCAACACGTTGTTTTATATTTAAAGTAACTAAAAGCCGAAAAGTAGGTTCAGTGATTCCCCTTGTTCTGCCTGCGACCTTCGGACATAGCGTCAACTAGTGAAACTAAAACAGCGTTTTAGCGTATTATAAGTCCTTAACATCGCTGTCACCATGGGCCAAACTCCTCTAAAGAGTTTAGATACTGTTTTGAAAGTATTTTAAAGTGTTAATAGTGACGAAAATGTGTCTGAATCAGGCTTAGATGCCTTAAAATGTAACGTTAACTAACGCCAGGATATGCAGCAGATCTATAGACTGTTAACTTTATACTGATAAGAAAGCGGTGGCGAAATTAGTGTTTTCATCGTAAACGTTTAACACAAACCAGCCATAAAAGATTGTTTTGAGTGTGAACGACTTGTAAAATTCCCGTTTTCCGAGTGGTGGAGTAACGTTAGCTGGCGCATTGATATAGTCCTGACCTACATATGTCTGCCTTTAACTAGAACACCGTTTGTTGCACCTTATTCATTGGAGTAAATAAACAAACATTAGCCCACAAATAAAACCTATCGCGACCTTTGCCCCGTGGCCATTTGCATGGAAAAACAATAAACTCCCACTCATACTCCCACAGTTACAAAAGTTTTTCTGCTGACTAGACAACTCTGAGTATTTTATCAGGTTGTCACAGAAAAGGGTGTTCGATCCTTAATGTGATTCACACTTTTCCTGCTTGCCCAAAATAAATTAAAGTACTAGGGTCAATCCATGGCATGTCAATCCATACTCCAGTTTATGTCATTGCTTTTTTCATGAATACATCTATTAAATTTGAAATCCTATAGCTCTAATCAAAATATTTGTTTTTGTTCGTGTGCTTGTTAGAAAAAAAGGCTTGAAGAATTGGTTTAGGTACAAAGGTTACTGAAGTTGATATCCCATGATTTGAAATATGTATGGGTCATTTCATACAAACTCATCTAGGTCATGTTATGGATTTTCTCGGGAAACAAAATAATGTAAAAACTTTTAATAAATTCATGAATCCCTGCAAATGCTACTAGTTGATCATTTCAGAAAGTCAGAAAAGTGTTTGAAATAATATATGTATTATAGTAAGGAACAAAGATTTATCTTTAATCCAGACACAAAATAAGATGATATCATCTAGTATGCAACATACCATTACACACGGTATTTAAAATTCAAATTTCCAGAACCCCCAAAAAATCTGTCAATACATATTGCTACTATTGATATATAGTAATAAAAGAAATAAAAAATAAATAAAACTACTGAATTATATATATATATATATATATATATATAGTGATATCTGAGTGCCAGAAATTGATGTTCCACTGCCAGTCACTTTAAAACTGACTTTAAGAAGACGCACAAGTCTTTAATGTTTTTGTTCTGGTTCTCAGTTACAGCTGCCCAGTGAATGAAAAGAACCATTACAGAACCAGGATGTTGTCTCTGGCCAGGTTCGGCCAAACGGGAGCCCGACAAGTTGTGACCAGGACTGGAGGGAGATTTATGAGGGACAAGAGCCTGTTTACCTGTTTACCAGAATGTCAGTTTGTCCCCAGTGTCCGACACATCGGCCCTTCCTTCCCCCGCTCTACCTCATGCAGCCGTTACAGATGCTTCAGTGCCACAGCTGCTCGCTCGAACTCTTCAACGACACCTGCAGCTGACCAGAACACGCCGTCATACAGCTATATTGTTGTTGGAGCAGGGTCGGCGGGCTGCGTCCTGGCCAACCGCCTCACAGAGGATGCCCATGAGTCCGTGCTGTTGCTGGAGGCGGGGCCTAAAGACATGTCGCTTGGTAGCGTACGGCTTTCCTGGAAGATCCACATGCCAGCCGCACTGACCTATAACCTCTGTGATGACAAGTACAGTAGTTTAAAGATTTCTCTCGTCTTTCACTGGTTAAACTGTTAAGGTGTTGACGTAGACAACTTTCCTTTCTTTTACTGACTATCAATTATTACTGCACATTACAGTGTGTGTAAATATAAATGATCTCTGTTACACTTTGTAATCACCTGTCATCTTAAATGGCAACTGTCAGTTCCTATAAATGCACAGAAAGTCAAATATGGATAGGATCTCTCTGAGGATCTTTATTTAAAGGTCAGTTTTTGATACACCACATAGGTTAGGTGGAGCAAAATTCACAAAAAAAATTCATACTGTTTTAATCTCAGAATAAGATAAGATCCAGTGACAAGTGAGTTTCAAAGACATGAAAAGACAAGAATAGTACAAAACAGAGCCTTTCTAGATCGACATTTCAACATTTTAGACCAGGGGTCAACAATCCCTGGTCCTGGAGGCCTGGTGTGGGTGCAGGTTTTTGTTCCAACCAAGCAGTAACTCACCTGATTCTACTAATGAAGTTCTTTCACAATGACTCTAGTGGTTAATTAGTAGAATCAAGTGTGTTGCTGTTTGGTTGGAACAAAAACCTGCACCCACACCGGGCCTCCAGGACCAGGATTGTAATCCTCAATTGCATGAAATATTATATAGACATGGTTTAAAATGTCTTAAATGTTTTTATGACTTAAAATGGCCTAAATCATAGTTATATTTAAGAAATAAATGTGAACATAGTCTCAGGATAGTTCCATGCTATGTAAGTCGATGGAACTCCAATAGATTGTATGCACTATGAATTTTCCATATTTGCATATTGTTGCCATATGGCAATTAACCTATTTTAGCATATTAGAAAAAAAAAAAAAACTTGAAAAAAATGAATTAAATTCCTGTTTAATTTTTTATTTGGTTAAAATGTTCCCAAATTCCGAATTAAAGACAACCTTAGGTTATGAGACGATGATGCTCACGTGTCCTAACTCTTACGCTAACAGGATATCATGGTCATGTGAACTTTAAAAATAAAAGCCCCCTTTTGACACCCAGCTGTAAGGAAAATAGATTTTATATCACTGCTTCTTAGAAAAATGAAGATAAAGTAAGTGTTGCCATATGGCAACATGATGCAATAGAGGGTTAAAGCATTTTTTTAAAATTCCTCTTCAGGTATAACTGGTACTACCACACTTTACCTCAGGCCCACATGGACGACCGGGTGCTGTACTGGCCGAGGGGGCGTGTCTGGGGCGGCTCTTCTTCACTCAACGCCATGGTGTACATCCGTGGCCATGCTGAAGACTACAACCGCTGGCAGAGGGAAGGGGCGGAGGGCTGGGATTACGACCACTGTCTGCCTTATTTCAGGAAAGCTCAGTGCCATGAGCTGGGAGAAGACCGGTACGCGAGTATTCCAGAATGCGTTTCACATCAACAATGGCAGATATTAAGCTGTTGTAATTTTCACTGTTGGGCTGTTGTCACTTTATTAAGTATTAAAGTGTAACAATTAATGTTTTTCCAGGCAAGAAAGTAAACCATTTAGATTTAAAATATGTGGTCAGTTTATCCAAATAAAATAAATATCTTAGGAACAGCTGTGTGCCAACTTACTTTAAATTTCTGCATGTTAGATGCCTAGTGTCTTTTCAAATTAAAGCACAAATTTCACAAACATGAAACACACTGTTGACACACTAGAGTCACCAGTCAATCTACGTTTCTACCCTCACCGATGGTCACAAGCTTTGGGTGGTGACTGAAAGGACAAGATTGCGAATACAAGTGAGATAGAGATTAGAGATAGAGTGAGAAGCTCAAGAATAGCAGTAGAATACGAGAACTTTGCTTTACAAAACACATGCTGTTTCTTTAATATGATTTTATATGCACATGCTCTGACTGGATATTAGTTTGCATTAAAGTTATTTGTATAACTACTTGAACAGTTCTCTTCAGAACAATAGTTTTGCTGGCAATAAAATGATTCATATCTTTATGATATTTGTCATTGAAAGTTAAAAAAAAAATCTTTGTGAAATGCTAAATGTGTGTACTGCAGGTACCGGGGAGGCAGTGGGCCTCTTCATGTGTCCAGAGGGAAAACCAACCATCCCCTTCATGAAGCTTTTATTGAGGCGGGGCAGCAGGCAGGATACCCCTTCACTGACGACATGAACGGATATCAACAGGAAGGCTTGGGTTGGATGGACATGACTATTTATAAAGGTAAGAGGAACAAGGAACTACTAGGGCTGGGTGATAATGTTATGTTAATAAAATAATCTAATTATTCTACTGGCCAGCATCTGCCCAACAACTGACAATATTTATGAGCCTCAGCAACGGGAGATTTCTTCATTCTCTGTTTAGGGGCAGGTGACATTCTCACATAAATGAGAATAGTTGGTCTTCTCTCTGTCTTTCTTTCTCTCTCTCTCTCTCTCTCACTGAAATAAGTGGTTGTGACAGTGGGGACAGGTGGGTTGTTCTGTGGATCTCTACAGATAGAGGGAGTTACTGCATAGCATCAAAAATTCAAGGAAGTACAATGAGCTATGAAATTGCGAAGTTTCTAAATCCAGACTGTGTACATTTCTTTGCTTTTCAGAATGTTTGATGCATGTTTTATATAACCCCGACTGGACTGGTAAACTCTGCCAAAGTCTGATATTTTATAACCCCTCTGTTAAAAATGAAAATATTCCTTGTATGAAATTCTCATCAGAGATTTCAACAAATCTACCCAGAGTGGCCAAACCTACATGATCCCTGTCTCTATTCTGCCAGCAGACGGCTTTCTGTCTGTAGAACCGGATCAAAACAACGCAGCAAAGTCACCTGAGATAAAAGAAAGTCACAAGACTAACAGGCATTGAAAGTTGCGGAGAGACTCTTGAAACTTTTGATTTTAATTTAACACACTTAAATTGTGTGTAAATTAAAATCACACTTCATAGCAGAAGCTGATTTTTTCACTTTTTTTCATAAAGTTTTTATTTCATGTATTTGCTTTCAAATTGGAAGCTTGCTGTATTATAAAATGGTTTGAGCCAGTTCATATTGATTTAGATTTTTATTAAGGGTGCACTTCCATTATATTGAAAATACTGTTGGAGGCAAATCATTACGAAGCCAAATAAATTCTAGAGGGATCGGTGAAATTATTTCTTCTTCTGTCTGTCACCATTGCCTAAAAGGGGAAAAAAAAGTCCCTGCTATTCTTCCTGCTCTTTGGTCATGGAATGTATGTTTGGTCATGGAAATTGTATTAATTGTATTTTGTTCATGAATCTTTTTTCTGGAACTGTGCATTTCCATGAGTGGAACATTTAATATCATCTAAACTTCACTACCTAAATGTGTTCAGGGAAGAGGTGGAGCACAGCCAGCGCCTATCTGAGACCTGTCCTAGGTCGGCCCAACCTGAAGACAGAGGTGCGCTGCCTGACCACTAAGATCCTGTTTGATGGCAACCGAGCTGTGGGCGTGGAATACGTACAGAAAGGACAGAAGAAAAGGGTCAGTAGGATAAACCTTGGTAGATCAAAAAGAGGAAATTACATTGTCAAGATTCTAGTAATGAAAACATTAGTTCTGGGCAAGTTAACTCAATAATTAATTAACATTGACAGTTATTTTAAAATGCCACTGAATATTCCTACTGAAATGGAACCTAGATTCAAGGATCTCAAGTGTATACCCAGAGTTGAAAGGAGTGAGGTGTGGGCCTCACTCCTTAACTAAAGGAACAGATGGTTGTTGCAGAGAAACCTGTTGAAGAGAAAACATCAGCGTCACTAAAGAAAAGTTAACCCTGTTGGCTGCTTCATCTGAGTCTGAAACCTGATTCTGAAAAGGAAGAAAACTTAATTGAGAACAGTGTGTTTTCATACCCACCAGAACACACCATCACTTCAGAGTCTTGTCCATCAGAGTAGTGGTCCATAGATGTACTTAACCTCACCTGCAACATCCATACACCGTGAATGGTTGTTTTCTCTTGCAGAAAACAACCACATGATCAAGACAGGCCTTGATACAGAAGAAGAGAGCTTCTTTATCATCTAATATGCAAATAATCCTGTATATTTTAGCAACTGGCTTCATGCAAAGGAGTAAACGTCAAGTTCTAGGAATTGACAAATTGCACTGAAAGTGTTTTCTGGTTCTTTTTTGAAGGATATTCTCCGGTATAAACATGGACTTTACAGATTAGTCCACAAACAAACAGTATAGCATTAATACCCTGGCAGTGGCAATAATCTTTAATTTGGTATTTGCTTTGTTTGCCTTACAGATATTTTGGCACTTTGTTCATATGATTGTGTATTTAAAATAAAAGTGCGCTATAAACTACTTTTAAATTTATTGTTGGATTTTGCATATAACAATATGATTAAGCGTGATTAATTAGACGAATACCCTGTGATTAATGGCGATTTAAAGAAAATTTTAATTGTTGCCCTAGAAAACATATAATGATTTTTCTTAACTGATCATGTTAACTTCTCAAATGGATAAGCCTTTTGAGTCATCAGACTTTTAAGTGTTTTTTTTTCTCATGTCCTGTTATAGATAGATATTTAAATGATTCACAGACAGGCTCTTCTCTCTCCAGGTGTTTGCAGATAAGGAGGTGATATTGAGTGGAGGGGCCATCAACTCTCCTCACCTTCTCATGCTGTCTGGCGTGGGAAACGCTGATGATCTAAAACAACACGGCATCCCTGTTGTCCAACACTTACCAGGTACCAGGTCTTTCTTTTATGGGCATCTAAGCATTCAAAAAGCCTACATTTCATCTCCAGATGTGGAGATAACTGTTGAGGGAATAATGTTCCAGCTAAAAATATTTTTACAGAATTTTGCTATTTTCTGTTGAAAAACACAGACACATTTTACACAGAGCAAACGATCAAACTTCTTTGTCTCCCTTTCTTCTGTTGTTTCTCAGGTGTTGGCAGTAACCTGCAGGATCATTTGGAGCTGTATGTGCAGCAGCAGTGTATGCAGCCCATCACCCTGTATAAGGCCCAGAAGCCCTTCCACATGATCAAGATAGGCCTTGAGTGGCTGACCCTTTTTACTGGTACAGAACAGCCACCACACATGCATATAACACATAAGTCTCCCATTTGTTCTGAAGAGGTTCTGAATTTCTGTGGGTTGATATCACGGAACACAGTATAGAGTCACAGATTCCTGCATCAACCGTAGGTTGCAGTGAGGGTAGTATTATTTCATCAGATGAGACTAGACAAAATCGAACAATGTTATAAGCCTAACCCAAACTAATAAGAGCATCTGACACAAAATGAAGACTAAAACTAAATTGAAAAATAGCCGACATCAATTCTAGAAAAAAGCTCCTCCTCCAAAATGTAGAAAATAATCTCACTGACAAAACTCTCCATACCAATAACATGTACAAGACTTATCCATTACTCCTGATCCCGACTCCTGGAAACAAAATGTGGGGAACTCTGACAGGAAGTGATCTGGCAGATCCAAAGCTACAACTGAATCAGAGGAAAAGTTTCTTAGAGTTAACAACTTGTGTGACAGGCAGCTCACAGGACAGCAGCTTAATAGTGGTCGTAGTAAGCCAGTCTCAATTTCAACTATAAAGGGAAACTGAGTAGTGGGTGGAATTTTCAACCGACCTACCGATTTTCATTTCTGTTTTACCTAGGCTATGGAGCAACAGCCCACCTGGAGAGTGGAGGGTTCATTCGCAGTCGGCCACATGTCTCACATCCTGACATCCAGTTTCACTTCCTGCCATCTCAGGTTATCGACCATGGACGAATTGCCTCCAAGATAGAGGCATATCAGGTTTGTGTAGCTTGTGTTCATGAAATGGTTTTGCCTATTGCGTGGTTGTTTGTGTGAGTGGAAGTAATAGTGAGGGTGGACAGGGCCGATGACAACCTTGGTTGGGCCCAGGACAAAATACTCTGAATATACTCTGAAGGTCTGGGAACAAAGTACCCTTTGTCCTCCTCCCCACCCCCCGTCAGTGGGCCTGAGGGTGAATATAGGGGTGCTCTGGCTGTTCAACCTTCTGAAACTGTTAACTGATTTATGTATTAGAAATGTGAGGTTGGAGGTTGCAGCTGTGGATTCTTCGGATGAACCACGGGTCGGGTGGCCTATGTGACAAAAAATATTTGAATTAAATTCTGGCAGGTTTGCAGACTATAGCCTTTTCATTTATTCATTCAAACCTTTATTTAAGCCTCAATGGTGGGCAGATGATGTTTTGTAATGCAGTTGCGGATGAAATAATAGGGCATTCACACATCTCTGGTATGGTGTCACTCTCCTACACCGTTTCTCCACTGAAACCATCTCAATATTAGACATAATTGTCTAGATCAGATCATCATGATCATCATGAATATAATGTATTGGTGTTGTAGGTTCATGTTGGACCAATGAGAAGCATCAGCACTGGCTGGATTAAGCTGAAGAGCACCAATCCTCTGGATCACCCTATTATCCAGCCAAACTATCTGTCCACAGGTAAGATCAGACACTGGACTCTCAACATGCAAATCCATCGAAGGTTTTGAGAACTTCCATCTATTTCCCAAGAAAAGACACTTTATAAACCATTGCTAGTCTGTTCATACAGTATGAGATCCATGTAAAGAAAATCTACGTCATTTAAATGGATGGTAGTCATTTGTAAACACTGCTCTTTTTATTATTGTAACTCTGAATAAATATAATTTACATCAAATGTTGAGTGTATCTCAATGCAATGTGAAGAGTTACTATGTCTTCAAATGGAGCCTGGAAAGCATCTGACTAGCATATTACTGAATTTGGCAGAATTTAAAAATCCACATTTTGATTTTTGTCTTCTCTATCCTCTTCTCTCAGAAATTGATGTCTGGGAGTTCAGAGAGAGTGTTAAACTCTCCAGAGAGATTTTTGCCCAAAAGGCCTTTGACCTGTTCCGTGGTCCTGAAGTCCAGCCCGGTCCTATGGTCCAGTCCGACGCTGACATTGATGCTTTTGTCCGCCAAAAGGCTGACAGTGCCTACCACCCGTCCTGCACCTGCAAGATGGGCGCAACTTCTGATCCGATGGCGGTCGTCGACTCGAATACGTGCGTTCTGGGTCTGGAAGGGCTCCGTGTGGTCGACGCCTCCATCATGCCCAGCATCGTCAGCGGAAACCTGAACGCACCAACCATCATGATGGCAGAGAAGGCTGCCGACATCATCAGAAGTCGCCCTCCTCTTGTAGACCCAGGAGTTCCAGTTTACCAACCAACGACACTCGACACGCAGAGATAAGGAGAAGGAAGGAGAAGATGGAGGGAAAACAGCTTGAACTGTTCAGCACATAAGTAAAGGGTATGTGTCAAATTAAATGAGACCATATTCTTGTTAACAGTTAACACTTCCTGTGGCAGCAATACTGGTGGTCCATAATCAGTTATTAGGCAACAGTAAACAATCAAGTTTGTGACTGGAAGGTGATCATTGATCTTAATAATAATAATAGTAATAATGAAGCTCTATGTGATATAAATTAGACTTGTATACAGTTAATTTGAGCATTTGAGACAGTAGTGGGTTTTGTTTGTTTCCTTATACATTTTCACTGATGACTGGGGTTTTATTTTCCATTATATTTTATAATGTATAATAAAACTAAAGTCATAAGTATGTGTAACTTATAATAAATTACACTTAAATTATACTAGTAGTCTTAACTCTGACCAGAAACCAGTTGTTTGCTCAGGTTCACAAACTTACATTGGGCTTTAAACAATTTCACCAACAAATTTACTTTACTTGATTTTACTGTTCTAGTTTCAGACCAGAAACTTTCCTGCCTCATCATTCTATAGTTAGAAATTGTTAGAAATGTGAATTTATTTAGATAGCATTACCCTTTTAAATATGAAGAGTTCAACCAAATGGTGTCGGTTTCAGGGGATTAGCGATGCTTCACTACCACAATAATGCTGACCCATCACCATTGATTGGGACATTAGTGACACTACTAATGTAAAGCATGCACTCGCCTGACCTGAGCTCAGCAAGGTGCTAAGCAGTGGTGAACACCAGTGGGGAATAAATACCTTATGAGCCATTGTGGCACAGTGGAGGCACTGGTTGTGATGCGGAGGGTTGAAGAAAAGTGAGCAGAGTGCATACTCTTCCCCTTATTCATCTCACTCGGGATGTAAAAGCCCCAAGTGGGTCACTCCTGTTTTCTAACACTGTTAACATCGCTAATATAAGCTGTAAGCTCTTATGAACATGGATATACACTACTATGATAGCAATGTTGTTGGCAATCAGAGGAGCTGCCCTCTGGGCTTTTAAGGGTGATTGGGATGAAGAAGGGGCTCATAAGGAATTTCTCACTGGTGTCACCTGTAGCCAGGTTAGCCATGTTAGCTAGCTGGGGACCTTTTTTTAAATACTGAAATTACTTTATTAAAGTAACACAAAACTTACTACGTTCTTCTGCAGCCAATAAAAACTGAGCTTAACCTCTTAAGACGCATTCCCCTTTTTCAGTCTTATTTTCGAAAATAGTATGCCCGACTTGTAAGTAGCACAGTTCCCACATGTCACATGTCTTTAGAAAGACCTGGCTATCAGCTCTCAGATTTGGATGGTCTCATCATTGTAAATATCCATTGGGTCACACTGCTAACCAACAAACCAAAGGTGGTCAAACTTCATAGTTGGTCATCTTGGTTTTCATGCTGCCTATCAATGATTGGTTCGTGCATAGTGTCAATCGACGTTAAACGGCTTTGAGACCATAATTGTTGCCTTATTTTCACATAGAAACCAATGACTGAAGTATTTCCTTAAATAACTTTGCCCCACTCCCCCATACCGCTCTATGTACAGTGTGTCTTAAGAGGTTTAAGCATCTTATAACAACCACAACACAATATTGTGGTTTCTTTGCTGGCATAAAATAACAATAAAACTTAAACTTTCTACTGACATCAATGCAATACCACAGAAGCTCTAAATATTCTCACCACTTTCTGATTCAGATGCTTTTATGTGAATATGAACTAAAACGGTTTATCTTTTTTTAACTGATACTTGTGATGCATCTTTCCAAGTGTGATTCCTTCTTGAAGCTTCTGCTTGAAGTGCCTTGAGATGTGTTTTTTTACTAGGAACTCTTCTCACAGTTATGTACTTTCTAGTTGTCTCCGTACTACTTTGCTGTTTTTCAACTCCAAGACCTGCAATGTAAGGCTTTTGGAATGAGATCTTTACCTTTTGGTCTGATCTGATGCCACTGTAGTTGAGGTCCCTGAACTCAAATCTGAATCTATGGTTCATAAAGCCTCTTTGATCTCTTTTCTCTCGAGGACCCTGATTTCTCTGTTCTTTTTTTGCTAAAGGAAATCAAAAAAGTTTTGGTTCACTGAAAGATGACTACAAAAATGAACGTGTCTGTCCTTTTGGTTGTTTAACACAGCTGAAAATCATCATCTATCAATTTATTTGGTAAAAGAAGTTGATCATCTTCAGAGGAATCCAAGGATGACGGAATATAATCACTTTCAATCATGACTGGATAAAGATTCTGTGGCACAAATCTCCACTTCCTACTCTAGATGCTCCTTCTCTTTTCTGTTCATCTGGATCAGGTGTATAATCTTCTCGATGTCAAATTAGAGGAGCAAAGACACCAGCTTCAGATCATTTTCAATCTTTGCCAAGTCTGATAAATGCTGGTTAAGCTCTGAACTTTCAGAGTAGTGTTGTATCTGTCAGTGTGGCGGGATGATACATCCAGTGTATTTGTCAGCCATGTCCCAGGAAAACAGTGCCAGCTTGGCTTTGAACGCTTCCATGTGTGAGTACAGCTTGTGCATGTAAGCTTCCTTCAGATTGGTCAGTACATCCACCGCAAATGAAAACTCACACAGCCAATCTGGATCTTGTAACTGTGCACACTCATCAGCCTACTGGAAATGTCACCTTCTCTTCTCTCAACTCCCACACACAGCTAAACACCTTCCTCAGACTCGGAAGTCTGTGTGTTCCATTTCCCTCTTACAGCAGCTGAATAAACTGACGATGATTGACCTTTTTGGCATCATGGTCAAGTTACAACACAGATCTGCACAAGAATTCTTGGTGAACAATCCAGTGAAGGAGAATCGATTATTACTGTCCTCTCTTGCCTCAGTATCCTCCGCAGCAACTCAACTTTCCTACCAATGAGGTTGGGAGATCCATCAGTCGTCACCTTGAGCAGTTTAGTACATGGCAGGTTTAGTGTCTCCAGACATCCCGACATATCCTGATCATAGAGGTCAGATTCCCACATCAACTCCATGTTAAGAAATTCTTCCACTATTTCAAACTTGTCAATGATCCCTCGTATGAAAATAAGGAGCTGGGCTGAGCTGATATCTCTGCTCTCATCCAGGGCGATGGAAAAATACATGAAATTAGCTTCCCTCTTTAACTGTTCATCAATCATTTCCACTTGCTGAGACAGGCTGACATTTTCAAACTTAGCTTTAGTCTCAGGGCACAGCATGCTAACCGCCTCTACTGTACAGTCTTTCACCAATTCACCGTCAGAGAACAGCTTGCCGTACTTCTCTAGTACATAGCTCACTTTTGTTACTGGTTCTTGTATGGTCGACTGCTTTGTAAAAATATCCTGCCTTGTGGTTTGATTAGATGACAATTTCATCACCTTTCTCTTCTTGCTCCCATGACAACAGGTTTGTGGCATAATTATTACGCTTCGTCCTATAATGTTATTTTGTATTCCTTGAACACCAAAACAGTCTCTCGGCATATCAAGCATGCTCCCTTTGTTCCAGCATTGGTGACAAAATATTTAGTTGTTCACTCTTGATTAAAAACACGACATTCAGAATCTCTTTAGAGCAGTGTTAGCGTTCATCCTGTTTTTTTTTCCCTTCTGTTTTTTAAAGCAGCGAGCAAGAGTCAGTGAATGGGATAATTCAGTCTAAGATGGCGGGATGGCCCGTGGGCTGTAAGTTGCCCATGTTTGCTCTGGTTCTGCTCCTCTACAGGAGGAGGGAGCCACAGTTTGACATCTCAAAAGGTTCATACTTGACTTCATGATGAGAAGTGAGATGTAAAACAGCAAAGTTTCTAAATTCAGTCTGTGTAACATTTGCCTCTTTCTGTTTTTTTTGCTTTGTTTTTTGTGTTGGATGCATGGGGAAGATTGTATATAACCCCTAGGTCTTATCTAGTGTATAGAAAGCCATGAAAGTGTCTATTGCATGTAAGGGACCTTTTAATACCTTTTTATTCAATTGCTTCAAAGGCTGAAGGAATTCAATATCATGGAGCCTGGAAAGATATGGATGGATTTTTCTCGTTTTCTTCTATATTGTGGATGTTTACATGTCAGTGTAGTGTAATGATACATTGATCCCTTTAAGATGCTGATTGTAAATCAATTCATAATTGATATAAATAGCTTGAAACTGGGTCACAAACTGTCAACAGACTTAATGAAAAAAGTTCTTATAGACAACCAAGACCTTCAATGAAGTCTAATAATATCATGCTTTACACTACACTAAGAAAAGTCTTAGCTCTGATTTATTACAGATATATTTTTTTTTACATTATATGCAGTATTATACAATTTATTGAATGTTGAATCATTGTTAACTGATGAAGGAGTAAGCAAAAGGGAAAATTACTGTGAAAATGATTACAGCCTTTCTGTTTGCATGTTTTTTTCTGTTGCAGCTCATAAACAAACACTAGAAACCGTCCAGACCTTATCCTCATGATTTTATTCAGTGAAAATTCCTCTGCAGATTCATTGTAATTTCAGGCAAATATTTAAGAGATTTTAAACGTACAAAACTGGGATGTTGTTTTTAGTTGGTACAAAATCTAAAGGGTGGCAGTACTTGTTTTAGAAAGTAGACAGCTATATATTTTTTGTAGTTTTCAAACAACAAACGGGTAGAAAGCAGAAATGTTCAAGTTAATTTCTTACTTTTTACAAATACTGTACAGATTTTATACATTGATTTCATTTCATAAACATCTCTAAAGCAGTGGAACATTAAAACAAATATAAAAAAAACTGTCAGTTGCACATACAACAAAGCAAACGTTTTGATAAAACTCTAAATTCTAAAGTTTTTTTGATAGTTGTCCTGTGAATAAAGGGTGGATGATTTGGTTTTATCTGTGTGTGCGATGTGTGTAAAATGAATCAATGATGACCCTGAGTGACTAGTTTATTTTCATATAAAGAGTGTTTTTGATCTGGACTTTAATTAGCAGCAGTAGTAATAGTTATTATCAGTTTCTCCTTTCACTGCACTCAATATTATTGTTGTATAAATGTGTTCTGTAACAAATATACACCAGACAGGAGCTTCTAGAGGAGCTGAGCAAATCACACTTGATCAGATGTCCTGAAAATCAAACCATTTGTGTACATGTGAAATTGTGCACATTTTAACAACTTAAAAATGGCAACAACAAAAAACTCCACATCTGAAATAATATTTGAAGGAGCCCTTTGATTGCACAGATTGACAATGTTGCAAAGATTAAGGGATTTAAAAATTCCCTGCCACGACCCAATGTCTTTTTTTTTTTAAAAAGTTGCCCTGAAGACATTACAGTTGGCAATGGTACAGCATATGTGCAAATAAATCTTGCTTCTGTTCAGCTTTTTTTTTTTTCTTCTTTTTTTTTTTTAAACTACAAGCAGGTTTTATAGTTCTGTCTTCATAGGCAGCAGCTGTTTTGGACCTTTTGTGCACAAACTGGTATTGGAACAAAAAGAAACCCTATAAATAAAAGGCAACAGCTAACATCAATCGGGACAATTGAACTTGGTTTCCCAAGTACTGTACTGTATGTACACCCAGCAAGATACTGAATTAATAGAAGAAAAATAACAAAAATATTTTCTCCCTTTGTTAATGTTTTAAATCTACTGTACAGTACATAGATGGTAATAAACAGCATGTATCTGCCTTTGTGTTCAATATCTCAAAGCTCAAAATATATTTACGCACAGCAGATGTAATTTGTGATTCATGGGAAATAAAGGAGTCAACATTACTTGATGTCAGACTAATAGATTAAACTGGAAAGGAAATTTGAGGATTTCTTATTTTGACAGGAATGCAAATCTTGCAGCAGCGAGTGTCTGAGTGAACCTGTTTCAATGAAATGATCTTATGTTACAATTTTAAGAAACCTTGATAAAAGTTAAGCTTCACTGTGGAAACAGTACTCCTCCATTTCATCCTTTATTTTAAAGGTATTAAACATAATCAAAATAGTTGTTGGTGTGGAGGAGGACGACTTACATTATGTGTCCCTTTGTGTCAGATCAGCGTGCGCTTGAAACCAAAGGATATGCCTGAGGACAAATAAGTTTCATTGATATGCATTTTCTGTTTCAAGTCAAGAAGTGACAAGAGTAATGTTGATCTCTGAAACCCTGAACTCTGAACCCTGAGGCCAGAGAAATTTATCAAAAGTGATGGCTTTGGGTGGCCCTGATCCTCATCTGCACTGAGATTACCTGAAATGAAACTAACAAATGGACACAATCACGAGCAGCAGATGAAACCAGCTTCTTTTATAGCGAATGCTAAAATTGTAAAAAGGGCTATGTGTAATGTTATGGGAAGCAATTTACATATAATAATCCTTGTGTGTGATTAGTTAAAACATAATTTAAAAAATTAGACCCCCATCTACTTTCTCCAGTGACTATTAACAGCCTGTGGATGACTTTTTATGTGAAGAGATCAGGTCGAAGAATGTCCATGATGCTCCTGTGTGCCTGGTCTTTCTGTCGCTATCAATTACAAATTGATAGCGACAAATTCAATGCACACAGCTGAAATATTTTATATATATATAATATATATATATATATATATATTATATATTATTTCTTCAACAAAGGAGCCGAAAACAAGCACCACAGTGACAGCAGAACATGAAGTACTTCTCTTTTTTAAATCCATGATGATTAATTGTCTAAAGGGGAATCCAATACAACTCTTTTAGTGTATGTGTGAGCTACAGCAGAGGAGAGGGACATGCTGCATTTTGCTGGAGCACAGCATGTGTGTATATATATTAAGTGAAAAAGCTTTTGTAATAATCTGGCTCTGCTTGTGTACTTGAGCTGCAACTCAAGTAAAAAAAAAAAAAAAAAAAAACACCACAAGTGTCTTTTGAAGAGGAATTTTTGAAAATTACACATAGCCCTTTTAAAATGACATTTCATATTAATATCAAACCCATCTGAATACACTGCATCTTGGAATCATTGAGCAGCCAAAGACATTTTGCAGCAGGACAAATGTAGCTTTGCAAAGCCAGCTCACACTTTCTGCTTTATTCTTTGAGATCTGCCAAGGCTCAAAAAGCATTTGCCTCAGACGTGTGTGATTTCAAACTGGATGAAGAGATGAAAGACGGTTCTCACCTTCACTGAGATTAGAAATGTAATGGCATGAAAATTTTGTATCACTACTGTCAATAAAATTAGCATGTTACCAATATTGCCATATTGTGAAAATGTGCTGGAAAATCCAATTAATAATCCAAATCTTTATCAATATGATATTCAATACTTTATATTATTCTAGCTATATTTTATATATTGCTGAAAAGACAAATTCAACCAAATAAATGTAGAAGTTACAGTTGTGTTCAATATAATAGCAGTGTGTTTAAAAACGTGAGAAAAGCCAAAATCCTTATAATAATTTTTATCTCAGTGCATTGGGATCTCTGCATTTTATATTTTGAATTATTTTACAGAAAATGAAGAAGCATTAATCTTAGGCTGTTCAAAGAAATGTCAGTGTCTGAGTTTTTCCTTACAAACTCAAATATTTACTGTATAAACTCAAGATTCATTAGGATTTAGCATTTCTGCGAATCACTAATATTTAGTTGTATAACCATGGTTTCTGAGAACTGCTTCACATCCGGGTTGCATGGACTCAACCAACTTCTGGCTCCTCAGGAGTTTTTACAATTCCTCTGAATATCTTGGTTTTGCCATCCCACAAGTTTTTAATGGGATTAAAGTTTGGGGATTGGGTTGACCACTCAAGAACTGTCTTCTTGTTGGTCTGGAACCTGGTCTGTAGTTTGTTTGTGTAACAGTTTAATCAGTTAAAACAGTACAGCAGACTGTAAATTATAAGATCAAATAATCACCTTAATTTTAGGATTTAAAACTCAGAGTGCTGGAGATGTATGGAGCCTAAAAGGAATAATCAAATACTTGGAGACTACACATCTTAGCACTAGCATCAACAACTTCTCAGTGGCTGGGCTCAGTTGATTCTCAGAGGATGTTGAAAAAATTCAATTCACAACAGGCTTTGGGCTGGCTTTGCAAAGCTACCAGGTTACCCTGTTATTAGATCACCATTAATAATAAAAATCTAAAAAAAAAAGAAAAAAACGCCTAAGAAGTGTTCTGCTGATTTTCCAGCAGGCTGGCATATAGGTTGATTCCCTCTGGTTTCAATATTTGCTCAACTCAAGCCGTCCATGATTCTATCCATATCTCCTATGTTACCAGGCACTTTGTTCTCTTATCTCAGGATCTTTTTCCGTATATTCTCTTCTTAATCCAGGATACCGGAGCATAGACGTCCCCTTGATGTGGAACAGTAGCAGAAGTTCAGTCGCAAAAGCATTAATAATCCCATGTAAGCTACTGCTATAGCGACGTGATGCATATCATCTCATCTGTTAGGTCCTCCTCGGCTTTTGTAGCCGCGTACGGCTCCTCATCACTATAGTCACGGATGCTGCGGTCTCTAAGATGCACCGGGGCCTGTGGGTCTGAGCTGATGCTGCCTATTACTCCAGTGCTGCTGCTACCCATACTCCCGTTCAGCAGGTTACTGGCAGCACTCTCCATCTCATCGATGGTCATCTCACAAGCGTCTGCAATCTCATGTTTGGTCACTGATACAAACTTTGGGTCCCGGGCGTATTTCCCCAGGCCCTCAGAGATCAAAACCTGGGAACAACAAGAAATAATTATTAATAAATAGAATAATATCTGAATTGTAAATGAACGGAACTATCTGAAAACTGCTCAAGTAGAAAGAAAACAAAGTCTATTAATTCCAATCTGAATTCATTTTACTGTCAAACATCTTATCATGTGTGTACATTTATAATTTACACTGAGCTGTAGTAATTGGTCAGTTTGTTGTAATTGTGATAATCCAATAATTGCTTTGTTACCATTTGCATTGCATTGCATTTGTTCCAGCTTTAGCTTTTTTGTCAACATTAACACTGGTCAATCTCCATAGACATGGAGAAATGGTGAAATGTTTCTTTCATATGGGTCTGTAGTCTTACTTTAAGGGTCCACATGATTAATAAAACACAACAGAGCCACTGTGTCTTACTCACAGCCTCCACTAGACTGCTGGCACTGCCTCTCTTCTGTAGGAAAGGTGAGTAGCTCTCTGCAGGTAAATGCAAATGTGAAGGAGAGTAGCTGTGGCTCGGAGCTCCATCCTGCCCATCTGTATACCACACACTTCTCTTCGTTGCTACAGGGAGGCTACTGATGCTGCCAGGGCTGCGCCAGTCCACCTAAGTACACACATACACAAAAATCTTACAAACAACACTGCTGTTTAGACATGCAAAATTTAGCAGCAGGGCGTGGCAGAGGTGTGGCTCAGGTCAAAACAGACCTTTTAAAGGCTGTAATTATAACATTTTGTTTCTGTGTGCATGCGTACATATGTGCATATGTGTGTACCTGTTGCTGTACCAGGTGTAGTGGGAGAGCTGGGCTGGATGGAGAGGGAGGAGCGTCATCCTGACTACTTCTTCTACGGAGACACTCAAAGCTGAATGTTGGCCTGTTGGATGCTGAGAAGACACAAAAAATGCTGTTTGCTTAGTGAATAATATAAACTGTAATACTTCATTAAAAGAAAGAGACCTTCTTGCTGTGAGGCAACCCCGCTACCCACTGTACCGCCCTGTCTCCCATAATTTATGCTGGCTGGTAGTGAAGTCTAGACAACGAGTGCTACAATCTATTAGTGTCAGTAGACAGTGGATGGAAGACAATATATTCAGTAAAATATAGAGTATTAGAAAGTATTAGAAATAAAAAAAAACATATATACAGTATATATATACGTATATATATATATATATATATATATATATATATGTGTGTGTGTGTGTGTGTGTGTTTATATATATATATATGTATGTGGAATGAAACATAATAACTTCCAAATTATAATAAAATGCTAAAATATAATGAAACACTTTTTCTGTTGCATCCCACCTGACGGTGACGGTAAAAACCATCTCCTGGGAGACTGCCTGCTGTCTTGGTTGATCAGCTGTTGGTCATCGTCATAGTAACAATCAAGCTGGTGGTCGCTGCTGGAAATCTCGAGGTCAAAGTCTCCCTCTGCATCAAGGCAGTTCTTGTTCATCAACCTGTCAAAAAATGATGATTAAAGTGGACTGATCTGAGGAATTATTTTTTCTGATGTTACTGTATTTGGGACTGATCACCTGAGAAATTCACTATCCAGTGATATAATTACTTTGGGTGGCATGTGCTTGAACTTAACTAAGGCACTAAATGTGCTAAGGCCTGTCCGACTGTACAAATACACATCTATTGCAAGCCTGTCCACCCTGGAAGAGGGATCCCTCCTCTGTTACTCTTCCTGAGGTTTCTTCCACTTTTCGCCCCATTAAAGGGGCTTATTTTGGTGTTAATAACCCCAAAATATGTCATGACAACAGTTTGTTTTCTATTTCTGATCGCCACATTTAATTCAGGTCACTTACAAAATGATGCATAGCATGAGGTGTGGCACGACATCATGGTGCTAACACTAAAATGATATGGTTGCTGTTGCAGTCACAGTACCTGTCCTTTGTGAGCATGATGTTGTCTTTGTGTAAATCCTCCTCACTGTAGAACTCTCCTGAGCCTCGCTCCTCATCGCTGGCCCAACCCCCCAGCTTCTCTCGACGAATGGTGGGGTAGAGTCCTACGCCGCTTTCTGATCTGCATCCAAATGTCAGATACAATCAGCCATAGATTGCAAAGAGTAAATGGTTTTGACAGTTATACAATGGTTGTGATGAAGCTGTTTGTGGACGGTTATTTATGGAATTCAGATTTTATTTGAAAGTAAGAAACTACATTATGACACACCATTACCAAAAACATATTTTGTGAAATTAAGCTCTGTTAAGTGAAAACATCATGCATATACCTAATGTAGGCCTCGTAGTAGCGTGGCCTGGTCCGAGTAGAGAAGGGGTCAGACAGACAGAAGTTTTGGAGGCATGAAAAGATGAAGAGAGGATTGTGTGCAATGAAAAAAAAACAAGAGGAAACATATTCAGATTTTTGGCAGGATACAGATTTGCACATATTTACAAAACGCTTTTTTACATTTCGGTTGGTTTTTGGTTACCTGATGATGATTTATAAAAAGACATTCTTGATTCATAAAAGAATCACCATGTTATAGTAGAGCAAATAAACTGAAAATAATCTGGTTTAAGAGGAAGGAGGAAGTAAGATAATCTACCCATCAACCTGTTATGATGCATTAATAGTTAAAATAAATGTTTCTAAAATCATATTGAACTTTAAGTATGACCTAACCTAAAAGAGAAATACAGAATACACCTTCAATTCTGCTAAGCCCACTGTTAGATAACTGATTGGTTACTGTAGGTATCGACGAGTTTTTATCAGAATCTGAGGAGATGTAAAAGGGGAAAAAAGCATTGTGGCCATTTGACGAGACCATCACAAAGAGGATAATTCATTTTAGTTTATTTTTCTAACTATGAGTAAGTCAAGTCGTGTGTGTAGCAGTTTAAAACAGGAAAGCGCATTTAAATCGACTGACCTTTTGGAGTTTGATTTCAAGGCTGTGTCCTGCACATCTTTGCTTTGAGTAGACACAGATGATCCAGTTTTGGCAGAGGACAGGCGGTCTTGCATAAACAAACACTTCAAACAACAACAGCGCCTCTCATTGTTCATGGAGTGAAGTGAGGGCATGTTGGCATTGTTGAGGTTGGCATTGGAGGGTATTGGTGATTGGTGGCAAGTGTAATTACAGTGAGGGTAATTAGACGGATGAAGGCTGTGATAATGATTATTATACTGGATGGGTGAAGAGTTCATTTCTGTCTTCCCTCCTCTGTTGTTGCTAGTACTCCCACCAGTTTGGGCGGGTTCAGTGGAGGAACTGCAGGAAAATGGCAGGATCTGTAGCGGACGTTGAGTGACAGTAGTTGGGTGAAAGGGGTTCTGTTGATCCGCAGTGAAGTGGTTGGCATGGTTACCAAAGAGGCCACCATTACGCTGCAGAGAGACACCAGAAACCAATGAAGACTAAGTCAAAAACACAATAATTAACATAGAAATCTGCTGAAAATTAAATTCACACAGTTCATAAACAATTCTCCAAAAAAATTAATAAAAGTTCCATTTAGCCGTATTTCATATTCCCACTTCCCTGGGGAAAAACTGGATGTTTAAATAATTCAAAATAATTTTTCATACAAAAAATTGTGGTCCTTGTCAATTGTATAAGTGCACACACACACACAAAAAAAACCATGTTTACCCTGTAGATTTCCTCTTCTTCCTCTCCATTACTTGCATATACTAGTCCCTCATCCTGCAGGTCACATGATATAGCTCGACGAATCTCTGGTCCAATGTCATGCAGCGTGCGCAGGCCGGCCTGAAAAGAAAACAGCTGTAACAAAAACCTTCATAGTGGAGCAAAACAAACTAAACTTCCAGTTCATCTTCATGTTTACTGGTAGATTGGACTAGAAGACCTAAGAAGTCAAGAGGGTTCATATGGTGAAATCGTTTAAGATTAACTTTGTTCCAAATCCATTGAAAGATTTATAGATGAGCAGAAATTTTTCTGAAATGTCATTCCACACATTTTTCACTTACTGTATTTTACTGTATTTAATTGACATCTTACTGTATCTAAGATACATGTTACTGTATTTATTTGACCAGGTTACTGTGTTACTCTGGATAAACGATACAGTGTATCCCTGCCTCTCGTGACCCTAGTGAGGAATAAGCGGGTATAGAAAATGACTGACATGCTATTTCTATTGCCTGGGAATAAGTCCATTGATATTCACTGTGTTGCCATAGTAACAGTACACTTACTTTCTTTGATATAGCTATTGAAATTTAGATTTTAGAAATTTTTGATTTCATGATTACAGAGTTGATATGAGTCCAGAGCCATTCTTCACCAGCATGACACACTGCACTTAACTCACCTGTAGAGCCATGGTGGTGTTCAGCCGCTCCCACAGGGGCCGGCCAACAAGACCTTGCTCTTTGCGCCTTTTGAATTTCCTGAAGTAGTCCTGGATCAGGAAGGTGGCGTAGAACTTCCCCACTGTCACCTCGTCATCTGAGTGAACATACCAGACACATCAAAGCCTCCCAAATCAGCACCAGAGTAGTTAAACACCATGATACCCAAACACAGAAATCATGTATGTATCCATACACACAATTAAAATATCAATAACAAACACGAATCTTACTATCTAAAAGAACACATATTTCCATATTCAAAATAGATCAGAAGTATCACAAGTGTAACCTATCAAAAGAAAAACTATCATAACGGACCACATAACCCTAACCTGCAGATGGTTATATATAAATAGGTATTATCTTGACATTAAAACAACAATAAAACATTTCTAAAGCTGAACTTTAAAAGATCAAACTATGGTGTAGCTGAAACTTGGTACTGGCATTGTTCAAGTTGGTTCAGGTGCTGTGATAACAGACCTGAACAATGTTTCAAAAGTCTGAGTATGTGCACACACAGCAGACAAGACACAAGATAACATCTTCGTCTGCGGCTTCTGTTTTTTCATGTCTGAAAACACACATTCTCTCACAAAAAAAAAAATAAAAATCTTAAACACACCTAACCCTGAGATTCCGATATTAAGATTATAATTAAGTTAATTATATTATTTATTATTAGTTAATTATAGAAATATATGAATACATTAAAAACTAAGGATATTAAACATTTGCTATTAAAGAGACAGAAGAGCAGAGATGCTTCATATCTGTGATTCCAGAAAAACAGTTTTAATTTGTATTTTATTGTTTTCGGACTGTAATATGATTGGTTTATAAACATATTTTGATTGTTTTATTAGGATATTTAAATATTAAAGACTATTAAAAACATCCTTAAAATTATTTTCTAGCCCAAAGAAAGACTGCATTGCCATGTTTCAGCCTAGAACAGACAAACCAAACAGTATAGAAAACTATACACTGTACCTTTAAGTCTTAAACACATGAGCGATAAACTTTTAATGAAACAAAAAATAAAAAATAACAACTAAAATCTAAAATCCACATTTCCCCACACTCTATGATGCAAACCATTTTTTGTTTAGTCTCTTTCCCATTCTTCAGCAAATCTGTTATCTGAGTGAATCAGACCGATGTTTGATAAGCTTCCCTGCTAGACAGACAGCATGTGTTCTCACCACTTCCTCTTTTACTAAATGTGAAGCGTACATAAGGCCTAAGTCATAATAAGAGAGGCAAGTCAGAAAATAAAAATTCTGATCATCTATTTGCTAAGTCTGATCTAAATATATATGTCCACACACATAGAACATATCATTTTATGAAACCTTTTTACAGTGTTCTTATGTGAATAATCTGTTGACACCCACATTGTGGGTGTCAGCTAGAGAAAGAGAAAGGTCCAACTGACATTGAGATTAATGATAACCAAAACTGATGAATCTGACAGAAACTGCTGAAAACAGAAACTGGAGGACTGTGATAAGGGAGGTTTCTGAGAACTGAACATCTCGTCCTGCGTCTCGTTTCTCTGAATGTAGTCTGCAAGCAAAAACAGGATGTGTGCAAATGGTTTAAATTCATGTCTGTCTGCTGTGTATTTCTGTTGCCTCTCTCTCTTTTTCTCCTGAGACATCTCACTGATGATCAGCGATCATCATTTGTCCACATGCGCAGTAGGTCACAACCAGCCAAATCAAGTAGCAATTTCTCTTTATTACCCGTGGGCTGGTGTAAACCGGTCCTTGCAGTGAGATATTGCATCTTTTTTGTTATCAGAACCTGTTTTTTAGTGCATTGGAAAGCAAGAGAACATTGCTTATAAAAAATTGCAAAAAAGCACTGGCAGAGAGATAGGATGAATCACCTTTGTGGTGAAAGAAAGAAAATCTGTGCATCAGTTTTGTTTCTATGACAACGATAGCTCAACAATTTCTACTGATCTCCTCCTTCAAATAGGATTTTCTGTCTTTGTTATGCCGGTTTCTGTCTGACATATCATAAAGCTCAGGATAGACCACATAGTAGAAACTATTACTACTTAAAACTAGTCTTAAAACACAGTTGTATTCCTTGGCTTATGACACAGTATGAGATGTTGCTTCTGTTATGTTGTTTTTAAGTTTTATATTTTTATGATTGTATGGCACTTTGCTCAGTTTCAGCTGTGGTTGTTTTTAAAGTTGAGAAAATAAATGGATGGGTTCTTTATGTTCGCAAAACTGTTTCTTTCCCTCTCAAAACTTTTGCATCCTCTGGCAAACATCTAAGCTGTTCTCATGTATAACATCAGCTTTACAGTGTTGCCTGGCTGCTTCTGTTAAATGACCACTGACCGCCTGCAGGGGGGACCACTTGGTCCAGCAGTTTCATGCTGGTCCTCTTCCAGATCTTCTTGATCACAGCCCTCAGCTCCTCATTGGCTTGCTCCAGGTTACCTTGGTAACAGCAAAAAAAATGTTAGGAATTTTTCTGGGAAAAGTGTCAAGTAGCTGCTGAAATACAAATCAATGATACTACAAACCTTGAGTGGATTAAGTAGAAAACACTAAAGAGATAAAGTAATTAATCTATGGGATTGTTTTTCCTGTCATTCAAATTTGTTGAATAAACAATGACAGAAAATATCCATGGGTCCATGTTAGATTTAATAATAGCTTACATACCCCACTAACTGTAACTATAACACACTTCATACAGTTTCACCCATTGTTTCATGCATTTGTCATGCACTTTATAATCGAGGCAAATCTCAGTGCTCAATCTTAAAAACAGCCTATAGAAAAGGAAAATAATTAAATTAAACAAAACAACACTGAGAAAAACTGTCAGAGTTCTAGAAGGTTCTGAGCCCTTTTTTAAAAGCTTCAACTGTCTGTGGTGCCCTCATGTGGTCAGGGAGGATTTTCCTAGTGCTGTTGATTAATATGGGAATGATAATTGATATATAGTGAGTCAATGGCCAAATATGAAACATATGCTTTATACCACTTATAGCATCAGATTTGTTATTAAGCTGCATGTATGTGTCATATAAAAGAATCTGTAGCATTTCTTAGAATTTCCTCTTAGCCAAAATTAGTCCAGATCTATGGAAGCTGCAGTAAAGTTCTGCTTGATAGTGTAAATTCCCTCTTCTTTACACTCTGTAGAGTAAAGAAGCAAAGACCAAATAGCAACAATCTGTATGAATATGAAAAACAACTTTGAGCATCTCTAATAGATAGAAGGTGTGGATTCACCTTCTGTCTTAATCTTGAGAGCGGTGCGGACCAGAGCAAACAGGGTGGCGTTAAACATGACGGTTCCATCACTGTTCAGGGGCATGTTCATCGCCACCAGACGCTGTGATCACATGGAGAAATGTAGATGTCAATGATGTACAAAAGGTTCTGTACACGTATATTTCCAAAACCCACCTTGCAGGCCACTCTATGAGGGCAGAGCTTGCCGAAGCCCAGTGGAGGCTGGATCCTCCTGAGTAGAGTCACCACATCGAGGTGTTTTATCCTGCCCCTGACAAGACATCCAAAACAAAGATAATATACCACTGAGCACTGCCTTGGACTCCTTTTATCAGTTTAACTGATGATTTGCAAAAACTATCACTCTCTCCGAATAAAATAAAATATGTCTTGAGCACTCACTTGGCTTCAGGGTCATATTCTGACCAGATCCTTTTAAATTCATCCAAGTGATGTGGCCCAAGAATGGACCAATCACGGGTCAGATAGTCAAAGTTATCCATGATGACAGCTACAAACAGGTTGATGATCTGAAACCAGGACATGAAGCACTTTTCAGGACTTTTTGTTTCATTGTATGCAAGAATGTACACGTTCAAGCCTGTGCCTGAAAAATACTACTGCTGATTTCAATGACAGATCTAAAGATTACCAGAAAAGCACATAGCATGTAGAAGCTGATGAAATAGATGATGGCGAAGCCACTGCCGCAGCTTCTTTCCTCTCCAGGGTTGTAGTCTGACTCTGAGTCACACAGCTTTCCTGGCAGACAGGCCAGCATGATCTCCTGCCAGGCCTCGCCTGTAGCACACCTAACATTCAACAACAACCCGGTGCCATTAACACAGCAGCAGAATGACTTAGATTTTATTTGCAAATGAATGTTTGACTATATGAGTTATATTATAACCAGAAATTCAAGTCTCACAAACGCACAGACCTGAAGAGCATCAGGACCGCTTGAGGAAAGGTTTGAAAGTTGTTGTTGCGGTTTATTTGTGTTCCATCCACCATGGCTATTTTCCCAAAAACCTTAAAGTGAACAAAAGTGTCATACAAAGAATCAATCAACCTGCTTTTAGATATGTACCTTCAAAAAATACATGAAGAAGGGGTTCGAAGATGATGCAACATATATCGTGCAGGGTGTATTTTGGGTTTCAGTTGTACTCCAATCACATAACATTTGATTATAAAAACATATTTTACACTTTACCTGCATTCCAATTACAGCATAGATGAAGAACAGCATCGCTATCAGTAGGGCAACATAGGGAAGAGCCTGGGTGAGAAGAAAAGAGTAAGACACTGTTATATAAGCAGTCACCAGATGGTTTCCAACAATCCAGTAATTGCAAAATGGCTCCACAAACATCCGTGCTCTTATACAATTCAAAATTACATAAAAACATAAAAAAGGTTTGGCGAATGTTAGGGGATAGAAAATTAAATCTTTTGATCAGCTATTGACTCATTATGGTCTACCTAGTTCTATGCTTATATGCTTCAAATATATTACTGTGAGGTTGAAACAACATTCTTAACTAAGATGATAATTAAAGTAGATGTAGTAGATGTAGAGAATGTAGAGAGCAGATGGCAAATGATACTCATATTTTGGCTTTATAAAGTGGTATGTGGCTTCTGGAAAATACTATTAGAGAACTGTATAATATTTTTGGTATTTCTATATATAAATGAATAACATGAATGACTGATCGCTGATTTATTTGTTTATTCAAACTGTACCCCATGAATTGATAGTTATGTAATCTGTTAAAATATCTACGATTTTATATTTACTTTTATTTTTCTTATTTATTAGATTAATTCCTGGTTTGACATTAGTTTGTTGCTTTAAGTATCTAAAGCTGTTGCTCTCATGTACATGAGTCATTTTTAACAGCAGGTTTTGTCTTCAGGTTCCTACTTGCAGAGTCTGACATTTAGATAGCAATGCACCCAGATGTCTATGTATTCTGGATTGGGGGATGCAAGACCATAATGTTACTAACTTTTAAATGATGTTTCATTACAGTCATATAACAATGTAACATAATCATAAAATGCTGTCTCATATCTGTGTAGATTCTCACTCATCCAGGTCATTGTAGTCAAGGGGTTTAAAAGTAAGCAACTGGACTTTTTCTTTGAGCTTGAAGACGTTTGACCTTTCATCCGAAAACTGAAGAAGCCTTTCAGATGAAAGGTGAAACGTCTTCAAGCTCAAAGAAAAAGTCCAGTTGCTTACTTTTAACCCCCTTGACATGCTGTCTCATAGTATTACAAACAGATGTGCAGGACTGTTTGTAAAACTGTGTGTTTTTCATTGCAATTCCACTTTCTAAAAAAAGACAAATGGGCTGAATATATTATATATTGGTGAAAATGTTAGAAACTACATATTAATTCTCCAAATGCTCCAAGTGTCTTTTAAAATATAGTGCAGATGTGTGCTGGGAGATCTCACCTGAAAGGACTTGATGAAGGTCCACAGCAGAGTCCTGATGCCCTCCCCTCTGCTCAGCAGTTTGACCAACCGCATCACTCTGAACAGGCGGAAGAAGGTGATGGAGATGCGAGCACTGTCTTCCGAGTTCTGAATTGTAGGAGACGGACCGTGATTAGGGGACGAACAAGCTCAAGATGTAATATCATCAGCACAGATTAATGTTCCATCAGTACTTCACTCATGCACTCATTCATGCATACATGCATTCTTTCAATCATCATGTATGAGCCATGTGTTCAGCTTACAAACAAAATCAAACCAATAGCTATTTAACAATTGTTATGAGAAACATCTTCTAGTTTGTGATCTTTCCGCATCTTTGCAATGACAACAATCATCGTGCATACAGAGTAACAGTGTCTTAAACACCATGCCATGAACACTACATTTAACTCATAAAAAAACAGGCAACTGACACGATCTGCACTCCGAAGACAAACCAAAAGACAAACTGTGATGGACTTTTTACGATACTCAGCAAGATAGATCTCTCACTGACTCTTTATAGCACAATCCCACAAGACCTTTGGCAACAAATGTAAATTCAAAGCTTTACATTGACTATATGCCGTTGGGAATATGATTGCAAACATTCGGGAAGGCTAAATTGAAATGAAGAAACAAAACAAAAGACTGTACAGAATGTTGATTTCTTCTGTCTCATGCCATGCATCAAGACATAACTCGATCTCATCAAAACACAAAGTCAGCTCAATCATGAAACTGAGGCCAAAATCCAAACAAAACAGGCAGATTCAAAACAAGACAAACATTGAGAGTTCAATCACAAACCCTCACACTTTACTGAACGAGTGACACCAGAGGTTCTGACAGAAAGCATCTCAATGTTTTCCTCAGTAAGTGAGCGACATAGAGCAATAACCAAAGGATTGTGATGCTGTGACATTTAAATGATTAGAAATGGAGAATGAGAGACTTTTTCTTACCCCTGGATCCACTATCACCTTGACAACAGGAATGGCTGCTGACTTGAAACCAAAAGCCTATGGTTAAGTTACATAAATCAGCTATACAACACCAAAACTGTTCACAACTGAATGCTGCTGCAACTGTCCTAACACGATATGATTACGTTTCATTCATTCAACATCTAAATACATTCTAAAAAAATCACTCAGAAGCATATCACTTAAAACAAACTCATAGCATGTAGCTGCCACAAACAAGAACATCAGGGTGAACCCTTTCATGCAAAAGCTTTGCCTAATATTCTCAGCACATTCTAACACCAAGCATGAATAAGAATTTCAAGAAAAAGAAGATACCCACATGGTGCTTAATAATAAATAATAATATATATTTTTATCTTATTTCCTCTCGCTCATAATATCCATGCTCTCCTAATATGAGCCATATTTAGTTTATAGATATCATATGTTTGAGTTTATTAATTAAGTTTATCAGTGTGTGCTTTTTATTTCAAACATCCATGCAAAACAAGTGACTGACAGGACAAACATCTTCCTAAAGACAACCCTGCAGTTGACATGGAATCAGCGCTAACAGTCGCAGATTTAAAGAGGTTCAGCACATTACATCACCACATGCAAGATTCTTTTTGCAAGACAATAATAATAAAATGTACTTATGCTCACTGTTATCAGTTATGTTGTAAAAAAAAAAAATCTGATAAAATCATAAAATCTTACACTTTTCATTTGCTCACCAGTAAAGGAGCCAGTGTGTGAGAAAGATTCACTTCATTTTTTTCTCTTTTCTATTCAGTTTAAAAAAATAATAATAATAATATGAAGACAATGACGAAGTTGTTGATAAAAAACAAATAGAACTTTTTAGTTCAGTCAATAGTGGCAGCTGTATGGCACGGGTCTATCGCAGGTGATGGCTGTGTCCAAAACCGGCAACTACCCACCTGTGTGGTAGGCATTATGAGGAATCCACTTCGTAGATTTTCAAGAGGTAGGCGATGTACCCAGATGGTTTACTACATCATATTTTGCAGTGTGCAAGCTAACCACACTGTGATATTTCAGAAGTCACTGGGAGGTTGACCGGTTCAGAGGACGGGCAAGATGGTGGTGCAGTAGTACATCCGAATTGTGCCTTACTGGCTGAATTCCTACATAGAAGCTACTACTGTGGCGTTGAAATAGCATCTACTGGTTGGTAGGTAGTGATACTAAGGTTTCAGACAGAGAAAATCTCTTTTTTTCTTGTGTTTTTCATTATGTTTCAACAATGTCCCTCTTCCCTACTGACGATGTACACGCTAACACACAAACACACACACAAAGAAAACATATAGAGGCTCCTGCTGCTCTGTGGCCTCTGGCTAGTGAGAACCATCCGATGCACAAAAATATGTGTTAATCAACCACTCAAAACCCACCCAAACCACAAACTGCAAACTGCATACTTTACTTACCAATCATGCTTACTAAACAGGCTCAGTGAGCAAAACACTACAGTTTCGTCATGAATGTGTGCTCATTACCCTCTGGACGACCAACAGAAGAAACAAAAAGTGCTAAGCTATATTCTGCTGTTGCTCTGGAGCTTGTTTTCTGTTTTTTTTTTTTTTAACTGTGCCCTTGTGGTGGCGTTTTGCGTTATTTTGGTGAGTATGTATGAGTAAATGACTGACATTTTGTTATAAATGAACAGAACTACTGCCCTCCACAGGTTGAAAGTTGGCTATTGCAAATAATTTTGCTTCTGGTTACAGTGTTATGGTGCATTCGATTGTACTCAGATGCCTTTCGAGCATCAAAGAGTTCTGCTGTGGAAGTACATTACTACTAGAGGAAAAGAGAGAAAGAGAAACCATATGGTGGAAGTATAATAACTTACTGTTTTATCACAGCAACGAGGTGTCAACTCTTGCTGCATTGTATTCTCTTTTACTTGCTTAAACATCTAGTATGTAAAATAGGAAGCCTGCATTAATGCCATCTTGCTCCCTCTGACTCGGGCTGCTTTTGATCCAGCTTGAGTTCCTGAGTCGGAGTTCCGAGTTCAAGGGCCTTTCTTTTGCACTTTTCCAATTAGGAGTTTGGATCTTTCTGAGTTCTGAGTGCAATCGAATGCAGCATTAGTGGTGACATATTCTGTTAGTGCTGATGTTACCAACAAACTCCCCCCACCTCTCCCTCTGCTTTCATGGCTAATGGCATCTAGTTGTGGCTGACCACTGACCAGTAGGACATGTTATGAGCTGCTGCAGCCACCCTGTTGGTGATGTGAGGGTGAAGAAGAGTGAGCAGAGTGCACTGTCTTCACCTTATTCACCTTATCCTGGAGGAAAAAAATCTGTGTGTGTGTGTGTGTGTGTGTGTGTACAGCTTACTGTATGTGTAAGCTCTCGAGTGACTGAGGAGGCACTTCAGCCAAAACTGTGGGGGGTAAATTACTCTTTAAGCGTTGAAGTCAAAAACGAACCAGTGGTTCAGTTTGAATTTGGAGCATTTATTTTAAGGATGAAAAAAGCAAGGTCCTGTAGGTGTGTATGTGTGATAAATTACTACTTACATTGATCTCAGTGATGGCAATGTCAACCACGCTACCCACAACAATTAAGGCATCAAACGTGTTCCATGCATCAGCAAAATAGTTCTGCGAGCACAAGCAACAATGACACACAGAAAAGAAAAAAAGAGACAGACAGACAGACAACAGAGCAGGAAAGAAAAGAAAGAAGAGGTAAAAAATGAGAAAAGCACCGTGAAAGATGAAATAAAAGATGAAAGAAGAGAACATCAAAAGGTTGAGATTTAATCTTTTAAACAGAGTGGAGTCAAATTCTTCTTGCCACTGAGCCTGTTTGAGTATAATATTTTACTTATAAGCACATTTTTAAAAATATCCAACTGACTAACCTCATATATCTTTAATTTTTAAAGTAAGTGTTACTCTCATTGATACGGTAGCAGCCTAAAAGAAATGGCCACCACCACTTAAAGCAAAACAATGTACTAAGATCTAATCTGTGTCAAGTTAGGGCTCAGTGCATATTGTTGAGTTGTAGACGCATATAGCTGATGGAAATGTTTCCAGCCCATGTCTATGGCACCCATCAACCATTAAGTCAGTGGTTCTCAAACTTTTTTGGCTTGTGACCCCACTTTGATGTAACAAAAATCTGGTGACCCCATACATTCAAAACTCAGACAATTTGTTGCTTAAATTAGATTATATTCGATCATGTTGGATTGTTAAACTGTGTCATAAGTAAACATCCATTTTAAACCACATTTAGGCTATTTAGTGTGTATGATTGTGGATGGAGAGAGAATAACTAGGACAAGATTAGTACACAGCATGTGGATTTTATTTTCCCAGTGCAGGATATGACAAAATCTCAAATATGCGAAATATAAGTTCATCTAAGTATTATTATTATTGTTGCCTCTCACCAAAATGAATGACCTTGCTCCATCCCTGTGTTAAGTTCATTTAGTTTTCCATAGATATCTTTTATATGCTGGTCACACAGAAAATTTACAAAATCCTTTTTTTTTCCACATCCACGGAAAATGCCAACATTTCTCAGCCCTCCCTCTTGCCAACTGTCATGCTGTTGTGTGAAAGATCAAATTGTTCAGAGCTCATGTCGCCACATAGTTTTGCAAACAGACATGAATGCAGTGGATGTAGCTTGATGTGGTCGACCCATGTTTATGACCTGCTGTAATGCATCATCCTGCCATAGTGGGAGCCTCTTCTGTGAAAAATCCTGCCATACATTCCCAAGGAATATTCTTTATCGTCATAAAACTGTGAAGGACATTATACACTGCCTTCACAGTCTCATGTTCAGGAAGGGAGACAGACAGTACAAAGTAAACTTGTCATTGTCCTACATGTAATGAATTTTATTTCCCTCTATTGCTGGGGTCTATTTGCAGAACATAGGCTGGGTAATTTCAAAGTCTCCCTGTTCATCTGCTCTGTCTCTTGTCAGTAATTACATTTATCCTACATTTCACTGTTCTATCAGTTTTTTAGCTTCTCCCAGGACACACAGTGTTTATCATTTCATGGCAGCCGGCAATATCGATGTCTCAGCAATGTCATGGCTTCACATGCTTTGCAACTAGTTAGCTCACCTCAAAAGATGTTCATTAAGATGCTTAATTACTGACAGTCACTGCCATTCTAAAGAACACTCATTGTTTATTTAATTTGATAAAATTTTTAAATTAAACAATTTTGGTTTGCCAACATGTTTGTTATTTGTTGTCTCAAAAGGTCTTTTAAGTTTGTTCGGTTTCATACTCTCAGTAGACAGGACGTTACCAAACAGCTGACATTTATGCTTTTCCTTATTGTTTTTGATGATGCTAGTAAATCTATACTGAAGGAAGCTTTTGTCATATTTTCTCTTTCTTCTTGTTTCCCCATTTGTCTTGTTGCAGGGGCTCAGATGGATGACAATATCTTTCAATTCCCTTCTGTTTTTTGTCACATATTTTCTTGCAAACTTCCTGTCACTGTCAGTGTTTATGTATGAGTGGTTTAAAGTGTGGGAACGCATATTACGGTCACACGTGCTGTATAAATGAATGACGTTAGCTTTGAAGCAGGTGAAATACACATACCCTGGGGTCACATGATCTTGTACTTGCTGTAAGAAGAAGAAGAATTTCTTGTAAGAAATGCTGAGCTCATTTTTTATGAGGGGAAGTTAAAACACTGGATACAGTTGTTTTAAATAGTATATGTTTTATTATTATTATTATTATTATTACTATTATTATAATTTTTTTTCTACTTTTTCTTTTTTTATTGATCAATTACTACCCCAAGGTTGAAAACCACTGCAATAAGTCTACACTAGATTCAACAGACCTCCAGAAATTGGATCAAGCCAAACTTAGGATATAATATCAAATTAAGACAAAAGGAATAAATGTGAAGGAAGGAAAAGAGGAGAGTGCCAACAGCAGTGGAAGAGCCAGAAGAGGGAATGACATGTACATACTGACGTCTTTCTACCTGACTGAGTATGATGTCGACTACACTGCCAATCACCACCAGAGCATCGAAGATGTTCCAGGCGTCTCTGATATAGCCCTGAATGTGGCAGCATGTACAGCCAGCAGGAGGAAAAGGGAGGGCAGGAGAGGATGTGGATAAAGGAAAGTATAAGGGTTAAGGTGACAGGAGTAATGGAGGGTGAGGAAAAGGACAAAATGGAAGGGGAGGCACAGTCAATGGGGAAGTAGCCTCCAAAATAAAGGGCATCAAGGGGAACCAGAGGGGAGGTTAAAAGGAAAAAGGTTAAAGGGATAAAAATTTAACACAACCCATTGTTGTGATAAAGTATAAAGGGAGATCTAAAAGTAAACAGTCTGAGCAAAGAGCATTTGGTGCAAGGGACTGAATATTTCAAAGAGCTACTGCAATATGCAATTTTCTTCAAACGAACACTTACTCTGGGTTTGAAGGCGATGAGCTTGAGGATCATCTCTACAGTGAAAACCCCAGTGAAGACCATGTTTAGGATGTCCATGGCATAGTTAAAAAGATGAGACTGGCCATGGTGCTAGAAAGAGACGGGCAGACTAAGCGAAGATATACAACAAACAATATTTTTTCATGGATAATAATTCAATGATCGGTGATTATGTCGGCTGTAAGAGAGTAAGGGTCAGCGAGTAATTAGCCGAACTGGATGAAAAGCACTTACTTGTATGGCCAGACACAGGGTGTTGAGGATGATTAGGACAAACATGACATACTCGAAGCCGGTGGAGTTGACCACATACCAGACCTTGTACTGATACGGGTTTTTGGGGATGTAGCGCCGCAGGGGGCGGGCTTTAAGCGCGTACTCCACACACTGGCGCTGTCAGAGCAGTGAGGTTAGTTGGTGGCAAGAAACAGGCAGAAACACAAAAAAGATGTGAAAGTGCAAAATGTTGCTATGATCTACTAATAATACGTTACATCATACATAAACGTTCACTACTACATCAGGCTGCTCCTACCTGGTTCTTGTCCAGCTCACAGTTCTTGTACTCTTTCTCTCCCTGCTCCTGGAATGTGACAATAACGAAACCAACAAAGATGTTCATCATGAAGAAGGCGATGATGATGATGTAGATGATGAAGAAGATGGAGATTTCAACACGGTAGTTGTAGATGGGACCCATGTTCTCTTTGTTAGAGTCAATGGCCTTGTACAACAGACTGTAAGGAAAGCAAAATGGGGAATTAATATTATCACTTCTGACTCCACATATTGGGCTACTGTTGCTGTTCTTTACATTTTATAAATACAAATGCATTCCTAAGCAGAAACACATGTACAACTTTTACTTTTGATTACTGAAAAACAGACAATAAAGATTTATTTTTTATTTAAACAGAGAGAAAGTGAATATTTAGTCCTGCCAAACTCAAAGCGTTACTCACGTTGGCCATCCTTCAAAAGTGGAGACTGTAAAGAGAGCCATCATGGCCATGAGGACGTTGTCAAAGTTGAAGTCACTGTTGTACCAGATCCTCTCCTTCACCACCGGAGGTGCAGTGTCCCCATTGTTGTAGAGAATGTAGGTACCTCTGTGATTTATAGGTGGAATTTCAATGAGTCTTTTACCTGATGAAATAAAGGGTACTGATTGATTGAGTGACTGAACTTACTTGCACTCTTCTGGGCTAGACTTTGCCTCATCTGTGCAGCGATTAAATTTCCCCTGTGTAAAAACAAAAAAAAAAAAAAACAGAAAGTCAGAGACGCTTTAAATTTGAGAATTTTAATTGCGTACAACTATTGTTATACTGTTTTCCTTTAGAAGAGCCGGTTGATTAGTGAGCCAGAAGAAAGGCCGGCCTTTCACATTGTACCTTAAAGAGCTGCACTCCGATACAAGCAAACATGAACTGCAGCAGCGTTGTAACGATCATGATGTTGCCAATAGTCCTGATGGCCACAAACACACACTGGACCACGTGCTGCAAAAGACAAAGTTATATCGTTCATAGGAGTATTATAAGTAAAGGTGCATGCACAAATATTCTTTAGGACTACACACATATTGCTCATTATTGTGCCATTGTCATTCTGACCTTCAGTCCCTTGGCTCTGTTAATGGCCCTGAGAGGACGGAGGACTCTCAGAACACGGAGAATCTTCACCACTGAGATAGCAGAAGATCTATGAGAGAATAGAATAAGCAGATTCAGCCATTAATTTCAACTGCATTGTTGTTAGACGTTATTATCGCTCACCTTTGTGACATTCAAGGACTATGGATGCCAAATGCTCTATCAACTGACAGCTAACTGCCTCTCATTTATTATAGTTCATGGTTTAAAGCAAATACATTTTTGTTGTGTGACTTTTTTTAAGCTGTTTATTATTTACACTCAGAGGTGGAACAGAATACTGGAGATAACAACCCAACGAAGTTTACATCATTTGAATGTAGTGAATTTAAATTTGCCAAAATACCAACTTAAAACTTTATCAACACTGGTGAAAATGTATGTCAGTGGATCATCAACAAGCCTACAGGTCCAAATTGATTAGAATAGATTTCATCCAAAACAGAAATGCAGGACAGGAATATTGATAATTTGCTGTTGTGGTGTAGCTACAGGAGAGGTGGCCAAATTTGACAAAATATATTATTTTTATATTATTTTAAAATAATATATTATATAATATTTGTGTGTAAAGTTGATATTGTGTTTTGTATTTAAAAAAATCACACATTTTGTATATATATTTTATATATAATTAGTAGGAATTATAGGAATTATAGGAAACCAAAGCCCCATGGATCACTCACTATATCCCTCCAAGCCTGTCGATTGCATGAGGGAAATATGAAAATCTTGAGGACCCACGTCTCT
Organism: Lepturacanthus savala; assembly: GCA_030544235.1. Taxonomy (NCBI): domain Eukaryota; kingdom Metazoa; phylum Chordata; class Actinopteri; order Scombriformes; family Trichiuridae; genus Lepturacanthus; species Lepturacanthus savala. The sequence goes on from CM060480.1 coordinate 19,276,004, forward strand.
CTGCTCTTCTTCCCTCCTCCCTCCCCCTAGTCACTGATGCTACAATAATTTACATAATTTGAGCTCATTAATGATCATTAGGTCTGATCTTAACCAGCAGACTTAAAAAAGAGGCTGATTTTGGACTAATTTTGAATAAGTGGTGTGATAAATGACTTACTGGCTTCTACACATTGGTTTAATTGGTTTCTTACTGGCTAACTGTCAAATTTGTCATTAGACACTGTAGTTATTTGTGTTATCAAAGGGTTTTTATTGGGGGGGTAAACTTTGTGGAAGGGGGTGGTCACGTCCCCTGTCCCCCCTGGATTTCCACCTATGAACGGTCCTAATCCTCTATCATAAATATCCATGACAAATTGATGTAGATCTGAACAATACATATACTTTAATTAGTTTTAGAAGTGTAGGTCAGATGATCAAACCAACAAAATAACTGACTTAACCATCCATCCAGCCCCTTCATTACGGCCCCTTCATGTATCATAACTGCTCGACTGAAACATAAAAGGTAAAAAAAAAAAAAAAAAAACGTACTGAATTCCAAAGGAGACCAGAGACACGCCAACGACAAGCAGGTCTAATAGGTTGAAGTAGTTTCTGCAGAAAGCTCCTTTATGAAGGAATGCTCCAAATGCTGTCATCTGGGCAGAAATGAGAAAACAGTGTCAGCCATAAAATAATAAACATAAGCACTTCAAGTCAGGCTGAAATGGGATTAAAAGACTAAAAAAACTATTTACTGTATCAATTTTGAAAGAATATTCTCTTTGTAATTAAAGATTGTAGTTTAATTTTGTATTTTCTACTTGAAGGTCCTGCATTTCAGAGTTGACTGCATTATGGATTTCATTAGTGTTCATAATAACAATGCATAACAATTTGATTTACAGTTTGATTCTTAAAGTAAAGCTGTAATGTTGATTATGTTGCCAGCAAGGTCAAAAGGCTATATTTTATATACAAACTTATGTAATACTTGTATTATTATGTAAGCAACTGTAGTGTAATGCAATAAGCTTTTTGAGTTTTAAAACTCTAGACAAAAAATTAACTGCCATACACACATAATAGAATCTACTGAGGTCAGTAAAAACATGCATAATTTTGTAAAAGATATGAGGCCCATTATGTCAAAGTCACTACACTAATATCCAGTGCAGATTAAGCCAGGAACCCTCCCATAAAGCTTTTCCATGAAGTACGTTTCATAACACCCTCCTGGTCATTTTGGACTTAAACTGAAAAATGAGGGATTTAACAGGTGCAGGCATGCAACAAACAATGGTTAAGACAGGGGACTGAATTTTAAGAGTAAAAATAATCTTTCCGGAGACGAGGATTTCTTCAAAAAAGTATTTTCAAATGCCCAAATTAAAGAGAGAGGAATATCTGTGTACACTATAAAGTCAGGCATTAAAATTACTAAACTTGATGTTATTTTCAGTTCCACCTCAAGCTCTTTAGTCCTTCAACATCCTTCATATTAAAAAATCCAAAATGATAAAAATGATAGTTGTTCACAATGTGGGTATTTGCTTTTCAAGGATGCTGACAAAGATTGACAAAATGTTTCAAACTGGTCATTTATGGTTAAAAATATGTTTGAAATGAAGAAGGGGAGTGGGCCATGATGGAATAGTGACTGACAGACACAAAATATCCGATGAAAACGCATGACCTCAACAACACAAGCGGTTTAACAAAAGAAGTATAGGGACAAAAATGAGGGGAGGAACGTGTGCAGCAAGCTTGGAAGTGGTGACTTGTTGCTGAGGCAGTTCAGCAGGTTTTATTCTTTACCTTAATAAGGATCTCAAATGTAAACATACTAGTGAAGACATAGTCTGCATAGCCTAGGATCTGAGGAGGCAATCAGAGTGAGATAAGCACGCAGGGTTACTGAAGCTCTACCCAGCACAGCACAGCACACACAGGAAAGTTACCTTCAACAGGATCTCAACAGTAAAGATTGCGGTGAAAGCATAGTCAAAATAACCAAGTATCTGCAAGAATCAATGCATAAGTTCAAGTCATCAAGTTATTCCAGGAAAGCAGCACAATAAATGATCTATGGAATACTTTAAGCTGAAAATACAGGAAGAGTCAATACTAATTAAACAGTGATACCAAGTAAAGTAGAACTGCACTAGGTATTATTTTAATGTAGAAACAAATTCACACACAAGAGAATTGTTTTTGTAACCCAAATAAAACCTAAATATGTTGAAAACAGTGGCAAGTCTGCTCTTATCAAAGAATTCATACTTGCAAATATTTACATTATTTCTGAGTAACGAGTACCAGCAGTAGCATTTTTGATTGCTACCTTGTGATATTCACCTAGTGCAGCTTTTTATATAAATACAGTATGTACACATAATAATAAAACATGTTCATGAGGTATAAGGTACAACAATATAAAGTATAGTCTGCAAACTGTTATCAGAAATTAAAATAGTATCATAATGCTGTCGTCCTTTTATTTTCCACAAAAGCACTCATAACAGTTATGTTGTTTGCGTGTCATTCGCCGATCATGCTTTTCATTGTCAGCTGATCCTTTGAGCTCCAAATAAACCCTCTAAATAAAATATAGTTACGCAGGTTTGCATTTTACTGAGATTCTTTAGCGTCCATAAAAGTAAAGACAAAGTCTAGGAATCAAGTAATACAAGCTGCCGAGGCCAAAAACAATTCTTTCAGTGGAGCTACACCAGCGGAGGAGGTGTTTCGACGGGATGAAACAAAACCTGAGGTCGCTGGATATAGTGAATCCAGCCAAGCTTCGTCTGAAGACTGATGGATGAACATGGGAGTTTGATTCCCAACAGACACTGAGAAATTAGTACTACACAAAAAAGACTTTTGTAAATTAAATGTAAGACTCATTAATACCTTCTAGGGATGTTTTAGCCTTTTTTTTAGTCAATTTAATGCGTTTTAAGTCGGTGTAAATCATGCAGACACCCTCCTTTCAAGACTACAACCACAGTGCTTGTTCACGTACAATATTGCGAGCCGAGAAGTTGCGTATGGGATCCTCAGCAGCAAGAGAGACGGAGCTGAGCATAATGAAGACCAGGATGAGGTTTGTGAAGATCTGATGGTTGATCAGCTTGTGGCAGAACACACGAATCCTACAAAAAAATATATAAAGAGGGACATAGAAACATGGAAAGGGAACAGACAGAAATAAATGTAATAGGCTGTAGTGTGAAAGATGACTAAGTATAGAGGCTATGTATAGGCAAGGAAAAACAGGATTTCCATGATATGGGACCTTTGAGAGTTTGATTTCTGAAAAATTTAACAGGTTGAATTGTATGCGATTGTGCCCTGGTATCAATATCACTACAAATATATGTACGAGACTCACGGGTTAGTGCTGCTGAAGATGAAGAAGGCACTGCCCTCTGGAATGGGCAGAGTCTTTTCTTTAATGCTGAGTTCTGATAGTCTCTGAGGGCGGGGTCCAGGAGGGACTTCTGGGAGGTGTTCAAGTTCCTCATCATCGAACCATACTAAGAAGCAAAATCAAAGTTATTTTGCTCCTTAAACTTGAAAACTTGAATCATCATCAACATCACATTATCTGTGTAATTACAGTATATGACTGATGCTTATTGGAGCCATAAATTTAGAAAACACAATCCAGTGCATTTTATTCCAACATTAATTGATGTCAAGTGTTTAATTTCTAAAGAAGATCTTTTCACAGAAAGTTAAATGTGGAGTGTTAGTATATAACATTCAATTTCAGCATAACCCAGCCTTGTTAAAACTTGAACATGAAAGCAAAGATTGTTTTCTCCCTCATCCTGAGGTTTTCCTGCCCATCTGTATGCTACTATATATGATCTTTAGACTTTTTTTTACGCTAAAGTTGCTCTCAATTAGGTCTGGGCAATATATCAATATTATATATATTTACATGAAACTACATACTGTGTTACAGTTTAAATATTGTAATATCATAATATGGTATGAATGGTGTATGTTCTATTGTAAAGGTTGCATTACATACTTATATTAGAAAAGATGATTAATTAAAAAAATAAACGTAGTTTCTTTGAACTTACCAGACTGTTTTAGCTCTTCTATTTGCCTTTACCCACTTAGTCATTAAAATCCAAATTACTCATGATTATTCATCAAAAATCTAATTGTGTGAATATTTTGTGAGAGCAGGTGGATTATTCATGAGTTTTAGGTGTACTGCATATTTCACAGTTACACAGCTGTTGTTCTGTTGACTGGTTGCTGGGTATAGTGAAGGAGGGCCAAGGAATACTGAGAAATTAGTAAAATAGAAATTAATAACAACCTTCCTTCCTTTTAGTTTTTGTCCATTTTTATTTTTATATGTTATTAAAAAACTGAAATCAACATCAAGCTACGCGTTCAGTGCAGAGCTGTTTTTACCTGGAGAATCAATGGCAGGATACAACTTTCTATCTTCCTCCAATAAGACTGCTTCAGGCACCTAGGAACAGGGATCAGTTTCAATCTAAAAATGCACACTGAGATGAAACTTAAAAAACATACTTTAAGAAAGGTGGTTTGTTACATTCTGCTTGTTACTTTTGGATCAAACCAAACTTCTTTTACCTTGGTCTCTCCATCCATGGCCTCTGTTATTTCAACTCTCTTCCTAATTAAGCTTATTTCCCTGTTTCGGACAGATAAAACAAAAGGCAGTGAGGCAGAGGATCATTTTTCATAGTTCGGAAGTTCTGATGACAAATCTCTAAAAAGAAAAGTAAAATATGAATGAAAACTGAAATGTGAATTATTGAGGTGTTCTTAGCTGTACTTGGCACTATTCTTCCTCTTCTTGGCCTCCTCTTCCTCTTTCTGTGCTGTGTTTAGGCTCTCTGCATCTGCCAGGTTGTCAACAGCAATGGCCAAGAAGACATTCAGCAGGATGTCTGGCCATTGGACTTAAGGAGAAAAAACTGACCAACACAATGAGATCTAATCATGAAAAATCTACTTGCTGATTCAAAGCATGTCTACACCCAGTAGGATACAGTTTCCACAGATGAAGAGGATTATGAAGTAAATACAAACCACCATTCCAGAGGATGCTGGGCCTCCATAAGCCATGATACCATCATACATCACAGTATTCCAGTCTTCTCCTGTCAAAATCTGGTAAATATCATGAATTATAATTATACAATGTAAGTTATTATATTCACTTATTCTGAGGGACCTGATAAAAATCAAAGTGAAAAAAATGGCAGGCCATTGCAGGGCTCTAGAGTAAAAATATATAAATTCATTGGTGCCAAGTATAAAAAGATAGGAACGTTTCGAGGTGCTGCTCCTCATCAGTGTACGGGTTGATTCCTGTTCAGCGATTTGATGGAAGAGCTACAACTTTATTAGATGTACTCTTTTCATCTATATATTCTTCAAATTTTAAAGGATTGGGCAGGTGATGCTACTAATGAAGAGTTTTACATGTTTCAAGGTCTATTAACAGCTTTTGTAAAGTTAACATAAATAACAACAATAATAAAATAATAACTAATGTCAAAACTAGAACAAAATATTTTAACAAAACTAGGCTTTACAAAACAGTAACTAAATAAAACTTTATTCTGTGTTAACAAAACTCAGTCAACTCAGGTCAAATATAAGCCAAGTATTTTGGGTGAATATTTTCCTATATCCACCTGCCAGTTTTAGTACACCCTGCTCACCTGGCCCTGCTAAGTTGATGCACTATTATTACTGGTGTGTTTTAAGCATCATGGGGGTGGAATGGTGGCTAAGGATGCATCTTGATTAGACTTTGACTAACTGTCTCTTGTTGATGGTTTGTTCATTTGTCCTATAAAATCCACTCCTTAAAATGGCATTGAGTTGTTATTACACAAAACTTTTTTTTACCTTTATGAATTTCACCTCTGACAAATGCCCTATATTGCAAAAAAAACTAAGAATAAAACTAAATTAAAACTAAGCACTTTCTCAAAAAAATTCCCTTTCTATTTATAATTAGAACATGTGTAAAATAAGCATTCTTTGTCGTGTTATTTCATACATTGATAGAGTAGAATGATCAGAATAAAACCAAATACTCACCTGAAACACAGTGAGCAGGGCCTGGGGGAAGTTATCAAATGTGCTTCTTTTGGTCACAGTCTCATCAAAGTTGAACTTGCCCCCAAAGAGCTGCATGCCAAGCAGGGAGAAGATGATGATGAAGAGGAAGAGTAAAAGCAACAGAGAGGCAATGGACTTCATGGAGTTGAGCAGTGATGCCACCAGGTTACTAAGTGATGCCCAATGACTGGAAAAAGAACAATATAACAGAATAAGTTGAGTGACAAAGTACACAACTTTGAACCACCAATGCCCCTGCTATCAAATACCCTCAAAAAGATATGTAATTGTAAATACTATTTATTTTTAAAGATTAGAAACATGTTTCCAATCTGTCTTTCCAATCAAAAGTGACTAGTGAGTGACAAAGACAAAAACAACCTGGCCAACCAGAGACATGAAAAGTCATGTTTATTGCACTCAGGAAATAAGTAAATATGTCTGACTGTTTCTCACCGTGTGACTTTGAAGATCCTAAGGAGGCGAACACAGCGGAAAACAGAGATGCCCAGTGGAGACATAATGGCCAGCTCCACCAGGATGGTCTCTATGATGCCTCCACACACCACGAAACAGTCAAAGCGGTTAAACAGAGACACAAAGTAGGCCTGCAGCCCCAGACTGTACATCTTTATCAGCATCTCTAAGGTGAACATTGCTAGAAGAACTTTGTTGGCCACGTCTTGAGAAGAAAAGAGAGGAGAGGGGAGGAAAGGAAAGAAGAGGAGAGAACCACTTACTTACTGAGGAACAAACTGTTCATGATATTATAAAACATCTCATAGTTAAACACGGTTAAGAGAACTATTTTGGTCAAGCCCATGAATTAGCACAAACATGAAAATAACACATTACAACACAGTATACGGTTGGATATATATATATATATATACATACATGTGTATATATTGCATATAGACTCCTCAAAAAAGGTTCATTAGTTTATTAGTTATTTCAGTTGAATATTCCTTCCCTTAATAATACCAACTGGTATTGTATTTTATGTATTTGGAAAGCCTGATTCGTCACCTTTACAAATTGTAAGGAACATGTATTTGTGGAATGAGCAACACAGCTAACCGTGTGGGTAGTGGTCCCAAAAATATGACAAAATCCCCTGCAACGCTCTTCTGTTGGTATTCACTCTTGTTTTGAGCTTCAAGTACTGGCAGCCACTTAATTGACAGCATGTATGTGAATGGTTCGTGAATTTGTGTGTGCTCCAAGTATCAATATGCCTTACTTTTCCCTTCAGGATAAAGCCTTTGCAAATAGGGAAACTGGAAGCTGGTGTTCCACTACACAGAGTGTCAACATGTTTTGCTGTCGGCCCTGGTACCATTCCCAAACTTAGGACCAAGTTCTGTGAGACTGGTGAAGTCAAGGATAGACTGGCCATCCCAGGAGAACATGTGACCAGCCTGGTGACCACCATGAGGAGGAAGAATTCTGCAGGTTAAGTTTCCTTAACCCATAGAAAGAGCAGCATCTGACTGAATGTCATGCAGATTGTGTCAGTTCATCATTGAGGAAGAAAGAGATCCCAGTCCCAATTATCAGGACTGTTGAGCCACAAATGGAGTTCAGCACGACTTGTACCATCCAAGAGATGGGGGTCAAGAGAGACAAGATGGAAGATGTGATCGATAGTAGTTGAGACACCTATGCAGACACTTGAGGAATGGTGCCCAGAGCAAAGTTTCCTTTAGTCTTTTAGGAGATCCAAATCCAACATGACATCTCATCTCACAAGACAGGAATGGACAAGACACTACAATCCAATCTGCCAAGCAACTCAAAACAAGAGTGAATACCAACAGAATAATATTACAGTGGCCGCTACCCACATGGTTAGAGGTGTTGCTCATTCAGCAAATGCACAATCCTTACAAGTTGTTGTGTAATACTACAATACTACTCATATTATTAAAGCTGTTATTTTGACTGAAATAACATTTAAAACTTTTTTGAGGGGTTTTTATATATATATAGATTTCTTATTTATTTATTTTTTTGCATTTTTGTCATACCTAAATGTTTCAGATCAGACAAAACAAGTAAACACAAAATGCAGTTTTTAAAAGAAGGATTTTAGACCACTCATTTTTGCTTGTTGTAATTGTTGTAATTCAACCACATTGGAGGGTTTTTGATTTCACTGTGGTTCCAAAGCTTTAGAAATCGCTTTATAACCTTTTACCGACTGATAGATCTCAATTACTTTCTTTTTCATTTGTTCCTGAATTTCTTTCATGGCATGCTGTTTAGCTTTTGAGGATATTTTGGTCTACTTCACTTTGTCAGGCAGGTCCTACTTAAGTGATTTCTTGATTGAGAACAGAACAACTTTGAGCAGTAATCAGGCCTGGGTGTAGCTAGAGAAATTGAACTCAGGAATCACTGTATCAAACAGGGACACGTAGATTTGGATTTTTTTCCCCTTAATAATAAAAATCTTCATTTAAAAATGTCATTTTATATTCAGTTGTGTAAAATGTGTTAAATTTAAATTTGTTAGAAGATCTGAAACATTTAAGTGTAACAATCAAAAATAAATCAGGAAGGGGGCAAACACTTCTGCACACCACTGTATTTACTGTATATATGTACAGATATGTACGTATATATATGTATGTATGCATGTACTGTATGTATGCATTTATGCATGTATGTATGCTTTACAACCAAACAGAACAGAATGAAGAAAAATAGATACCCTGTACTTCGGTCAGCCAGTCTGGCTGATTGTAGTGCTCAGAGGCAATGGTGAGAGTATTGAGGAACACCAAGATGATGACCAGCCAATAAAATGTCACAGATTTCACGGCTGCACGACACTTCCTGCGACAGAAACGGTTCCACCGCCGCCACTGACGACTGACAAACAAATAGTTCCACATCAGGATCAATTGTCAGCCTATTCAGAAGAGTTTAGTTCCCAAATAACAAAATGTTACTTTTACAGATAGTGGAAAGTTTTATTGAGGTTAACATATTTTGCAATAAACTCTTCTCTCTTTGGACTTGACATTTATACTCATGTTTTATTTCTCACTTATGCAATAATAGTATTAAATGGTATTAAATAAAATAAGGACAGAATCACTATGAATCAAACTGGACAGGAATGGATTATAAAAAAAGACCAGGGGTGGATTTCAAGTGAGCAAACCAGACAAAGCATATGAAACTGTTGAGAAATGAGGGTAAAGACAATATTTGGAAGATCAACAATAAAACAAAACAGACAATGAAGTGACAGTGACAGTGATTTGTTTTTACATGAATAAAATGGATAAAAACACAGATGATTGCATCAGCAAAAATCAGCCATGCACAATGAGCATCATCCATTAAGCGAATGATGAACACACTACCGTATCATGCAAAGGTACTAACCTGCACTTTGACTTAGTAATTTTTTGACTGAGGAGAATAAAACATGAGGTAACTTTTAATAAAGGGCAACAACATCCGTCTTGTTTTACCACGTTTTAACAGTCAAACTGCTTATCAACTGTTATTTACTCATATCTTGGTCAATGTGTTCTTGACAAATTCAAGAAACCTCTTCCTATTAACCCATTGATCATTAGAACATTAGAACTAAATAAAAAAATAAATAAATAAAAATAACTGTCTGACTATTGTGTCTGCAGTGATATGACACTCACCACAATGATCCACAGCAGGGTGATTTGCCTTCTTCTCCATTGTGATCCTCTATATTCACCGACTCTGTCTCACTAGTGGGCATGCTCACTGTCACATCACATACCCAGACACACACAAACACCCACATGCAAAAACAACATAGCAATAATGAGATGATGTGATGCTGAGTTAACAGAAAAGGTTAGTATAATAACAATAGCATTATATATATATATATATATATATATATATATATATATATATATATATATATATATATATATATATATATATATATATATATATATATATATATATATATATATATATATATATATATATATTGACATTCATGCATGTTGGGTTTGACTTGGTTGTAGAATGATAAAATATTGATTTTGAATTCCAATATTATTTGAAGAGTATACAGAAAAGACTGTCAGAAACAAGTTATCTAATCTAATCTGAGAGCCATATATTAGACTGAAACTATTACAGGATTGATTCACCTGCAAAATGAACAAAACTAGTTCTTATAAACATTCATAACACAATAAACTCATATTTGCTGTTGATTAGAATTTTCATCTGAAATTGTATCTTTCATTTCATTTTCACATGGCTTACAGACCAAGCCAAACCACCTGAAAATAAAACGGCCTGTGAAAAATCCAGGTGTCAAATAGAAAATGCCAGGAGGACTTATTTTCAAAGTTTTGCATTAATGAATATTAAATTCAGCTATTTTTTCTTAATTCTACAACATTTTTATTTGCACAGAAAGAGTTTCAATTAAAGTCTGACCCCTGGATCTTACAACCAACTGGTCTGCTCCGTGAAGCCCACAAAATGATGAATTTGAAAGTTTCTGCATAGATCAAGTCACAATGTATACATGCTGTCAGACCTGAGTCAATTCAGACTTTACACATCACATAAAACCAATAAAGGTTTGTTATTTTTGAAAACATTTATCAATTAGTAACAAATTACAGGTATTGCCAGCAAGACAGTTTAACGTGATTATTTAATGATTTTTAATGACTTTAATTCAGTACTGTAACATTGTCGAGTTATTATTATTGTCAAGCTATTTGGTCCAGGTCTGTATGCAGAATTACTTACACAGTCACAGGATTACAACATATAGGATATTAAAAATATATACTGTACATGTATAAAATAATGTCTTTATAAGTGACATGTAGGAAATTCCAAATGACAATGACTGGGTGTGGGATTTTAACACAAAAACTCTTGCTGAAGAAAGGGAATCAGCAATTTTCACATCTGGAGCACATGGTAAATAAGGTATGGCACAAATGATGTGAAATGGACGTGGAATTTGCCTTAGGCGACAAATTTGCACATATTGCGGACCTGGACTGAGCCACTGCAGGCCGGCAGACATGGGCTGAGAGTCCAGAAAATTAAAGTCAGCTGGGTAATTTTAATTCAGGTAGGCAACTTATATTTGGCAGGTAAATTAAATTCAGCCTTCTGAAGAAGAGAGATGGGGAACACACTATAAGTCTGCTGGCTGCTGCTGGAATAATTAACAGATAGTGGACCACCTCAGTGGTCAGACCAGAGAATGCAGGATATCTGACAGCAGGAGGACTTCATTTTTTAAATTATTTTCTTCAATTTTGTTTTTCAACCAGAGGGACTACTGAGAGATTTAATTTAGTCAACCAGCAGACCATAACACCCACACTCCCTCAACTGCTACCAGTGAATTGGAAAGAAAGTCAGTTGGGCTGCCTGCTGTGGTTGTACTTTAATATGAACCAGGTTATTGCTAACATAGACACAGACATGCAAAGCTGGCTTCTGGTAGGAAGAAGGAAAAATCACCTCTGATTATTTGAGGTACAATTAATCATGCTACTATACTTTATTTTGTTTATTTGACACAGACAATGCAGTCAGACATACATACAGCTTGCAGCTCATATGATACATATAGAATTTAAAAATATAGAATTTATAGCTAGTTCTCAATTCCAGTCCCCGGTGATAATAAAAATACTGAAATTGTGTGCACATTTGAAGATGATCAGTTGGTGTTTGGCAGGAATCTAGATAAGAGATGAATCACTTCTGAGGATGTCCCAATGTTTAAGAATGGTGTGTTTCATTTGCAAGGACCACACCATCAACAACACATGTCCGAATGATAGATTGACGATTTCCACCCATGATGGCATGGTGAATTCAGAGGAAACCAAAGAAGGTAAGCAAGAACAAGGCTACTAGAGATTGAGCAATGTGAGGAGTGCTGGGTGGTATAGATGCAAGGAATGTGGTGAGTTGGGACTGGCTATTGGTGTTAGAATCCTTTGAGGTGAGAGAATCCAGGACAGCAGGTTATTGGAGTTTGGAAAAGGAACTGATACTGCAAAGAAACATTTTGATGGTATGCATTTGATAGCCATCATGAAACGGGTGTAGATGAAACCAATCTAGGTAACAAGGTTGGAAAGGTAATTATATGCTGGTCATGAAAGTAACAGAACTAATGGAATGAGAAGGTTGTCCGGGGTATTTAGAAGTTGATTGTCAGTACTGAATATAGAGTAACCGGTATCTGCCTGAGAAGCCAAGATTCTAAACTTCTGGCATTCATCTATGAGCAAGTGTCTACCATTTCAGGCACCTCTAAAACCAACAGAAGTAGCAACATCAATAGTAATGTATCAATCAATAGTAGATGATACAAATAGGCACACCCTTGAGCAATGCTGCCAAGAGCAAACAAAGCAGACAAGGAGAGAGAGGAGTTGACATTTGGTGCAGCATCGGGAAATTGGAGATCAGGAGGCTAATTCTGTTCAGATTCTCACCTGAAGCCTGACATGGATTATGATACAGAGGATGGGTAAAATTGACTTCCTTTGCGATCAAGAATTAATGCACTCCGACTCATTTATGGACACTCCAACCGAAAGTTGGCTCTTGTGATTGCTAAAAGTGGGCAGCAGGGGGGCATGGCAGCCCTGTGCAAGACACTCTAACCAAAGATGGCTGCTGTAATTTCTAAAAGCAGACAACAAGGGGTGCTGGCAGCCAGGTGACAGGCACCCTAACTAAAGTTGGCTGCTGTGATTGCTGAAAGTGGGTAGCGCAAAGAAGGTGAGCAGGAAGATGTGGGAAAGTTGCTAGGACTCACCATAGTCTTGAATGACGAAGACAGAAGATACAAACCACAGAGACTGACGTTAAACTCATAGGATTCACTTGCTTTGTGGATGCTGTCCTCAACATAGTTGCTGGGTTAGTTTGTGTGGGCTCATGGAAACTGTAACCAACGATTCTGGCCAAAGAGCTCATCAATTAACAGGCGACATCTTTGCCAGATGAGGTGTGTGAGGCTATGTTGGAAATCGCACCAAGCTCTATTGTTTTACCGTGGATTTTTCCTTATTGCTCTTCCAGACAGATTTCGGCACCTAACTTGTCCTACAGTTTTAAGAGGCCCCAGGTGAATTATATATCAAAACGTATGTCCTGATTGGGAAAGGTGAGCTATTACTTTTATCTGCAAAATAAACATTTTTCATGATGTAAGTCACGGAAAATTGCATTTCTGAGATAATGACTAGGGCAAGGTCAAAACGTTTTTGTATTGCCAACTGCTGCCTACTGTTCAGGCATACTTTTACCTAGACACTCCATTTAAACCTTAAACCGTAGACACATGTCTTGTATATTAATGTATCATTTCATGTTTTGATAGGTAATATAGTTTTTGATCAATCACCGATCAATGACCATGATCACTTTTGCAGAAAGTTTGAGCTCATATCATCCCATTTTCTGTGGAAAGAAAAGTATTTTTTACCTCTCTAACCCTTTTTTTATTGAAATTAATTAAAAAGATATATAGACAACATATTTTTCATCTGGATAGGTATAGCCTCTGCTTCTCCTTGGAATATAATGTAATCACACACAAAATTAAATACACCATTTTTAACCATTGGGCTGTTCTCAGAAGTGATCTATTTCTTAGATTTCTGCTGAGCACCTACTGAATGTGTATGTATTCTCAGAGATCAGTCAGTGCACTGTTTGCATATCATCCTGCTCTACCGGGTTTTTGTCTCAATCTATCAGTTATATCTATCTATCCTATCTCAAACTCTGACACCAAATAGTTCACACACCCTAGCATGAATGTAAGATTTGCAATTGCAGTAGCAATTACATACATTCTGAAATGCCTGTGTGGGTTAGTGTATGTGGGGCAAACGAAACATCCGAGAAAAAAATTATTTTAATTCTGTATATAACACTTTGAAGGAGTGACATTATTTGTATTGTTTATTAAACTGCCACATTTCTTATAAGCTTTCCCAACCTTTCTAGAGACATTTGGCTGGAGGATTTTCCTCAATCCACCTTATATCTCTTCTACAAACTGTTAATTTCATTCACAGTTAGGTTTTGTTGTCCTACCTCCGCAGTACAATGCAATGCAAAATCTAAATTTGATTTTACATTTTAGTGGATGATGTGGTAGATGTAATTCTGATGATAATGATTATAAAGATCATATAATGATTAATGGTTCCCAACAGAAAGCGTGCAAATACAAAAGCATAAGCATCAAATCACACGCAAGCAAGCGGAGGAACCCTCCAGGACAAAGATGAACTGTCCTTATGAACATGCAGCCCCGGACTCTCACACACACAAACACATTTACCCTGTGTGTCTGTGGACTGAGTGAACCAGCCAAACATTCCTTTCTTCTTCTCAGTGAGGTCAGCTAGCGTGACCCCTTGGTGTTACGAACATGCAGTTCATACAGCCAGACAGCAGAGGAAGCAGTGAGTCAGTACAGCTACAATACAATCTACAATAAGGACACAGCTAGCATAACCAGAGAAGCTGTAAAACAATTATACAGTCACAATCTATTTCCATAACTGACTGAGTACTGAATCCAATCATGGACTATCCTATTCTTCTGCAGAACAATTGATCTATGTTGTATTTGTTATGTTTAATCCCTATGCAGGAGTAAATATAGGTCTGCAGATGGACTGGTGGACCTGTGTGACCTCCATTTTCAACACACTGCATAATCTTGTTTGAATGCGGCCTCAGTTTATAACAGCACAGTATAGGAACAATAAGTATAATATATACATTTAAAAGCAGTCAATAACTCAGAAATGAGGTATAAAAATCTGTCTAGACCAGAGTGTTTGCGAATGTCAAACACAAAATCAGACACAGCTTGGATTTAGAAACTCTTCCTTGACTTCATGATTGTACCTGCAGTAGCTCCCTCTGCCTGTAGAGGTTCCCAACATGGCCCACCTGCCCCCACAGTCACACCCAGTTTGCATCAGTTTTTGAAATTAAAAACAGCGTAACAGCCAATCAAAAGAGAGAACCATGAATATTTATGAGACAGATCAAAAACAAGTTAGTGCTTTGGAGCACTAATTGGAGCTCCAGTGAGGCACTTGAGAGAGCTCTGAAAAACGATATTGGGTTGCGTATTTGTGCTTAAAATTGCAAATATATTGTGTTAGGAGTACCAAAACTTTTAGTAAAACCCGGAAAGTTGCATGATATGGGACCTTTAAAATAATCTGAGTATGGCATGGGTTTTGCCTAACTCACCTTATTGCCTAAATCACGTTATCAAATGACTGGTGTGCATGTAAACACTGGCCATTGTTTGTCAATCAAGGGCACTGACAAGTTCTCTTTTTAACTTGGGTGGTTTGCTCTGTTGTCACTGTATGATTAGCATTTTTCTTACATCACTGGAAAGCTTGTTTATTTCTCTTTACAATGATGCCCATTTGTAATCCATTGTGAAACATTTTTGATATTGACTATTATTTTGAGTTATTTGGGGTATTGGATGATTGAATTCTATTAGTAACAAGGAAACAGACAGTTTGGTAATGTTATGCTTTATTGATTGAACAAATAGTCAGGAGACTCAGTAGAAAGTGGAAGAGCTGTACACAGCCACAACAGCCTGGCATCTCATCTTTATGGTGGTCACCAGGCTTTCATCATTTATTGCTGTGCTGTGGGATGGCATTCCATTCCTAAACCAGGATTCATTGAAAGTCAGCTAATGTAGTTGTGTTGGTCACTCCAGCACCTACAGTATATGCTGCCCAAGCTCATCCCACAAATGTTTAATTGGGTGCTGGCAGGTCATTCCATTTTCTCTACTCCCACATTCTGGAGGTAGTCTGATAACCCTGGTTCTATGCGGGTGAGAGTTGTCATTGTAGAGTAGTGGGTAAGGTGCCAGATTATGGCAATATCAGATGGTGGCTGGCTGCAGAATCACATCCCAATATCCTTCACCATTGAGATTACTTTCAATTATGACAAGCCTTGTTTTGCCAGTGACGGAGATGCTGCCCCACACCGTGATACTGGTTCATAATTGGTGCAACAATCAACATATCATTCCCCCAATTTATATCCATACTTTGACCCTGCCATCCAACTTCTGCAGACAGAATCTGGACTCATCACTAAACATAATATTCCTCCACAAGTTCAGGTTCTGTTGCTGAGAGCAGCTCAAATGAGTTATTGCAGGCTTCCAGAAAGCCTTATAAGCATGGAGATCGTGATGCATGGAGATCGCCTGATCAGAGATCACTCTAAATATCTGGAAGACGGCTTATGGCTCCTCAGTAATGTAAGGGTGATGAAGCAGTCTTCTTGGAAGACCCACTTCATGGTCTCTCTTTGGCATCACCAGTTTCATGGAACTTTTCATGGAACTTCGCCTTCAGCGTCGAGATGGTTTACCCCAAAAAATGCTGCATTTTGCTTCTGGGGAATGGCACTTCAACCTGCTCTATAGCACAGGCCTTATCCAGATCAGATAATCGTGACATGCCTATGTTTGGAGCAGACACCATATGACCACTTCGGTAATGAGCATTACCCAGCAGGGCCCAATTAGGCACACAGGAGGCTTCAAGTGCTGCCAATCATGGTGGGCTCTGCAGAGGGGGAGCAAGCCCCATTAAGATAAAAATGGCTCAATCTAATGTGATAAAGCATAACAATTCTTAGTTTGATTGATTTATAGACTTATTAAAACAGACTTATAAATATTATATTACATTTCTGCCAACTTTCTCATCGGCATTTGATACACTTGTTCATGGAATGCATTTTTTAATCATATTAGAATAGTAACTGTAAAATCTACCTATTTTCTCTGTATATGATATGTTTTCTGTTGTACCTGGTTGTAGTATTCATCTTTACATAGATTGTACTATACTGCAATGCATTGCAAATACTGTGCAGGGTGTGATAGATTCTCTCCTGCACTGCTTTGCTGATTTAGAAGTTGCTCTCAATTATCTGAAGTTGGTTTTAAAACAGACAAAAATAAATTCATGTTCTCCTGAGCCAAACATATACATTTGGATAACATCATGTTCATGTAAGGCTAGCTTAATCAAAATTCAGTTCGCAGTATTTGTTTCTTTGCTGCAGACAGAGAGAAAGCCAAATTTAATTTAATCCAGATGACTCACGGTTGTGACGGCCCTCCCCAGCTCCCTCCTCCTCATTTTCAGGGTCAATGTCCTCAGCCTGAGTGATCCAGTCCAAGTAGCCCTTCAGATCTTCTTCTAACTGCTGCTTCTCACGTAGCTTCTGGAAGTCACCACGGGCCTTGGCTTTTTCTCGCTCTTTGGAAAACTCTCTGCACAGGACAGAACATAATGACAGAATATATATCCAATTATAACAGGCCTCTTTAAACTATTACTCACATTGTGTTCTTGTAATATTTTTATTTGTTCATATTTTTTATGTGGGTGAATTAATTATCTAGGTGTATTACTTCTGCTTGCAATTTCACTTGCCTCCTTCTGGTCTTTAAGAGATGATGTTTGAATTACAATTTTCTTTTCATAAAAGGACAACACATACAAAAAAACACAAGGGAAAATAAATCTAAGCACAATAAACACCTACCCGCTCAACACACCCAAAACCAAGTTAAGAACGAAGAAGGATCCAAAAATGACCAGACTGACAAAGTAGACCCATGGAAGCTCAAAGCCCATTGCGTCGTTCATCTACATAGAAACAAGCAGAAATGGAGAAAAAAATACTATATTAAGTATGGTAACTCCATAATTATGAATATGACTCTCTTTTAAGTTTAACTTTGCAAGTAGATATGGATTCAGTGCTGTTTATCTGTGAATAGACAGGCAGATTTTTGTGTAATTTAGTGATAGGCTGTAGAATTACAAAATTTACACAATGACTGTTTTAGTGCCTATTAATGGCTCCTGTTGGTCAATGAAATGTTAATGGAATGTTAATTAAAAGTAGAAAGATGTTTTCACATTTATCTGCTGAAGGTGTGTTTCTGTGCTCACTGAAATATGATTTTAAGTGGTGGTACTACGAGCAAGATTTTGTGTATCACAAACAATTTGGTGCCAATCCCGCCCCAATATTCAACTTATGGTGTGTATGCACATATGTAAACCTGAAGCCTTAAGTATAAAAATATTGTGAATGGACTTTACAGTGAAGTACAATCAGGGAAAACAAGTAGATGTCGTTTTAAGGATTATAACATGGTTATTACAAACATAGGGGAGGAACTTTAACATTCATGTTTTTCATACATACATTATATATAATAGGTATAACCTCTATGATGTCACCTGTTGATTGGTGGACTTAAATGTGGGTGCCACTATCTGTGTCTCCCATGAAGATATTTGGTCTGGATCAGGGAGGGAGTTCGACATAGTAGACAACACAATGTAGCCCCCTGCTGGAGGGCCACCCGTGACACAAGGCTGTAATAATAATTCTGCATAATTTTAAGCCTTAATAAAATGAAAGAGGTGAGATGTGCCTCGAAGAGCCACAAAGGGCACTGCAAAACAGGATCGTAGACGGGTTCCGTGTAAGCAAGGCAACTTGCACCATCATAAGGCACATAGTCCCTGGTCTCCAAACACTGGCTGTGGAACACATCAAGTGACTAATTGGAGAGCAGTATTGATCTGTGGAGACTGGCTTTCTCAGAAAAACTACATTTCCAGAGTTCATTGCATGTATAGATGACACCTACATCTCACTTAGAGGACCATCTTCGAGCCACGGACTCTTTTAGTAACAGGAAGGGAATGTGCAGTTTTCACCTCCGGGCAATGTGTGACACTGAGCTACTCACAAATGTCTTTTCTACCTTTAATGGTTGCAAGAGTGTTTCCAAAGAAGTCCAATAAAGTACTTCCTTCAAGCCCATCCCCTCCCACTTTATCTTTTCCAGAATTCAGCCTATTCCTGCTTGGCCCATTCAGAGACAATGACCATTTCACGGAGAAGGAAAATGAGTACAACTGGCAGAGCTCTATGTGAGTCAACATAGAGAGGGCCTTTGGACTGCTTAAGTGCTAATGGAAAAGGCTGAAAAAGCCATATGTTCTATTTTTGAATAGACCTGTTAGTGACTTATCCTTTTAAACATCCTGGAAGTAAGTTAAATAACCATTTGGTATTCTCTTTGGGCCTGATCAGAGTAATTTTGATGGTAGATTACCCAGTAGAGAACGTCGGTCCAGCCCTCCATGGTGATGCACTGGAACACAGTGAGCATGGCAAACAAAAAATTGTCGAAGTTGGTAATGCCGTTGTTGGGACCTTGCCAGCCTTCTCTGCAAACCGTACCGTTCATCATACACTGGCGACCATGCCCTGACACTGCACATGGTGTGGCCTCTTCTTCAGCAATGGCACCTAAAAGGTACAGAGATAGATAAATCTACTGCTCTATAGTATCTACTAGCCTCTACTGGATTAAATAAAGGGAAATGTATTGCCAGCATCCATGCCATATTTATGCATTTGAGAGGAGGGCCTCATATCTATGTATACAGCCAAGTGAAAAAGGTAGCTTACTACAGTGGCAATAAGCTTTTTTGTATTTGCTTTGATTATATTGTTTAAGTTGAGATTTACATTAAACATTTTATTTAACTTCTACTATAAAAAGAATGCTGAAAGTGCTTGCACAACAAATGTTATGGCACTTTCATTCATATGGTATTTCAAATAAAATGGTTTTATAGTTGCTTATAACTATATGAATAATCACAATTAAGAAACCTACAATTATTTTGATGATTTTTTTTCAGCTGTATCCGTTAATCTCACTGAGTTTGTACTGAATAAAAGAAACTATTTGTATATATACACCCAGCGGAGAGTGTGGAGATACTGGATACTGGTGAGATCATATCATATCAAGATCAAGTACCTGTGATCCTGATATTAACTTGAACTCGTGTTCAAATGTATATAGGTACAGCAAAATCCTTAGAGGCACAGAGTATAGTAGATACAGAGCAATCATGTTATGTTTCACTTAGGCAACTGTTATTTGTTCCCCTCCTACAACAGCACTACAATAAAGTTTCCTAGCTGACGTGGAGGGCCTAATACTACAGTTCTGTGAATTCTGTGTGATTGTGTTTCTTGCTGAGCGGAGTATCAAATGACAGATTTGTTTGACACTTGAGAGCAGGCAGCTTCTCTCTTGTACGACTATAGACCACAATAAATATAAACCCTAGGGCTTTCGTGTGTATTGTAATCCTCTGTTCACCAGATAAATTTAGTGGCTGAAAGGAGGGCAGAATAAGTGAAGACATAACAAAACAGATCAAATAAAACCCCAAAAATCAAAAACAAAAGTAAACTTCACACTATACCTGTTTGTATCATGTAGCACGTGGCATGCATTTTGCCAATGAATAGCTCCAGGCCGATGATGGCATAGATGATGATGACAAAGAGGACCAACAGAGCAATGTGAAGCAGGGGAACCATGGCTTTAATAATGGAGTTTAAAACCACTTGTAAACCTGCAAACACACAGAGGCCAAAGTCAGGTTAAGACATACTGACATAAAGAAATGTGCATACACACATGCAGAAAATTATTACCCCTCCGTTACTGAAAGAAAAACCCACAAAGGTCATTGAAATACATTTAGATAGAATATTTACTGAAAATTAATACATGAAAATCAAACATTGTTTTTGAATTGTGGATTAAAAAAGTCATAAAAACAATGAAACTGGCCTGGACTAAAGTGATGGCACATTAACTTAATGTTTTAATGCATAACCTTTTGAGGCAATCACTGTAATGCAATCACTTTTCAGCTGGTTCAAAACACAGTGGCTCGTTTACTAACAGGAACTAATAGGAAAGAGCATATCAGCCCCATACTCCAAGCCCTTCATTGGCTTCCCAAGCTTAGAATTAAATTTAAAATCTTACTGCTCACTTATAAAACCATTTATGGTATGGGCCCCTCTTATCTTAAAGATGCTCTGGTCCCGTATCTTCCAAACAGAACACTTCGCTCTCAGAATGCAGGTCTACTGGTAGTTCCACGTGTCCTTAAAAGTACAGTAGGAGCTAGAGCCTTTAGTTACCAAGCCCCTGTTTTACGGAACCAACTCCCAACTGATATTAAAGAGGCCGACACAGTCTGTGCATTTAATGTTAGACTGAAAACATTCCTGTTCCAAAAGGCCTATGCTCAGGGTAGCTAAAGGTAGACTTAAACCCACAGTTCAGTCCAGGCCAGCCCCCTGATGAACCTACTACTACTCCTTCACCTGCCTGGTTGGACCCACCCTTCTGCCCCCACCCTACGGCATCTCTACAGACTGAAACATCTTTACAGACTAATACTTCATCATCAGATGGATGTCTGTCAGTCCTGGTTCATCTATAGCCTGTCCATCCATGGGAGTGGATCTTTCCTTCACTGTGGTTCTCCCCGAGGTTTCTTCTTTCCCACTGGGTTTTGGAGTTTTTCCTTGCAGAGAAGGAGGGTTTAAGGACGGGGGATGTCTGAGTCACTTTGGACTGAATATTGTGAAGCACTATGAGACAACTGTGTTGTAATATTGGGCTATATAAATAAAATTGAATTGAAGTGAATTAATCAAGCTATTTCTGTGACTCTCAATGAGTCTATTGCATTTGGCGATAGGCCTTTTGGCCCACTCCACATGGGCAAACTGCTCCAGTTGTTTCAGGCTTGAAGGGAGCCCTCTCCACTCCGGGGTGAATTAACAAAGAATTGATTGAAAGAAGAATGGAAGAATGGAATCATGAATCAACTTCCATTGTTTGAGCATAGAGGGCTTTTTAGATTTATAATGGTGGTATTGTTTGTAATAAACACAGCTCATATGGATGAAGAGATATTACCACCAATTCTCTGATGACTAATTATTTCATTCCAACTATGTGTGGCTAGTAGTGCTGGTTTTTGTGAATAAGATTTGAGTTTTTGCAATGTGGCTCATTTGCATAGAAAAGTGGAGTTTTCATCCCATTTTACCCAATTTTAACACCTGCAACCAGCGCAGATGCTGAGAGATACAATGATGATGGTGACATATTTCACCCTTTACAAGTGCTTTGTGAATAACAATTTGTATTTTGAAGTTATTTACACAGCATTCCATAACATCAGAAAAAGCCATGCAATCACTTTGTGAATTCATCCTGCATGTTTCAGTTCCTTCCAGAAATGTTCAAAAGGATTAAGATCAGGGCTCATAGAAGGTCACTTGGGTCCAGAATGCCTTGATAGTCTATTATTGTACCCAGCACAGATTCAATGCAGATTCAATGCACCCCACTGCCTGAAGGTGACATAAAATAACCAGTGTCTGTCCAGGCTTCAGAGACATGCCCCTTGAACAGTCACATCACATCAACTTCATAGATGGATCAAGCTCCAAAGGCCCTGTGAATTTCATTAACATGTGGGGTGTGCAGCACTAAAATTGTAATGATGAGGAGACTTCCTGATCGTTTATCAGCACAGGCTGCTTTGAGATCACTGCACTCACAGAAGGAAATTAGCAACAAGTTTGAAACTAACTGTATACACTAATAGGCATTTTCTATACCTGCTTATTGCTTACTAGGGTCACGGGGGTCTGGTTAAAGAGGCAGGGATACACCCCAGAAAGGCCACCAGTTTATTTTTGCACACACACCATTCACTCACACATTCACACCTAAGACTTAGAGTCTCCAATTAACCTGAGCACCCACACAGACACAGGGAGGACATACAAACATGTATATTCCTTGAGCAAGTTCATGAACTTTCATTTCAGATACAGTCTTTGCTTGACACTATGAGGTGTCTTACTGGGTCAGCTAAGCAATTGTTTTTTACAAAGTATTTGATAAATAGATTAAAAAAATTCTGTCAGAGCCCCCTATTTCTCTTCACCTATCCACCAAGAAGTTGTGCAAACATGGGGAAGGTCACTTTTACAGGTAAATCAATACACCACAAAATCTGATACATGATTCACAGCTTTTCATTTACCAAAATAGCTTGTTATTTGTAAATGTGCAGCACACACAAAGGGAACTGATCCAGTTTCTAAAGGGAATGACCTTGTAGACACTGCTGCAAAACCAGCAGCTCCACTCCCACACAGACAGGAGACCATGCAATATGTGTTAATTCAACCAGTTTCGATAATCTGATCAATTTGAATAAATATGCCCCACTGGAAGAGAGGTGCAGATGGATAAAAGGAGGGTCTGTATTGCCAAACACGGTATTTCCTTATATATTGAGATTGATCTTGAACCATACATCAAAATGAGTGATGGTGCTTAAGGCAGAAACACATTGGTACATAAATGGATTTAAATTAGACACAATAATGTTTGTAAGCAATGTATAATCTGTGCTGAGCATAACTCTGATGGCACCAAAAGAAAAATAATTTCTCTCTACTCCACAGGCAGATGGTTCCTTCCAGCAACTGATGATGTACTTCATAGAACAAACACCCTGTTGAGAGCAAGACATTTTGTTTTGTCATAGTAGATACATGGTTTTGGTGGGTGAAAGCGTTCCCCTGCAACAAAAGTGACTCAGTGGAAATAATTGAAGTGTCATATCATACCAGGTCCTGCTGATCTTCCCTACTGTGGTCCTTGTGGTTGAAAGGGGTATTTGAATACACACAACACATCATGCCATCTCATCTAACCAGACCAGGACTGGGCTCCAGCAGCTTCCCAGCTTCCACCAGGCCAGGCCTAAGCTCCAGCCATACTGGCAGAACCAGGGTCTAGCCTCTACCACCAATGACTATTGAACACTTTTCCACAATTTGGTAATTTAGAATTCTATTTACATTATCTCATTCTACTGCATTAATTGGATTTATTGAACTCATCAGAATCATTTGAGGCCCAGGAAAGTTTTATTAGTAGACCAAGCTTTGTGGCAAATGGGTTAGAATGCTCCTGAACTAAAAAGGTCCAGAATTGGTTAGAAACCTTTTAAAGTGTAGTGGTACAAATAATTGAAATTGAGATATCCCTGATGGAATCATTGAATTAGAGGTTTGTCATTTCAACCCTCAACATAATTTCAAAGGGGATGTGTCACAAGCCTTAGGCACACTAAGGCAGTCAACAAATATTCAAAATTCAAATATATATTCATATAGTTTTAAAAGACAGAAAGTCAAAAGTAAAAAGTCCTGTTGGGTACTCGCGGGGTAACTAGTGTAAAGCAGCGACTTACAGACCAGAAAAGTGGATTTTCTAGCGTTTGACATAACTCAACATAGATTTTACAAGTTAAATAAACGTTCACAATATATTGATTCCAGCTAACTTTACATAACATAATGGTAGCTTAATTTAATTTGGCTCCATGCCAACTTAGAGTCACTAGCGTGAATAAGCTAATTGCATTAAAGCATTAAGCTAACGTTACTATCTACATGCCATTATGTAACTGCTGACTTCATTTTTCAGAAGAGTTGTTAAAATATCTCTCTAAGTAGAGAAAGACACCTGCATGCAGAGAGCGTGAAGGTGAGGGTGAGATAGAGAAAAGAAAGTGTGCAATTAAGCGAGCAGGCGAGAATGGTCATTAGTTGATTTACTTGGTTTTGTACAGGTAACACATTATCTAATATGTTTAACCTCAATAAACTACCTATAATAATGGTTATGTCTCTGAATTTTTTTTTTTTTTTTTGAGGGAATCTTTAAACATCATTTTTAAGCAATTTTGACAGCCCCGAGACTCACCTGGTAATAATGATCCAATCACAAGTGGACAATTCTTTGTGCATGGACACACCTAGCTTTAGCCCATTGTCAGCAGGCTTGGGTTACCTGGTTAAAACTTCCTATAATGACATTGAGTCCTAGTTTAAATGTACTTACCTATTTTTAGTGTATCGGAGGCTTAAAGTTCCTCCAACAAAGTTGTGTAAGTTACTCCAACCTAGTTTGAAATTACAAATCACGCTCATACACACCTTCAATTCAGATTTCCATGAGCACAGGGTGTCTTCTTTCAACAGAAAAACATGAAATCAGCAGGATTCATTAATTTCTCCTCTTTTATTGTCTTTATTCAGCACTTAACCTGTAAGATTGTCATGTCCCCAGCTTCTTCTGTTCCATAGATTCAGTTCCACTGTCTTTCTGTGTGTGTGGCTTTTAATTACTGCAGATGATATCCTGGTATGTTGAACTTAGAGCTTCAGCTTCAAAGCTGCCACATTAATAATCAGCTTACTGCACCTACCACCACCTATCATTTAAAAAAAAAAACTGGTTTGCCACATTAAGCCATCAGCCTCTCCCTGTGATGTTTTCTCTTCTTGTTTCTTTGAAGAGGTTTTCCCTTGTATCAGGCAGTAAGTGCTAGCTATTATAAACAGCAGTCTGTCTTGGTGTTGTAGTCCTAAACTTTAAACATGCTGCGATCCAGCAACTACTCAAGAAACCCTGCATTGATTTGTGCTGCAAAATTTTAGGCCCATCTCCAAACTGCCCTACATCTCAAAGATTTTGGAGAAAGTTGTTGATGATCAGCTTAAGTCTGTTCTAGATGAGCATAACATCCATCTTAACAGCTTTTATTTATTAAATTTTTATATGAATAAAGTTGAGTTTGAGTTGAGTTGAAAAAAATGTTTCTTTTGCTACTTTAATTCATGTAATTTGCACACTAAGTGATCTATTTATTCAGTGACGTATACTTGGGACAAGGACAATAGTTAGACTTAAAATTACTTAACACTTAAACACCTAAAAATGGCTAAAGATTTTAGAAAGCTGTGTGTTAACTCACTGGGAACTCCAGAGACAAGGCGAAGGGGTCGTAACACGCGAAAGGCTCGGAGGGCCTTGACATCAAACCCCCCAGGTTTGCCTCCAGACTGGCTGCCAGAGTCAGCATCTTTGGTTATCATCTCCAGAACCACACTGAACAACCTAGATAGTGATATGGGTTGGGAGAGAAAAAGTAAAGCCAGAGGATGCAGAGGTTAAGAAAGCAGGACAGAGAGAGGGAGAAGAAAGCAGTGACGAGTGACATTAAAACAGCAACAAAAATTTAGCCAAAAGTGACTTAAAATGAGCAGAACATTTTCTGGTGGAGAAAGTCCTAGTTTTATCATGTTTTCACTTGTAAACATAAGTATATCTTTGATCTGCTGATCCCTTATGAACCATCCAGACCTCTTAGATGGTCTGGAACAGGTCTGCTCTCGGTCTGTTTCTAGAGTCAGGACTAAACATGGAGAAGCAGTGTTCCGTTTCTATGTCCCACACATCTGGAACAACCTCTCAGAGAACTGCAGCTCTGCTGCAACTCTCACTGTTTCTAAGTCAGGGCTCAAGACTTTTCTGTTTGCTGCTGCGTGTTGCTGGTGTCATTTCTTAACTATTTTCCACTGCATTGTAACTTCTTGTTATTGACACACACTTCACTAGGTCTTACAGTGTAAAGTCATTTCATCACTCCATCCATCACTTGCAACATTTTTTTTCCTTTTCTAAGTGTATTACCCTTTATTGATTAATAAACATACATTTGTCATAAAGATGTTACTGTTTGTTGTTTAACTTAATATATTCTCATTTATTTAGTCCTCTATGACAGTAAACTGTATTTAATCACCTGACAATAAACTTAATATATTCTGATGTATTTTAATCACTGACGGTAAATTGACTATATTATGGTGTCTTTTATCCTCTGTCACAGTAAATTGAATATGTTCGGTGTATTTAGTCCTGCATGTGTGATAGTGAACTGAATATGTTCTTGCGTATAGTGAATGTATATTTATGTTTATAAAATCAGGACATTTTTCATGCTGATTAACAATATGTTAGTTGTGTTCACCTTTAGAAATCCCTCGACCAACCCTGGGATTTCATGTGATATTGAGGTAAAATGCTAACGCAATGTGTGTTTGTGTCTCATATATAAGTATATACACAAAGGACTATAGAGTATTTGTTAAACCTTAGTTTGTGGAAGGAATAAACTCACTGTGTGTCTATGTGTATTTGACTGTGTCATATCTAAAAACTCACCCAACTATGACGATGACAAAGTCTAGCATGTTCCAGCCGTTTCTGACATAGGAGTTTTGGTGCATGACCAGGCCATAGGCAATAATCTTCAGAAATGTCTCTATAGTGAAAATGATCAGGAAGGCATATTCAACTGTTTCCTGTATACAGGGAAAGATAGAATAGAATAAGGAAGGATAGAAAGGGGAGGGAGGGAAAACATAAGATTACTTTCATTCATTACAGTATAATATACTGAAGCAATGATGCAGACACATATAAAGCCCAACATAGACTTAACCTTTTCCTTGGTTACCACAAGAGTTACCATGGCAACTGATTGCTGTTGTTGTCAAAGCCAGCAGAAGAGGATCTTTGATTTGACTTTGATTAAAGACTCAGAAATCCTGCTTATTTACAGTGAGATCAAGTCTTTACCAATAAAACATAAAAGGCACGTTTTTATATTTACATATTTACATTTAGATTTGCCACAGCAACAACAGTGGAACTCCACTTCTGTTGCATTCAATATAATGCCACAGCATAGTACAAAACTTTCACCAAATATCCCCTTGAAGCTGAAATTTGATTTGCTCCTCACCTCTGGAGGACATGCTGTGTTAAAGTGTATTTCACCATACCTTAGGTCTTAGCTCAAAATACAGATTTGTAGAGAGCAAAGTGGCAAAGCAAACAAAGAGGTCTGTCTGCATGGGGGTTTCTGTCTGACAAATCTTATACTTTTAAAGTAGATGATGTCTATTGGTTCATTTACCATACAAATACTTTTAAATTGATGTAATAAATGCTTCTCACTGAAAATATTTATGTATGCTATAATTAGTTAATTACAACAAAGCATGTCTTTAATTACAACATTTGTTTGATGTGGTTATACTGATTTAAAAACATTTTAATAACATTATGAAAAAAGAAAAAAGATGTTTACTCCAATCTGTTATATTATGAAATACAGCTCTACGTTAAATCTACTCTAAGTTAAATCTAAACTCAATAATTCAAGTTAAACCACAGTAGCAGAAGGACAAAGCAGCGCTGCTCGATCTTCAGCTCCTCATCAGTAAAAAAAAACATTGATGTGCACCACATTATTCCAGTAATACTGGTAATACCTAAAACTGTGACATGCCATGCAGGGTTGCAGTAAATAATCCTCTTTAAATGATGACAGACATGAGAGGGAGCAAAGGGATACATTTATCAGATCTAAAATAATTGAATCTCTGGATTGGATGCAATAGATGTCCGACTATATACGTTATATATTTGTGTCATATCCCATTTTCTGGTCAGATCATAAATGTAATATTGGATTGGTCCAGGATTCTTCCATCATTTATATATGTACATATTTTGTAGGGTTTAAAATGTTGGCTACATGGATCTTTGTTTTTTGATTTTGTTCAACAGTCATACTGTAGCATATAGAGAAACTCATTCAAACCCCAAATACATGTAACAATCCTGACTGTCATTCTGAAAGCAAACCA
Source organism: Lepturacanthus savala (assembly GCA_030544235.1). Taxonomy (NCBI): domain Eukaryota; kingdom Metazoa; phylum Chordata; class Actinopteri; order Scombriformes; family Trichiuridae; genus Lepturacanthus; species Lepturacanthus savala. Next base: position 19,304,729 of record CM060480.1, read on the forward strand.
AAAACTCTAAGGTTAAAAGGGCTATATGTTACTTTGTGAAGCAATGCATGTTGTAATGCTGTAATGCAGTGCAATGGGGTAAAAAATGAGACCATCCTTGACATTCTTGGTTGACGATAGCAGCATGTGGAAAGACTTTAACGTGAAGGAGGAAAACTACCCTCAAGAATTTGCAACATTACAGCATGTTTTGCAAACTATTCAGCAGAAATATTCTTGATTTGTAGAAAATTGGGAAAAAGGGTCACTGAGTGATAATCTATAGAGAGGGATGGAAATGATATATTGAAGGTGTAAAAGGAAATAAAAAGTGAAATTAAAGTCAAGTCCCATCTTTTCTCCTTAGAACCTCTAATCAAATGAGAAAAAGCTCCCTAAAATTCCTTTAAAGTAAATTTAAATGTAAATGTAAATAGTTCTTCTACAATGAGGGTATCTATATGCTGCTTTTAAGTGTTAACTGGTGTAAGCCAAGTGGTGTGCCATTACAGAAGCTGAGTGATAAATTGTTATGGTCAACAAGTGCTATGATTCTGAGCTGTTTCTCACTGATAACAGCCTTAAAAGCACACACTTGCCCCCATTCAATTTTACATCCTTGCTGCATCCTCCTGTAGTTTACATAGGCCTGAAATGTCCACTTCTGCGTAGGGAGAAGCGTAAGTATCTGTGTGTGTGTGTGTGTGTGTGTGTCCCAGTCAGGCTGCGACCCATGACTACAGCTGATAATCAACCGGGCTGAAGAATGGTGATTACCGCTGGACAATAGAGATAACAAATGGAGCAGTTACATTATATTATGAGGAGGGATTTACAAGGTTTGGTTATTAATAATACTTAATCATTATCAATAATATTATTTATATAAAAAATGTAAATGTTCCTAAGTATTAATAATAACAGGGTACCACCCTAGTATCAGGGACCAATAACAAATATATAACAAGATATGGGACTAATGGGATAATAATGATGAAAAAAAATAATAAAAAACATTGTAACTGAAATTTAAGTCAAGTCACATATTTTCTCCTTAGACCCGCAAAATCAAAAAGAAAGAGGTCCATAAAACCTATTAAAGTGATAAATAAAATTGAAAAGAACCCTCAGGAAGAACAACAGAGGACACACAGACTTGCAATAGTTCACCTGTGCTTTAAGTGAGACTTTCACCTTTAATTGTTAGGATATACACTTCTAAAACAAGTAAACAGTGTAGGAATTACAAAAGTTTCTCCCACTATGTCTCCCACTTTTTAAGAGACCAAAGGTAATTTGACAAACAATCACATATCAAACTGTCACTTTCATAAAACGTGGTTGCAAATCCTTTCTACTTGAAGTCTGGAACACATAGATATCAACAGATGCTTTTCATCCCTGGTGATGCTCTGCCATTCCTCTACTGCAATTATCTTCACTATCTGTTTGCTCTTGGAGCTTTTTCCTTTCAGTTTTGTCTTCATAAAGTGAAATGCATTCTCAGTTGGATGCAACTGAGTCAGGTGATTGACTTGGTCATTGCATAACATATTAACTTAAACCTTATAAAACCCTTTGGGTGCACAATATGCTTCAGGTCTCTGTCTATCTGCACTGTGAAGTGTCCTCCAATTAGTTCTGGAGCATTTGGCTTAACATGAGCAGATAATATTCCCTGAAACACTTCAGAAGTTATCCTGTTGCTTTTGTCAAACCATCAATAAATGCAAGGAAACCAGTATCATACGCAGCAATACATGCCCATGCCACAACACTACCACCACCATGCCCCACTGATAAAGTGGTTTGTTTTGGATTATGAGCTGTCCTATACTACATGAATTATGTTGATTTGATTCCCCTTTGCTTCAATTGGTCTTTCTGTCATTGTCTGCATTTTTCCTTTAAAGGTGCATGTTCACATAAACACTGTTTATTTGAACACTGTCTGCAAAAAACAAGCATAGTAGTGTACATTATTATCCCAGCAGCCACCACAGCCATAAACAGCCCAGCTAAACTAACTAGCCATGCTATCTGACTGTCTCACTAGCGTAGGTCTTTTTAGTCAAAGTTCCTTAATCTGTGTTACAGTCCAGGTAGTGATTAAAGTCAAATATCTAAGGGGTGGGCCTATATCATCCGAAATCCAGATCATTTATCATTTTCGAAAAATGTTGGCAAAAAGCCAAGCTGAAAACTCAAAACAGACAGTGATCAAGCAAAATTATCATAGTAAATGAATCAAAGTCAGACAATGAACGTAGTAGAGGTATTAATTTTGTTATAGCTATACAATAACTGACATTCTGCAGATGGTGCTGTACTGCTGACATTTTCTTTCTCTTTGTCAGGTATTCATATTTTGTTCTATATGTGTGTGTGTGTGTGTGCACAGTTAAATTGATCAGAGAGCAGGGTCTGCATCACCATCATGCCTGACCTGTCTAACATAATGGATCAGTTGGGAGCACACACCACACACACACACACACACACACAAACACACAAAGCAGACAGAGGTTCACTCGATGTCACTAGCCACAGTAACGATAATTCACGTTGACATAACTTACAGGCTAGCTCAGGCCAGTGTGCATGTGGTGTGTCTATGCATATGTGTGTGTTTGGGCACTAATTCTAATAATGCTAAGAATGCTGGTCATCCCCAGTCCACCGAATAGATACTGCAGCTCCCATAATGTTCTGCCTGTAACCAAGAGTTGTGATGTTGTCAGCCTGAGTCACATGATGTAAACAGGAAGTCATTGGAACTTCTTAAAACTGTGGTGTATCCCAAATTGCATATTTCTTTTAGTACCCTTCTTTGCAGTGCACTCAAATTCAGTGCACTGTGTTGTGTAGTGCACTGAAATCGAGAAGCTATTACAAATCAAACACTGCTGCTGCACAAAATGACTTGACAGCTTCTTCTTCTACTACTTTTTCAAAACAACTGACAGTTGGAGCCCTGATCGCTGACACTCGACAGCTGATAGAAACTAGCATTGTGTTTTACTGTTGTGTTTTTCTTTGTGTTACAATGAGTGTTTTTTCAAACAGCTATCAGCTTCACCTGCCTCGATTATTGCTGCTTCTGATGCCAAGTAACGTCCACTATCTTCTGCTACATACAGTAATTACACAGGTGCCTCTACGTCACTAAAATGGCGGCTGTTGAGGGTGGAAAGTGTGTAACAATCCACACTCAAATATTAGTCGTTTGAGTGCACCAAGTAAGAAAAGCAGAAAAAAACAGAGAGATATAAATGAGTTGCCATAATGGCTGTGATAGCATGTAATTAAACACCATTACCACTTATATGTGTGACTTCCAAATGACAGGCTGTACGATGACACAGAATGCAGTAAAGGGACTAGTTTGCAGCTGAGTTTGCAGTAATGACTACTGTGTACGAATTGACTGCAATCTACAGCAATATATTGATGTGATGATGGTTCCTTCAATGTGTCAAGCTGAGACGCAAATGAAATAGATTTCAAGATGCATAGCATCAAATACACTGGCACTGATGCAGAGCACAAAGCAAAATACAGTGATCGAACATGCTGCATTATGATACATGTGCTCAAACTGTGCATGGATGGACTGATTTACGATGAAACGACAGAGAGGAAACCAGATTTAAAGTTTGACAGCTGGACATGGTTGGCTGATGATGACAGGATCTGACTGATTTAATTACAAGAACCTTATTTGATTCAATTGTCTAAGGATGAGGGATGATGTATTGCTGTACTGACTGTAATAATTTTACATTTTAATACATTTTAAGCTTCTCTGAACATGTTCAACACACACGAGCACAATGTGTAATACTCAGCCATCTGCTCCAAACTAATAGGGGGCAGCATTTCACCTCCTACCACACTCTTTCCCTCTGTGTACTTACTTTCCTGGAGTTATGTCAATGAATTACAATTGTAATACCAATGATGAGATCAACTTGTTGCTCTGTCTTTCAGTAATTCTTCTCCTTATCAGTGAAATATCTTCATTCACAGTGCACATGGAGAGGCAGAGCTGGTAACAGATGGCTCTGTTGCTATGTTCCATTGTCTTGCATTTGCTGTGTGTGTGTGTGTGTGTGTGTGTGTGTGTGTGTGTGTGTGTGTGTGTGTGTGTGTGTGTGTGAGAAAGAGAGAGAGAGAGAGAGAAAGAAGGACTGAACATGATAAACGTTTATGTAAGCAATTGTACTGTGCTGTACTTTTCCAACCTCGTCATGGCCATGAAAAAAAGAATAAAGGGGCAAGGAGCGGTCAAACCAAGTGGATTTTTTGATTTTTAGGGGCAAACTTGGGCACGGTACTGATAGCTCAGTGTGTGTGTCCTTATATAAGCCTCATGTTACAAGCATATCCGTCAGGCTAGTAGTGACCCTAGATACAGAAACCTTAATGATATTACTAGCTGCTGAATGAATAGGATAATTGTAGTGTCCTCAAATATATATAGAAACTTTTCCAAACATTCACTGTTGCCTCATTTCATGACAGTTATGCCTGTTTAAGTGGTAAATATATAGAGAACCAACTGACACTGAGGGAGAGGTGGTAATACAGGATAGGACGGGCCAGGGTTAGTCACTAACATGCAATAGATAGAGTTCTGTGACATCATGTCAACACTGTTATTTCTCCATATACTGTTAATAGATAAGGGGCGACACGGTGGAGCAGGGGTTAGCGCTGTTCCCTCACAGCAAGAAGGTCACAGGTTCAAGACCTCCTTGGTCTTGGGTCTGGGACCTTTCTGTGTGGAGTTTGCATGTTCTCCCCGTGTCTGCATGGGTTTTCACCGGGTACTCCGGCTTCCTCCCACAGTCCAAAAACATGCTGAGGTTAATTGGAGACTCTAAATTGCCCGTAGGTGTGAGTGAATGGTGTGTGTGCCCCACGATTGGCTGGCGACCATCTGGGGTGTATCCCTGCCTCTCGCCGTAACGCGCTGGGATAGGCTCCAGCAGACCCCTGCAACCCTAATGAGGAATAAGCAGGTATAGAAAATGACTGACTGACTGTTAATAGATATAGTTCATTTTTCAATGACTTAAACTTAGATCATTGCTAAATCTTATACATTGCACCTTTAACAGAAGAATAGGGTCTCCTTTGCCCAACTCTCCATCTCAAGTGGTTTTATTACGGATGCTTCAATGGACTCTCATTTATTTTTACCTCTCCTGTCTATTTATTCTCTATTTGACTTTGAGTCATTTCCGAACAATATGGTGAATGTGGTTTGTCAGAAAAGACAAATTCCCATGACCCTGCAAGAGCAACATACAAACAAGGTCACATTAAAATAATCAAAAACATCCTAATTTTCTATCTGTTAAAACCTGGTTTAATCAGGAATTTGGTGAGTTTTATGATAGATAGTACAGGACCAAAGGACATAAAAATGAATGAATGGCACAGAGAATTTAAACATGAATCGGATGTTCCATAGAGCAGCTGCTTTTATTGTTTTACAAAATTTTTCTAATAATAGTTCCAAAAAGTTTTAATATTCATCATTTAAAGTGATAAGTGATGTAAAGGGATTGTTAACTTACCACCTTCTCAATGCTACCGCCTTTTAAATACTTGCAGGTAGAGAAGAAACAAATAAAGGTAGACTATCAATGAGTAGAAAAACACAAAGATGTGATCTATATAATCTCACGCGTTGTCATCCTTCTCCACAGCATGTCTGCTCCACTCCCTTTTTGGTATCTTCAACCCTCTGTCAGCCTCTCTTTCCTTTTCCCTCCATTAGTGTCTATTTCCTTCCCTTTCCTCGCATCTCCAAAAATAGAGGCCAGTCCCGTGATATCACGATAGATAGAGATGAAATCAGATATGAATACAGATGAGAACACTGTAATTAGAACTTGATAATTATTAAACAGTTTTTCTTGCCTGAGCATGCATTTTAGGTTATATGGTTATATTACTTTTGAAGACATGTGTTTTACTTTTACATCTCAATGAGTCAAACTTCATGCATTCCTTTTCTTTTTACCTGCATTCCATTTCTCAAATATGTCAGTGGAGAACATGAAGAGCCAATTGCTCAATCTTAGGCTGTATCCACACTACTACGTCTGTTCTGAGCCCTGCTGCTAATGTATACAATTGAAAACACTGCTGACTCTGTTTTCAGTTTGAAAAGTCAGGTGTTGCACTGTAGCATGGACAGCACAAACAGAGACTGTTGTATAAAGATGACACAATACACACTTTGTGATTGGATCTCTATCTGTCTCAATGTGTCCTTCCCTGATTCACCATTCCCATGCTGCATTGCAAAAAGTCATGTGTGTGTCATCAGTCTACATGCATAAGCAACCAATAATTCAATTAGCAGTGGAGTGAATTTAAACAGGTTAATAACAGATAAAGATCAGGTATAATTCATATCATATATTCAGAATGAGAAGGAGAAATAAGAATTATATGTATTCACATCCTCCTTTATTCATCCTTTCATACTCCTGTCCTTTCTCCAGCTCTAATTTCACCTATGAATCCATCTCTATGCTTTAATTCCTGTCCCTATTTTCCCCTCTCATCCATGTCACCTCCAGTATTAACCTCTCCTCTTCTCCCTCCTTCCATCATCCATTTTTCTCCTGCTCTTATCACCTTGTTCTATTCACTCTCATGTCCCCTACTTGTCAACAGCGTGCCCTCTTGACCACCCTCTCGTCCGCTTGGCTCTCACTCTCAATTTCCTGCTCCTCTCTCCTTCCTCTCATTCTGTCTTTTTTCTTCTCTTCTCTCATGTTCTTTCTGTCTCTTATTGAGAGCCCTGCGTACTCCACAAGTCTCCATGGCCACAGTTGTCATGGCAGCAGGCTGTGCTGTATATGTAAAACAAGGTGAGGTAGCAAAACAGTGAATATAAACTCCCAGCTGGGTTAAATACATATACAGTCATGAAAACTTAAAGCTGGGAACGCCACCATGCTTACAATATGAATCCAATATGAATATATCCCCATGAAAATTTGTGTTTCAGACATTTAATTTATTCTTGTGAATTTTTACACAGTTTGTGCTTTTTATGCATCAATTTCAAAGGCCTCTGTTCCTATCAATATGAGATAAGAGTCAATCACAGTTACGTCAGTTATTTTAAGGAATAAAACATTACACCATAGAATAGATACTATAGATATTCTATTCTATTTTGCTGACTGAAAAGCTCATCAGAACGACTATTATAACTTATAGCATAACTGTCTTGGAGATTACACTTTAGTATTATAATATTTTGGTTACCAATCACATATCAATTAAAACCAATTAATTATCAATCAATTAATTAATACCATTAATTGTTGCCCACAACATTTGTAGAGATTTTGGTTATTTTTATACGTTTCAAAGTCAGTGCATCAGTTTGGTACACGTTGAGACACACAATGTACATTTTGAGAGACCTTATAAAACATTTTAACATTATATATAAGTTTTTTTACTTTCTCATCTTGCCAAACATTATTTGTCACTGGCCAGAATGCTTAAGGAGAAAACTGTTCAATGCTATAAAGAGATTTAAGTTCTCGTTTATCCCACAAGCCATGAACCTGCTTAGTTTTAACAGATAATCTCCTCGTCACATGTCCCGTTCATTCAGTCTCCTGTTACATTCATTATTCATTTGAACAGTTTTGTTTGAATCCTGCCTGAATCACGATTCACATTAGTTTTTCGAAGGATGATAAAGGAGAGAAGTTAATCAAGAAATTGAAGAAAGAAATCTAAGAGTGTTATTTGAGTTATTGAACTGTGAAAGGTGACAGTAATTTGAAAACATATTCTATACAAAAATAAGATTAAAAATAAATCAGTATCTTTCATCAGATGCAGAAAATCAGCTTTTTTCATGTTCACATCAAATGTAACATCTGGTCATGCCCCAGATAGGTAGATATTACATGCAGTATAATAACATGTGATAAAATCAATAGAGGGCAATTTGGCCATCACATTAACAGACACATTGTCTCTGGTGTAAAGGGAGGCTTAACACTGAATTCAGTAACAGTGTTCTGAAGGTTAATGTCTGAATGAAATGTAGTTTTTGAATACAAAGCTTTAGAAATGCTTTAGAATATGTGTGTGTGTGTGCGCGTGTGTGTGTGTGTGTGTGTGTTGGTGACAAAGAGAGTGTTTTTGTTCCTGCATTCCCTGCAGTGACTGTAGTCCCTTGGCCTTTGGGTGCTAAGCAATCGGTCCAACAGGCCTAAAAACCTGTAAAGCCCCTGGGCTCCATTTAAAATACACCAACACTTTCATACCAGTCAGACAAGTGTACACAAGTCATGATTTGTGAGTGTAAGATATTACTGTGAATGTGTATACCTGGACATTAACTGACAGTATATTTGCAAGCATGTTTTCTGTAGTTACATAGAGAGAGTCTATATTTAACACATGATAATGACGAAGAGGAGTGACACATGAGCCATGGAAGGAAATGACTGCAATGATTGGACTGCATTCTAATAAAGCTGTATGATCACAGATGTCCTGTATGATGTCCTGAGGCAACTGTTATAGGGACTGAGCACACACACACACACACACACATACACACACACACACACACACACACACACACATACACACACACACACACACACACACACACACACACACACATACACACACACACTTGAATAATTTATTTATTTTGTGGATAAAATTGTTGGTATCCCTCTGTAAAAAAGAAATACTCATAATGGTCACTGAAATAATTTGAAACTGATAAACGTAATAATGAATAAAAAATTAAATTTAAAGTAAATAAAAATTTACTGAAAATTAATTCATAGATTACATGTAATTCAAACATTGCTTTTGAATTGTGCTTCAACAGAATAATAAAAAAAGTAATGAAAATGAAATGAAAAAAGATGGTACCCCTGTAAAAGATTGAAAATAATTTGCCCACAGGGACATGTTAAATCAAGGTGAGTCCTGTAATTAACACCTAATTATCTTCAATTTTGTTTGTCAGTTTGTCTATTTAAAGGGTGAGAAGAGTCACTGTGCTGTTTGGTATCATGGTGAGTACCATAATGAACATGGACCACAGAGCTGTCTCTGGAGATTACGAAGGAAATGAAATATAAACAATTATATATATATATATATATATATATATATATATATATATATATATATATTGATTAATTGATGACAAATTTAATATTGACACATAATACAAATGGTAGCCAAAAAAAGTCCAGAACAACTTCCAAAAAGATTAAAGGTATACTCCAAGGTCAAAGTTTATCGGTATTAGATGACACCATGTTTGAACCACAACAACAACAACAACAACAAATTACGTCTACAGATAAAGGTAGGGAGTTTTTTTTTTACTTGGTTATGTTTATGTTTTTGGTTATATTTATCTATTTTCATGATGATTGGCAGGAGCAATGCATGTATTACATGAAGTCTGGTGAATACTCACATATGATATCATTGAACTGATCTTTCCACTCACCTGCCACACTGGATTTATGACCTGAGTCCTAGATGGACAAATGATTTAATGTTCTAAAACCTGTCTGTAACAGTGTTGTCTGTAACTTTACATTTGAAGCTCATGCCATGAATGTACTCTTAGTGGCTCCTTATCAATTTTAAATACAGGTATTGAATTGGCTTTAAATGATATCAGTGGTTCCTCCTGCTCCACATTTCATAAAAAATGCACATTTGGAATTTTTAACCTCTATGCAGACCACTGCAAAAAGTTACAAATAACTTAGACACTGACGCATTTATGTTCATATAGGCACTGTAAGATGATTTGATATAGCATTTTACCATTTCTGTAGGATTCATATTCATATTCATTCATATACATTTAATAAAATACTGGGCAGCCATTATATTCTTCTCTTTCTGTTGTGAATCCATCCACTATTTAGATGTTATTAAATATTTAAATATCAAGTTTCCCACTTGAAATTTGGTGTAAAATGTGGTGAGTGAACTACAAACCCCCTAAAATATTCAAATCAGATCAAGTTTTATTGCCTTGCACACAATCAGTTAGTCAATCAATCCTGATACTGCTTCCAACTGTTTGAGACTTTTTCCTAATGTTTAATTTGCCTGGCTTTAGCAGAAAAATAGGGCTTCTGCTTATGAATGCTTACTTTGGCAAGTCACTCAGCCCGGGTTACCGGCTGGCGGATGCTCAGGGATTACCAGGGGAGAGTAAAAGCTAAGCTGGCTTGGACCTGATTATCCTTGAAGCAAAGTAGAGTTTCTACCTCACTAAGCTTCACCTCTATCGCTAGCAATATATTACATTTATTGCATGTACCATGCAATGAAGGAGGCAGAGGAACCGCTAAACCTGAGGTAAGAGAGAGCAGGAAAAGGAGAACTGCTGAGTCTAGCTTTAGCTGAGTTAGCTGTGTGAAAGTAAGTAGAGACTGAAGGAGGGAAGAAGACAGCTTCAGTGGAGCTAGAATGAGTTTAAATGCATATTTAGGCAAATAGCTGCAGAAATGAAGAATAAAAAAAAATGATCTAGATTCAGATGCAGAGACACATCACCAAAACAGAGAAATGAGACGACATACTCTGTGGTAGTATCATAGCCATGACGCCAGCATGTCAATACAGTGGTGTTGAGTTTCAGAGTTACATCACACCATACTACAATGTTTTAATAGACTGTGGATGATTGTGCAAGAGAAACAGTATCAAAGCATTTCCATCTGCACTTGAAAAGAAGAACCAGAAGTTTCAGTTGCCTGTTTTTAGAGACTATTGACATAAATAATCTAAAATCCCACTTTGAAGATGTGTGGTCACAGACACAGGAAACACTACTGATTGTCTACTATGAAATATCTTAAAGGCTGTGTGAACAAAATTCTGAACTAGTTGATCAATCACAGACCCTAACGATATCACAAGACTATGGCCGGACAAATTAACACATAATTATCCCTTTAACACCTTTTTTTTAGTGGTGCCCATCTCTGCTTCTAGACCAGGGGTGTCAACAAACTGTGATTCTATAGAGCCAGTTACACACCTGATTCTACTAATGAAGGTCCCTAGCAAGGGCTTTAGTGGTTATTTAGTAGAATCAGGCGTGACTCCTTGGTTGGACCAAAAGCCTGCACCCACACCGACCCTCCAGGATTGCAGACACCCCTGTCCTAGACAGCTATTGCCCTGCATGTATTAGGGAACTCTCCACTCTAACATACCTGATTCTAATTGTTAATCTATCAAGCAGCTTGGCAAGGCTTCATAATGAGTTAATGATAAGAAACAGGTGTGTTAGAGTGGGAAGATCCCTGAAACATGCAGAGCAGTAGCTCTCCTGAAACAGGGTTGGCCACCACTTCTTTAACTCATTAATTCATTCACACCACCAATTATTTCATCACACGTTATTTTATCAAACATTTAGAAGGGATTAGAACTTGATCATGGTCATTTTAATTTTTAGATGATGCAGTATACAGAACCAAAGTTATTAGTAAGCACTACAAAATTAAATTCTCTTATGAATAGAGTACTTCATTCTGAAATATGACCTAAATGCAACACAAACAGTGGAGGGGGCTTCAGACTCCATTAGATGCAGATGCATGTCAGATTCAAATCTTATTTTTTACAGTTTCAATTATTTTTTAAATTTCAGATCTTGCTTTTTCAGGTACTTTTCAGGTACTTTCAGGTACTTCTGACCCTGATCTAGTGTTGGAGGCGTGGCCACAACTGAAAGAGATCTGGAATCATGACAGTCAGATTAATTAAAAGGCTACAGACCTGCCCCTATTATATTGCCTTCAGGGAATGTAGGATTTGGCTACGTCACATGATTGGGAGTCTCACACACACACACACACACACACACACACACACACACACACACACACACACACACACACACACACAAGCAGGCACAGAGAGAAAGGTCACTATAGGAAATAGGAAAGTGGCAAAACTATAGGGGACAGGGATATGTACACACAAGCACATACACAGAGAGAAAGAGACCACAGAGAAGAAAATAGCTGACAATTCTTTACGATGACTAATTTCGACCAAGTACCGGACTCTATAGTGAATCCCCTCGTGTTCAGTGATGCCCTTCTTGCCTGGCCCTCTGCCTCAATAGGTCTTTGGTTCTAACCACCAATCGGAAGCCTGTGCAACTTATAGGTAGAGGCTAAATTGCAGCTTCCAGACAAGTCTCGGGGTGGGCTGTCATTTTCCATTGTTGATCTACATCATGCTTGGTATAATAGGCAGTTAACTCCATTCAGTGTAATAGTTAACCTGTAATTATAATTTATATCCATGTGAAATATTGACGTCCACATGTAGAGTTGCCGGTCCTTGGATTTTCACCTCCTGTTCCTTTGTTCCACTTACAGCCCACCTGCCCACCAGCCACTCAAGTCCGTCAGCAGCTGCCCTTCAGCCACTCAGCCATCCTCCCCACCATTCTGGACCTCCACCCACCTTCCCCAGGATCACACATATTATTTAATAAACTTTGTTCTCCACTTTCCACTGTGCCTGTCTGTGTCTGGGTTCACCTGCAGAGCAAGACAGGAAGTGCAGGAAGTGTTTGAGGGTGAGGATGCAAACACAGTGTGTTTGACTGTGGATCAAACACACCGCGGTGGCCTAAAGGCAGAGAACTGGCTGGGTCAACAACCAGTCACATGCTACCCTAGTCTGATTACCAATACAATCAATTGATCTCTCTCATTCACTGTCTCTTATTTTAGATGCTTTAAAAAAGACAGCTGATACCCAATACAGTGTATGTCATGGCTAAAATCAATATTATAGTAAGAATGTTTTTTTTTCATATACATGTATATAATCAAGATATGGAAAATGTATGAATTACTTAAAATAATTAAAGTCTTCCGCTTTCATGTATTAAATCAGGCAAACAACAAAAAACATTACAGTAATAGTGTTAAGACAAGTCAACTAATTGATTCATCTACCATCCATTGGATCCAGCTTCTTAAATATGAGGATTTTTTTGATTTTCTACTTTTACAATCCTTCAAAACAGAATATCTTTGTGGTCTCGACTGTTGATGGGACAAAAATATATATGTTTAGACAATGGCACCTGCCAAATACTTATTAGTGTTCTTTACTGTATAGTTTCTTATATTCTATAGTTTACAATACACTTTTATGTCTTGTATGTCTCAATTCCTCCGAAAGTTTATTATACTGAATATTTGAAAACTGAATTGAACTGAATATTGCTCTCTCTTTTTTTTCTCGTGTTTGTGTGCTGCTTAGTGTGACTCTCATTTCCCCTCCCCTCTAAACCTTTAATCCTTTACTGAGAGAAAAATGATGCAGCCTGACGTTCTTTTCTGAGGCTCACATACAGGCTTTCATACACACTTTGTGCAAAGTTGGTACATTTTTTACATACAAAAGTCACAAACATGTAGTCCTTGCTTTCATATATTAATGGATTTAATTTGTATCACATACTTTAAACTACAGTGAACTTATCTTGCTGAATCACAGGCAATGACCAAAAACAATCAATTAGACTAAAATATCCCAAATTAAGATAATACCCAGGAACTTAATGAAAGGCAGTGCAGAACTACTGAGTCTTAAGGCTAGATTTAAAAGCAGGATGAAAGTCAGGTTCCCTGATTCTTTTCTGGGTGCTGGTTCCACAGACCTGGTCCCAGGGCCTCGCATGGTCGCCAGCTTTGTCCGTGGGACAGTGAGACTCAAGCGAGTGTTTTGTATGTTGTCTGTTCGTTTATTGGGAGATTTAAGGACCAGATTGATATGTTCTAATTTTTGAGTTTTGGTGAGGTTTTTCATTTTAAGTATAATGAGGGCTGTATTTAATAAAAAGTACAAAATAAACAACTTTTGAAAAGATGTGTTTTCATAAATAGATCGATCATATTGAGCTCTTAGTTGACTTATTTTCTGTGGCTTCAGTTGGCATCATGTAAGGGGGTGTATTCGCTCAAAGAATTTGTGCTTAAACGTTATGAGTCATACATGTTTTGAAATACCTGTGATAAGTAGTCTGTCCTGTCTTGATTAAAAGCTTTTTTGTCTACTTTTCACTTTTCTCTGACTCACTGTGCTACTCCGATTGCTGTCTGTTCCTCATGCTTAGTATGTTTTACAAAAAAATATATACATTTTGGTGTAAACAACTCCTGCAGGGATTTGAGGGTTTAATGAACACTCACACTACACTACAGCAGGGGTTCCCAACCTTTTCCTGCTCAGGGCCCACTTGTAAATCTCCTAAATGTCTGCGGCCCACCTCTGACCCAATAAACAATACAGAAGCAAATCAATGCATTTTTAGACCACTTTGCTATTTTAATGTAAATACCAAAGTATTGGTCTACATTCGCCTCAGAAAACGACCTCTCTGTTACTTCTACTTCAAGATTTGTAATAAAATAATTTTTTCCTTGATACCAATGAGCTACAAACACACAGGCTACATCCCGGCTGTCTATAGGAGGATTAGGACCAGAAAAAAGTCTGATAAAAGAAAAAAAAGTCTGGTACAAAACCGAAAGAAAAACAGGCGAAAGAAGAAAAACGTCTGGTACAAACAGTCCAGAATATGTGTTATATAAGGGGAAATGTGTGTTTTGGCACACATCTATGATATGATATAAGGATTTCACGGCCCACCTGCAATACCGCGGCCCATAGGTTGATCACTGCACTACAGGGTTTCCCCCCAACACTTTATAGTTAATGCAGCCTCCACTACAACAGTCTCGCCTACGTACCTCCAGAAAAAAAAAATCTGCATTGCCCACATGCATAAGTAGGCTTAATTAGGCTGGATATCAATGAGGCTAAATAGCTGCATCTGTTTTTTTTCCCAAGATGTTACAGCACCATCTATCATCTTCTGTGACATGAAGCTATTTATGCAAGAACTGGACTGCAAGTGTCAACTTACCAGCCAAGGACTTGAAGGTAAACTATTTAGATAAACTTAGCATTGAAAGTGTCAGATCAACTTCTTGCCCATATATTCTGTTTCATTAAGATAGGCTACCTAACTCGTTAGTTTCTCATCACAGCTACCAATGTGTTTGCACGTTGAATGGCTTTGTTATTTTTTTTTTGTTGTTTATCCCTTGTGCCCCACAATTGGCTGGTGACCATCTGGGGTGTATCCCTCCCTCTCACCTTAACATGCTGGGATTGGCTCCAGCAGACCCCTGCGACCCTAATGAGGAATAAGCAGGTATAGAAAATGACTGACTGTATATCCCTTACCTTTTGACAAGAAAAAACACATTATAATCAGCCATCCAGGATGCCAAAAAAAGCAAGGGAGAGTTGACACAGTCTCAACATTTTCAAATATTCAACCCAACATCACACTTCGCAGTGGTTGAACAAGCTACAGGGTGAATGAAAAGCAAGAGTGGTATGGTATGGTATGGTATGGTATGGTATGGTATGGTATGGTATGGTATGGTATGGTATAGTATGGTATGGTATGGTATGGTATGGTATGGTATGGTATGGTATGGTATGGTATAGTATGGTATGGTATGGTATAGTATGGTATGTTTTGGTATGGTATGGTATAGTATGGTATGGTATGGTATGGTATGGTATGGTATGGTATGGTATGGTATCGTATGGTATGGTATAGTATGGTATGGTATGGTATGGTATGGTATGGTATAGTATGGTATAGTATGGTATGGTATGGTATGGTATGGTATGGTATGGTATAGTATGGTATGTTTTGGTATGGTATGGTATAGTATGGTATGGTATGGTATGGTATGGTATGGTATGGTATAGTATGGTATGGTATAGTATGGTATGGTATGGTATGGTATGGTATGGTATGGTATGGTATGGTATGGTATGGTATGGTACAGTATGGTATGGTATGGTATGGTATGGTATGGTATGGTATGGTATAGTATGGTATGGTATGGTATGGTATGGTATGGTATAGTATGGTATGGTATGGTATGGTATGGTATGGTATGGTATGGTATAGTATGGTATGGTATGGTATAGTATGGTATGGTATGGTATAGTATGGTATAGTATGGTATGTTTTGGTATGGTATGGTATAAACACACCTAGACCTCCCCACATCACACCTCCTGCTGTTTGCACCACGCTCCCTGATCCTGTGTGACAGCAGCCTTACACTATAGCTGTAAACCTCCTCAGCCGCCTGGCCTGCCTCTCTCTTCCCCTTTTCCTGGATCTTTGTTCTTTGCCCTGTTTCTCTGATATTTTACACTGGCTAAATAAATCAGTTTCAATGTTTAACAGGATTACAGAAAAACTCTGAGGCCAATTTTCATGCCATAGTGACTGAAACCCCATGTCGGTTTCTGAATCTAAAATTATTCACTGATCACAATATAGTGGTAAATTTGCCATTTCTTAGTGCTACCCAGCTATATGGTGAGAATTATTATACCCTATATAGTGAATTCTATCTATCCCACATGCATTGTGAAAATAAGTGTATATCCAATGGTCACTAACCAAACAATATATACCATCAGGCACTGTGAAGAGTGATGCATGATGGTATATATTGAAAATAGTAGTAGGGGGGGGGGGGTGTTGAATTTGCTATATAGACTCACTTTATAGTCATCAACATGTAACATGTCTAGAAAGGGAGTATGGAGTAGTGGGTTATTTCAGAAACTACCCATGAGATGACATCATGCACTATAGATTCAGTTTTCCAAATTTGTCATCATAAACTACTATATAATCTTACTCACAAAACTTCCACTCTACCTGAATGATTTATACAGTACATCCCAATGTAGACAATTTGGTCTTCTCTTCCCAATATTACTTATACTAGTGCAGTACCTGTAGGAAGTATGTATTCCTATAGAAACGTGGAAGCTTAAGTAGATTTTTCATGTTTGGCCAAATGGTGGTACATTGGACTGTTACATAGTCTTAATAGACAAAATGTACATTGGGCCAGACATGGACAGACACTGAGATAAGGATTTTAAATTGTGTTGATAGTCCAAGTAAAACTGGACTTATGATAAATGTCTTGCTTTGTACTTTTACTTTAACAACCTGGTTGTTACTGTTATATGTATTTATAAATAACTGAATTGAGGCCCTGATTTTGTTCTGTTGGGATTTTCGCAGGGTCTGTGAACACATCTTGGTGTAAGACCTATGTTAGCGTGAGGAATAGCTTAGCAGCTAAATCGGCTAAGGTCTTAGCGTGTGGTTTTTGTGAGATATTTAAATACTTTCGTTACATAGTCTGCATGATCGGTGCAGGAAGAAACGGAGCAATGGTGCTTTGAATTGTCACTAAGGAGGAGTCATGATACACATCTTTATGCAGGATACACACTGTTACAGGATTACGCTGTGATACCTATTGGATTTGAAGCTTTTTTTGTAAAAGATTTTTTGGCACAGACACTTTTATTATACAGTAGCCAGACATGAAATGATGGGAGAGAGAGGGGAGATTTGCAGCAAAGGATAGCTTCCGCCAGGACTCACACCCACATCTGCTACTTAAGAGGCAAATGCTCTACCCCTACACCACCACAGCACATCTAAGGGATTTTAACTTCTAATAATAATAATGATGATGTTTTGAATATCCATCCAAAAAAATCACAAAAAAGGATATACACCATCTTTGAAGTTACATGGCAAAACATATATTAGATATTAATTAGACATTATTACAGTTCCTTTATTTTAAATTATATAGAAACATTTTAAAGGCTATAGCCTATCATTTTTGAAGTCTTGGGAAGCTCATAGTGGAAATCTAACCCCCAAACCTAACCTGAGTTGGCGGCTAGTAGCAAACAGCTGGTTAGGTCCAACTTTATTCACACTGGGCAGACTCAACAAAGATAGTTTAGGAAATATGCTTTCATTTTATATGGCTGACATATACACACCTTTAATGCACACATGCACTCATACAAACATGCACCCCTCACTGCCTCTTACTCCATATACTCACACAGCAGATTCCTAAGGACTCTTATGGGATTATCAGATGATCATCAGTGTATATTAGTCAGCTAGCGGTCAAAGGGGCTGCCATAAGACTGCTAAAACACTAACCAGCTTAATAGGATATTAATCATTCCCCACTCAACAAGGGAAGGTAGCAGGGAGATAGTGAGAGAAAAGGCTGGGGTTTAAAGACAAAAAGATAAGAGATAAGATAAGAAGATAAGAGAGGAACAAAAAAAGTAAACAAGCATGGAAGGTGCATGAAGACAGTGAGGCACTGAAAAAGACAATTTTAATGATTGGACGGTGATGAAAAGAGAGCAGGACACAACAGTGTAAACAGCAAACAGGAAACGATACGGTCTACATGCTCAGTGTAAAACTGGTGCTTGGAGCTGCATTTTGAAATGATTTCCAGCCATTTTCTATAGCCGCTTATGCCTCAATAGGGTCACGGGGGTCGGCTGGAGCCTATCCCAACGCATTACAGATGAGAGGCAGGGATACACCCCAGATGATCACCCAGATGATCTATCATGGGGCACACACACTGTTCACTCACACCTACAGGCAATTTAGAGTCTCCAATTAACCTCAGCATGTTTTTGGACTGTGGGAGAAATCTGGAGAACCCGGAGAAAACCTAAGGATTTCAAAGTTTTAAAGGATTTTTCATGTATATTACATGAGTAATACCAATCAGTAGTAATACTGATGTCAGAAGCAGGTTCATGAACTTTCATTTCAGATATAGTCTTTGCTTGAAAGTATGAGGTGTCTCACTGGGTCAGCTAAGCATTTGACTTTTGAGAGGGTATTAGAATATTAATATTATATAGACTAAAAAAAAGTAACATGTCAATCCCCCCCCCCCCTCACACACACACACACACACACACACACACACACACACACCTATATGTTCCCGCCCTACTTTTCTCCACCTATCCACCAACCCTCACATCCATCCATCCATTCATGCCTTTCTTTCGTTTTCTCTGCAACCTCCACTCATTTACTGACAACTAATCCACTCCTAGCTTAATCCCCCAACCTGCTCACACACACATGCACACACACACGCACACACACACACTTAAGCTCCTCACAGTGATTTAGAGAGTATGTGTTCGGACACTAAAGTATTATTGTACATAATCCCAATGAAGCACAGAGTACATTTTGGATATTTTTTGTATTTTTTTGCATAGGAGGTGAGCAAAGAACACTACTCGATTTGCAGTTACAGTTTATTTTAAATTGCTGACACACAATCTTTAAAAGCATAGCTCATACTCTCAAAACAATACAAAAGGAGGATAATATTGGTCACTGAAATAAAAGTCAGATTTTTCTTTTGAATTTTTCTTCAATGGAAGTATTTTCCAAAACAAACATATAAGACTGGTGTGAGCCAATATCATACTACCCTTAATATTTTCTTGCACTACTTTAATTGCAAACAATTAAGCGATTTCTGTAACTCTTAATGAGACTTCAACATGTATTTTGTGCCCATTCCTTGTGGGCATCTGCTCCAGCTGTCTCAGATTTAGAGGTTGGACCTAGAAGGTCACTATAGTACATTTTTTCTCTCTTTTGTTGACTGTACTGGCCTATTTTCTATTGTTTATCAGCAGTGCTGAATTAGATGGTTAAATGGACTGGTGGTGAGTATCTGACGATTTTAAAGTTGCTGTCCTACTGGAGCCAGCACATCTGTGTTTTAAGGAAGGAAAGAGCACCTGAGGGCAATTGCTGCTTTTACACATGCCAAAATGAACTGCATCAAGGGGACAAGCGAAACCAGAGTTTGATTCAACTGAAAATAAAATGTGTGAAAATGCCCTTAATACCTATTAAAGACCATAAGACCATAGGGCCCAATGGGGCCAGAACTGATGTGTTTAGAATTACTAATGTAAAGATGAGATTTATTTTGAACTTATATTTGTCACAGTTTAGCTGCTCTCTTCTCTCCACCTCTGATCCACTCTGACTGTCAGCCACACCCACCTCGTCAGCCCAGTTGCACTCACCAACCTTCAATCGCTGACCAGCTCAGTATAAAGACTCCTGTTCTCCACGCACTCACTGCCAGATTGTTCTTAGCTCTGCTCATACGAGACGCTCTGGCACTTTTCCCCAGACTGATTACCTGTTGCCGGCTCTGCCTGTAATTGACCAGCCAATCCCGTCCGGACCCTGGAAACTGCCTCAGCCTTCTGTCCCTGACTATGATTTCTGTTTTAGCATCTGTCTGTTCTTATGGCTGTTTGGCAAGTTTAGCAACAGTTGTGTGGACTTCTTATGTGCCGATTTACCAATAATCCCTCGTTATACTCTGGACTCACAGCCACACCAGAGACATTCTTGGTGTCCAGAATGGTTTACTCATCCTCTGCATTTCCCTCTGACGACTACTCGCTTCATTAAAGTTCATATTCCTATGGTCTGCTGTGCTGCTTATGGGTCCGAAACACATCCATAACTTCTTCTAGTTCTAATAATCACAGATTAAAGCAAACTAAAACACTGATACCCAGCTTTTTCATTTTATGATATCAGAGTAGGAAACACACACCTCACAAAGCCACTGTATATTAAATATGAATGTATTATTATAATAAATTCAAGAACTTTATTTGATAATTTTAATGACAAAATAAGAATTCATTCTGTCTGTCAGTGTAGTACATGCACAACACAACCCTTTGCTAATGCTGCTGAAATGAATCCTAGAGGAAACACTGGACTATCTAGTGAATCTCCCAGGAGACTGACCCTGAAGATCCAGTATTTCAAGTTTCAAGGTTAAAGTGATCAGCTTGGTATTATTATTATGTAGTCTGTTCAAATATAGACCTTCATGATGAAACACTGACTATCTGCATCTATCATGGTATCCTCACAATGGCAACCTACAGTATTCATTCCTTATGCTTATAACGTGGTTAAGGGCTGATGAGTTTGTGTCAATAGGATGAGAGTAATGGAGTATCAGCTTGACCGCACACTTTTTGATACACTATTTAGATCTTGGTTGTTCTTTTTTACTATATCTTTAAAATGGATGAAGGATTTCAGTCACTGGATATGTAGGTACCTCACACACGGGCACCAACATAATGTAGGTACCTCAAATCGGTTCACCGAAAATGTAGGTATCACCTGTGGGTGACTTGGATAAATTGGCTATCAGACGAGATTAATAATTACCAGAAATAATAATTAACCATTAAATGTAGGATTTCATTTATTAAACCAAGGATGGGGCACCACCTCACCAATGAGAGAAATAATAACCAATTCTCTGATTCAGTCTCTTAAATCATACTAAAGTATACCTTTGGAACTGATTAATGATGGTCAATAATGTCATAATTTGTGAATCACTTACACCCGCAATTTCCTCCATCTTAAGGTCTTACTCACACCAGATATTGCACTAATTATGATGGTGAAAACACGCCCATAAAGTTTAGCAACTCATTGCAATTTGCCTTTGTTTTTGAGTGAGCAACACAGTTTCCAGTGTTTGCAGCTTTATTCCAAATTTTTGGCAGATTGGTGTTAAATAAGCAGAGTTTGGTGCCCACAGCTCACTGTTTGTCACAACCGTCTGAGCATCACACAGCAGCTGAAACGATAAGTGCGTCTGTGTGCATTTACACATGCAGCACAACAGCAGTAACTACATTAACACTGGATCAGTCAGGATCTGACGGGACTTAATGTTCTGTGTTCTGATAAACATCTACACAGCTCAGCTGTTCCACATATACCAGATACCAGATTTATGGGATTGTTGTTGTTGTAATAAGCAGCCTGTATGAGTAAAGATATATTGCCACCATCTCTTTGATTGAAGGCAATTATTTTAACTCTGTGTGTGGCTATTAGTGCTGCTATTTGTGAAAAAGACTGTTTTTGCAATGGGGCTAATTTGAATAGAAAAGGAATGGCTCTGACCTATTTTACCTAATTTAGATAACCACAATAGGTACGGATGCACACATACAGCTCTATTTTTCATGTTGAAATAAACATCAAATGGGCCATCCGACTCATTTTCAACAGTAACAGCTGCAAATCATCTGTTTTCAACAGATGTGTATTGTAGCTGAGAAGGTTTTTCAACAGGATCATTGTTGTGCTATGTTCAAGGCTGTGCACAGCCTGCACACTTTGACCAAACAACACATTCATGTTCTCATGAATAGTTGATAACTTTCTTTCACTTTGCACTACATATATACTCTAGTACGGTTTCAAACCTGCAATCCAACACCTCCAACTTATGTTTGACACAGACCGAGATAAACAAAATAAAAACAAATACAAGAATCTTAAAATAGATTCTAAAGTGCACAGGTAACCAGTAGAGATGCACTGATAGCCTACTATTTCATCCGCAACTGCATCACAAACCACATCATCCGCCCACCATCCATCTGCACCAATGTTTTTTGATCAATTTTCAAAACCATGCCTATTGTACCATTTTTTATGTCTATCACGCACTGCTGATGCAAGTCTAGGAAGTTCTTTCATGCGCTTGAAAGGATACTGATATATGATATATATCTATCCATATTCTATACCTGTTTATTCCTCACTAGGGTTAGGGGGTGTGCTGGAGCCAATCCCAGCGTACTTCGAGCGAGAGGCAGGGATACACCCCGGACTATTCACTCACACACTCACACCTATGGGTAATTTAGAGTCCTCAATTAATCTAGGCATGTTTTTGGACTGTGGAAGGAACCCGGAGAAAAGACACAGACATGGGGAAAACATGCAAACTCCACACAGGAAAAAAGCCCTACAACATACAAGAGGAGGGAGTCATGTCAAACTATCCAACCAATTCCATGATACTGGGGCTATGCCCCCTAATCGCTGAATGGCCCATGGTTTTTGGTCAATAACTTTGGATGTAAAGGTTCCAAATCTACAATCTCACAATATTATCACAATCTCACATCCATAGTAATACAATGGTTGTATGAGACCACAGCCCTGGGTCCCGACAGACAAGAGGCCAGACACATCTCTCGCAATTTCTGCAGAATTTTTCTAGTTTAACAATAATTGCTTTAGAAGTGGATGAGTTCTTGACTGCACACACACCTGAAATCTTACCACAGTCTCCAATATGTTATGGTATTTTTGGGGGTAATTGGATTGGATCTTTTGATTATGTCAGGTTATATTATGTGTTTTGACTGACGGCCAAGGGCTGGTTTGGTCATAGTCACATAATTACACTTAGGTCCATTCCCCAAAATGATCATGATGTGTTCTTCTGATATACCTCAAGACAATTAAGAGAAAAAAATAATTCAAAATGTCAATTATGACCTTTGTGAGCCAGCCAATATCCAGACAATATATATTGATCTGAGCATTTACAAATAGCTGGGATATAAAAGGCAGTAAGACATAGTAAACACCATTTTATCCTTTACATCACAGATCCCTCTCTCATTTTTTCAGTCTTACTCACCAGCTCTTGGTTGGTAGAATTGGAGTCGTCTCCAGGGAAGGGGATGTAGATGGCTAAGGCCACACAGTTGGCAAAAATAGACAGCAGTATAAAGATATCAAATGGCCTGAAAAAAAGTTGAACTGTTAAGGAAAACAATTATTTCAAAGAAAGACATTAAAAAGTAAAATAATAATGAGGGTTTGTGATGCTAATGCATTCTCAGACATAGCAGGGCCTGTCTGAGAATGATGATAATCGCTAATAGTCCTTACTGCTTAATTTATTTGTGAGTTTGTCATCCTTTGGTGAATATTTTATTTTGTCTGCAATTATCTCCATATTTTCTCAATTTCTGTTTCTGTTACTACGGTTAAAACTGGTAAAGAGAACTTAATGCATTGATGTAAATAGGTTTTCAGTGTAGTGAGTTCCAGTACCCATGGATGGTTATTCTGATGGGTCCCAGAGAATTAAAATGGGTCCCCACTAAAATAAAAACACTTGTTAACATGTTAACATATCATAAACTGGTCACATTTTTAGACTTTATTTTCGGGCCTCAGCAAAGTAGATATCTTGTCTATGCCTTTTTTATTCTGTTCTTTTATTCTATCAAATGTTTTATCTATAGGCTACAAATAGACATAATCCATTCAGACAACAAAACACTTAAAGGGATAGTTCCACATTTTTGAAAAACCTATTGTCGTGATTCCCATAGTCATAGCAATAGTTAATTTGTTTTTGATACAAAAAAATTCAATGTTTTTTTCAGACTAGTGGAGCAGAGCTGCTCAGCTGCTACTACTACTATGATATTTTTTTGGTTTCCTTCATCAAACTCAGCAAATACACAATCCAGCAACTCCCAAAAACTGTGGTGGATGAGTTGTGACCTGCACATTCACCAGCTATGAGATAATAATGGAACGTTCAGAGACAGAACTGTTCTCAAGGTAAATCTAAAGCCGGATTTCACACTCCAGACACCTCTGCTTGGCAGAGTGATATCCAGACTGCCTGAGTTGCACACACTCCACCCAGTAGCTTGATGAAGAAAGTAGTCCTGAGTATTTGCTTCATGTTTCATAATGTTACAGTTATTGTCTCACCCTCATCTCTCAGGGTGAATGTGTAGGTCACAACTCGTCCACCACAGCGTTTGGGAGTTGCTGGATTGTGTATTTGAGTTGATGAGGTCAGGAAAATGAATCTGTGGCTCTGCTCCACTGGTCTTATATCAACAAAAAAGAATAAAGCACCTATTGCTATGACTGCTGGAATCATGGCGATGGGGGGATTTTCAAAAACATTGAACTATTCATTTAAACAAAGCCCCTCTCTTTGGGCTGAAGGATACTTCCACTCCACCAGGCTGATGCAGGCCCTGCGGATCGGGTTGTTGAGGGTGAGGCAGAACAGAGCTCTGGGAGGCCTATTGTTGGTGGATCCACCCTGCTTTTTGCTTTTGGTGTACTGCTGCCTCTTCCTCTGTGCCAGTGAGCCCACAGGAGCTGGTCCGGTGGTGCACACTGAGGGCTGTGAATTCATTTCGGGCTTCACAACATCATCGCCCTGTGCTTGGCGGGCAGCGGTAATGGCAGCGTGCCAAGCCAGAACTGGGTTGACACCAGCACCGCTGCAGCCCTGTATGCCACCCTTGGCTCCAATGAGGCCACAGGCAGAGCCGACGGGATTACCAGTGCTGGCTGGGGCCTGCAGAGGATCAGGTGGATGGTGCTGGTGAAGATGGATGTGGCTTTCTGGCCAGAGCGCCGAGGCGTCAGCAGAGGGAGTGGTCCGTTTGCTGCTGGCATACTGTGCCCCTGAAGCAAGACAATCGGGATCAGAAAAATACATTTTCACATTTATGCAATAATCCGGTCAATCCATTTTGAGACTGTGTTCACTAGCACCAACAGTAGCATGTGTAGGGACAAAAAAGCAAAGATCAGATCACCATCATAGACAACAAAGAACATCGGAAGAACTGTAGGAGGAATGTTATATTTCAGTATATTAAAGTAGTTTGTAATCTAACATATATTTATATGACAGACTAATGGTAGAATACTATGAAAAATCGCACATTGTCAGCACAAACTCTTTAAAACAAGGTAAGTTTTAGCATCTTTTATGCAAAATGATAGGTTTAGTTTTGTAGGTTTGAAATTTGTTCAAGATTTGATGTTATGAAATGTTGACACTATGTGTATCATAGTTTATAAGTTTCCTTTTTTCAAAGCAACACAAAGGAAATTTGAACATTAGCAACTACAAATAACAAAAAAGGACATTTTCACCTGACTAACTGACATATTGGTATTACTATTTTTCATACCAAAAGGGACATTGAACAACCAATGGGGAGTGATCACTTGCTATCAGTTTGGACATTATTTGCTAGGGATGCCCTAATACCAATACCGGTATCAGGTATAGATTTGATACCAGGCATGAGGACTCCTACTCATAAAATTGCCAGGAGGAGTCATGTCAGCAGTGCGGAACTACTTTAAGGAATAAGAGCGACAAAAACAAAGCAAAATGCAAATTAAATCCAGCAAAAATCTCGAGAAAAGGTTCAAAATCTACCACTTACAACACAAGCAACTTAATTAAATATTTTAAATCCCACCACAAAGAACAATATAGGGAGTTTACTCACGATACCGACAAGAGACAACTGACTTTGCAGCAGACTTTGGCTGTCGGTTGTCCAGAGACAACCAGAGACAACCGACAGCCCGGTATATTGCCTGAACTGTCCATGGTTGGTAATTTGGGATTCCAGCATCTTTTCAGCATACTGGAGCCGGGGTAGGAGATGCCCAGCTGTAGCCAGTATCGACAAGTACTCAAATGCAATTGTTGTACAGTTCTCGTTTTGGAAAAATGCGAAAAGTGATGAGTGCATCCCTATTACTTTTCAAATTTCAGATTTTTTTTTAATCATGTGGGTGGACAAATAGCCGACTGAACCAGTGGAACCAGTGGAGAATATAACCATGTGATTTATGCTGACGATTTAACAATTTAACATAAAAATGATTAATCGCTGCAAATGTACGTAACTGATAGGAAAAAAGAACATGAAAGCTAAACTTGAATTTAAAGAGAAAAATGTAGACATTCACTAGGAAACAAATGGCTGGTTTCAAAGTGTGGTGGAACAGAAAGAGCAGGACAGGCTACATGAATGAGAGGGAGTGAGAGTCATTAAAATCAATGCAAAAAAAAGACAATGCCCTTGACACAGTCTATTTAACTCACTGCAACTCTGCAGTCCACAACTGGGCCTTAACAACATTTCATGTAAACTAACAATAATTTAAATAAATTAACAGTTATAAATAACCCTTAATAGTCTATTGGATGTTACCTAAATCTAACAGTTTATAGGTATTTATTTCATTTCTAATGTACACAATCAAGGCCATATTTTCTTGTGAACGGTATTTATGTGTAATATGCATTTTGAAGGATAAATAATGAGCATGATAAGGTGAGGACAATATTATCAGTGTGGCCAATAATAAACATTTCTGAGCATGCAGCTCCGCTTGAATTTACCTTAAGTCAGTCAGATCAAAGAGTGAGAACACGTAATTGTTTAATCTGAATAAAGGGGATATTATTTATGCAGGGCAGATGCAAGATGACAAATGTAGACTGTCGTTTAATGATGACCACATCCTACCGGATATAAACTGCATGACTGCTGATGTTACCGAATGTAGTTTGACCTGTGACTTTTTTAAATAGCGCAGTGCTTGTTTTAACAAGTTTAAAACCGGGAAAATTCACTTGTGATTTAACTAACGGGATTTACTTGAAAAGTTAATTAAGCACAGCTCAGTTCACTCAAATGACGCACAATACAAAGCTTCCTGCCTCGAGGTTCCATATCGATCACTTTAATTTAACACAAAATTAAACCTACAGGCAACCATTTTTTCCCCGAGAAGTAGCCGTAAATCGTTTCTCACTGGATTTGATAACTGGTGATAATTCCGGTCGTGCAGCCTACAACAAGCACCTAGGAGCTTAACTCTCCATCTGTGGATTACTACAATAAAATCGGACAAAACATAACAGAAGCAGATCACCCCCCAAAATATAATCACACAACAAAAAGGCATCGGGGCGCTTTCGCCCCCTCTCTCTCTCCCTCTTCCTCTGTCTCTCTCTTTCTCTCTGCGCTCCAACTCCATCCTGCGCTCCACGCACTGTTTTTTTTGTTTTGTTTTACCTTCTGACTGTTCATCTGCTTCTTGCATCCTCGAATAGGCTCAGACATTGAAAAGATCCGTTTTAAATCCAACTCGTCGTCTGAAAATGTGTCAAACACGCGAGCCCGAAACCTGAATTATAATAAAAAAAATGTTTTATTTTTTCCCGAACGCAAACCTTGAAGAGGAGCGCCAAACGCGTTCGCCACATCCGGGTGCCTGGCTGCAGATTCACGGCGGATCAGAGAGGACGCGCTGACAGCAGCAGACCACTGCTGTCAATTACTGTCTGCCCGCGGCTGAGGACGGACCAACAAGTTGGAGCAATCACTGCACCGAATAGGAAATCACATAATGGCTACGACCAAAAAAAAAACTGTACACCTGTTGCAGCCCATCAGATAATAATCTCAAAAGCAAATGAAACGTCTCACACAAAAATACATAAAAAAAACTGAAGGTAATGATTTGGCCAAATTCTGTAGGCCTATGTGATGGGAAAATGTAATATTCTAAAGGAAGCATGATATGCAACACAATTAGAGCTGCTGCATACATTACAGTAACATTGTTTGTCTCTATTAAGAGTTACAGCAGGTGTCGGAAACGCGCAAATTAAGGCAGGATTTCTAATTGAAATTGCAAAATGTTTCGCAGTTGGTCTCAAATTTGGGCTTCATTTAAGCCTTTTAAAATAAAGTCGCTATTTAAGCCTATTTGTGTCATATTTGATCTCATATCTATTCATTGAAAAACCATTCAGATGAGTGTAAACACATGTTGTTATACGTTTCTTTGCCCATACGCTCTAATTTCTGAATAGCTCTCCTCCTCCTCCTCCTCCTCCAGGTGCTTACTTACCCTTCAGGGGTCTTCCCCTTATAATGAACGGCATTCTGTCACCTGGCTCTTTTCTGGGGCCTCATAGCGCCGATTTCTGCCCCTCACTCCGCCGCGATTTGAGAGGAAATGAGTCGTTGGAGCCGCGCTGGAAAGTTACCAGTGATTGGATTACTACCTGTGCCTGCAGGATAACCGGCAGCGCGTAATCCTTCGATTATAATCCTGTTCCCACAACAGAGGCAGGTGAGGCAGGCAGCTGCAGCGCCACGTGGGACACATCATTAGAACTCTTTGTGTTTTTTTAATCACAGGCTAGACTGTATAGTTGTATCTAATGGAACTTTTATAAGATAATAATCACGGTAAAATAGGCCACAGCATTGGGTGTGAATTGTAGGATACTCCCATTAATGGCTCATTTATTATTATGGTAATAATAATGGTTCATGGTATTATGGTTCAAACTGTAATTTTAGAACTAAGGGCTCACGTGAGTGAACCCTTAGTGTAATCAATAGTCATTTTAACTGCGCTTTATTTGTGGCGTCATCTGTAGCGGAGCGACGTTCAGGTGCTGGCGGATAAATTGGAAAAACGAATTTCGACTCAATGATGTCGAAAATACAACACGGAAAGCCCGAGAGGATTTTGGTTTATGATTTGTCGACTTTGAGATCATAAGGAAATAAATTGTTAATGCTAAGACATTTTAATATTATGGAGAAGCGTCATATTTATTGTAGCAAATGGAAAAACGCACACCCCTCTGTTTGGTTTGATATTTTCTGCATTCAAAAGAATGTACCTTAGTAAAATAAGACGAAAGACATGTAAATGCGCCTATAGGCTACATTATATTAACTCCATTGTTGTTTTAATGTCCCTTAAAAGTTTCTACTGTTTGTTTCTTTTGTCTTAGCTGCATAAATATAAAATTATAAATCCCCTTTAATTCGTTCTATTTTTTCTCTCTTCATTATTTTGAAACCATATGCATGTATATGCATATAGCCCTTGTGCATTCTTGTATTTTATTCTTTGTATCCTACATATTGTATGTGTAACATGGTGATAGGCTGTAACTGTTATTTTCTGTCCTCAAGCAGTGATCTAGATCAGTGGTTCACAAAGTGGGGTCCAGGGACGCCTAGGGGTCATTGAGGAGGTGCCAGGGGGTCCCCAGAAAGAAAAAAGGATAATTTATTTTCACAATAAATCTATCCTTAAATAACACAATGGCAGAATGTAGAATCATTTATATGGAGGACCTCCAAAATTAAAAATAAATAAATTATGTTATTTAATTTCCCATTAATTCCCATATATGTATTGTTTATATTTATTTGTGTTATTTTACCTTTTCACATGAATTTATGTAATTTCCAATTTTATTTTCCATTTTATTGAGGTGGAAATGCAAAAGGAAACTCAGCGATAAAATAAATAGGGGGTATAAATACATAAATAAATCAATATAAAATTAAGAAAGAAATTAGAAAATAAAACAGAAAATCAAATCAGGCATTTGTGTGCAAATTGAAAATAATACACAATTAAATACATTTAATTAATTAACTGTAAAATTAAATGAATACAGACATTTACTGGCATATTTATTTATGTTCTGAGTTCCAGAAAAAAGTTTCATACAAAATCACTCATATAAAGCTGGAAACAGCTTCAATGTGTTGTTTAAGTGGCCTTTGTAATAATAATAAAACACTACAATAGTCTAAAACACACCTTCTGTCCTTTCGTCCATGTTGTTGCCACATTACGGCTTGAAAGACTAGAAACACACTGAAGTCAGTAGAATGACAATTCTACTCAAGTATCCGAGCAGCCGAGGAGAACCTGAACGCAGCACAGGTTCTCACCTTGAAGACCACATTTTAACCCACAAGAAGTACTGCAGCGCAGCCCTGTGGTCTTCATGTATAATATCCAGATTATCTGTAGGCTATTTCTCTCTACAGAAGGATACATTTTTTGAGAAAAATATGTTTAAGTCAAATAAGTCGCCTACTATTGCCTTTTCTATCAAAACCATCACCAATTTCTACAGTGCCACAATGTGTCCCTTGATTACTACGATTTGATTTTTTCTCTTTAAAATATAGGCTACAGATTACAGATAAACCTTGTAGGTTGTTACTTGTTATTGGTTAATTTAATTTATATAAAATTAATTTAAAATAAAATTATTATTAATTATTTTAAAGCCTATTTGGCCACATTAGTGTCAATTGTTTCTAGGTTTGTAGCTTCAGACAAATACTCTTTCATCACAAAACGGGTTTTGTTAATCACTTTTCTATTTCTATTGTTTAAGGCTCGCGAGGCGCATTTTAAGCAGCACTTAAACAAATTGGACCTAATTGTCGTCTGAGATGAATCCCTGCAGAGTAAATACATGAAGGAATAATATAAATACATGCATGAAGCTGTTGGAAACTTTTGGAGCCGGAAGTTAAAGGTAAGTGTTCGCAGAAATCTGTCCGTGCGGGAGCAACAATCACATTCAAGATGGAGCCCGCAAACGCAGGACATATGATGAGTTTAGCAGCTCTAAAAAGACAAGACCCTTACATTAACAAACTGCTCGATGTAACCGGTCAGGTGGCTCTGTACAACTTCAATTCCAAAGCAAATGAATGGGTATGTTGTCAAAAAACCCGAACTGTTCGCGTGTAGCCATTCGGGAAATATATAGTTAGCATGCTAATGCTAGCTCCTCGATCAAAAACAACACAACACAAAGAAACGCATCGGTATTTGTAAGGTTTAATTCTTCCACATATGATCACCGCTATAGTGTGGAGATAATAATTCTCTACAGTTTTTGAGATTTATTTTCAACATTAAGTTGGTGTTGTGTTAGTTAGCATTAGTTGGGTAATTATAGTCTGCGTTCGATGCTAATATTCAACACGTTTTTCGTCGGGGCATGTTGTTGTTGTTGTTGACAACAAATGTACTTTTTCGTTGCAGGAGAAGACCGAGATTGAAGGCACCCTCTTTGTTTATACGAGGTAAGCGTTTTAAAGTGATTTTAATGGTTTGTCAGGACGACCATGAAGGTTGTTTACTTATTAAAGTTTCTTTCTGCTGTTTTACCTTTTCTGCGCATATATGTAGGCCACAATGGGCCCAATTACAAGTGCTCTTCAATAGACTTCTCTGAATGTCTGTGATTTAGTCATGGCAAGAACACCACAAACTGTTTTGAAATAAATACATTTTACAGTAATCTTTTATCACATTGAATTATCCATATGTAATAAATATTGCCTTGCTTATATGAGACTCTGCATAACCAGAAATTCCAGCAAAACCACAGACTATTAATACCATCAACCAGTGTTTTGTGGACTCTGTTATGATGCAGAAAGGCAGGTGCCACCATCTTGTTTTTTTCAGTCTCCCAGCCTCTGGGAGGAAGCTGGACCTAGTAGGTAACATGCTGCAGCCCCCTATGGGAGCACTACCTGTCACTCAGAGCTTCAGCTCCTTAATTATGTCTAAATAAAGCCCCAGCTGCAATACTCAAGATTTTTTTAACCAGATATTTAAAAAAACAAATCTCACACACTACATGGAGACCTCAACACGAATACCATCTGCCTAAAAGCCTGATACCATGCTAGGCCAGTAGTGGCCGATAAGCCATGCAGACTATATGTTATGTGGATAGATTTTAATTTTGTGCAATAATTACCAACATTATGAAGATAACAAACATAACCTGAGGTATGTCCATCGGTGTTGTTTTGAACAGAATGTGATGCTTGCTTTGACGTTATGAATCTGAAAAATAACTGGGTTGCGTTCACTGCACAAATCTACTCAATCTGATATTTGACAAATCTCCAAATAAATGCTGAGTTGGTGTGATTCAGTGGCTGAATTGGAAAACGGGGGTGGATTAAAAAATAATGTAGATTCATGTAATTGGGACCTACGTAATTGTTCTCTGATTGATCGGCCACAGATCATAATCAGCAGTTATTGTCTCGGGTATGGGATATTATTTGATTTTCCCTCCATATAAGGGCCAGTCAAAGGGCCCGACACAACAATGCAAAACACGCAAGACAATTAATCCTGGTGCTGTGAAACCCTATCATTGATAAATCATCCTGATCATGTAATCACACATTGCACATTTGCTTGATGAGCACCAATATTAAAGATAGTAGAGTAAAAACAGCTATAAATGCAGTAATTGCAGAAACAAACCAACTTGGTAACAACAATTAAACAAGAACAAGAGTGATGTTTCTTAGAGAAAAAGATCTTTTTGGCATTCTACTGGCTGGATTAGCAGAAGTTTGATTTACTTCCCTGAATGACTGAAGGAATTTGTCTTTCAAGGCAAGTAGCCCTGCTCACTGAAAGCATGAACAGACATAAACCTAAGCAGGCTGCAAGAAGCAGGTCCAGCCAGATGTGTTGATAAACGTGGGAGCTGGTCCTGTGCAACCCTGGTATTAACCATCAGTCAAGTAGCCTGAGACTGGATGCACATCCAAAACACTTTGAAGACACATTGATTTTCAATCACTCAAACCCCATTCGGTGCTGCTCTGGGCCACTTGTGGCTACATTCTACTAGCAGTGGAAACACAAATGTGTCCTGAGCCACACTGATCGACTGCCTACTCACCTAAAGTCTGGGAGACTAGCCGCAGAAGTTCATGAAAGTGTCATGAAGGAACAGTTAAGTCAATGTAGAATCGTGTACTGACTGAATATCATTTGACAGTATTTGTGATCTTTGATCGTCTCAGGTCTGCCTCTCCTCACCATGGCTTCACCATAATGAACCGACTAAGCACAGAGAACCTGGTGGAGCCCATTAACAAAGACCTGGAATTCCAGCTGCAGGATCCTTTCCTGCTTTACAGGAACGGCAACTGTGAGTATTTTGCAGATTAATTAATGTTAAAACCGTAGGTGGACTGTAGACACACACATTTGTCTCGGTGTGGAGTGAAATCTGATGTACGTATTGATGAGATTTTTCAATAGTGCTTCCAAAGAGATACCTTTTCAGTATTTTTTTTAAAAATTCACTCCAATAAAGAAAATTCTATTACACATTACAAAACAAATCTTTAGTTAATGTTTAGTTTGCTAGCTGTGTCATTTTAACACTCAACACATTTTTACATGATAATAAACCTATTTACAACTTGAGTGTTAGCATATCATCAATAAATACAACTTTATAAAGCTTAGGGTATAACTCATTTGCAAGTAATACATCCAGAGGATCCAGTATTCTTATTTTGTTTACTTTTAGTCTTTTTATTTCCATTTCAGGTACAGCAGTGGGTTGTTTGTTTTTCTAAACATTTTGGATCATACCCTGCCCTAATGGTGTTGGAGTCGAAAGTGGCTAAAGAGTGGTGTGTGTACAGGGAGTTCAGCAGGGGACTAAAACACAGCCCTGGGATTCTCCTGTGTTAAGGAGGAGTGTAGAAGAGACTTGTGTAAACATGTGTGGTGCTAAATATCTCCTGTCCTCAGACCCTCACTTTGTACACAGACAAACTCCCAAGAAAACCCCTTTAACAAATAATAATGATTTAGAAAAGAGGGAAAATCGTATTTCTCTTCCAAAATGGCCATATTTGCAATAGATGCTGGGTGTACAGCAGTGTTGGGCATGTTACTTTAGTATCTACTGTGGCCGTAGCCAACGGCAAACTTCGTAAATATAGGTTCTTTCAGGGAACCACTCTACACACTAGCTGCAGCGTCTTACTCCAAGATGTGTTCAGACCCTCAGGAAATCCCAGCATCACCGAACAGAATCTGGCCCTAACAATTTTTCTGCAGGAAACACAGTAGTATAAATTGAGACTGGATCAGAAAACCGGGTGCCCCGATTCTAGAACTCAAATAATTATTTCAGATAATTGTTGATTATTTCTGATAGCCAATTTTATCAGACTATAAGCCTTTGAACTAGGGATGCACATTTTGTAATGTGTTTTTACACACCCTCCCTACTGTACAACACCAAGGAGACTAGTCAGTGACTTCAGGTGTCATCTGCAGAGCCGTCATTGAGATCTGTAATATTAATGTTCATATGATGCCAGCGTGCATGGAGACACACGGGCTCAATGGAGAGCTGCGCTCCAGCTGGCTGCTGTGACAGGTGAGATTCAGACATGAATCTAACATGTTTCACACTAGTCAGTTACATTAATACGTGTACTAGACATATACCACTGTACCGCATCTTTTGCAAACGACCTCCTCCCCTTTCCGGTCGAAATTGTCCCACACAGAACTCCTTTATTCCTTTTTGCTCTCTTCATCTTCGCTGTGAAGTGGGCTGTGATGGAAAGCACGTGATGGCACGTGTTGCACCTGTCGACACGCCCCCATGAGTTGATTGAATTACGTAGCTTAAAAACAAAATTGACCGTTAGTATTAATTGGTTAGAGTTACTGTTATCGGTTAACAGTTAAACGGTTAACCATGTGCATCCCTACTTTGAGCACTACATAATCTGTTCCCTATGTGAAGTATAGCACTACAGAACATAGATTGAGCTTCACCTTTTGGCTCAGCACCTTCTTCATCATGGAGAGTCTGCATCAACACTGATGCCGCACCCATCCGTCTGTTCTCTCTTCTGTGAACAAGACCCTGAGATACTTGAACTCCTCCATTTGGGGAAGAGTCTCCGCTCCAACCCAGGCAGTACACTCTGCACTTTTTCAGCTGAGAAACATGGTGTCTAATTTGGAGGTGCTAATTCTCTGAGCAGCTGCTTCACTCTCAGCTGCAAAACGCTGCAGGAAGAGCAAGCGACTATTCTCAAGCTTGATATACGATATGTTTTAGACTCTACTACAGAGTGGTTTACAATCTGAATTCAAGTTATCATCCAGAAAAGCATTTGCTTTTACATTCCTGCTGCCTCTTTTTTGTCTTTTTTGAATATGGGGATAAGAACAGTCAGCTACTGGCACACAAACAATAACTTGGTGAATAACCACTACAGCCAATTGCTTGGCCCTCCCTGTTAACTCCTTTAGGTCCTCAGAATCCAAGAGACAAACAATTTTGATTCTGAGATTTATAGGCCACAATGTTATTAAGTCTTATTTTTATGCAGAAAAGCCTTTTGGTTTTTGAAGCTCCTGATAACATTATTGCAAGCTTAGCAAAAATTGAAAGATTGGAAAGAAAGAGGGTGGTGACCTGTAAAACATGACACTGATCGTTACTGGCCTGTGTAGAGGAGATAATAATAGTAATAATAATAATAATAATCTGCATGATGAGAAATGTCCAATGACATCCAATGTCTCGTATTGATCTTTAGCTCCAGAAGTTAATTCTGTATATTTTTAGCTCAACTCCCATTAAACACTACTCTATTACAGCAACATAGACCCACTGTGCACATCTTAGAGTTGGTAACACACACACACACACAATGTAAAAGACGCAGTGGTACCTCTGAAAATGCTGAAGAAACACTTCCCCAGTGTTCTCTGAAACATTTTTTCCCCTTTTTGCTTGAAGGCATCTTGGAGTCACATTAAGAAGGAAAACATCTTCTGAGAAGACTTTTCAACTCATGACCTCACACAGGCCTGTCGGACAGTAACAGCTTCAGCTTGATTTGGCTGCAGTCATTCTGCATTGATGCAGCAGCAAAAAAAAGTTCTATGAATCTGACTTCTTAAAAAGTCTCTATATAGTTTTATAATGAAGGTGTGCTTTTGCTGACCGCTTTATCCAGGGATGTGCCGGTGCTTCAGTCAAGTTCCTTTAGGTTAATTAAAGAGTTCAAAAGGAAGTAAGGTGAATTAAAAGGAGTGATGAGATTCCATCAAATCTTCAGAAAGTAACTGACTGCACTGCCACCGAGGTAATCTATCAGAAGCCTGAACAGGAGTTTCATCACAGCAATGAATAAAGAATGCGATTGTTTTCCCATTTGTTTGCTTATCAGAAAAAATGACATGGCCAGGGTCAAAGTCAACGTAGACTGCTCCCCTTTTGGATTTGGTTTGCCCATCAGCCTGGCCGGTATGGAAGACATGGTGCAATTTGTTGTTGGTATTCAAGCCAAAGCAGCTTCTCCGGTAGCTTCACATCAGTTCAAGTGCTGCTTTTGCCACCGTTAATTCCTCAGTGTGTGTGTTAACGTGCAGACAGTTGACGGTATCCCTCAGGTCGTTATAGAGACGCTTCTGTCATCTGCCAACTTGTCAGAGTATTTTATTCCTGGTTTTTATTCCATCTGTCGGTTTTACCTGCATGTAGTTCCCTCACTCAGGTTTTCTTCAATCCAGTTGTTTTTGTCAGTGATGCGACTTTTTTCCAACGTTCCTTTAGTTCTTCTTAAACATGAATCTGTTTCCGTTTGGTTTTTTTTAATGACATCTATCATGTAATGTCATGTTTTGGTAAAGGCTCCAGAGAGAATTCTCTTAGAGAGGGTTTTCATCCTCCACTGTGAAATAAGAAGAGAAAGATATAAGTCTCATTGAAGAAGAAGAAAGAGTCCAACATCAGGAGATGTTCAGATGTTCTTCAAATATGTCGATAATTAATGTGCCATGATTATTCCTGCTTTGCTCCTCTTTAATTGCTGGTGAAGTCAGTGCCTGAGGCTGTTAAATTGTAGAATGCTGTTTAGAGAGACCTGTGTACTTGGACACACACACCTGTTTACACCCATCCATATTCCCCTCGGTCACATTAGATGCTGGAGGGAGACAAACACTTAGGTTGCTAGGTTACCCCGGCCTGTTGAGGGACCTTGAATATGCCAACATCTCATTACATAACTGAGTTTAATGTAGCTAATCATATGTCATAATAATCGATTAAAACAATCTATCTGATTAATATTTGAAGGTTTCTCCATTAATTTTCTCTCAGGGCAGATGCATTGTGATTCGTATGAGCACAGATGCTTTGCCATGTCAAAAAAAAAATACTTGAAAGAGTAGATACTGTGCAAGGTAGTTATCTGTAGTATAACTTAGTGCTCATGAGTTCCTGACAGAACTCTGTTGTGAAGGCGTGCCTGTCACTACAGCGGATGTGTTATTCCACATTTGAATATTAATTTTCACCTTAAAATTTCTCTTTTAAAACTATTTGAATTTCAAATGTTCATTGACAGCCATATACCATACTATTGGTCTGATATATTTTAATAATTAAAATAATAATACCTTGAATTCATAGTGTTTTTAAAAAAAAAACAGGATGCTTTACGTAGGTGAGGAGCAAAACCATAGGGAGCAGATGGAGCAGGAACAAACAAATCAAAGTGCCAAAGAGGGTGATGGTTACTAGACGTTATAGGCCTTGAACATGTGAGTTTTCTGGTGTGTTTTGATGGTGGTCAGTGATGAGGCTTTGCAAATCTCATTATATATTATGTAATAATACATAATATACATTATTTGTTTTTCTTGCAGTGGGTATCTATAGTATTTGGTTCTATGACAAGAGGGATTGTCAACGCATCGCTCAGCTGATGGTCAAGTAAGTAACATGAGATGGTGAAAAAAGCCTCACTGTTAAATTCTTCATCACTGACACTAATTCAACACATATATTACGAAATGATTGGGT
The DNA here is from genome assembly GCA_030544235.1 of Lepturacanthus savala. Taxonomy (NCBI): domain Eukaryota; kingdom Metazoa; phylum Chordata; class Actinopteri; order Scombriformes; family Trichiuridae; genus Lepturacanthus; species Lepturacanthus savala. The sequence continues at coordinate 19,342,966 of CM060480.1, forward strand.
AACACATCCTGTGATTCATATTTATAATGTGCATGTAATTCATATCATTGGTGGGAGTCAACCCACAGCTTCCTGTGTGTACTGGACATAACGCTTAACTTTCCCCCAGGATCGTGAAACAAGAAGCAGACCATGCCCAAAGAGAATCACCAGAGAGGGCAGAGCAGAGGAGGACCAACGGTGCCACGGAACCACGACCCATGGACATCCTGGAACTACTCAGCAAAGCTAAGGAGGAATACCAGAGAGTGAGGATGGAAAACACACACGCTCAGATGCAAAGATGAAGATGATATTTAGCTCTTTAGATGAGCAAGTGTGCTTTACTTTTTAAAGTACTGGTAAACCCAGAGTTTAAAGAATGAATTCTGGCTGAGGTTTTTTTATTCTCTCCACACCTCTTTGACCCTGACTGAAATATCAACAGATGAGTCACACACACAAATACCTCAATATACTGTGGTTTTAAATCCGGGATTACTTTAGGTGTGGATTCATCTTGTTAAGCATTTAGGTGGAATAATTTCTATAGCCGATATTAAGTTTCCTGTTTATGATGTGGCTGTGTTTGATTATTGTGTCTGTTGCTCTGTCTCAGGCTCAGGCAGGTGATTTGTGTACGGAGCCAAATGTGAAAGCAGCTACAGAACATCACCACAGCATACTGCAGCCTGAAAAGGTACAGAATGGTATTTATTCATTGGAGCTAACAACACATTCGTTATTACGAAATAATCTAGTACATTTTTTATGAAATGTTCCTATTTCTTGTTGTTGTCCAACCATAAAAACTTCATTTATGCCTCATGTACAGACAAAATTGTATGCATTCATTTCAAACATGGTTTCCATCATTACCCACATACTTTAATGCATCCTTACATTGGCATGCATGTTAACCAGCACATCCCCCAGGGGGCAACTCAGAGTCAAATATTGATGACGACGACAACATTGTCATCATCTTGTTGATGTACAATGGAAATGGAGACCTGCTGTTAAGTTCATCAAGGCTGGTGGACAGAATTATTTTTTCTTATTGACACCAAGCACCATTTCTATGTCTGGATGTCAACCGGGGCATTTGATTACTTGTTGTGCCTCACATGCAACACAAAAACTCATACAGCACACCCTTGAGTGTAGTAGAAAGGATAGCTGTCACCCTGCAGAATCTTCTGGTTCTGTCTCCCACTGGATCTAGACTATGTGTCTTGTAGTTAAAGCAACACTGCCCCCATGGTTTCCAGTGAACTGCTCTGTCTGATCTGTATCTCTAAGCTTTGTGGAAATGATGGAAAACGAATAAAATGAACGCAGTACGGAAGAATTTATATTTAATGTTTAGCATAAATTGACCTTCATTAGCAAAGTGTTGGCATTTTAACTTTATGAATGACTTAAAGCAAATGATCACATGATTTTTCTACCTGCTTCGTATGCGTGAGTTTTCTCCAGCTCACAGATTTGCTCTTTTTCTCCACAGAGCACTCATACAGTTGTGAAGCAGATCACAGTGGAGGAGCTGTTTGGCTCCTCCCTCCCTAAGGACACCTCTCTACCTGCCATGCCAACACAAAACACCACACCTCCCAGCGACCCCTCCACCAGCTTCCTCCAGAACCAGCCGTTTCCCACTCCAGCCCACCAAAACCCTCTCCTCCCTCCTTCCCATCTTGCAGCCCAGGACCCGGGACCGAACCAGCGGCACCAAGCACACAGCCTGCTTCCCGCTACTTACGCATTACACACCAGTCCTGTTTTCCAGTCCGTGGGCCCCAGATCAGACACCCAGCCTCTGTGCTCGGTTTCTCCTCTCATGATGCCTCAAGCTGGCTCAGAGACTCGTACCGCCCCTCCAGGTCCCGCGACCCCATCAGCAGCTCCCACAGCCTTTTTGGGACAGGAGATGCTCGGCACGCTCAAACCGGCGGTGCAGCCAGTGAACTCGGACATCCACAAACCCATCCTAGCACCCAACTTCTTGCCAAGCACACTGGTCCCACCTCACAGCTTTCAGGAGCCTATGGGGAAAACCCTTCTCCAGCACGGCAACGAGATGGATGTTTTCTCTCAGGCTCCAAACCTCATCAAACAAATTTCCGTGAGTTTATTTCTGTTTTTGTATGAAGTCCTTCACTTTTATTTTTATACCGCAGCAAATTCAACAATCATCATGTTGTTTGATTCCTTTTCTGTTCTCAGGCTCCCCCCATGAGTCCAGGTCTTGCTGTTCCAGGTCTGGACATTTCTGTGCTTCTCTCCCCCAGCGCCTTCCAGCAGTCAGTCAGTAAAGCAGCAGCAGCGGTCCCTACTGCCCCTTCTGAGCTGTCCTCCATGTCTGGAGGAGTTCTAGAGCCTCCACAAGCATCCTGCAGCAAAACACAGCTACAGGAGACTCTGATACATCTCATTAAGGTAAATGAACAATAAGGTACACATAAAGGTATAAAATACATACAAGTGTGGAAAAAGTCAGAGCTAGAGTTGTGCACAATTACAGCTTCAAAAATGACAAGACCCAAGAATAAAGCTAACTATTTTGTGTTTACTTCCTCCCTGTCCAGAATGACCCAGAATTCCTCTGTACCATTCATGACGCGTACCTGCAGAGTATTTCCAAGGACTTCAGCAACATGAAGCTATAGTTCTACATCAGACATCACCTTCTGTTACATTCAGAGCTACAGCTGTCTCCTTTACAACCTGTGAAAAGACCAGAAGCTAATGAGTTAAAAGAAGTGACACATTGTACACCGCCACTCTTCAAAATGAGTCCGTTCTAAGGGTAACAGTCACTGCTCCATTTAATCCTCTACTCCTGACTCAGAACTTTTTTTTTTGAGTCCTCACTTGAACTCTGATGCTGTCCCAATTGCGTTATAGCTTGGATCAACACATGTCAAACCAGACCTACTGAGGTAGAGTAGGAGGAGTTAAAATGAAATGTCCCAGTGCGGCCCTGAGTTGTCTTTTTTTTATTTTTATTTTTACTTTATAAATACTGTAAAACTTACTACTGCGCACTAGTAAAGATTATCTGTCGCTGGTTTAATTCTGTGGAGGACAGGACCACAATGAAGCTTTGGTGACTTCAAATCATAGATGATTTTCACAGCCACAACATTCTGGGAATCACACTCTGCTTCTCATACTCATCTCATGTCTTTGGAGTTCTCGCAGTGCGAGAGTGATAACACGCTTTACACTCCAGCTGTTAAAAAAAAAAAAAAAAAAAAAAAGATCTCTGTGCTGTGGACTCAGAACTGTTTCAGGTGTATTTTGCAAACAAAATGTCCCACTGTGTGGCATTTAAAAGGACGACTCGTATTCCTCTCCCTCAAACTGATACTGACGCTTGTATATTTTTGGTAATGACACTTTAAACGGTGTTTGTTCCAGTTGCAGCTTTTGTGGCATTATGTGTTTGTCAGTGTCTGTTAATGTGGAGGATTGTATATCAACTTTTGGAGGAGGGAGATGAAAAATGTTTGGAGAAGCACTTGCAGCTTAGAGCTCAACTAAAAATCAATTTATTTCTGCTTTTTTTTTGTTTGTTTTTTTACATTTTACTTTCCAGACTGTCATTTGTTCTAAGAGGCACACAGGCAAACCCACCAACGACTTCCTTTGTCATTTTTCCCTTTTCAACCCTTTTATCCTGTTTCCTCATCTGTTTTTCACCATTTTTAGACCAGTTGAACTCAGAGGATTTGTTCTCGGAGGGTATCACACGATACACAGCTGCAATGCGTTTTCCAGATACCAGTATTTTGGGATATTTTAGGATGGTACAGTAGAGCTTAGTTTATCCAGACCTGTGGGTTCTGCAGATCAAAACCTTTGTTTACATTTGCCTGTTGATATTGAACCGTACTGGTAAACAATAAGAGGAACAGATCCACTTTGGATATTTTCAATCCATTTCGAACCAGTTAATTCATTTTATACAATTAATCCAAATTATTAATTCAAATGTAATCTACCTCCATTCCTGTTTCTCAGCTCATTTTACCAAGCCACAGTTAAGTGTTCAATCACAAAGAATTTTGGTAATTTGACTTTTTTTTTTGCAGTAAACAGCTACTGCAGCACAGAACCGTAAACCCTGCAGACTGCACTGGTATCAGGAAGTGGCACGTCTGTCTCATCATGTGCAATGCTGAGTGGATATTGATGCTTTTACTTGAAGAAAAAATATTTACAAAGAGAAAGAAAATACTATTTTCAAACCGCACAGCAGGTTACAACAACACAGCACATGTAAATCCATTAAAAGAACATCTTAAAAGCAAAACATTTTAGGTAGTAAAGCTTTTGTAACAAATGGTACAGTAATATTTTGAGGCAGTAGTCAGATCATGGATAATCAAGCTACTTTTCCACACAAGTTAATCTATATTATGGTTCTCTAAATAATCAATGCATAAAGTGAGTGCAGCTGGAATCCTTAGTGGTAGAATTTAATTTGTTTTTATTTCAAGGTTTTGAGAGGGAACAATATTTCAGAGATTATGGCTGTTTTCAAGTTTGTTTTTTTTGTCACTTACGGAACATGCAGATAATCATATAATCAAAAATGTTTTACATTGTGACTTGTGAGTGATATGAATTTATGCATAAATCCCCATTCTGACTTCTGACCCTGCTATTTGAATGTATTTGATGTTTACGCTGCATGTGCCAGTCTTCTGTGCTGCGTATTTAAGTTTATCTCAGATACACAAGCCTTCAGAAGAAAGTGTTTGTTTTTTTGTTGTTTTTTTTTTTAATTGGTAAAATTTATATAGGACATGGGAAGTATCTGTTGTAAATCAAGTACTTACATGGACACTAAATCGCCCTAATCTCCGAAATTCCATTTGCCATGTTGGCAAAAGGATGTATGACATGTGTTGGCTGAATAAACGCACACAGGAAGAATGATTGAAATGTAGAGATTGTTTTTAATCCCGGTCATGTATTTAAGATTTTAACATCATTTTCACTTGGTATAATTTATCTTATTGGCCAGAAATATCATTTTTGCTCATAGTTTTGGGAAAGTCTTTGCAAATTAATTTTCTAAGATTGTTGTCATTATGTGGAATTTGGTTTATTATGACTATTTTGTGATATTAAAGATTTGAAAATATAGGTGTCTGCTTTTGTGTGCTGGTCACAGCTGGGAGGAACCGCTGTGTTTCTGTCAGATGTGACGGGCTCTTTTTATTTGTATTTTTGAATCCTGAGGATTTGTGACTCAAAATTTAAATTTAGTTTTTTTTAACACAATTTGACAAATAGTTTCTTTAAAAAAGTCAACCCTTGTCTGATTTTAACTACAGAGGCAGTTATTTGGTATGACCACCAGATGTCAGTAAGTCTTTATCTTTAATCTATTCATCCTAGACTTTGCTGTTTTAAGACCAGGCAACGAGGGCATCTCCTGAAAGAACATGCTGTGGAGTAATTCTAAGTGTTGAAAGAATAAGAATGTTTTTTAGAGCCACAGATCTTCAATTCACATTAAAGCATAAGCTATACTTGAATTGAAGATCTGTTCACCCAGACATGCCAACCTGATTTATAGGGCAGAATAGAGACTTATACATGTCACTTTACTATTTCCTACTACTGATATTGGTGCTTTTTAACAGCTGATCTTTATTTTCTTCATACCAGACACTGCACTCCCTTACTCAAAAAGTGAAAACTGATTTGGATGAAATTCTAAATGGCGGATAATCTATAGAAACTATAGAGTTTGCTGGTTAGGGTCCAAACTGCACCAAATTTGACAGGATAATTCCTCAGGTTCCTAGTAATAATCAAATGAATGGACCTCAAGATATTCACATACATATGCAAGTGCACACATTCAGACAGCGAATCCTTGCTTTATAGTAAAAGTAACAGATTTAGAAATTCTTAATCTGTCACTTGGTACAGGATCTCATCTGTGACCCAGAGAGTCCCCCCCACCCTTTCCAACATTTTGGAACCCTTATTTCAAGAGTTAATAATCCTTACCAGCTGTATTTAAGATACTCTATTAGTGCATATATATGTGCTACATCCTACAAGGTTATACAAATGTTCATTTTCAAAAGGGACTTGATTGGCTTGGACAATGTTATTTTCACTTTTGAATCAACCTCCAACTGTCCCCTGTTGGCCAACTGTGAAATTCATTATCAGTCTGTGGGAAGAGTTCTTTAGATTTAGATCTTTACCTTTTACCTTTAGATTTCTCTAGATTACAAGAGGAAAAGTTCAGTGTGTGACTCCTGGAAGGCAATATATCATACTTATTTGTCTCTTGCTGTGTGTTAGTCAATACCTGAATGGCATGCAGCTGATCAGGTTATCCTCAGAAGTAAATGCCATTAAAGTAGATTTGTGATTCTTCCTGTTACCTGTCTTTTTTCTACTTTTTCTACTCCTTTACACATTGTCATGCCAATAACACCAAAATAAACTCCTCTTTGGTCATTAAACCTTCCCCTGACAATGTAGAAGAAGCTCACAAAAAGTCCTGAGATAAGATATATTTTATGTACAAATATACAGCTCTGAAAAAAGACCACTGCATTTTTTTTTTCTGAAATCAGCATCTCTACATATATTCCATTGCCATTCCATTCCAGCTTCTGTTGAATTCCACTTCATTATGTTTAAAGAGGTATTAGGAGTGGAATAAAGTCACCTAAGATCACTAGTAAAGACTTGTGGAGAGCATGCCAAGACGCATGAAAGCTGTGAATAAAAATAAAGGTTATTGCACCAAATATTGATTTCTGAACTCTTAAGTGTAAACATTAGTATTATGTTGTTTTAAAATGAATTTGGTCTTATTTTTTGCATCCAAACACAAACCTATAAGCAGAAAAATCATGATCATTTTGCAGTATATATATATATATATATATATATATATATATATATATATATATATATATATATATATATATATATATGTATGTTCATGTTTTAAACGACATCAGCAGTTTTACTCGTTTTACTGCACAATTGTGAGATCGCATGTGAGCCCACACCTGCGTTTACGTGCGTGTAGCCTTCCTCCACAACCTTCGTTCTATTGGCTGTACTCACGCGTGACAGTTCCTAACTGTAGGATCCCTTTAGTAGTAGATTAGCGATATTCATAGGCCTATCGTGCAAGCACGCCCCCTCCCTTCGTTTCGATTGTACAGCGCTGTCTCTTTTTAACCCCTGCGACAGACCGCCGCTCACTCATCGCCTGCAAATTCTCTGGGCAGCAGACCCGAGGACTTTTAACTCTTGATTCCTTTTTACCAGGCGCGTGTGTGTGTGTGTGCTCTACTTGCTACGTGCATCGGCCAGATGGAGGACTACCATAAACCAGACCAGCAGACTGTGCAGGCGCTCAGGAACATCGCCATCCGGCTCCGGATTAACTCCATCAAGGCGACAACTGCAGCGGGCAGCGGGTAAGATACGAGGCGGAGGAGGGAGAGCTTTAACAGACCTGCAGTATGACACATGGAATAAAGGTTACTGTCCTGCGCCAGATACTGTGTGGTTCATACACCTTATCTTTTTGTAGGACAAATTATAAAAACTTAAAGAGAAACGCAGGCTCGAATAAATATATATAAGTAGAGAACATAAGATAATTACTTGATAGACCTGTGAGGACCGGTAGTAAAAATATAAAGCTACATTTATTAGATTGCAAATGCAGAATGTGATCATATTTGCAGCCTGTTTGCTTTGCATAAACCGAATGGGTTTTTTTTTTTTCAAATCAATCTATATGATTTTTCTTACTGTGCGTAATGACAGATCAGTGTCATTATGCTTTGTGCGCAATTTACGCACTTTCCAGTACGGACGGTTGTTAGGATTTAGGGTCGGAGTTCGTTTACTCGTCATTTCTCCCCTGGATTTCAATTTATAAAGCTTTTGTGAGAGCAATATGACTTTCCGCATTTAAATAACAAGACTTCTTTACTTCGCCCTTTTAAATTATATAAACGAGTTGCGACTCGCAGGTTGGGTCTCTGCTGCAGGTGCACCAGTGCGCGGCTCCCTCCCTCTTTCTCTCTCTCCGCCTCTTAACGCTCTGTGCTCGGTTATATAACCGTCGGGGAGCAGAGACCGGATCGGTGCGTGATCCCGTGCAGTCAAATGGTGCCGCTCTAGAGGCGACGTGTTGTGAGGAGGTAGCGGAATGGACCCGCGGAACGCATGGATGCGTTCCCGCCTGCGTACCGCCTGTGCGGGTTGTCGACAAGTAGATTGTAGTAGGAAAGTAGTAGGAAAATTTTCAAAATAAAATTCGAATTGGCAAACTCCCGCAACGTATTTGGAGTGATATCAAATAACTGCTCAGAATGGAAATAGATTTTAGGATACGTGAAGTGGGTATTGTTGAGATCTAGGTAGACTTGTTCATAGTCATTTGATGCTCCTAGCGGAACCGCTGCATGAATGAGTGTCCTGTTTCATGAGCTGAGTCGAAAACATTAACAAATTGAATTCCAGTTTGAGCTTGTAAACATAAAACTCTTAAATGGATTTATACTATTACTACACTATACTCCCTTCAGAATAATTTTACTATTTAAAAAAAGGTACCTAAGATAACTCAAATACATTTCAAATTTTTAGTGTATCTTTACAGGAAAACAATTACTTATCTACCCTTTTCTTTTTGAGTGTTTTTTGGAGCTTTCTTGCATTTATTGATAGTACATCATGGAGAGAGACAGGCAGAGAGAGGGAGAATGACATGACCTGCAGTGAGGACTGTAGCCTCTCTACACAGGGCGGCTGCTCCACCTACTGCACCACTTGCCGCCCCAGAGCTGACCCTTTTCAACAGAATCATTGATAAATATGATATCTGTCATCTTTTCACCAGTACATATGATATCTTTAATCTCTCAGAAGGTTATAAATATTCATCATCCTTTACTGTTCTTCGTAATTCGTAAAAAAAATGCTTCATAATTTTTATTATAATTTGATCAAATTTCCCATTTCAGGACATTAAGGAAAATGGCCTTCATATACAAGGCCTGAGTGAGGTATTACTGGCATGTGGTTTGTAAATAAACAGGAGAATAGCATGCAAAACTCATCACGACCTGATGTATTTCTACACATTTATGCTTGGGCATGAAAGTAAGAAACATCCTCCAAATGCATTACCATGTTTGGATGTGTGTGTTTGAGAGAGACTCTAAATGTACTTACTGACTAGCTGACAATGTCAATCTGCCTTACATAACTCTCTGACTCCACATAGGAATTAACATACTAGATTAAACTGTACCTCTGGCTGCCATGTTTTTTTTTCTGTTTTTGCCTCATCTGCATCTGTGTCCTCACAGTTTGCTCTGGACATCCTCATAGATTTGAACTCATTTGATTTATTTATTTCATTGCTGTATTCCTAATTTCTCTCTCACCATTATCTGTGCTGCAGTCATCCAACATCATGTTGCAGTGTGGCAGAAATCATGTCTGTGCTGTTCTTTCATACCATGAAGTACCGACCCGAAGACCCCCGTAATGCAAACAACGACCGCTTCATCCTCTCCAAGGTAGCATGTGATTCCACACATTATCCATGATTGTGGCGAGTGCATGTGTAAAGAACACATACAAAACCACTGATTTATTAATTATAAGGTTGTATTTAAGTAGCAGAAATGCCTTTACGACTGTGCAGAAAAATAAGCAGATAGTCGATAGAACAAACAGTGCATTGATGTGTGAAATTCCTGTCTACAGTATGGGGGGTGCTCTTGCTGTGTGTGTGTGTGTGTGTGTGTGTGTGTGTGTGTGTGTGTGTGCGTGCGTGCGTGCGTGCGTGTGCGCGTGCGTGTGTGTGTGCGCGCGTGTGTGCACGTGCGTGCGTGCGCGTGTGTGTGTGCATGCGTGTGTGCGTTAGTGTGTCTTTATTAACGTGAACCGTGTTTCCCAATTAAAATGTACCCTAATGTCCTAAGAAGGTTTCTAAAGGATACTTAACTAGGAATACTGCATAACTGGCGGCTGTATTAGGAGTTTAAGATCTACCTAAAGGGGCAATTTTAAGGTACGTCATAAGGTGGAGCTGATGTTACTATGAGAATATAATAACTTGTGTGCAGTATATAGTGCTGCACACTTATACAGATGTAATGAAGTTACTGAAGTGGAGGTGAAGTAAATCTAGTTTGTGCTTCTATTGGTTAAACTCTGAATGCATGGAATGATTAAATGTTGAGCTCTTGTAATTCTATTTAAGTCTGAATATTTATCTCATGATGTGCCATACACAGAAATAGTGTTTGGACCACTTTCAAATAAGTTAATATTAAATTATATTATTCTTTAAGTTGCCATAGTGGTCATTTTTAGCAACACATGTCACATATCATTCATGAGAAGTTGTAGTCTGGCTTCAGACCAACTACAAACCAAGACATTGGACTGAAACAGCAGTCCTGAGAAGGTCTATCAATCTGCTCCTAGCTGCTGGTCCTGGTAGTCCTGCAGTCCTCGTGCTCTTTGATCTGTCAGCGGCATTCAACATCATTGACTATAGGTCCCTGCTATCACATCCAGAACACAGCGTAGGCTTTACTGGCTCAGACCTTCAATGGTTCCAGTCCTACCTGAATGATTGGACCATCTCAGTGCAGTTGGACGATGGTTCCTCTGCTGTAGCCCCTCTTACCTGTGAGGTTCCTCAAAGCTCCATTTCTGGCTGCATTCTACTGTATATGTTGCCCTTAAGTTCAGTTGTTGCTAAGCATAGTTCTTCTGTGGTCGGGGCCAGCTTCTTCCAGCTATGTATTTTAAACAAGACCAGGACTATCTTTCCCCTAATGACCTCGCCTGCATAATTCATGCTTTTATTACTACAAGATTTGATTACTGTAACTCTATGTACATTGATTAGTTCTCACTCGGGCACCTTCAGCTTGTTCAAAGGCAGCTGTCAGCCTACTGACTGGCACAAAAAGTGAAAATCATAAAAACTACAATCTTGGCTTCAGTCCACTAAACTCTTGTTTTTAGATGTAAATCGTTAAAATCATGCTTTTAGTATTGAAATCTTTAAATGGACTGGCTCCTTTATATTTAGTTGAACTCCTCCATTGCCATACTGTAGTTAGAGCCTTATGGTCAGCTGACCAGTTCCTCCTTGATGTGTTAACACCTGTTTCAAGAGGTGACAGAGTCTTTGCATCAGCAGCCCAGAGGCTCTAGAATAGGTCTGCCTTGACCGCAGTGAAAGACCCACTTTTTCTCCCTGGCCTTCAACTCAGGTTGATCCTAGCATCCTGGAACCTTTGTGTGTTTTGTGGTTCTTTGTATTGTTGCTCTAAATTTTGTCCTTGTCTTCTATGTTTGTATTGTTGCTAGCTTCTAAGTCTGTCCTGGTTTTAATGCTTGTATTTTTATGTCTGCTTTTACTTTGGTACGACCACAATTGCTTTATAAATAAAGCTTTAATTACTTACTTAATTACTAGTAAAATCCAGAGTGACTGCTTTATGCTTACTCTGAAGCATATAGAATAAACTGTTTTTCTTTACACATCTCACTTCACGTAAAGCTCTCCAGTCAGTTGCTGGAACCAACTTCAAACAATAAACTATTTGTTAATTTCTTTTACTAATTTCTTTCAATTCGTTCTCCTCAGGGTCATGCAGCCCCCGTGCTGTATGCTGTATGGGCGGAGACGGGCTACCTGAAGGAGAACGAGCTCCTCAACCTCCGCAAGGTTGACTCCATCCTGGAGGGACATCCTGTGCCGGTGAGGGTGGAATTCATACCTGCAGGAAGTTGTCAGTCTGATAACCTATACATCCAATATACCAACACATATGGATTAAAAGCATCAAAAACACCTAAACTTCTATTACGTGTTTGAAGCTAAATATCCTTCTAAAATGCATTCAGAACAGACCCCTTAGCTATTTCTTGATATTTCCAACCAGCTCAATTTTGTGCTCAGGGTAAAGGCTGACATTCTCCTTGCTGCATGTGGCCTTTGTCAAACTCTTGCTCGCCACTTTGGGCAAACTTGGTAATATCATCTAAGAATCTTAAAATATGAATACAACATGACTTATTAAATGTAGTGTCACTGATCATAGCTACACTGCAACTTTAAAATATAATGATACTTTAAAACTTATTTTAAAGTTGTTGTGGTTGAGGGTAGTTATGTAGTGTTTAGTCTCATCATCTTTGCTAGAAACAGACTATAACTCACACTGCACTATACATTTATGGAGCTATTAGCTTTACTTCCTGCAATGAGACATTTTTTTTCGTTCACTGTGAGGAGTCACAACTCATTCCAAAAGGTATTAATGATACATTTTCAACATGCTGTACATTGCGTGCATGTAGAGACAACACACACAAACACACACAGATAACAGATGCAGCTAGAGGCAGAGATGTAATGACAAAGATGGCCTTGTGTGACAGAGATGGTCCGTCCTCAGCTCCTTTCTCCTCTGCTGCAGACATTAATGACTCCATGTTCACATAAAGCCAGATGGTCATATGCTGCAGGACACAGACAGTACTGTTACTGTCCAAACATTATAACCGTGACTGTATTTTCTTGCACTTTTATGAAATTAAAAAGAATGAACAAAAAGTATGTTCTGTGTATGTGTGTGTGGGTTTGCACCAACAGAAGCAGCAGTTTGTGGATGTGGCAACCGGATCTCTGGGTCAAGGCCTGGGAGCTGCCTGTGGGATGGCCTACACTGGAAAGTACTTTGATAAGGCCAGGTACAGGACACGAAACACACTCTTATACACACACACTCACACACACATTGTTCTTAGAGAGAAACAGACTGCAGAAGACACACATGCAGGAGCCCACATGCATCTATAGACAGTATGAAATTATGCATGAAAGACTATCGTGCTGCAGTGAGTCATGCCGACGCAGTGACATTTCAGCCTGGAGCTTTGGTTCAAACCCTGACAGGTCTTGTCTGGGTTGACATTCAGGAAGCTGCTCTGAGAGCAAGAGAGCTGACCTCTGATCAGTTTTACCTTTACATCAGGATAAATGAGGGATCAGTAATTTGAGATCAGGTATGACTCTGGTAAGAATTCAAAGATAGGGGTTATTTTGCCACTGGAATTAAAAAAAAAAAAGAAAAAGAAAAACAGACCGGTTCCAACATATTTACATCACAAAAGATTAATGCACACCTCAGCTGAATGCATCTCTGTCTAACAGATCCATTCCACATGTGTCTCCTTTGTTCTAGCGTGGTCTAGAACGAGCCATGTGGCTTTCAGTGTGACAATAGGGAGCACGAGAGAGTTGCATGGCCCGAATAGGAGGACAGATATGGTACCGAAGCATCAGATCTGAACTCCTGAATTTAAGGGACATAGTTTGACACATTGACACAAAAGGAGGCCATCTCAAAGGCAATTCTGTGATTTTTGCACACAGCACATGCGTTGAAAGAAGCATTCAGGGAATGCCATACTTGTAGTCTTGCAGAGATGGCTGCCCTCTCTCTCTCTCTCTCTCTCTCTCTCTCTCTCTCTCTCTCTCTCTCTAACTCTCTCTCTCCCTCTCTCTCTCTCATTCTTACTCTCTCTCACTCTTTCTGCATACTGTGTGCACTCGATTTTTTCTGCTCTAATAACCACACATACGAGATCACAATTCCTCCATTTCTCCATCCATTTTCGCCCACTCTATCCCTTAGTCTTCTCTCTGAAAAATGACAAAATCCTTGTCTGTGTCTGTTGCATCTACGTATACACAGATGATTATATACTCTATGTGTTATACTGTGTGTGCACAAGGGCGTATCATAGATTTGCCCATACATAGAGCAGCTTGTCGAGCTAATTTGACGCAGCATAACAGCTCAGCGTTCAACACTATTAAGGCTGCATCACTGGTTTTAAAACTCAATCTAAGGTAAAAACCAGCAACTACATCACACCGGTGTGAGGAACTTGCGTGTGTAATAGTGTGTATCTGTGTCAGTTGGACGGGTTTGGGCTGTTTTACAAGGAAGGTATCTCCTCATCCTTGATCTGTTATTCTCACCTTTCAAAGGAAAAAGGAACACACACCCTGAGGGTTTACTTTGCTCGTGTAAATTAATCACTACCTCAACCTGCTTTAGATGCACTGGATGCCCTTTGCCTGCATGCGTGCAGGCGTGTGTGTCAGATGCAGATTATCTTACAGCTGATCACAACCTGACACTTTTACCATTGATACTCACAATTCTAAAAAGAATTGTGAGAATGACAAGCAGGTGGTTTTCAATATTTTGCTCACTGTATCTGTAAATCAACTGTAAATCATTATGGAAAGGGAAAAGCTACCTTTAGAGTTTAGAGAACCAGTTAAGTGGTAGCACTTCCCTCCTCTTCAAATTTTCCATCTTGTCTCACACACACTCCATACACACTCTGTTCCTCTCTTCCTTCCCTTCTTTCTCTATTTTCCTTTGGTCCAATGTGTTTTTTTTTTCTTGCACCCAGGGTTGGAATGCGTGCTGTAATGCGACATGTCTCAGCCTATCTTCCAGCCTTAATGAAAATGTGTCTATTTGACTGGAAAGCTGTCAAGAGTTGTTACGCCTCAGCAGCGAGTAGTGAGGATGGTCGGAGGGGAGGCTGTTTGTGTGAGTGTAGGTGTGAGGGTCAGCTGTCGCATTGAGCCCTATAGAACGGTGGGAGGAGGATGTGCCGAGGGGAAAATGGGAGCTGATATGGAAAATAACCTCTCTCCACTGTTTAAGTGTCTCATACATCTGGCTGCCTAATCTCTGAATTTACTAAAAACCATGAAATCTCCCTGTCCATATGAAGCTATCGGGTGTTCTGCCTGCTGGGTGATGGAGAGCTATCCGAGGGCTCGGTGTGGGAGGCCATGGCCTTCGCCTCCTACTACCAGCTGGACAACCTGGTTGCCATTTTGGACATCAACCGCCTTGGTCAGAGCGACCCGGCACCCCTCCAGCACCATGTGGAGAAGTACCAGCGACGCTGCGAGGCCTTCGGGTAAGCAAAGGAGGTCAAAGGGGCAAAGGTGTGCATGGGCAGTGTTGGCGGGTTGGTGACGGAAGATATGAAGTGTCTGTGTGTATGAAGTGTAAGATTTTTGATTCTCAAATGTGATTCTAGCTTTTCCATATTTTGTATTGGTTAATTTTGAATATCTATGATTGATTTTACAAGATGAGCAATATGATGGGCATTACTGTGATATTATAATATCTATATATGTGATATATAATAATATAATATAGTTATATATACAGTTTCACCCCTAGTGTCCTTTTCTTTGTTCTTTGTGTTTTTCTCAGCATATGATTGCACCTTTGTGACCAACATTGAAAACCTCAGTAAATACTAAAAATAAAATATTTAATATGTTTTTTTATGTCTTCACTTTGTTCATTTTTGCAGCTGGCATGCCATCATTGTCGATGGGCATAGTGTGGAGGAGCTGTGTAAGGTGCTGAGTCAGCCCTGCCACCAGCCACTTGCCATCATCACCAAGACCATTAAGGGCAAAGGCATCCCAGGTACAATGATCAGTCACACAAATTCATGTTAGACCAAACTTCTCGGTCACTTCTCAGCGACATCGCGTATCAAAGGTGGAACTAGAGAGCATCTTTCATAACCATGACGTTGGGCATTTTTTGTTAACCTGCTCCAGAACCATGTTTGTAAATGATGACTTTGTAAAACGGTGGCAACTGACCCAGGGACCCGCCGTCGCTCCAGAGGGGCCCACACTCGCCGTAATCCCAGCAGCGCTTTAGTGCTTTAGCTTTGTAGCTCAGTAATCCTTCAGAATGCGTAGAATACACTTCCAGCAACATCCCATTGTACTCTTGTTGTGATAACAGTGAGGGGAGTGTGTGTGACCGTGTGTGAGGGGGAGAAAGAGGGAGAGACCTAAAGAAAGGTGAAGAGACAGTTGTTATAACACCTAGGTGTGTGTGTAAGAGAGGAATATGTCTTTGTTTCACAAATCACTAGTGTTGGTATAAGAGCCTCTTTACTCCAACCTTTCATCTATGAAGTAGCCTGTTGTAACCCACTGAAGTGAAAGACTTTTATGACCCATGGTTTCTTTTATGGGTGTGCACATGCATACATGACAACTATGGACATGAGGAGGAATTTGGTTTATTGAGTATATACACTTATACTAATGGGTCAGTGACAAATCTGCCATGTGCTGTAACCCTAAAAACTTGGTACCAGATAGTTTAACTCTCTTAAAAAGGTTAAAAAAAAAATTAAATTAAAAACACATGCTATTGACTAGTTTTATATTCTAGGTGGATTCAATATTTAAAATTTATCATTCTTTTTCGGTTACACCATTTTACATTTTGTGTCAAAAAATTGCACGAAATCCTGATTTTTGTAAAAAAGAAAACAAATCGACTTTTAAATAACCAGAAACCAATATGAACATACACTTTACATTTTGAGAGACCTGATGAATGCTTCTTAAAACTGTATCTAAATACTTTTTTGACTTTCTCATCTTGCCAAACATTATTTGTCATTGACCCTAATACCATGAGTGCCTACATGTAATAACTGATGGTATGGTTTAGCTTTATCTGATCTTTATCAATTTGGCGCTACTATACTGTAACTACTATTACTGCTATTAAAGCTTACAATAAACCACTCTCACCACATAAGCATTCAAGTTTGCAATTTGTCATTGCCTTTATTTGTATTACATTAACAAGTTTGTTTATTTTCCATCTGTTATTTAGTGCTGTATAATGGTGGAAAATAACATTATTTGAATGTATTTCATAAATTTGCGCTAGTCCTCAGTCGTGTGTACGTGTGTGTGTGTCTTTCAGCGGCTGAGGACAAAATGGGCTGGCATGGGAAGCCCCTGCCCAAAGATATGGCCGAGAACGTGATCAAGGAGCTGCAGAGTCATATCATCAGCTGCAACAAGCGCCTCTACCCTGCTCCGCCCAACGAGGATGCATCACCCGTCAGTCTGCGTAACATCCGCATGCCGAGCGCACCCAGCTACAAACCTGGAGACAAGGTACCATCACACAAACTGAGATGTCTTAAATCATTTTTCAAACTCACCCATTTGTGTTTTAAGTTCTATGAAATATTGAGATAAACAAAAAAGCTTGATAGCGCAACTTATTAGACAGAAAAGAATAAAGCTTTAGCTTAGCTGGGGTATCTGGTGAACATACTAAAACAACTGTCTTTATTTAATTGTGGTTAACTGATAAGTTGTCTGTTTGTCTCTCCATTATCAGATTGCTACGAGGAAGGCGTACGGTATGGCTCTGGCCAAGTTGGGCCGTTACAATGATCACGTTGTGGCTCTGGATGGAGACACCAAGAACTCCACCTTCTCCGAGCTCTTCAAGAACGAACACCCCAACCGTTACGTGGAGTGCTACATCGCTGAGCAGAATATGGTATGAAAGAGTTGAGGTTTTAGACCAATAAATCATATGAAGGTGAAGTGGCAGATATAAACATCAGGCATGCTGAGCAACCATTGAACCCTTTACATATACAGCTTAAAAAACTCTGACAGTGAGTTCCAGTGTAATAACCAAGGGGTCATTTCTGGGGTTGAACAATGAAAACGGTGAAATTGCTGAATCCAGAAGCCAAGTTAATTTCCTTATTCTTAAAAAAACTGTACTGGATATGAATTATTTGTATAGTTCCCTCTTAAGTTCAGTAGTTAAGGAGTTACCATTTTGAGTAACAGGTTGTTTGCCACTTGGTGGCTTCAGCTTGCTGTCGACTAGTTGTAGCTCCCACCCAGCTCCACAATCCAAATATGTTCATGGGGGAGATCAAGAGAGATAACATGCAGCTTAAAAAAACAAAATGGTGGCAGCCACAGTTAAGTGTTAAAATACAAGTCTACAAAACAATGGATGACGTTACAGTGGCTATGCCCATTATTTATTCAGTCTATAGTAATAACATATGTGCAGGTATAATAGACAGATGGTGTTATAAATCAGTACAGAGCTATTAAAACTTGTAAAAACACATAAATATTAACAATTAAAATTCGTAATTTTAAGTTCTTCTGCTCTTACATCATCTCCTGTATAGCATAATTTAACTATCTTTCAAAGGGTGTTCCTGCTCTAGTTTTGTTAATATTAGTAATTACTATAATAGGCATTAATCATAATTTCACATCAAATGTAAGTGTCATTATGGCAGACACTGTGACCTCAGTAAGCAAGGGCTTACTGTAAACTGATTACATAACTTGCAGATTAAACCCAGGTACTAAATATAGTTTAGTATATATAAATAATGAATGGTATTCACTTTGATAATTGCATTCTCAATTTAAACGTACTGTTGAGTGCAGAAGGTGTGAACTAGACTTAGTGTCTAAAGCCATTCCTGTGGCTCTGTGAGGCTTAACATGTTCAAGGTGATGATGTTAGTAGGGTGATGTCTAGCATGTATAATGTTTTACTGATAGCAGTGTGTTCCCCTCACCATACACATATTTGTTGATGTGCTATCATGCAAACAATTGCTAATCGGCACTTAACACAAAATACATCCGATGTCATTATAGTTGTATTTAATCATTAAGCAAAGTATTTAACAAAATGAAATTTTGATGTGATAATGGTCCAAGAATGAAGAGTCAGTAGATAACACGCTGCATCCTCTGGGGACCATGAATGTCTGAAAATGTGTGTGCATAACTCTACTTTGTTCTTTTAAATGCAGAAAAAGTGGTGCTGTCAAGTGGTAGATATTAAAATATATCACTTTGAAAACTGTGACCTGAGGGTGGTGATAGAGGGAAAGTCAAAGGATCATCAAACTCACTAGAATGTATCATCTGGGGACCATGAATGTCTGTATAAAACATCATGGAAGTCAATCAGGACAAACAGGGCAGACTTTTCATAAATGTATTGGACAAATAAAAATTTGGACCTAATTCTGGCATTAGATGAGAAGTTAAGGGATCAACAAAATTTTGATCAAAAATCAAGTAGTAAAATAAACGTCCTTGCAGGCTACTTGGTGATGAATAAACTTGTGAACCAAAGTATCCTTAAAAATGCATTTTATTATTATTATTTCCCCCTTCACTTTTCCTCGGCTGTTTCTTTAATGAACAAATAAACGCAGCTTAAATAGTTTGTTTTCTCTCCTTCTTAGGTGAGCGTGGCCATAGGTTGTGCTGTACGGGACCGTAACGTGGTGTTTGCCAGCACCTTCGCGACATTCTTCACCCGGGCCTTTGACCAGCTGCGAATGGCCGCCATCTCTGAGAGCAACATCAACCTCTGTGGCTCCCACTGCGGAGTATCCATCGGTCAGGACCCGTTTCCCTTTTCACCAATCATAACCAAAATGATTTGACCTTTGACTTTTTAGTGGCACACATACAGTATAATGTAACTGATTACAAATTAGGGTGATGCATTTTTTTTAGCATATATAGTAACAGAAAAACTATGATGTTATATGGATGTCAGTGTAACCGCTGTTATAACTTAATAGCATTTCACAACACTGACAATATACAGTTCTTCAATATTAAACATATCACAAGCCTCAGTGACCTTTGACCACTAGACTAAACTTATTGCCAGCATTCCTATCACTACACATTTTAACTCAGCTTGGTATAATTCTGGATTTATTCAGCGAAAACAATAGCATATAAAACAACATTTTTTTTTAAATAAGTACAATAGTTAAAGTAAACCAAGACTCTCATTGTTCATTGGCTTGTTACTTTCTTAATGTCACTGTAGTGGGTCGAACCTCTCCTGAGTATTTCTTGATTTTTACTTTCCTTGTATCCTAAATGTCCTCCCCCATCTTCTCACCTTCTTTGTTATCGTGTCGTCCATCTCCCTCTCCTGGTATCAGCACTCCTCCCTTCCTGTCTCTTCCTCTCTCTGTGTCACGGAGGTGATGACAGAGCGGCCTGATTCTTTCACCTCCTCCTCCTCCCTCCCTTTCACCTTCTCCTCCACCTCCTCAGGTACATTGCATGCCCACGTTTCCAGTCTGAATGCATGCCACTCTACTAGCGTACATTTTACAACCTACAGCAAACACACGCGTTACTTTACCTGACATCCGTCCATTGGATGTGTCTCTGTGTGTATTCAGGAGAGGATGGGCCCTCTCAGATGGGTTTGGAGGACCTGGCCATGTTCAGATCCATTCCCACTGCCACCATCTTCTACCCGAGCGACGGCGTCTCCACTGAGAAGGCTGTGGAGCTCGCTGCCAACACAAAGGTACATCTAGTCATTGATAACAACTGAAACAAAAACACTGTTGTAAGTACAGACAAGTTGATTATTTCTGGTGTGTTCCAGGGTTTGTGTTTCATCCGAACAAGCCGCCCAGACAACAACATCATCTACAACTGCAACGAGGACTTCCACATTGGACAGGCTAAGGTTTGCAGCAGGTTGCTCTTTGAATGGAATCACTGTCATTATCAGAAATGATTTATTCAGCTAGACTGTGCATTTTCTCTTTCCTTTTCCTCTCAGGTTGTGTATAAAACCAATGATGACCACGTGACTGTGATTGGAGCAGGAGTGACTCTCCACGAGGCTCTGGCTGCTGCTGAACAGCTGAAGAAAGGTACAGGAAAGAGACAGAAACACTGAAAGAAACCAACTCACGTCAGCAGAAAACAATGACACATTTTTTTAAGTATTCTTCTTTATGGCTATGACAAAGCAGCGTCTTTCACATAAAGCATTGGTTGAATTCTTGACTGAGCTTTCGCCTTCACCCTTCCTCCCTCAGAGAGAATCAACATCCGTGTGATCGACCCATTCACCATCAAACCTCTGGACTCTAAGACCATCATTGACAACGGCAGGGCGACCAGAGGACGCATCGTCACTGTGGAAGACCACTACTACGAAGGTGAGGAGGCTGACAGTGCCACAAAAGTGCTGTTGCCTCACAGCAAGAAGGTCACAGGTTCAAAACCTCCTTGGTCCTGGGTCTGGGACCTTTCTGTGTGGAGTTTGTATGTTCTCCCCGTGTCTGTGTGGGTTTTCACCGGGTACTCAGGCTTCCTCCCACAGTCCAAAAACATGCTGAGGTTAATTGGAGACTCTAAATCACCCGTAGGTGTGAGTGTGTGAGTGAATGGTGTGTGTGCCCCACGATAGGCTGGCAACCATCTGGGGTGTATCCCTGGCTCCAGCAGACCCC
The DNA here is from genome assembly GCA_030544235.1 of Lepturacanthus savala. Lineage (NCBI taxonomy): Eukaryota > Metazoa > Chordata > Actinopteri > Scombriformes > Trichiuridae > Lepturacanthus > Lepturacanthus savala. Next base: position 19,364,215 of record CM060480.1, read on the forward strand.
TGTGACCCTAATGAGGAATAAGCAGGTATAGAAAATGACTGACTGACTGGTTATATTGATTTACTGATATCTTAACATTACAGAAATGTATGGGGTGGAACGGGACATTAACAAGGTTATATATACAAACATTATGGCTATATTTTTCAATTTTATTTGGACGCATTGAAGAGTGTTAATTGCCATTGTCTGCATAAATCTGCAGTGTTAAAATCATGTCTAATTAAATCCAGGACAGTCACATTAGTAGGGAATCCATGGCATTAGCAGGAGCTTTAACTGGCAGAGATTATTGGGCAGCTGCTTGCGTGTTTGTGCTTCTAATGTACCAGCTCATGCATAAAAAGCCCAGAGCAGCAAAAGGCAATGGGACAAAGGTCTGTCTGCACATAGAACTGCTCCGAGGAGACTGGAGTCTGAGTGAGGGAAGAAGAGCACGAAGATGCATGAAGTATTAAGGATACTGTGAAACAATAAACAGTATATGGGGGGATGGGAAAGGGGAGGAGCCAGGAGAACCTGTCAGGGTCTCTTACTCTTAGCTCCGGCCTTTGGGCGCTCTCTGACCTACATGTAGTAGCAGCATCACAAAAAAAACAAGTATCCAAAATTTGCTGTCACCCTCTCTCTCTCCCATTGTGTTGGTGTGTTTATTTTGTATAATAATAATTTTATATAATATGTATTATGTATATATATATATATATATATATATATATATATATATATATATATATATATATATATATATATATATATATATATATATATATATATATATATATATATATATATATATATATATATATATATATATATATATGGACAGATGGTTAAATGGCAAGTATAGTGCAACACAAGTATAGTCAACTTTCTTTCTAATGTAAATTTTGACAGATTTTCTTATAATTTTTTTGTCTTTGTTGAAATGAATCTTTTCGAGTTTTCAATGCACTACAGAGACTAAGAAACCTCAGAAATGAATGTTATTTATTTATCAAGATAATAACTTGTATGCACACATTTAATTATTTAAAGTAAAATATATCTTTGGGATCCAGTAATTTTGTAAACGGGTAAAGGAATCTACAGTATCATGTTCCAGCTTTTTAGAAATACTAATAAAAGAAGCTCTTTATCAGGAATTAATTACCCATAGTTAGCTTTTTTGTTGTTTTAAATTTTTGTGTCATACCCAAACTATGCCCATTCTACATATGACAGTAGGTAAAAGATAAAACATCAAAATATATAATAAAATATATACTAGTTGCTTATTGCAGTGAGTCAAGATGTGAACAAAACTTGGATAATCATGGATATACCTGAGAGTTATACTATGTATTATCAGTGAGTAGCTGGACCATTCTCATTATGTGTTGGAATGAGGGACCACAGTCTCCTTTAGCAATGACCACACCCAACAATGAGAAACAGACCCACACAGGATGTCAGTTTCAAATATGTGAATATATATTTCTTGTTTTTTTTCCGCAGAATGAATATGTCTCTCTCACTTTACATGTATGAATGTTTAAATAGTTGCTGGTGAAACCAGTTCACAAGCAGCTAGTATGTCAACCAAAGACTGCACTGCAAAAACTGAAAATATCTTGTTTTTGGTACAATTATTCCAACATTAGGTAGAATTATCTTATTCCACTGGCAGACAAGTTATGTTATTTCAAGTTGTTTTTCCTGATTTGGGCCAGTTAAAATCAAGAAAACCTGAAATAAGCTAAATTATCTGCTAATTCTACTCAATGTTGGACAAATTGTACCAAAAACACGATATTTTCACCTGTTAAGATTTCAGTTTCAGCAGATATATCAGAAAGGCAGTAGTTTGTAGTCTGATGTCAAAGAAAGTGAGAGAGATGGTACAGTCTCAACCGTTGAAAGTGAAACAGAAGATGTGTGAGAAAATAAAGAGAGAGGAACTTTTATGGATAACCATGGGGAAATTGATCCTGTGTATTTGACCACTTCTTTATACACACTCGGAGCTGCAGCCAGGGATCAACTCCAGTTTTTTTTGCCAGCGCCTGGGGCAGAGGGGACTGTCGGGAGTATTAACCCTAACATAAATGTCTTTGATGGAGGGCAGCTGCGCTCCTGTCAGTCCTCATCACATCACTGCAGAGTTCAACGGCTTAGGGAGGTGTGAGGGATTTATTAGACAGAGTGGAGGGTGGGTGGGTGATAAATACAGGTTAAATAAGACATCTAAACCTGAATTTTTATAAGAGAATCACTATCAAGAGTTGTTTTTTTTCCCCTTTGCCTGACTCCTCAGGTGGTCTGGGTGAGGCGGTGTGCTCTGCGGTCGTGAACGAGAGCGGTTTCACCGTCCACCGCCTGGCCGTTTCCCAGGTGCCCCGCAGCGGCAAGCCCAGCGAGCTGCTCCGAATCTTCGGCATCGACCGCGACGCCATCGCTCAGGCGGTCCGCAAGGTGCTCAGCACCTCGGCCAACGCCAAGTAAGGACGCTGCAGCTGCGACAGTGTGGTAAAGGACTCCGTGGGCGACCGGTGATCTCCATGGAGACGACAAAACGAATAAACCAACACAGGAGGGGAGGCATTTCTGACCCATGCACGCCCTCCTCCTCATAAACAAGCTATCAGTATTTGTTTGAAAAAAAAGAAAGAAAAAAAAAGATGTTTTTTTTTCTATTTTAACTGTCATCAATGTGGTTCTGACACTCCCCCACCCCAAATGTTTACCCTGTCATTTGTGAGTTCAGTAAACAGCACCTCTCTCTCTCTCTCCTTCTCACACACACACATACACAATCCCCTAAAACCCTTTCTACCTCTCAGAGAAAGTTCTGGTACTGCTGTAAGTGTTTCAGTGAAAGCAGTGATCGTGGTTTTGGAGTAAAGTGAATCATTTTTCTGCTCTTTTGTGGAACCCCTCTCACTTCTTTGGTGCAGCGTTGTATAATTGTCTGCATCCATACGGAGGTTATTTCCTGTCTTAATTCAAGAGCGTGGGCTTTTAATTTGAGAAAATAATTCATTGATTTCACATTCGGATTTCGTAATTCTTTCCCTCAACACACTATCCTTGCCTTTAAAAGTGCATGCTTGCTCTTGGAGTTGCTTAGAGTTACAATACCCCAACACCAATTGGAGGTCAGGTGTAGTGTTGACCAATGAAATGAGCCCTGCCTCCTTGCAGCAGCAGCATGTTCACCTGTGTGTATATATCTAAACACATGCAGATCCTATTAAATGCAAGGACACAATTTGAGGGCTAGAATTACAAAATCTGATGGTAAAATCAATAAATTATTCTCACAAATACCACGCTCCATAATCTCCATTCACTCGGTACAAGTTTGTAAATCCCACCGCAAGTAACCAGGCGATTGCCCCTGACTTGAATGAGACAGCTTCACACTAATAAAGGGATGATTTCTTCACAGCAACTCATGTCTGAGGTCTTTCTTGTGGGTTGAGGTTGCATAAACAGTCAAAACCTGTTATCTTCATCCTTTCTTCCTTATATCCTGTAAAGCAAGGATTGTTTCACAATGGCATATCAGTAGAACTACATACAAATTTAATAGATTTCTGCCTATGTGGCATATTCTCATATCAGGATATGTCACTATCACTTCTCTAGTTTATAGCAAATAAAAATCTTTAACTTTTAGTTAAGGTAGAAGTATAGCTCTAGCAGTGGCAACAAAGTAGTCCACCACAACTATCTCTTTTGATAATCTCTTTATTTGATTACATACCTAATCTTTTCTTTTCATCAAGCACCGCTGGTTAAAATTTCCAGTTGTTTAAAATGTAAGATAATGTGGACGGTCCAGAATCCCACCAGGCTACATCAAAACATCCAGAGAAGACACAATCACACACACTAACAGGATATGTTATTGCAGACTTCTGCTCCAAAATATATCTGGTTGACAGATTGAAGATTAAATGCAAGTCAGATACAAACCCTCCAACATGTTCAGAACTCATCAACTCCAAAATATAATTATATTATTATGAATAAAACATATATCTTTTGATAAAAAACACCCCACAACTCTGCTTTAATCCTAAACTACCAGTTACACATTTTTTCCCTTTTAGAGGAGAATATTGTTATCCAAATACAAAGGAACACACAAAAACATCATTTCCATGGCAGCATGTTGACAATAGTAAACAATAAAAAACGTACCAGTATTAATATCTTGCACAACTAATAATTTGTAAAGGGGAATTAATATTTTCAGTATAATATATTTTTCAGTTTTCCATTTAGCAGCTGCAATCCTGTGGACTTTTTCTTTTAACCTCTTTGTCCAATCTTTAGCACCAGCCACCAGGAAATTACTTCCTTACAATCCCACATCTACCATGTGCTGTGCATAATGTGCGTTAATAATTAAAAGACAGATTAAAAGATCCACTCAGACTTAGTGTAAATGTGTCCTGAAGTATTGTATGATTTTTACCATGTGGTGTTTCGACTGCAAAATTAAATCAGATTTAATCAGACTAGATTTTGCAATTTTGCAAAATAATGTTTTTAAGGAGAATTGAGCAGTTACTGAATGCCAGCATTCATGACCTATTAATATCATATTTTAATTATGAGACGTCCTAACTAGTACATGTCTCTGTTGCCTAAATAAACAATAAAATGAATAAAACACACACCAGCTACATATGAAACAAATTAGAAAACAAGATTGGTTGATTCTGCAAAGAACTATGAAAAAAGGCCAACTTTAGATTTAACACAAGATTTTTGAAATGCTTTTAATTTAGCACAAACATATGATAATTACAAATATATACATATAAAATACAAAACTCTTGTTTGTAATAATCATGATCAGTTTTAGTATTTAACTTATGACACTTTTAAACACGGTTTGTGTAGATAATTGGTTTAGAATTCAGGGAAACATTTCAGGAAAAAAAAACAACTTGAAGAGCTGAAGAGATATATACTTCAGCATTTAGAAGAAGACACTGATGAAAATCAATCAGTCATTCTGAATGTGTTTGACAGCTTTGTGCAGAAATCACAATGAGATCGTCTTTGTCCTTACTGTACTGTGGACTACTTTGAGCACCGACTGACTGAACTCCAGCTGGCGAGAAGAGCCAGAGCAGATTGGATGTGATATGTGGGACGTCCCTTTGACCCCACTCCTATAGCACAACAGGAGTCTGTCTGGTCTCTGAGGTGGACATTGTGTGTCAGCTGTGTGTGTGTGTGTGTGTGTGTGTGTGTGAGAGAGAGAGGGAGAGGGAGGAAAGGAAAACAGACAGATTGTGAAGGCTGTTCCTAAAGGTGCTGGGAGTGTAGACAGGCTTCAGTGCGTCGTCTAAGCATCTGTAGCATATCTGTCAGTCTGTTGTATGGATTCTTCTTCTCCTCTATTACACAGACACATATTATATTGCATATGAATGCCTGGAGTGGCTCCCACACCTCCTGTCAAACTGAATTGACGCACACACAGGCACACACACAGATTAATTAATTACACACAGCCTGTAACAATCACGTTATGATCATTACCTTAAAACACTCAATAGCGATAGCGTTCTCAGGAAGGTTAGCAGCAGAAAGCTTATATCTGACTTTCATCTTGAAAATAAAATGTTATAACTTGCACCGATGGAGCTCCAGATTCATCCTTAAGGGCTGTTTTAAATGTGGAATATGTGTCTAACAGCTGATCTGTGTAGATGTTTAGAACACAAATCATGTATTACTGTCAGATCTGTATTCTGACATTATATTATTATTATTATATTATAGACATGAGTAAAAAAAAATCGAGTAAAAGACAGAAAACACATGGAAGTTGGTTTGTGTTGTTGGAAAGCTCTGCTTATTAAACACATGCAATAAGATGCTTTTGTGCTCTATGCAGCTTTAATTATGAAGTCTTAGTGAATTGGTCCCACAGTATGCAGGCTGTCACAACCCCTCATCATCCATATAAGGCAGCACATGCTTCTATAATGAAAGTGATGGGAGCTTAACATCTGTCTGCCTGTGTGTGCCTGCATTTAGTTGCTTTCTCGTCATGTCGCCAGACAGTACAGGGTTCCTCACTTCCTTCCACTTCATTAGGCCCCTGCCCCCCTCAATACTGTATATACTGTACAATGGAAACACGTCTACGCATGTGCACCATAAAATAAAAGTCTTCCTTTACTGGCCACTCATCATGTTATACATACATTTTGACATCAACAACATATCTTTCTGGGAATAATGTATTTCTTGTTTGATTCATATTTGGATGAAATGACCCATAATTCTGACATCATCTCTCATTATGTTCTTATTGATATACATTCTTGTAATGTATGAAATATATGAGGAACAGCTGCAATCTTTTCATGGAGGAACTGAGATCAGATCATTTTTATTATTTTCCACATTAGATCTATGCTGTGTTAAAATGTTTCAACCCTCTAGTCCTAACCCTCCCTCCTTCTATCACATCCAGTCAGCCGGTCCACCACGTCCCCCCTTTTATCTCCTGTACTCATCCCCGCAGTCCCCAATGAGTGCCATGAGGTCCTTGGAGTGGCATGTCACTGCTTCGATGGCGGCCAGATCTTCTGCTGTCAGATTCAGGTCAGCGCTGCAGCTACGCAGACTGTCGCTGATGTGTTGCCCCGCCCCTGCGACGCCTAGCCGACAGCCCACGATGACCCCGCCCACCGCGGGGCGGTCAAGCACGAAACGTGTCGCCACGGCGGCCACCGAGCTGTCATGTCTCTTGGCGACTGACTCCAAGGTGACAAGGAGGTCCTGGAAGAGGCTCCAGCCGCCCCAGGTGTCGATCATGCCCTTGTACTTAGAGAGGGAAGCGGTGTAAAGCTCTGCCCTGCCTTTAGGCTCCGCCTTCCCCACATAGCGCTCCGAGAGCAGACCTCCAGCTGAGAGAGGAGAGAGATGGAGGAGAGAAGGAGTTAAATGAAGAGGGGGAGGAGGGGAAGTATGGGATGAGTAAAAGGAGAAGTGGGAGGAGGAGAAGGAACCAGCAGGGATGAACGATGGAAAAAGAGAATATATGAGAAGGAGGAGGACAAAAGACAAAAAGACATGGGAGAAGTGATGGGGAGAAAAAGAGAGCGAAGATGGAAACCGTTACGGTTAGCAGGAGGATGGGAGAGACGGAGGGAGAGGAAGCCATGAGGAGGAGGTGTCACCATGTTGGCTGACTCCATCTTAGAAACCCACCATTTTACATCTTTACATCACAATAATTACCTGCTATTACATCATAAAACATGAAACTTTCTTCTTTTTTTATTTCTACTGATGGGAGATTACTTGTTAGGATTTTCTGTTATATTGTATCTCCAGTGCCATGTGCTTTTGATTTCAACATCTGACCCTTTTTTTCTGTTTTTCCACATGTGCCCTGTTTTTTTTCTTTGGACCTTCTGACCCCGCCCACTCCTTTGTTGGCTTCCCACCATTGTTAATAGACACACCTAATTTCTGTTGAGTTGATTGCCCTGAAGGTCTTTAAACCCAGTGTGTCGCTCAGTTTGTGTGAGATTATGCCTGAAGTTACATGGATGGTTCTTGTGCTGTAAGGTTTAACCTTAGTCTTGTGTCTTGCAAGAGTCTCTTCACTTTTGCCTTTAAACTGAAGTCTGCAAGTGGTTCCTTTCTTTACTGTATGAATATTCCAAAATACAAATTCTAATTCATATAAAGTGTTGTTTCTCACCTAGAGTGCCGTAAGTGAGGAGCTGAATGTTGTTATCCAGACAGAACCGCTCCATCTTTGCTGCAGGCCGCTGGTCAATCAGAGAGTACTGAACCTTTAAAGCAGACACGTTGCATATGTTATTACTACACGCAAAAAGAGATGGGGAGAAATCATGACTGTGAATAGTAGCGTGAAGAGTTACCTGGTTGCTGGAGACGCGTATTCCTCTGCTGATGATCTCCTCCAGTCTCTGTGTGTCAAAGTTGGTGAGGGAGAGCTCTCCTGATATTAGAAGACAAGATCAAACAATTGGTAGCCTGAAATCTTCTCAGAATGAAAATCAATGTCCTGGAAAATAAGACAGCATCAAGATAAACATGTCTGCTTATCTTCCTTCCTATAGTTCCTACAGTATTTTAACACTTGAAACATACTCTACCATCTTCAGAAAATGATCACATACAACCATAAACATATTATTTCCAAATATAATAAGTAGAGCTGCAAGTAACAACTATTTTGGTAGTAAATTAATCTATTGATTATTGAAAATGCTTCTCAAAGCCACTGGTCTGTCTCACCCTCCTCGCTCTTTAATGAAATAAGTCGAGAAGCTGACAACAAAGAACAACTTTAACAATAACAGCATTATTTAAAAAAAAAATTATTTAACCTTTATTTGTACAGGTAAGTATCTCACTGAGATCCAGGGTCTCATTTTCAAGAGAGACCTGAGCAGCAGCAACTTAAACCACTAACATTATCAAATGAAGATGAATGTCCTTCCTGCATCCTAAAGCGTATACCCACGACTGACCAACTACTTAAACTTTTACTGGACACAGGCCACGATTTAAAATGCATGCAAGTGCTCTGTGAGTTTCCCCTGCCACTAATGCAGTACCATAAAAGCTGGAAAAAGCTGCACTGGGATTGAAATGTAAACACTCTGTCAATAATTAACAATTCTCAATAATTCAGTGGTTATAATGAACTTCTACTTCCCAGCATATGTGAGGCATCTAAAGAAGGATGGACAGAGACTATAGATTGACACAGATGAGAGGAATCTATCTGGGTATTTTCCTCCTCATTTGACTGGTAGCCAATACAAATTCTAAAGTCTCTGCAAAGGTAATTGTGTATAATCAGATAAGACTATTAATGTGTAGATATTAGTAGCCCAAATCCCATGGCCAGTCAGATAATTATATTATGTCTTTGCTGATCAACAATCATTATTGTTATTAAGAAAAGAAAAAGAAAAAAGGGTTGATGTTGAATTCAACAATTAGTTTTATGATCATTAACCTATTGATTAATCAATGTCTTGTTTCAGAACTATCAAACCTGGAATATTTAAAGAAACTCAAACAGTGAGCTAATTTTTGGCTCTTTATTCATCCCACTTTTGTATTATGTTTATATGTGCATGTTTGCAGTATGTTTAATATGAACAACGTACGTATGAGTCCCTCCTGCTGCAAGTCGTGCATGTGTCCCAGTGCATCCAGGTACCTCTTGTCTTTGTAGTCCCACCAGTGGAACTGAAGACAGTCCAGACTGTCCACCTGCATACGGCTCATGGAGCGCTGCAGCGCCTTCTCCACCACCTGACCACACAGACACTTTAGCCTTTGTCTCAACTATTAAACTACTAAAACTGAATGAATGAATAAAAACAATTAGCAGAGTTTGCATTAGATATTACAATATTTTTCACTGAATACCCAACAATATCAATATTGGAAAAATGCTGTAGTGATGATTATTGCTCAAAAACTTTTTGCACAATGAGATATTTGACATAAATAATATAGACATGATGACTAGGTCGGTAAAGACACATAAAAGGACAGCTCCAACTGTCTAAGTTCAGAAAATTACATCACTTTACTGTTTATAGTCTTTAAGTCAAGGAGAAGTCAAGACTTAGAATATTATATCCAAAATCTAATATCTAGTCTCATATCAATATATCTATATAGCACAGATCAGTTCAAACCATGGTGTGTTAAACCATGATTTTGACAACCTAAATGATTTAAACATACAATAAGTTGCTTAAATCTGTTTACACACTCCACATAGTCACTCCTGTGACAGGCTGTGCAAGCTACAGGCTCACTAGCTAATTCAAATCTCTGGGAATGACTGAATGACCAATGGGGCAATTTCATCCTCCAAGTATCCTCACTAATTATGCTTAAAAATATACTGTCAACATTCAGGATTTACAATCTGGACTTGCGCTTGTAAATCTAAGCTGGACTTGCGACTTGGAATGAACAAAAAATCATTCCAGACTGAGTGTGAGTCCCCCCTAAGCTGTTTGTCAGCTGCTCACCTTGCGGTCCATCGGTCCTGGTCTTGGCACATATTTAGTCAGACTCTGCAAAGCAGGGATGGAGTTCTCAGACGATTTAGACTTCAGCTACAAATCAGACAAAGAGTCATACACATTACAAAGACATGTTCACTTCAGATTTATTTATGTACACACTCTTCACACAAATGCACATTTATTTTCTATTTAAATCTTTATTTATAATGTATATATATTCTGTTGCACTACTTTTACATTTTACATTCTTTTTCAGTTGTATATATGTATAATCTTACAGGATTTCTTCTTTTCCAGTGTATGACTTTTTTTTAAGCAAATACCCCTTTTTTTAAAGATTTATTGTTTCTCACCCTATGTTGTCCCTCGTGTGTTGGTTTCTATGACAACCCTCATGTTTGTTTTTTTCCTGCCCGACACTGTGATTTGTCAATCTGTCTTTATCTTTTCTCGTTGTGGTACATGGTGGCTCTGTGGGAGCACCTTTAATTTCATTGTACTATTCTAAAAAATATCTAATTTCTTCAAAATTATCAACAATAATATGAATAACAATATTAGATGACTATGTGACTATGTTTCTCCATTCTGTTGTGAACATGTATATGATTTCAATAAGTGATGTATTTTTTCTTTTTCTTTAGTTATAACTTTAGGTTTATAGGTTTAGGTTTGTAGGTAACGTTAGGTCTAATCATTTGAGTGAGTATAGCTGCTTTGAGGCTGGTGAGGGTTTGTGATGCCAGGAGGTTAAAGGTCAGTCAGCCTTAGTCTTACTTGTCTATGGGGACTCATTTCTATGCTCAACTTTTAATAGGCAAAGACTTTATGATGGTAACAGACAAGGACAACTCCTACTAGCTCTTGCCACATTTGCTTTGGGAATCTTGTTTTCTCTTGTTTTTATTCTTGTCAAGTTCAACTTTTCTGTGGTCCCTGAACTTGTCTTTATGTTGTTGTTCAATTTTTCAGTTTTTCCTTTGTTCTTTTCAATTAAAATGACAAAACATACATGTAATTTATATAGTACTTCATCCCCATCTTTGGAATTTATACTCACATTATTCTAGGTGAACTGCCGTGACCACAACCAATACTATTAGCCAGTCAGAACACAACAGCCACTAAAACTCTGATTTGTGTGTATGTGTATGTGTGTGTGTGTGTGTGTGTGTGTGTGTGAGACAACTGTGTCCATCACATTTACCTGCATTAAATAACAAAGCATGTTCTGAATTTGATCTGCAATTTAAGTACCTTTTTATATCACATATATATTATTTCCTATTTTCCAGAAAACAGAATAAGAAACTCCTTCAGTCGCTTGTTTCTCCAAATTCCATCTAGTACAGTACATCAGCTCCCTCTTGTGTTTCAAGTGTCTGGATCAGGCAAAAAAAAAAACATCAGGCAATGTGGCATTAACACAGGTTTACTGTGTTCTGCAATTGATTTTTCTCCAGATAATTTTTGATTTGAAGTTTTTGATTAAACCTGTTTTAAAAAGCATTTTAAAATATCCTGTACTAATATGTACTGTATTACTAGGAGGAATGTTGCATGTTTAAGACTAAGAATACTGTTACTTACTGTTACAAGCTATTAAGCCAATTTGGAATGTCTTTTATTATTATAATCAATTATTTAAAAAAATATTATAAAAAATATGACTGTAATTTAAAACATATTATACAACTATAGAATTGAAACCCAAATGCATAGAAGGGTGCATGGATTCTGTTCCACAAACACTACACCATAAACGTGTGTGTGTGCGTGTGTGTGTGTGTGTGTGTGTACCTGGCTGTTGAATTGTCCAAATATTTCTTCGGCAGGCCCATAATGGTCTGCCATGTCAAATGTGGTCAGACCAGCGTCTACATAAGCCTTCATGTCCTCAACTAGAGAGAAAAGGAGGGAAACAGCACAGTTCGGCCATATGACGAGTCGTTATAGACAGTAAGTATAAAGAGCATGTTTAAAAACGGATCCATTTATGTTTTACTGCACAATCTTTGCAAATTGGAAAATGAGGTTCAATTGGACCTTGAATGCAATTATACGTTTTGACGACAAGAACATGATTAACTATTAAAATATCAAAGTTGGTTCTAAAACAGCATGATTTTCTAATAACATACATCATTTGAATACAAGTCGACCATAAACTGCAGCAGGTATCCACCAACAATGAATGAAAAGCAGTTTCTCTCACTGCAGGTTTACATTAACATTAGATGCACACACCACATGCTCAATAGAATGACTTAACTGCTTTCATATCAGCAGATTTAGTGGAGTTGCCTGTTGAGAACAGGGAAGTTGAGGTATGGAGAAGCAGCACTGACCTACAGGTAGCTTATATTTGCTGTATCAATGATGGTTTGTTCATCAAAAACTAAGTACACTAATGTTAATAAGGTCCCCCATTTTATTATATATCCCATCATGCCCATGCCCAGATTGTGGGGCGTGACAGCAGAGATATGAGAGATAAGCCTGTTCCCTGACCAAAGCAACTCATATTTAACTATGAAAACAAATAGATGGTTCACATTATCCTAATCTTAGAAGAGCAACTCAGCAACCTAGCAATATAAACTATTGACTCATGTTTAATTTTTATACAATAAATGCTGTAACATATATGTGCATTCATAAAAATATATATATATAATAATAAATAAATAATGAGCATAACATAATGTGCACTTGAATATCTTTTTTTAATTAACTTTTCTTCTTTCTAATTAATCTTAATAGCTTCACAGTTTTTAAATAATCTGAAATTAAAGCTTTGGGTCGGGCTCATTAATAGATCAGTCTAATCAGCAGTAATATATTCAACAGCTGTCCATAAAAGGAGTGATGAGAATGAAGTTTTCCATTCTCCCTCTCAGAGTGAGTGCAAGAAACCGATATTAGTAACACTCAGTTATATGTCCCCATATTTAGACTTCATAAGCAGTAGTCTATACAGTTTGTAGCACACTGTAATGCAGTTATGTAGTACATTTTGAAGTGTTCATTAAATCACCAGCTTCCATGAATGTGAACCCATATGAGGAGTCACAGTTGCATTACATTAATAAGTACTTATATCAATAATTATAGTGTATACATTTGAATTACAACAGCTTAATGTTATAATATACAGAGCTGCTTTTTAGTGAGGATCAAACAAAGTTTCAGAAAACATTAATTTTATAATATTAAGTTTCTTGTAAGTTAGTTTAAAATAATATATTTTAAAATGTTCAGATGCAGTTTTTAATGTAACTACTCAAGTTAAGCAATTTACATTCAGGTTCTAGTGGCACACACCTCAGCCCATAGCGGGTTGACGTTTACCTGCTTTGTGTGGATCCACCGGTCCGTGCATCCCGGACACCTGCCACATCCCGTTCAGGACCCGGCAGATCTCCAGGCCTCCGGACAGTTTCACTTTGGGCACCGAGGACATGTTGCGCCAGGGCCGGGGGGAAAGCTGCTAAGAGCGGCTGTATTTCAAAAGACAACTGCTTACTCTCTTGTTAAGTAGATAGGAACGCAATGTAAAGCTTTAGGCTGCAGTGGCTATTATTCAAAACATTAATCCTTCTCCCGTTGTTTATTTTAACGTTCGTATTTAAATCGTGTTCTAAGATCAACTAGACTCGGATTATATTCACAGCAACGCTGTTATGAAAAAAATATTCAAGTTACTTAAGACTTTTGCGTTAAATGCGTCACAAGAGCCGTAGATACCGCCTTCTCCGCTGCTGATCTTTGGAACGATGCGTCATTACCGCCGCCATGTTGTGTCGGGGGAAGAAGCGCCTGTTTATCGTATAAATCCATCGAGACAGCTGGTCTATCTAACGATTACGATCATCATAACCCAGTGAATTTGTAGGGGAGAACGTCTTTGTACCTGTTCAAAGGAGCTAATACATATTTTTAAATACTTATTCATATTTTACTTTATTTTTGTATTATATAAATTAATATATTATTTATTTTAGTTATATTTCTTTATAGTTGGGGTTTATATTCCTTCATGTATGTAAATAAATAATTTTCATTTAACAACAGCTGTCTTTAAAAAAAAATGGTGAAAGATGCTATTACATCTTGGAATGAAGAATTAATGTAAAGAAGGTTCACATCAGAGAATATTTTAAAATGACTATATTAAACCACATACAGCATTTACAGGATTATTTCACAGATATAGCTCGAGCTATTCTCTTTATTATTAATAATATACATGCTTTCAACGACCATAAGACAAAATGTATGTTGTAAGAAGGCACCCATTATAAAACATTGTCTCAAGACAATATGCTGCAGCAGTCTCTTTTATATATATTGACTATGCGGTAACTGCCTTCTTCTTCTTCTTCTTCCTCTTCCTCCTCTTCTTCTTCTCTGGTGTACTGACAGTCTGTCCTGCAGCAGGTGTTGGCTTATCCTCAGTCTCTGAAGCTTCTGACTCTTCTAGAGAAGCTGCTGGTCTCTTATTATGGGCAGGTGAACTGTGTGGCGTCGCCTGTGAGTCGCTGTAACAAAGCAAATGTCAATAGTCAACTGATCATTTCATTAAAAATGAACTACCAATTCCAACTACCAATTTCTACCAATTCTACACATGCAGATTAGTTCACTTGTCTGAAGGAATACTGTACGGCTTATAATACATTTCTGATTTCTTTTCTGTAGCTATTTCAGCTACAGCCAGAGTCTTGGCTCATTAATAGTTCAGTGATAAAACAGTGAATCAAAAAGTGTTTTGTTGTGCTCATGAAAGCATATGACAATTTACATGACAATTTGTTTGTCAGGATAATTTAATAACCTATTATAATGTACTATTAACAAAACTTCGGTTACAGTGTAACCTTTAAATCAATTAAATACACCAAAAATGTATATTGCTCAACAATTTGCTACAAAATAAAGGAAAACTTTCATGACTTCTCATGTATTTACCTTATCTGGACGACCGGTTCCTGCTCCAGTTTCCCAGTGCGTTTCTCCAGCAGAGCCACAAAGAAGCCGTGTGTGCGGGTCTTGTCGATGCTGGCACGCAGACACTGAGGAAGCGGCTCCAGGCCTCGTTCAGGCCACTGAGACAGAAGTGGAACCAGTCTGAAGGGGGGAAAAACAATCCATTTTATTTTTAAACGGAAATATGAACACCTTCAGATCTGTCAACACAACATATTCAAATCAGAATAAAAAAAAATAGTTAAACTCTGAATTATGTTAATGGTGGAGTGGAGACTTAGTAAAACATGACTATTTGCATGAAAATGTAGTTATTAAATTAAATATTAAAGAAAATGAACAAAACAAGCAAAGAAAATGCCACCAGCATTTAGATGACAAATCAATAAGGTTTGAGTTTATTGATCATGTTGCTATCAGGTCTAGTGGATCCTATAACTTAATATTATATCTCAAGTTGCGATGCTTGTGAAGATGCTGAATGTGCCAAGTGGTCAGAAGATTGGATGTAATTAACTAAAGCCAGAACTAAAACCTTGAAGAAAACCCTGTTAGTTAAAACTGGAACAACTGAATTAACAGGAGGAGCTGCTCGTTAAACAAAGTGCCATCATTATAGATCCATGGAGGCCAGAATTTACATTATGATGTGTTCAAGATCTCCTGAGTAGAATGAGGATACGACAAAATAGTTGTCATGCTGTGTTCAAATCGAAGATCAAGGCTGGAAAACTTTTGGTGAGAAAGTTAAATAAATACAGTTGTTTGGATGAGGTTATGTTTTTCCAGCCGTATAAAATCTCATTATAAATAAAAGCCATACTAGTACTGTTAGTACTGTTATTATAAATGTAATATCTTCTTGTCTTTCTGCCAAATAATAGAGAAGTATCAACAGTGATATCAATGAAGACTTGGATCATGAAGAAGCCTTGATAACAGGATCATTAATATAAACTAACAGTCCTTATCCCAGACAGGACAGATAAATTGAGATAAAGACAGTTTATTTAAAAGAGAACACAGGAAAAGCAAATCCAATATGTGCAGGTATAAGAACAATGAAAAGGTACATTTTAGTCTAGTGGTGCTACCTGAATCCGGGGTTCTGCTGCAGACAGGCGGTTATAACTTCCTCGTTCTCCTGGCGGTGGATGGAACAAGTGGAGTAGATCAGGCGCTTCAGGCGGGGAAACCTGAGGCCGTGGTTCAGACAACGCAGCTGGAAAGACGACAAGGACGCCAAACGGGTCTGATTCTCCTGGTCAGCAGAGGAGGGATTGTCCCTGAGAGACACCATACCTAAAACACACAAATCACAGAAATCACATCTTAATCCTAATTTTCATGGTAATAAACACGCAGTTGCTGGTAATGATCTGAAGAATCCTGTTTAATGGTTCTACGTGTTAACATGTCACAGTACAAATACATTGTGAGAAACATGCAGTGTTGGGAGGGTTACTTTTAAAATGTATACCACTACAGATTACTGAATACATGCTTTAAACTTAGTTTACTCAAGATTAGATTACTCAAATTACATAATATGTTTTAAATACTTTACTTTTGTCTTACTGAGCACATTTGTCTAGGTCACTCTGAATGAAACTAACACTCAATTTAAGGAATAAGCTTATTATACTTCAGAAAAAAAGTTGCCAAAAATCTTTAAGTATTTAAAATTTTCAAAATTGTTTTCTGTAACTTCCCAACCCTGGAAATATGAATATGCTGGATGCTGCTTCACAACAAACATGATTATTCACTCAGCACTAATTCAGCCAGGGTATCAAACTTTCGTCCATTTATTTTAATAATTGACTTACCAGGTTGCAAAAATGAAATATTTATTACAGCATCTGATGAGCAGAATGAATGAAATGCTGCCTGATCACTGAGCTCAAATGTATCTGCATATTTGAGTTACCTCACTTAACGTCAATAAATAGAGATCTGTACACACAAATCTTGTGCTTCCTGCTTGATTCTCTCTCAGGCTTTTGGAATTATTAATTTTCCACTGTGCTTTAAACGAAAACCATTCATTGCAGAAATAAGATGTTGTTACATTTGTCATTGTTCCTCTGCCTTGTGATGTTTTAGAACAAATTTGTGCAGAAACTGTGACTCTGACATTCCCACGTCTCCCTTTGGAGGTTCAGGACATTAAAATGTTCTGCAAGGCATACAGTGATGCAACACAGTGATGCAGACACTATATCCATGAAGGTTCTCAGTCATCCAGGTCATATAGAGTCCTAGAAAAAAGCAACTGGACATTGTAGCCTGTTTGAAGACGTTTCCACTCTGCCTCATGGATGAGATGCAAAATGTCTTCAAACAAGCCAAGAAGTCCAGTTGTTTTTTTCTAAAAAATCAAGAATGATGCAGAGAGAATGAACTCAAAAACCTCTTATCCTAACTGCATAATTTCCAAGGACGGTTGTGGCCATATCAGAATCATTCATCAAGTAGCAAGTCAGAAGAATTCAATGTGATCAAGATGTCAACAGAAAACATTATAAACATGGAACATCAACACAGACATAACTGTATGAAAGGGACAATCATGTCTGTGCAGTGAGAGTAGGATACATGACAGAAAAACGCAATATATAAATAGAATATTAGAATAGAATGTAATATACACACATAAATACATACAAAAGTTGTATTGGATTTGGCCGATTTGGTCCTATGAAGAGAAACTGGGATGATGATAGGAATGTGCTCAGTTCTGTTGTTCAGGTTATTAGAACGGATTCAAAATCTTAGGAAAGAATCAGGGTGAAGAACACGTTTTAGATCCACCTTCACTAATTCAACAGGAAAAGGTGGTTGAACTTTGGAAAACAACATTGCTATGGTCCAAGGAAAGAATGTAATACTGTATATGGTAATAACTGCTTTCTCAAATAAAAAGAAGATTTCAAAACAATGAAAAAAGTAAGATGACAGAAGGCAGAGCTGCATGTTGTGAGATCTCTAGTCAAACCTGTAAAGACAGACAGCTGATCATTAGACTGGTCTGGACATCGTGGGACACTGGGGACTCTACCTGATCCGCTGCAGGAGGGGTCCAGCAGGATGTACTCCACATCTTTATACTGCTGGCTGTCGGGGTCCACCTTCAGGAAGTCCTGGTTGGCCAGCTGCTGACATGTGACCCCTGCTCTGAGCAGGAGGGTCGACATGGTGCTCAGCCTCTTGGCGTCCAGATCGAAGGCAAACAGCCTGCCCTTGTTCTTCATGGCAGCTGCCAGGTGGCTGGTCTTGTTGCCGGGGGCAGCACAGGCATCGATGATGTGGCAGCCCGGCGGCGGGTTGAGGAGGAAGGCCGGGAGGCAGCTGGCTTTGTCCTGGAGAATTATGTGGCCGGCTTTGTACAGGAAGTGATCGTGGAAGTCTGTTTTCGGGGAGAACACCAGCAGCTCGGGCAGATGTAGGTCCTTCACAAAGTCCTTCCCCTTCAGGGTTAGGTCCTCCAACCTGGAGGCCTGTCCCATGTAGCAGAAGCCGTCCCTCTTCAGGTAGTCCACGGTGTCCTCCACGCTGGTCTTCAGGGTGTTCACGCGCACGTACCTAGGCAGCAGGTCCCCGGCAGGCTGCAGGACTCCGGCCGGGAGCAGGTCCTCGTTCCTGCTGACCTTCTTCTTCACCTTCATGCGGGCGAGCGCCGCCTGCATCCTGGAGCGATGCTTCATCATCAGAGCCTTCCAGGAGCCGCCGCACTTCAGCCCCTGGCCCATTAGAAGGTCGTAGACCAGCACCATGGCCAGGGGCATCTTGAGTTTGGTCTGTTTGAGCAGCTTGGTGGACTCGATGATCTCCTGGAGGACGGAGGAGAACTTCTGTGTCTCACAGACCAAAGCGAACAGCTGCTTGATGTTCGCAAACTTGCTGTCGTAAACCAGAGTTTTCAGCGCGCCCTGCTTCTTCTCGGCTTTGTCCAGGATCTCAGCGGCTTTCGTGTAGAGAGCCATGGCGACACTTTTATCTGAATAACTCACCTCGCTGCTTTAGTTTCTCTACGTTTACGTCACTTTTGTCAAGTAGCCTGACACGTGTCTCGTCCTGTCCTTCTTCTTTCTCTTTAACGCTCAGCAGTGGAAAAAACGCGGAATAGTTTCACTCTCTGGAGTTTTGAACAGGGACTGTGTGTTTTTTAGCGAGTAGCGCATGATTACTTCTCTAACATGCGCATGGCAGCAGAGAAAAGGGTCGTGACACCGGAAGTACAAGCTCGTGTTTTTTTTGTCTGTGACGTAGTCTGTCCTGTCTTTAAAATGAAACTATATATATACATATATTACAAATTTTAGAAATGTAATCATATATTTTTGAATACAAATTATGTATTATAATAATAAATAAAAAATATATAATTAGTTTATATATAATTACAAATTATATACCTATATATAGTTTATAATTTATATAGTTTAAAATGTAACTATATCATATAGTTTATAATTATATACATTTTTTATTTATTCATTATAGTTTTATTATTTATAGTTATTTTAAATATATAAATTATATCATGAGATATTACAGCTAGGTTGTCCATCCTGACACTCCCAGTTGATTACAGTATTATTTATGATCCTACTATAATAGAAAGCACAGCATCAGACTTTAACAAGTGACATATTAAAAAATACATCAAACTGAACTGTAGAGAAATATATCTTTATTCTATATAAATATACAAGCACATTCTGTGTATATTTCCATGTGGAAAGACAAGAGGTTAATCCATGGAAGGTCCCATATTTTACACTTTTCCTGCATTTTATTTGAGATTTGATATCCCTCACAAAATGTTGAAATGTGTTAATCCCTAAAAATCATCTCAGTACAGTTTTATGTTTCCCATCTGAAGCTTCTCTCCGGAGCTCTAAAAAGAACAGGGCATTTTGTGTGCTTCTCTTTAACAACGAACCTCTCCTGATCTCCTCTGTGGCTGATTTTAAAGGCTGAGGGCAGTGAGAAGTTGTGATTCTTTATGTTCATTTAAAGGCAGTTTCTCATTCTGAGCTGTATGCATTTCTCAGCTATTTCATGTTAGAAGCACGAGGCATCCTTAAGTGTATACATCTCACCTAGATTACTTTTTTGATTAATAAGTAATATAATCAAAAATGTAATTAAATTCTTCGTTTCTATAATATGGGACCTTTAATTACTGAGTCAATTTAAAGTGAAGCAGCTGAAATGTATCCTGAAAAGCATGAAACTGTTGTTTAAATATACTCAATGCTAGATGTTGCAATATAAGCAATTATCATTGTCAGTTCAGTATCATTGTCAAATCAGTTGGGGTCTCAGTTTGAATTTAGGTTTGTTTCCTTTATATTTATGTCAAAGTAAGATGCAGAATGACCTTTCCAAACATCCTCAATGAACATAATTCATTTCAAACAATTTAAATTCAACATTTTTCTAAATCAACCTCTTGGGGGGAGAAAAAACAGTCATGATCCAATAAAAAATATAAATCTGTAAAAGACTAATCCGACACTGCTTTTACAAAAAGCTTAAAGTGTTTGTGTTCAATTTACTGCCATAAACCAACTCTCAATTTGTCTCTGTTTGGTGTACAGCATCCAAACAAATAAATTACAGTGTGTCATAAAAAAGAAGAATGATTTCTGGCACTGCTACTGTAACATACACTTACACTATTATTTACCTGTAAAAATAGTCCACCAATAACTATGCATTTCCTGTAATTAGAGAAACACTGTTCCTGTATCAAGTAGATATTGATGACTGAGGTCTTTGTTTTTAATACAATCAACCAGTACAAGAGTCAGAAAACCATTTTCTAGACCACAGTTACTTTGGTTTCTCCTTTTTCTGTGAGAAAGTATTGGCAGCACAGGCTCTTCGGAGGAATTCATTTTAGTTTGAAGAATCAGCTTCAAACAAAAACATGACTTTGACACTTGGAAATAAATTTTACAGTGTTAAATATTCTCAAATATAACAAATCTGTTTTTTTTTTGGGAAAATGCAGGGCAGCTTTGTGCAAAAGGTACAAAGAGGCCACCTTTCACTGAACTGTCTGAGCCCTCTGGGAAATGACAGCAGCACTATGATTATATATTTAGTATACACTGCCCTTATTTGGAAACAGAATAACCAGACACCATTGACAATTGATCTATTTGTGTTTAGTGACCTTACAGGGCTTTTTGACTGTCTTTGTCTTTAAAGAGTTTTTGTATAGCAGCAGTCTCTCTGTGGTATGAGGTGGTAAGCGGTTCCTCTTGGCTTTTACAATGCAAGACGCCATTGGACAGAGTCGGTCAAAGCCCCCTGAGGTGGCCGGTACCGCCAGCAGCTTCTTGGCGATGCCCTGGAGTTGGGGGAACCGAGAGGCAGATTTCCAGTACAACAGATTGGAGTTGCTTTCCCACAGTGGTTCTGACAGGTACGCATCTAGCTCTGATGTCTTCAAGGTCTTCGCAGGCGGTTGGGAGAGGTCGACACCGGATTTACGCTTGAGTTCGTTAACATTGACTTCATCGAGGTTGTTGTAGTCTGAGCTGCCACTAGATGCCTCCATTGGCATGTTGGTTTGGCCTTTCTTTTCACCGTCCTGCTCCTTTTCCGACTCTTTGCTTATCTGGTCTCGATCAGCCTCTACAGTGGGAGAGGCTGAGGCTTCCACGGTCCCTAATGTGGCTTCCACAATGGTACGAGCCTGAGCCTTTGATGGAGGTATTAGAAAACCTGTCTGGTCCTCTGATTCAGCATCAGGAAACAGCTGGAAAAAAAAGGTTCAAATGAGGGTCAGTCCTGACACTAAATGATAAGTATGATATGCATTTCTTTTCTTTGATGCATCAATATACTACAGAAAGGAAAGCAATGCTGCAAAATACAAGACAAGTCTTTTGTTTAAATTTGGACTTCTGTCCGAATTTAATACCTTCAGTTTGATCCTGGGGTCGAGTACAACAGCGAGTACCAGGTCTTTCTGTTGAATCAGGGACTGGAAGTGAGTGTGGAGGCCTATGCGCAGGGCCTTGTTGAAGTGAGTGTAGTTGGTGACACACTTTTCCAAACACTTATCCAGGCTGATGAGCGAGGGTATAATGGATGAGATAGTCACGCCATTTCCTTGCAGGACCTGATTTAGGAGAGGCAAAAGAGAAAATGCTATTACAATTTACTACAGATAATAACCATAATACAAACACAGTATTCCCATTTACACAATGACATCCAGGGTCCACAAACAAGGAGTCTAATCCTTGAATACCAGCTCAATTATTAATCACGGTATTAATTATAATGCTTTGCTTTTCTTATTAACAATTAGCAAAAAGATAATATCAATAAACTACAAACTTCTTGAATATACTGTCTTTATAACCCTATAATTATCAATTTCATCTTTACCTGCAAGGCCTCCAGAAAGGGTTCAAGGAGACCCAGGATGTCAATCACTTGCTCCCTCTTGACCATGACCAGAGGCGGGGTGCTGGCTGTGTCGTTAGCCTCTATGCGAGCCTGGGCCAGGACGGTCATGACGGCACTCCAGGTGGACTCCTGCACCATACGACGCAAAGACACCATCATAGAGTTCCAGCGGCAGTTACTGGAGGACGGGCACAGGGACACGCTGCAGTCCTTCATCAAAACCTAAATAATAAAAAAATGTTAACAAAAAACATCAGTAATTCATAAAGTTACAGCCAGAGGGATTATAATACAACACTTTTAGTACATAAGCAACATAACATCCCAGTACTTCAGCTCTAAATGTAAATAAATTAAATTTATACTACATGTGCCTTTTACAAAAATAACCTAATACATTTTTCAAATTCAAACATTTCAAATTCAATTTCTCCTACCTCGCTCCAGTAGGCACTGCTCCTAAAGAACGCCACCACATTGTGGACTTGTGAGAGCAGGTTCTCTACCACCCTGGAGTTCTTCAGAGCCTCCTTGATCACCAGCTGCAGTGTTTTGGCTGCACATGTGGTCCTGGTCCCGATTCGCAATTCTGAAAAGGGGGACTCTGATTCGGACATCTGGTCCGAGAGGAATGCAACTATCTCGTCTCCGTCCGGTTCTCCTCTGTTAGAGGAGCACATGATCTTGTAGTCGCAGAACAAGTTGTTTGCGGCGAGGGCTTCTTTGGCCTGGTTGGTGAGGATGTAGCCGATGCTGCGTGGAAAGATGCCGTAGCTCAGCAGCACGCCTTCCAGCTCTCTGGCCACCGCCATGCCGAGGTTTTTGTGGCTGAGGTGACGGAAAGCTACGACGGGGCGTCGGATCTGCCAGGAATCGCTGACGAAGTGGAGCTGCACAATGATGACGGGCTCCTCACCTGGATGGGACTGACCACCCGCCCAGAGGTCTAAAGTGACATGAATGGCGCTTTCGCCATCTTTAGTTGTGGCGAGGCATGCTTTGAGGTCGCGGATGAGCTGAGGCTTGATGGTTCGCTCCACTTCGTCATAAAGCTGGAGGCCAACGGCACGCTGGGACAGCTTGTGGTATTCAGGGCTGATGGTACTCATGAAAGATCGGAAGCCTGCTCCTTCAACAAAACTGTGTGGAGAAGAAAAATCAGCACGATACATCTTCAAATGATGGAGGGTGTGTGAGTGATCTAGACCAGTGGTTCTCAAAGTGGAGTCCAGGGACCCCCAGAGGTCATGGGTTTCATAATCTTATCAAAATCTTATCAAATGGGGGTTCATGGTCTAATTTGTGTGAGTTTAGTGGTTCTTGACATGATCTATTTCAAAAAGTGGTAAGCACGCAGTGCAGTAATTCAATAAATACACAGTAGTAGTAGATTCAACGAGCCACAATACACGTCAATATCTAAGAGAAAGAGACACATAAGAGGATTTCCTTAATTTTAGGATTAACAAACATTGGTATTTTAGTAACTTTAGAACCAAACTTTAATTCCAACAAGGACACTAATGACTATAAGCACTACAAGTCACCTGAGTGGCATCATGTCCTCAGCGATCATCCTCAGTGCTGCATCTGCAAACTTTTTCTGGTCCACTGGTATGGATGCAAGTGCAGCGCCTGAGCTAGAGCTGGGACTGGAACCTGAACTGAGGGGCAAGGAGGGACTACTTGAGGATACGTCCCCCCTTGGTGTCGAGGTCTGCGGAGGCACGACGGCTGTCTTCTGCTTGACTTTCTGATACACCTTCTGCTTCTTCTCTTTCTCTGGCCTGATCTGGAACAAAGCAACAGGGAAGAGGGAAACCAAGCTTTTCAGCTCTGAACATCTTGGAAGATTTTTTTCTTCAAGTCATGCATCCAAAACTACTGCTAATCAAAATAATTAGAGGAGTTATAGCATGCTTACCACTTCAGGAATTACTGGTTCAGTGTCCAATACAACATCACACTGGAAGTCCTCCTATAACACAACAAATCATGTGAATACACAATAGTTCTACTGCAGCCAAATAAAATAAAACTAACCAGAAAACATTCAATCTGCTAAATTGCAACAATGATTTTAAATCTAATTTTAAATCAAGATGGGAGAAAGAAAGGTTTCAAAATATAATCGACAGTTTTGTCCGTTCATTTGAAAAAATTTTAAAACAATGTGTTGAATTCAGTAAGTTCTGTACCTCTCCTTCCATAAACTGCTGAATATCAAGGGAAATGCTCCCAGCTTCGTCCTTGAACAAGCCTAACTCTGCTTTTCGTTTAATAGAACAGTTCCAGTGGTTCTTCACACTGTTGTCCGTCCTGCAAGAGAAACACAAAATATTAATTCAAATCTCTGCGTGGTCCCTGGTTAAACACATGAAAATCATTCCCTTTATGTTAAAAAAGAAACAAATCATGTATTTGCTTGCCACTTCCATCCACTTTGCTTAAATTTCAACAAACCAAGTGCAGCTAACCGACCCACCTTCCAGGAAGCAGCTTGGCGATCTCAGACCACCGGTTTCCCAGTAGGGAATGTGCTTTATAGATGATGAGATCTTCTTCGTTGGTCCAGAAGCTCTTTTTGATCAGCGGGTCGAGGTGGTTGCGCCAACGTTCGCGACACTGTTTTCCTACCCGCCCCTTCAGTTCTCTGGAAATCAAGCTCCAGTGTTTGGTACCAAACTTGCCCACGAGCTCCACTATCTAAGGAAATACACATAAACACAAAGTGACACAGGATCATTTTAAGCAAAAATAAAGTGCTGCAGTCAATCTGTGTCAGAATTTCTGTGTGATTGTTTCACCTTTTCGTCTTCCTCTTTAGACCAAAAGCCCTTGACTAATTCAGGATCCAGGTGTTTCTTCCAGCGTTGCATACAATTGATTTCTGTCCGCCCCTGTTACAGCGACAGGAAAACATCTTTAACTCAACTTCTTAAAATGCAATGGCAGGTTGGTGAATTATCCAACCTTCAAACATGTCAGCATAGAGAAAGTGGTTAAGAATCAGAAATGTGCCTAAAATAGAAATGTCTCACAACATGTTTTTTTTTTTTTTTTCCCTTTTGTTTCACGGAACAGTTTTTGATTTTTAATTTATAACAATACTTCATTCCCCATACCATACCCATTGTTTGGGGGATTTCTATAATACTTTGTGAACAAGTATTATCCAAATGGCAGAACAACATAACATTTCCTTCAGATGAAAACTTACTGGTAAAAAACTGGCGATAGTTTTCCAATCTCTTTTCCCAAAGTTGATGACCAGGATTTTTAGATTTTCATCCTGCAACAAGAGGAAATCAGTTCAGACACTCTTGAATTTAAAAGGGAATTATACAGTCAGCTTTTAGATTTTGTACGAATTTATATTTTGTGACATTACAATACATACAGAACATATTCTAGCTATTGACACAATGGTAACTACTTATTAAATGATGTTGAGATGCTCAAGACAGTAACTTCAGATGTGTGTAAAAGATGAACATAATAATAATAACATAATAATGAAATCTTCCTTTTCCTCACCTCTTCCTGAGTCCATTTAACTTGAATCTTGGTAGGATCCTTTTTATCAGTTGTGTCAGAGTCGGTATCAATGATGCACAGATTACTGTAAGCCTCTTCTTCCATGCTCCAAACACACACAATGTCCCTGTGAATACTCGCTAAAGAGAGAGAAAAAAAAAACATGTGAATCTCACTGTCCGCACACCTATATCAAAAGCATCTGCTCTTTTTGGATTGAGTATGTTCAAATATTCCATTTATTGTGACTCCAACATTGAAATGATATTAGAACGCCACTGCATTCTGTTAATCAGTGCTTTTTCTCTTAATGGCACTGATAAGAACCTCAGTAATAAAGGCAAAAACAGGGATTAAAGCAAAAAAAAAAATCCTGAGCCCTAACTTTTTAATCTATCTGCAGGTATCTGCACTCACTTCGCACAATAACACCCACACTAACAGTCTCGCGTAATCCCTCCTTTCAGAATTTGTGTAATGAAATGTCAAATATTGTTTCCACTTATGTGATTTTGTAGATCGTTTGACACGGAAATCGAAATCGCGATTAAAATTAAAGTAATGGTTTACATTAACACCTCTTTGTTTTTAACTGGGGACTGAACGGCGCAGGGCTACTACAAGATGCTACTTGCTAAACAATGGATGACGGTATTGAATTATCTCATTTTTTATAAGTAGTCTATGTATTTTTTTCCGAGAGGGAATTTATTTGTTTCGCAGCCAAGCGCTGCACACCGGAAATCCGGCACGGCACCGGAAAACTTAAATCCCTGCAAACATATGTACATTAGAAGAAGATAGACGAGATCTAATGTCTAAATTACAAATTCCAAATGATCTGATTCCTATAGATCTCATCACATACAGCTAAACAACACCAACAATGGTTTGAAATTAGAACAGCTGTAGGCACTAACCAGTATTAAATACGCACCAAAAGAATAGTCTCTCTTAGTGTTTTCCCACTAGCTAGTTTTTGTTGTTGCTTTTGTCCCTGTATTCCTTGCAGTTTGTTATCACTGCAATTTTAAGATTGTTGTTGTGTATTTGCTTTTAATGTAAAGCATATACAACGATTAACTATTTTAAAGAAGTAATGTTAACCTAAATTTATACAGAGACATTACAATCTGATAGTAGTATGATGACTGAAAGAACCGTGTGAACGATTTTTCAATGGAAATTCATTACTTTCATGTAGACAGACTACTATCCATTGCTAAAATTAAATCGTTTAAAAAAATCTGTTAAAATTAATCTTAACTTTTTCTTTACAAATCAGACAACTATTACTACTTAACATTTGCTCAACTAATGTACGAGCAACCCGGGAAACAAAGATTCTGTTTTATAAACAGACAACAAATCGATCTTACTTGTTAAACATAATTAATGTTAATGTAAACACAATATACATAGATATTCACAAAATTAACTCATCAGTTTGCGCGTGTAACGTTGAAAACCGTTTAATTTTACTATTGGGTTACCTTTTTAAAGACAATGCATGCTATGCTGCTCCAGGGCAGTGAGCTAACAGCAAAGCTATGTTAGCAAACAGCAGCTAGCTGCTGCTAACCAGTTCACGTTACATAGACATATATATAGCTACATATATTAACAGCACTTAGCGCAGCTATCAGGGAAAGGTTACTGCTAATAATGAATCAAATTTGATTGGAAAAACTTACATTTGAAGTTGGCAGTAACTTAAAGCTAGCTAACTCTGCTAGTGAACACACTGGAGAAGACGTTGTGACTGTTAACGTTGGCTCCTCCAGGAAGTAGAGCGCCTCCCGTGGCGCGTGGAGCTCATGCAACAAAACCTGCTCATGTTTCCAACACTGTTGCCCCATTGTTTTATTAGGTGAGAAAATATGTTATTGATAAATTATATTAATATATAGCGATCGTTGCGATGTTACTTTGGAGAAAGTTAGCTTAAATGACATTAGTGGATAACACATACATGCTTCACGTTACCTAAACTTCAGATTGTGCAACTGCTTCTGAAACACAGCGGGTGTTTCGGTTTAACTCGCGACCGTGTTAACTGGTGACTTTCAGCTGAATGTGTCCGAGGTTGTAGTGGTGACGGCAGCCGTTGAAAACACGAACATATCATGTAGGTATCCGACTAAAAAAAGTCTTAAATGATTCTAAATTGAACATTTAACACTGCCCTCTTTGTATTTAAAGTTACATCATATTAATGAAGAAGCATTCACATTCCTTATTTTTCTGAATTCGAGCAATCACGACAGCTGAAAAGTCATCGGTTAACACGGTCACTCGTTAAACCGAAACACCGGGTCCAGCTTCCACAGCTCTCTGAACCAATCTGTTTACGGATATCAACCTCTCACACAATAAAGACATGGAACCTGTTGAATTGCAACTGCAACTAGAGTCACATTAAAATTGAATTATAGCTACGAGACATTACACATTGAGCACAGCACAAACACTTCAACAAAATCTTGGCAGCGTTATCTTGTATAAACAGTTTGTCACACATACCCACGCGACATCCTCCTGTCTGCTTTGCGCATGTGCGATAAGACGCAGCTTCCAGACAAATGTTAGTTGAACACTAAATAAATAGAAGCTCTTTTAATGAATGAATGCGAACTAGAATGACGTATGCTTAATTAACTGTGCGTTAGTCATTGAGATGCAGAAACTATACGGGGATTTGTGGCTTTTGTGCAAAAACAAAAATATTCCCCGGACTGAAAATGGTGAGGTCTGTTCAAGAACACAACGCTGCATTACACTAGTCAGAAATAAAAAAGTTGATCTATTTATTGCAAAAGCAATATGCAAATACAAAAGGTATCTTTCTTTCCCATTTAATAATGTCTCTTCTCCCAGAGCTTAGTGAGCACATTAGAAAAATAATATAACAGAACAGTAACAAAATAAGTAAAAATTCAGTTTACATTAATATTTAGGTTGATCAATTAAAAGAAAATATTGACAATTGACAATTATAAAGTAATAGGGCATTTTTAATTTTTATCAATCTCAGGGGAACATGATAAAGGTGTAGTTCCTTCAGAAATGTATTGAAATGTGTGGTATTTTTGAAAATGTACGTTTATATAAAAAATATTTACAAGTATAAACACATATTTAATATTATGTTTCTAGTTTCCTGTCCTCCATTATTACTGAATATAATAATATTAGTAGTATTATTAAGTATTAAGTATTTCCAAAATAGATCAGTTATACTGCAAGACAACATCAGGTGTTCGAGTGTTGTAACTTCATTTGTGCCACTCAATAACATGTTACTCAGAGCATCTAAGCAAAACTTTGACAGCTATTTCTGGTTTTATGTTAGTGTTTTGTCCCAGACTTGTTGCTGCATTAGTGCATTCTCTAAAACCACTTAAAATATTGTTTACCTGACTTGTTACCAGGGTTCATGCTAATAAATAGCTTTCCTAACTAATGAAGGTCACTTTATGTGGACAGCACATAACATAACATGTGAACAAGAAAGTATGCAATAAACAAATAAAAAGTTAATTTCCATTATTAATCTTGGTCGTTCATTTCCTTCATGACTCATTTCTGATAAACTGTGAACCAATCACATGCATGAGAAAAATAGTAGCCTCATTTATTACTAGGTATTTACACATTAGTTACTGTTTGGTCTCTAACGTAAAGTCATCATCAACAAAGTGAATTCGTAATTTTAAAGGAAGAATAAAGGCCACCTCTTATGGTTTATAATAGAATTTAGACGTTTAATTTGAGAAATGCATTCCAAAAGTGATTAACTGAACACAGAGCATCAAAACAGGTCTACACAAATAAAAATAAATAAATGCAGATAGGCAAGTCTGTATTTTTGTTGTTGTCCATACAGGACAATGCTGTCAGTGTTTCATAATATATATAGTAGGTAGAGAGGTAGAATCTTCAATTGGAGAAGTACAGTGTAAACATTAGCCAATCAGAAGCCAGGACGCTGAAGGCTCACCCACCAGTGAAAACATAAAGTGATATAATGTCTTTGGCAGTAAAACTGTAAGCAAGAAATGGAGATGAATTTATGATTTGATTTTTCAAAACTGACTCTTAATTATTCCATGTATTGGTATTTTTATTATAAGCAACTTTTTACCCTGCCAAGAAAAACGCTCGACAAATAGAAAACGACGTTTTACATCACGTGACCAAACACGGAAGCTGAATCTGACCGCTGCTCCATCCAACTTCTCCATCAGGAGAAAGATTTTCTTGTTTGTGGTCGTCTTCTCAAGCTTTTCACGGTTATTAGAAGGTAGCGAGCCGACTGTTTAGTCGATGAAACTGAACATTCATCATGACTCAGGCTGAGAAAGAGCAGGAGAACGGGAGGGAGAAAGAAAAGGAGCGGGACAAGGAAAAAGAGAAGGAGCAACAGCGTGGCGTCAAAAGACCGATCGCTCCTCCGGCGATACCCGATCCGCTCCAGGAGGTGAGATGGAGTTGGTTTCTACTGCTAATGAACACAATTCCATTATTTAGCTAAATATCAGTGTCTGGCCATTAGTCTTACACAGATATCCGCTATTCTGGTCTGACACGCGCATAACATCCGTTACATTAACCCATCAGTTAGTTTAGCAGATTTTTTTGTTGTTGTTTTTTTAATTAAAATTCACTCAAGATTAGTGGTTTTCAAAGTCTTTTCCTGGCATTCGTCGTTTTGATATATGATGATATATATATACTATGATATTTATGATACACTGTATACAAATAAAATCTGCTGCTGATAAAAGTCATTATAGCATTCATGACACTGTCTAATCTACAATGCTGTGGGATTAATATGCAGTTGGCCTACTGAGACAAGTTTTGATGGATTTAAAAAACACTTATGGCCTTTAGAATGGATGAAACACATCAGTGAGCTGGCTGTTGAATAGATTAATGTGACAAATGAAGTTAAGGAGTTATTCATTTTGAGCATGTTGGGAAATTTAGTGTATGAATCACGGCTCCTTTTCGTAAAGTTCCTCAGAAGTGCACATGCTAAAGTGCCTCGCTGCTGACTGCTTGCTGGGACTGGATCATTTCAATCACTACATTATCCAACGGTATCTGATGTTTGTCAGATTCATAGTACCTGAAAATCTGCCACGCTGGTGAGCTGGTGTACTAACCAACCCTGCTCCCAGAGAGCTATCGTTCTAATTACTAACAATCCCTTAAAAAGGTTCAGCTACTAGATAACTGAATCAGATGATAATTAGTTATCATAGTCTTTTTCTTTGAAACTGTTTATCGACCTGTTTTTTATTAAATTTGCTATCAAACTATTGCTCTTCCCTCGTTTGAGTGAGCACATTTCTAAGATAAGCTGTCAGCATTTATGTATTTCTTACCTTTTCATACTTTACTTATCTAAAATGTGGACACTCTTAGATTCACCTAGAGACATAGGGCTCCATAGTGTCTAGTCAAATTAAATAGTTTTCTGAGTTTGATGTAGAAGATCTTGACTGGTCTCAATCCCATCAAACACCTTAGGAATGAACTGTCACAACTACTGACACTAATACTACTAATACTCTTATGGCTGAAAATCCTTCCCCTTTTTTTTTTTTTGCCAAATCATATAATGTATAAGAATAATGTTCAGTTGTCCACATATTTCTTGCCATGTAATGTAATCCTTGTTCACGTCATATTGTGATTCTCATTCTGATTAATGCAAAACCATTTTTTTTTCTATTTTACAGCAAATACAGAGCAATTTCATAGTTGTCATCCACCCTGGTTCCAGGACGCTCCGCATCGGCCGAGCTACAGACACACTTCCTGTGACCATCCCGCATGTGATAGCCCGCAGACACAAGCAGAGTGGCCAGCCCAGATATGAGGATGCCTGGCTATTGAGAGAGGGTCTAAACGTACGTCACCCGTGAGCACAAACAGCCACAATACAACCTTTTTACTCCAAAATTGCTTTTAGTATTATATTATCTGAGTGTAAATGACAATATTATCATATTGTCATTTACACTCATTGCTTCCTCATTCTGTCTAACAGAAACCAGAGAGTAATGAGCAGAGGCAGAATGGGCTTAAAATGGTGGACCAGGCCATTTGGTCCAAGAAGATGTCCAATGGAGTGCGGAGGACGCCCGTATCAGCAGAACAGGTTTGTTTTTATAAAAAACAATAGCAGAGAGAAAACCATTGCTTATGGGAAAGTGAAAAGGGTTGAGGACTTTGTAACCTCTGCAGTTATTGCAAATGAAAAATGGCACAATTCTGAACATCATATTGCTTTTAAAACATTCTGTTTTCTGAACAACAGGGAAAAGATTGCCTTATTACTACAACCATTAGTGCATTTTGTGTAATAAAAAACAAGCTTTCTTTTGCAAAAAGAAACCTTTTTTTTTGTTTCAGGCCAGAGCGTACAACTGTCAGATCTGTCCCGCTGTACTCGACAGCAGCTCCAGGGTTAAATGGACCAACACTGCTCACCATCCTCCTCATCTGGTGGGAGATGAGGTCAGTCCAATTTATTTATTAACTATTAGACCGCTAAAACTTTTTGTCTCTATATAATAACATTTTCTTCGTTTTCCACCTTCTCCATGCAGGCTGTTTTTGTGAATCCATCCGATTGTTACAACATCCACTGGCCTATAGTCCGAGGCCAGCTCAATGTGCATGCTGGTCCTGGAGGCTCGCTGTCTGCTGTTCTCGCCGACCTCGAGACGATCTGGAGTCATGTCATTCAAAAGCATCTGGAGATCCCCCTTAAGGACTTAAAGGTAGGAGAAACCTCTGCAGCATTTTATATCACTTTCTTCACTTCTTCTTTCTTCTCATGTTAATGCTTTGTTCTTTTGATTGGTCGACAGTATTACAGATGCATCCTGTTGGTTCCCGACATCTACAACAGGCAGCAAGTCAAGGAAATTGTCAACATGCTGCTGCTTAATATGGGTTTCTCAGGTATTAACCACATATACAAAGACATACATATGTTCTCAATCTACATGCTCCCCCTCGGCTTCTTCATACACAGCCATTATGCTGATGACACCCAGATTTATCTGATCTGTGACTCTACCTCAAAATCCCATTGTTTCACCAATCTGTCAAATTGCCTTAATTATATCAACAGCTGGATATCACAAAACTTTAACTAAATGAGGACAAGACATAGATATTGCTCATCGGCCAATGCAGTTCAGTTTAATAATTCACACAGAGTTCCACGCAATACCTCAACACTGCAGAAATCTTGGCATCCTCTACAATTACAGCCTCAGTTTAGATAAATGCATAAAGGTTTAAACCTACTTTTATCACCTCAGTAATGCTTCTATATTTAGGTCATTTCTTTGACACACAATCTGGAAAATATCATTCATCCATTCATAACTAGTCATATAGATTCTAACTCACTCCTCTCTGGTATCAGCCAAAAATCACAACATGATGACCACATGGCAGCGATCCTGTCCTCCCTACACTGGCAACCAGTTGTTTTTAGAATTCATTTAAACTGTTTATTGTAACTTCTAAAGCCCTGAGAGTCCCCTCGTTCTCCTTGAGATCTTCTGAGAGGTCACTCATTGGGATCCCAAGGTCATTTTCTATTAACAAAGGGGACAAGTCTTTGCAGTCAGAGCTTCTAAATTATAGAATGAGGTGTTTGTGGAACTCAGAGCTCTAGAAACCATCAGTAAAAAAAATGCTTTTCTGTGATTTATCTCTTATTTTCTGTATTTTTATTTCTTTTTTTTTTTGCTTTTGTTGTGTAGTTTCTTGATTCTCATTGTTTTGTTCTGAAAGGTACTAGCCTTAGCCTGTTCAATCTATCCAAATTTTCTCTCCTGCCATCACCTGAACTTATGTCCTGTGTGTGTGTGTGTGTGTGCGTGCGCGCGTGCGTGTGTGTGTGTGTGTGTAGCGATCATTGTTCACCAGGAGTCCGTGTGCGCTACATTTGGCAGTGGGTTGAGCAGTGCTTGTGTTGTTGATGTAGGAGACCAGAAGACCAGTCTCTGTTGTGTAGAGGACGGAGTGTCGCACCGGAACTCGAGGTGGGGCTGACAACAACCTTTTGTGTTCCACTTTTGTCTTTCAAATGATTAATTTGTCTGGATTATAATTGCAGAGATCATAGGTATGATTTACACAGGCAAACCCAGACCAGTGGTATGTGGATAACATATTAGTAACAGTTCAATATTTTTTAGATTTTTTTTTAAACTACTAGAAATCTAGATAATTGATAATAATAATGATAAATTCCTGCTGTTTTATGTCGATTATTGTTGCATCTGTTAGTTTTTGTGTTTTTCATCTGTCTGTCTGGACTCTGCAGGTTGTCTTTGGCATACGGCGGCTCAGATGTGAGCCGTACTTTCTTCTGGCTCCTGCAGAGAGCAGGATTTCCCTATAGAGACTGTCAGCTGTCCAACAGATTGGACTGTCAGCTGCTACAACACATAAAGGAGACCTTCTGCCATCTAAATCAAGTGTGTGGGTCAGGGGTTGTGATCTGTATACTGTGTGTGTTAATGGTTTAGAGGAAATATTTTGAAATCTTGGCATGTACGTGGATCGGATCCTTTTAAAAAAAAAAAAATGCTGGTGTGTCTGGCTAAAATTTTTCTTTCTCCCCTGATTCCCATCAGGACATATCAGGCCTACAAGATCATGAATTCCAAACACGCTTCCCAGAAGCCCCAGCTCTTCTCTACCAGGTTCGACTTGGAGATGAGAAATTACAGGTACTTTGTTGTGAAATAAAACTAAGCTGATTTTTGATTGCTACGGAAACTCTTTACATTATTCTGACACCAGCTTGCGTTTGTTGCTCTCTTTGTGTGTATACATGTTTTAGGCACCCATGGGACTTTTCTACCCAACCACATTTGGCATCGTAGGTCAGAAGATGACATCGCTGCAGTACCGTTCCCAAGGCGATTCAGAGGATCCTCATGACGAACACTACCTGCTGTCCACACAGAGCAAACAGGACCAGGTAACACACACTTATGCAGAGAAACATGTGACTATCTCACAAATTAAAATAAATGGTTCTTGCCCCTTTTTTTATTTGCTTATTCCCCCATTTTTTTCCCCAACAGTCCTCCAAGTCTGCTTCAGACCGTAAGGCTTTCTCCAGACCGGGCGGAGCTTTGGATGGAGATATGAGCGGACCGGGAGGGATCGGAGAGCTCTCAGACCTGCCCAGAGGTTGTGGAAGCGGCAGCGGCGGAGGGATGCAGGGGGAGATGGAGCTTGGTCTGGCCCCGGGGGAGTGCCTGATGGGGGTGGGAGACGTGGAAGAGCCACTGTCTGCTCACCTCTCCAGGAAGACAGCCATCATGAGCCAGTTTGAAAGCAAAGCACTCGGCCTGGATAAGGCCATCCTGCATAGCATCGACTGCTGTGGTAAGGAAAGACAATCCTGATGCACCACATGGTTTGTTAAACATGACCGTCTGATAGTTGATCTTTGAAAATGTTTGGAAAAGCAGGCACCTTCAAAAAATATTTTAAAAAATTGTCTATTACAGGCTCTAACAAGGCATCATCTCATGATACGAGATGCTGATTGGTCTGGGTCTGACCCACCCACTCAAAGCCTGACGAGATGGATTCTCACATGATCTAGCGAATCCTGCTACCTTGATAGGTTAAAGGTTTAAATGCCCTCCTAGAAGGATAGAATAGAAGAAGAAAATAGAAAAGTGTTACATATAAATAAAATGAAACAAATACTGTTTTAGGTTATTTACAAGAAAGCAAAAGCTCAAGAACGCAGAGGAGGTTGTACGATGCTGAAGACATCCTGTTCAAGCTCACCATTTGTCTTTTTATCGACAGCATCGGACGAAACCAAACGAAAGATGTACAGCTCCATCTTGGTGGTGGGAGGAGGGCTCATGTTTCACGGTGCTCAGGAGTTTCTGCTTCACCGTATCATCAACAAGATGCCGCCCTCCTTCAGAAGGCTCGTAGACAACGTGGAAGTTATCACACGGCCAAAGGTATCTTGGGAATTTTGCACAGTCTCAGAATATGATGTATATCTGCAAAGTAGCATGATGTTCGGTTGCCCCCATGTGCTCTCAATTGACAATTTATTAGGCACACCTACATTTATATAAATTGGGGTAAGCCAAATATTAAAAACCTGAAACTTTCATGAATATAGAATTGATTGCAGGACTGTATTAGTTTGATCAAGGTGCATCTAATAAAATGAGGGCAGGTCAACAGGAGGTTAATGAGTCCTATAGACAACATACTGTGTATAATATAGTCTATTTACAGCTCCTCCATATTTTTTGTGCATGTGCTCTAGGACATGGACCCCCGCCTGATATCATGGAAGGGGGGAGCCGTGCTGGCGTGTTTGGACACTACACAGGAGATGTGGATCCACCAGGGGGAGTGGCAGCGTTTTGGTGTCCGAATGCTCCGTGAGAGAGCTGCTTTTGTCTGGTGATACCAAACACATTGAACTGGGAAGGTAATAGAGGACTCCTTTGGTGGGAAAAAAAAGGAAAATTGTGACACACACGGTGAAAAGTACGTTGGTTATTTTTATTTTATAATTAAACATTTAGAAAGACTTGGCAGCTCAAAACGATAACCCCCTTGAAATTCCTACAGTACATAAAGCAATGCTGTGGAACGTAACCTCAAATGTGTTTCCATAAGAAAAATAAAATTAAATCGGTACACAATCTGTGTGCGTAGTGAGGAAGCCTATTGACAGATTCACCTTGACTGTTATTGCTAAAACACTGCTAAAACATTCTTAAATTGCCAAAAACAATGTTTATGTGGTTGTTTGCTGTTTCTTGCATCAAACATCCAGATGCAGCGATTGTCGACAGTGTCTTTAAGGGTCCAGTGTGTGGGATTTTGCAGCATCTGTCTGCATCTAGCAGAATGGGCTGGGCAAAATTGCTCTGCTCTAAATTAACTTAGAATGAGCTGTTTGTTTCTACATAGGGAGCATATCTCCCTCCACAGAGCCTGACATGTTGCACAGCCATGTTTCTACAGTAGCCCCGAATGGACAAAGCAAAGCTGGTTCCAGAGACGGCCTTTAGTGTTTTTCATGAGTTCTGCAGCCACCATTGTTGATTTGTTGAGTCACAATCTGCAGCCTAACCACTGGATGTTACCAGAAACTACATTGTACTTTTAAAAACGGGAGTTTATAAATCAATATCGTAATATGACTCCTCCCATGCTCATGGATGAGTGTATTTGTGTAAATAAACCTTTCACACATATGATAAATAATCGTTTCATTTGTTTGGAGAAAACAAAATACAATGCAGTTTTGATTTGAACATGGTTAATGATGGCTCAAATATTTCGGTGACAATGCAGCAGCTGTAAAACGGTGGATAACTTGTTTTGTTGGCGAGTGTAGAGATTAAATGCTGAACTCTGTGTTTATTCTAGACTGGTAAGTAGACAAGCTAAAGTTTTCTATTTTGCAAAATGACGTTTAGTGCAACAAATAACACTAAATGACACGTTAAAGGCTCTTCAAATGGCATTGTGTAATTTTGCTATGGGAATTTAATTGACCCAGTAACATTGGAGGATCTACTAAAAAAAATTGTGATCATTTCCCCATAAATTTACAGCTTGTAAACAGGCATAACTCTAATGAAATGAGGCAATATTTGAAGTTGGGAAACTATATTTTTAGGACACTACATTCATTCAGCGTGTCTGACGTCACCTGCGCACTGTTTGATTAATATTGTGCCCAAGTTTGCTCCAGGTAGTTTCACTAAAATCTTCCTCTAAAACCGCTTGACACCTGAAAATAGCTATTTCTATCTTCCATGATTTTAGATGTTTTAATATATTTATATGTGGGATTTATAGCATTGTAAATAGTGGATAAGCTGTAATCGGGTTGCTTTTAGTAAGATTCATTATATTTTAATGGGGACGGTTAGATATTTATATGAGTTTGTATGTGTGAGTTTATGTATGTATAGTTGCCTTGGTAACAAATCATAGGGATTCAAATGTAAACAATAATACTGTAGTATATAATGTTGTCATGGTTACATTCTTGAAAGTAAAGTATTTATCATGTTCATAACTGAACAGACTGAGCATAGAGAAAAAACATGTACTGGATTCACAGCAAGACTTTACATTGGTTTCAACAGTTCAACAGATGTTTTTTCTCAATCAACAACCACCATGTTGAAGACTGAATGCAGATGGTAAAATATTCACACCAGAACACATAACTGACCTGATACAGGTTTTAAACAGTTTTTACCTCTTTCATATTGTGTTGAAGTACACTTTTGATCCGATTTGTAAATCATTCTTACACTTGTAGTAAAATTGTAAACATTTGTCTTTACATTGCTTCACTATTTTAAAGTCTCATGTTATATTTAGGAATGAGTTTACATTTTTTTCTTTTGAGTCATTAGGTATTATCTTTGAAACTATGAATACACTTTACACACTAACACATTACTCCACCCTGATGTGGTTACACATGCATTTCCTTGTTGTTAACGCCCTGCACCACACACACTCAAATGTTGAGTTTCAAAATGCACTAGTAGTGCAGTCTCCTTCACACTCAGACATTCACTGTCCAGAAGCGTTCATTGTTGTAGCTGCAGCTGTGTTAGTATAAAGGTCATGAACAACCACATGGTAAGGAGTTAATTTTAACCGCAATTCACGAACTTATGTGAACTTATGTTCACATATATATATATGTGAACTTATGTTCACATATATATATATATATATGAACTTATGTTCACATATATATATATATATATATGAACTTATGTTCACATATATATATATATATGAACTTATGTTCATATATATATATATATATGAACTTATGTTCACATATATATATATATGAACTTATGTTCACATATATATATATATATATATATGAACTTATGTTCACATATATATATATATATGAACTTATGTTCACATATATATATATATATATATATATATGAACTTATGTTCACATATATATATATGAACTTATGTTCATATATATAAATAAATAACTAAAACCTGGTACCAGATAGTTTAACTCTCTTAAAAATATTAAAATATTTTTAAAAAAATAAAAACACATGCTATCAAGTGTTATATTTTAGATGAATTATATATTTAAAATTCTTTTTTTTTTTTTTTTTACACCATTTTACATTTCTTGTATAAAAAAAAACAAACATGCACACTACCACTCACACTCGTGTACTTGCGCTCTAGCTTAACCGTTCCTTCAGAAATTGTATATTGAAAAATGTCAAAAAATTGTTTCAACTCAATTATATGATTTTGGAGATCATTTGACACGTGAATTGCGGTTAAAATTAACTCCTTAGAGCCTAAAGCCTTAGTGTATTTCATTGACCGATAACTGTACAGAGAAAACTGAGGGTGTTCGGTGGTGAAATTCTGCCTATTAGTTTGGAGCAGTTTGCTTAAGTGTTGCACATTGTACCATGTAAATCTTTATTTAAACAGAAGAATACAAAACAAAGACAAACTAACTTTTTCATAATTGCCAGAATGAATTATGATGATAATAGTGACACATAGCTCTGGTGTGACAGGAAAATAAAAGGGAGAAAGGAAGGAGGATAGCTGCTTTATCAGCCAATCTGGCCCCTAAATGTAGGAATTCCCAGAAAGGCGTCAGGAAACTGCTCGTGGCAGCAGCAGCTGCTGAAGTGGGGCTTCAGCACAGTGACGTCAGCGTCTTTATGTTCTCAGCAAACGGACGCTATGCCAGACCCCCCCGCCTACACTGGATGTGTAGGCGTTTACCTGGAGAAAGTGAGGATACATTATAGGGAAGTAACGTATTTACAGAGTTCATAGGTATGGAATAACAATGGGTTTATTTGTTAGGTGATGTAGTTCAGAAAAAAAAAAGGTTTTCCTCACCTTCCTCATCCACCCATTGGTGGAGCGTTGGGACCGCCACCGTGGTTTATTCTCCCCATCCTCCTCCTGCCACCTGGGGGACCTGGAGGACTGCACAAGTAACAGAAGAACGACGATTTAAAATTATCCCGAAGAAAGAACTTGTTTTTGTCATTTTCTAGCCCACATCAGATATTTTAAGTTGGAGAGTGAGAAGGGGATGACAATTGAATTTTGCTGATATTTCTCATAATATTTGATTATTTTAATTATCACATCGTACCACATGGATCTTTATTCAAACAATACTTGCACTGGGTGACATGTTCCTTCATTCCTGAAGATTGTGATTATTGTAGTGCTGTTTAAGTTTCACACATAATTAATGTTGTTTAACATGTTTTCCCCATTAAATTGTCTGGCAGGGGGCTGGAAGCACATGTTTTTTCCCTCTCTCATTAATAAATTCTAGATTCAGGCTTCCTGCTTTGTGCTGTCAGGTACTAGCTCTACTGGCTTAGCTGTTAACTTTGTTAGCCAAACACGCCACAGGACTCTGCTGCCTCTCTCCAAAACAGCCTCGGAGCAGAAGCACTGCAGAGCAGATAATCTGACACATTTTCCATATATACAAATCAGTACAGTTAAGGTAAATACCTTAACATGAAGAACATAAGAAAAAAAACATGTTTTTGAGTTGAGAGGAACTTTAAGAAACCTGTCTAGCCTTGAATTTTCAAAAAATAATATGCAGATGTTTCAGATGAGCCATTTTAACCAATAACTAACCTAGTGGTTAATTCTTAGCTAAAGAAAAAGAGAATGTTGAAATAATTTTGAACAATGATGTACCGCAGCTTTTTTTTGTTATTCTTTCAGTTGAACATGACACATTACATATGACAGGGACATGCTAGAACTCAGCCTACACTCTACCCATCTTAATGTTTATGATAGAGGCACAGGTAAAATATGTTTCATAGTGTCTGTGACAGAGAAACAACTACCACATGGACTTACCCTCTGCCATCACTGTAGCCCGAGAAAGCACTGTTTCCATCCTTTGTCAGGTGAGGGTTTATCATAGTTTTAAAACTAGTAGAGGATCAGAGTGGAATCAGTGTTACGTGGTGACAGAACAGAACATTTCTCATCACAAATTCCAACCAACACATGTAGCTAGAATTATCCCAAACCAATTTCCCTATTCAACCTAGTCAAGAACAGACATGTAAATGTGTTCTAGACTTGGCTTTAAGGATAGAAAATAGACAATATTTTGTGACTCTTTTGAAAGATGGTTGATTTTAACAAAAAAGAAAATCTTCACAGAATCTCAGTCTTTCTAAACTGGTTCACAAGAAGATTATATTGGTAAAATGCACTACTTCATTAAATACTATATAAAAACCTATATAAATAACTTACTACAAGCCAAAAAACTCCACGACTTCCCAGAAGAGATCGATCAGGAGGGACAGTCGCCATGGCGACTGCATCCTGTTGTCCAGAACACGACCTGATACCAACAGAGAGACGATGAAGAAACAAGAGCCAATATTATTAATATAAAATACACATGCCTCATCAGTTTATGAGTTAAACACAAGGTTGAAAACAACTCTTAGGGATCCTAAAAACCTCATCAATTTTACAGTCATGCGTGTTCATTATCTGACAATTTAAGGAGAAAATTGTGTTACCTGACGTTATTCAACCAATTAAGTTGCTGTGTCATTGTGTGCATTATGTTCAGTTGCTGCTGGTTTCACCAGCTTGTCGTAAAAAGGTTGATTTAATAAAAATAAGAGACTTAATTTAGGACAAAGCTACCCGACGAATATTGAAGAGTGAGAATAATAAGAGTATTGAATTTAAGGGTTTGGGACAGTTACAGCAGCCATGAACACATCTGGTTAAACCAAAACATGTGTAAACATGGCCGAATGTATAACAAAACATACAAAACGAATATGGCGATTAACTGAAATGACACGATAGGTCACGCAAGAAACACTAATAAAAATGCCGGAAGTGTTTTGTAGAAGATTCGTTTAGTTTTAAGTTATATGTAGTTCTTCATAATGTTACTGCGGAGGTGCAGCGAGTTCAATAGCAAGCTAGCTCGCTAAATGTATCATAACGCTGATTTATCAACATTACAGCATCCCTGCTGAGTTTAAACTGTAAAGGTCGGTCGGTTATATTATATTTTTGACGAAAAAAAAGACACATTCGCTTTAGAAAAGAACAAACCACTAACCATTAGACACGTACACCATCTTTCAGGATGTAATGCTGCGCTCCATTAACACCACAAGTCAGCTGTGAGCTTGATATGACGTCACATCCGGCTTAGCGTTCCGGAAGAAACGTTAAATAATTAGCAGTTAGCCGTTGTTAGCTCTGCGTTTACGTTTGCACATATCACAACACGAGATGGTCACTTTTAGGCGGCGATTCAGTTAAAATCATCCCATACTCAGCATACAGCAGCCTTTTTTCTTCTTTTTCTCATAACAACATCTCAGGACTACACTTCCGGGTCCTTGTTCTCGAATCGTCGCACCTGCATTTCCAGCCTTTGTTCTATCGTTGTGAAAACATAGATTAGAATATAATAGATTTTCACATTTATATAATGGATTTGAATCTAATAACTGCCCTTCAATTGTAACAAATTGCCTGATCGTTTTTTGCTATGCAGTTTTAGGAGCGTTTTAGATAATTATTAGAATTAGGTGTTGATTTATCATTAGAACCACCATTAAGACAGGTGTTTCGGTTTAAAGAGTGACCGTGTTAACTGATGACTTCCAGAACATAATGAATGTTCAGTATAATGTATATATTGTTCTGGCACTTCTTGTCTTACATTGTGTAAATACTGGTGTTGTCAATAAGCTTTCACATTTCTTCACCTTTTATTCCGAAATCAATAGTTGTGGACGTTATGAAGGTGAAAGTCACCAGATAACATGGTCACTCGTTAAACCAGAACACCACAATCCCAACAGTACATTTTATGGGTCTACATGCATGACCTGAATTTACAGGAACAGTCAATATGTTAGCTATTTTTTATAAAGTAACATATATGTGTGGCTTGTGACATCCAACATTTAAAGTGTAAGTAAAAGATTATTACTACACTGCATTATTTGTTTTGTTGTAGCTTTGATTGTTTTCTTTGAATTTATTTGCATGTATTTGTGAATCATCCTGAAATAAATAAATCTTTATTCATCTTTTCTTTGACTCATTACTTGCCTGAGAGTACAGGGAACTCTTGTCATTTTCAGTGTAATGCTTTAATATGCAGTACAGTATGCTTCGTCCCACTCCATTCCTGTCACAGCTGTGCACATGTCGGTGTTATAAATATATGAAATTGAGTATATAAAAGCACATATAGTTTGGATGTGATGATTTATGGTTGAGTTGAATACACAGATTGGATGTTTTTGTCTATTAGGGAAATGTCAATATTGCATTGTAGTTATAACATATGCTGGTAAACCAAGAAAAATAGCAGGAGTTGAACCCATGCAAAATAAATAATTAAATCTAAAAACCTCCAACGTCATTATAGATCCATTGGTATATTTAACAACTGGTGACATAAGGAGCAAAGGCATCCTGTGGTTTCCCCTAACCAATCTAAATGTATATAAAACGCTAAAGATAACATCAATCCAGGTTATTTTTCAGTGCTCTGAGGACCCATGTTCTTGTCATTTAGTTTTTTGAGCTCTGATCCTCTTCATTGGTCTGATATAGATCCTGTGTATTCTTCACCACTAGTCTGGAGTTTAGGTTTTGTTTTCTCTCCCACAGGATGTCGAATGTCACAATCGTTGTCATTAATTTGTATTTCAGACCTTGTGCTCTCTTCTACAGCTTTTTGCACATCACAGATTCTGTAATTGGACCCAGATTCAGTTTTGGTGCTCTCTCCATCAAGCTTTTGTGCGTCAGTCTCTGCCTCTGCTTTCCGATAGGCTGCTCCTCTAAAAATACCGGCTTTGTGAAGCTCACGCCGTATAGTTTTCACAGAGACGGCATGAGAGAGGTGTCTATTCAACTCTGTGGTTATTTTTGGGGCTGTGTACTCCGGGTGTTCACTGACTATCCTGAGAAGTGTTTGTCTGTCCTTTTCTGTGAGCTTTGACTTGCGGCCGCTGTTTTTCTTTGCTGATGCTGTTCGTCCATGTTTGATGTACACAGTCATGACTCTGGAGACTGTTCCCCTTGCTACATTGAACAGCTGAGCAGTTTTGGTGACAGATGCACCCGACAGTCTTGCAGCGACTATTTGGCATCTTTCAAACTCTGTTAAGTCACTCATACTCCTATTAGAGTTCCGACTGGCTCTTTTAGAGCCAACAAACAAGCACAATTAACAGATAAGCAGGCAGCAGGCTCAGTATCAGCAACTCAGGTGCTCCAGAGTCTTCTTTCATATGGTGTTTCCATTATTGGTAATGACATATGTCCACATTTGTCTGTAAATGAAGACAGTAACAATTACAAACAGAAGTTACATTTTATTATTGAAACATCAGAACTGAAGTGTTATGCATTAGTTATTAATAATAATATTATTATACTATGATAATCTGTATTGCCATCATCTTGCTGTTGCACCTTACATACCAACTTATCTTATACCAATTTTTATCTACTTTATTGTTTTATACCTAACCCTGCTTTTACTGTATTTAAATGCACCCTATCTATCTATCTATCTATCTATCTATCTATCTATCTATCTATCTATCTATCTATCTATCTA
Organism: Lepturacanthus savala; assembly: GCA_030544235.1. Taxonomy (NCBI): domain Eukaryota; kingdom Metazoa; phylum Chordata; class Actinopteri; order Scombriformes; family Trichiuridae; genus Lepturacanthus; species Lepturacanthus savala. The sequence continues at coordinate 19,408,984 of CM060480.1, forward strand.
TCTATCTATCTATCTATCAACAATTCTGTGCGAGCTGACACTGCCTGTTGCCTTCAATTCGGAACCCTAACCCTTAAACACTTTATCTGAAACATTTAGTGGAGTTAATTGATGCTGTTTCGTGTTTAGTTGGTTGTCAAAGGTGTTCAATGGTCCCGCAGGTAAATGCCGATGCTAGCCAGGTCACAAGCTACCAGATTCGCTTCCATCAAAATAATATACTTTACAGAGTACAATGTTCTCATTTAATGGCGTTAAAAACAAATGGAACCCGTCAACTTGCATGTTATTGTCTGTTTTTGTGTTACTTACAACCAGAATGAGTCCATCAGCCGAAATAAACCGAGCTGTTTGTGTTATGGGGAGCAGAGCTGAGTCTTCCGGTGACGGCTTTTCAGAATAAAAGCACCACGTCCACTGGAAATCCACAAGCCTCCTGTTTAAAATGAAGCTTCAAAATAGTCAGATCAAGTAGATATCTTTCAATATTAGTCATTTAAGTCCCACTTTTTGTTGCTATACTACTACCACAGTCTAAAATACATCAGACCACAGCTCAAGAGGGAAACTCAGTGGAAACAGATGATTTGATGTTAAAAAGGTTGTAAATGTGGCAGATATTCTCCTGACCTGAACTCAGAAGGCTGAAAGTTCATATAGGCAGCAGATTCACTTCTATATGTAAAATAGCGTGGACATATTAGGGATATTGGTCCCCATGACTGAAAGCATATTTTATAAGAGCCAATATAACCTAGATGAATGATTACAGTGAGGAAACATTCTTTCAGTGTTCATATGGATGAATTGATTGCAATGGTATTTATAATACCGCTACATGAAAAAATAATCATATTCGAGTGGGTTTACAGTATATGGACTAAATCAGGTCCACTTCACTATTGTTACTGTTATCTACATTTATTCTCTATTCTATTCTATTATATCTCTACTAAATGATAGTAACATTGTGCAGTTGTGAGCTTAAAACACTGTTTAATGAAAAACAATCAAACTAAAGTAATGCGTAATGACAATGCTCATCACTAGATGTTTTTGTGGGTTAAATTGAGGCCTCCTGTGCCTTTCTGCAAAAATTAACCTAAATGTAAAACAAAGTCTGAAATTAGTAGAGTCTGGGATTCAAGCTGTCAACATTATCATATTATGCATAATATGCATGGTAAAAACCACAATACATAATGGACAGAGTGATTTTATGAGAAGATTTTCAAAAGCTAAACTGAAGAGGCAGACATGGTCAGCAGCACTCAGGAGGAAAGATTTTGTACCAAAGGACTGTTGACACATCCTTGATGTTAAAATGAGGGCAAATGCAGGGCAGCAGCTTGAGAAAGAAGCTGTGAAAGTAATGTTGTTACGGGGTTATTAGTAAATGAGTAGCAGTTCACTGTCTTAGTTCACTGTGTGGGTGAGCCTTGAAATCCTGTGATCAATTTATATATCATTTAATTATTTGTTTATTTTTGGGCACAAAGTAATATTTACGCCTTGTCAAATAGTAGCCTATATTATTACTACTATATTTAGAACTTGAATATTTGTCCTTCAAATGTGAAGCACATTATACATAAAATCTATTATCACATTGTGTTTTTTCCTATATGCTCTTCCTTTGACTTTTTGTTATATAAAATAATACATTTATTGTTAAATGTTTATTGTTAAATATTAGCTGTTGATATTATTATAGTTAACATTATATATCAGTGTCTTGAAATGCAAAAATTAAGCAGGTTTTTAATCTTGTTTCATACCGTCTCACATTAATAAAAACATTTCTAATTCAATTCAATTTTATTTATATAGCCGTGTATAGATACATCCTAGGATGGCAATCTTCGATGAGCTCCTGGTATTTCGGCCTGTCTGTTCCTTCCTGCCTGTCTGAATCACAATGCCTGCTGATACCACCCTGGTATCGCTAGAGTCTCGGTAGACCAGTGCCTCTCTCGTATGAGAGACCCTGAATTCTTCCTCCAGGCTGCTGAAGGGAAGCTGGAGTTTGTTACTTCTGCTGTACAGTGCTGCACTTGTAAGACTGCGTGGCAGACCCAATCTTCTAAGGTAGGAAATAATCATAAGACATAAGACATAGACACCTCGTACACCAACAAAGGCCAAAGAATACGGGGAAGGATGCCATGCTGGTACAGCCATGCCTTAAACCTGCCAGGTAGGCCTGACTTGTCTACAGCAGACAACCAAGCTCCAAGCTTCGTGATGGTTGCTTGGATGGAAGCTGTGTCTCTGAGGCTGCAGTCAAAAGTCTTGCCCAAGCTTGTGACCGATTTCTCAGTGATCAATGGTATTGCTGATCCATCTACAATTAAGCGAAACTTGTCCACCACCCTTCCCCGCTTCAGGACCATGGACCTGGATTTTGCTGGTTTGAAGCTCATCCTAGCCCAACGGATTAACTTCTCCAGGCCCTGTAGGATCCACCTGCACCCGGAACTAATGTGGTGGTAACCGTCAGGTCATCCATAAAGGCACGGATGGGGGGTTGCCGAACTCCAGATTTAGACAAGGGGCCTCTACACTCGGTCTGAGCTGCTTTCACCAACATATTCATGGCGAGGGCGAACAGGATATCTGAGATCGTACAGCCAGTTATGATCCCTTTCTCGAACTGATGCCAATCAGATGTTGCATTCCCTGATGTAACTCTCAGCCTGAAGTTCCCATAGTAGTCCAGGATGAGGTCCTTGATCTTGCAGGGAATGTGGTGTTGCTCTAGGGTGGTTTCCACAAGCTTGTGGGGGATGGACCCGTATGCGTTGGCAAGGTCAAGCCAAAGTACCGCTAGGTCTCCGTTCCCCTCACGTGCCTCCCTATATGGTGGGTGACCACTCCGATATGCTCCAGGCAACCAGGCACTTTGGGAATGCCCCCCTTATGTACTGAGGTGTCCACATACTTGTTCCTGAGGAGGAAGTCCGTCATCCTTCTGGGGAGGACGCTGAAGAAGATCTTTCCCTCCACACTGAGGAGTGAGATGAATCGAAACTGCTCTAGTTTGGTGGAATTCTCCTCTTTTGGAATCCAGATTCCCTCTGCCTGTCTCCACTGATCCGAGACGGTCCCCCTACGCCAAATCACCCATAGCAGGTTCCATAGGATTCTGCAGAGATTTGGACTTGTACACCTTGTAAGGCACTTGGGGCTGGTACATCCAGGATGGCTCTTTGCGGTCCTAGCTCTCGCTCTCTGTCTGGATCCAGAGGGTGTTGAAGAGGTAGTCGTCAACCTCCTCCTTGGAACAGTCGAGTCACACACTGCGCTTCTGCCCCAATAGCCACTTTGTGAAGCCAAAGGTTTTGGCTATAAAGGAGCTTCGCTTCCTGGCTCTCTCAGTCCTCCGTCTCCTATGCCATTCTGCCCTGCGCAGGGTCGTGAGCTTCTTCCGGATGGTCTGTCGAAGCTCAGCGAGGGGTGGCTTCTCTGCTTCACCTGCTGTCTTGATCTGCTTTGCCAGCAACCGCAGCTCTTTCCACAGCTGATGAGTCTTGTCTACCCTACGGTAGTTGGTGTAGGTGGGCCTGGAGGACTTGGGCTGCTCATTTCCGAACCTCTCAACCCCGAAGCTTGTGATGATGGTGGTCAGGCTCTTGAGGCATCCTTCTGCATCTTTTTTTGCTGTTGCATTGATGATCCCAGCCGTATCCTCATCAAGCTGTTACAGCTTGTGCTGCTTTGCTTGAGGCCATTTGATCCGATGAAACTGGACAACTGTTGGGCAGGTTCTAGGCACTGTGGGTTGTTTCCGGGCTGGGCTCCTCCTGCGTCTCACCAGGCGTTGGTCCTGTGCGCTGTGCTGTATTCTCCTTTGCCAAGCATTTCATCCGGGCCTGGTGAATTTTCAGGCCCTGGTTGTTCTTACAGAACTTTCCGCAGATGCATCTACTCATGGTCGATTGTCCGTTTTCCAAGGTCGTCATTGTTCGTTCCGTCCTATCGGGGTGCTCATCCTCCCCCCTCTCGGGCTCCCCTGGGGGTGTTTTTCTGTGGGTCCAATATTACAACACAGTTGTCTCAATGGTGCTTCACAAAATTCAGTCCAAAATGACTCAGACATCCCCCGTCCTTAGACCCTCCTTCTCGGCAAGGAAAAACTCAGTGGGAAAGAAGAAACCTCGGGGAGAACCACAGTGAAGGAGAGATCCACTTCCATGGACGGACAGGCTATAGATGAACCAGGACTGACAGATGTTTCAGTCTGTAGAGATGCCGTAGGATGGGGACAGAACGGTGGGTCCAACCAGGCAGGTGAAGGAGTAGGTTCATCAGGGGGGCCTCGATGAGTTGCATCAGGAGTCGTCATCATTGGGCCTCGTGCGGTTAACTGAAACAGTCGCCACTCCCCCGAAGGGGGAACAAGATGGTTCCCCTTCGGTCCCCGGACCAAGATGGCGGCCGCATTGATGCATCGTTCCAATGGACAACAGTGTTACTGTTACGTCTCTAGTACAAACCTGGAAACAACCGATGTGTTTTATTGAATGTGAAGCTATCCAAGATCTGTGGAAATCTCTTCACGATTTAATGTCATTTAACACCATAAACATTGACTTTTGGTCTTTTCAAAATATTCAATTAGGAATCAAGAAAAAAAAGAAAAAAATACGTTTTTGGTGAATAACCTCATTATTGTTATTAAATACTACATAGACAAATGTGGATGTGCTAAATCCCCACCGTCATAACCTACCATAATAAACGAGTTCTCCTTGTTACAAAAATGTATAAAAACAAATAAATGACAGAGAAACTGTACAAATCTTAAAAAAAAAAAAGTTTAATCTCCTAACACGTTTCTCTCATTTTCTATGAAATAACATCCCCCTTTTCTCAATTCTTTTTTTTGTGCCATTTTTTTTCTTCTTTCTTATGTCAGACTTTTTTTTGCCTGGGCTTTTTTTTCTATTTTTTGCAGGGTTTTTTTTTTCCTTTCTTGTGCCAGATGTTTTTTTTTTTTGTTTTTTTTTTGGAAGGGGGGGGGGGTATTTTCCCCTTGTGCCAGACGCTGTTTTTCTTATGCTGCACTTACTTTTTTCCTGACTTTTTTGACTGTTTTTTTTTGGGCCACACTTTTTTCTTTTTTGTGCCATTTTTTTTTTTTTTTTTTCCCCAATTCTTATGTCAGACTTTTTATTTGGCCTGGCTCCCCCCCTTGTGCCGGACTTTTTTTTTTCTTTTTGGCTTCTGGACCTTTTTTTGCCTGGCTTTTTTCCCCCCTTTCTTGTCTTACTTTTTTTTTTCTTTTAACTCGCTCCGAATACTCCAACATATACATAAATCACATCGACACAGTACAACAAAAACTTTACAACAAAACACCGTTCAACAAAGCACATGAAAACACATCAAACAATAAACATGCTTTATATAGACGCTGCCAAACAAAAGAAACTGCGCAGCACAGACACCAAACCGAACCAACAGAAGACATTGGTGATCTTACATAAGTGATTACACTCCTTATATGTTCAAAAACTACCTGCTTAAAAACTAGTCAGCTGGTCTTAGACTAACTATATTTGGCCATAAGGTGTCAGTCCATTTACAGTCATTTACAATTACACTGATAAGAGTAAAAATGATAGAAGCATACTTTGAATAAATGATCCAAATAAACATTCTTTCACATAGCTGAAGAGTTTGAAGGGTTTAATTAGTAAAATACTGATTAGTAAAAACTTCAAACCCTTCAATCTCTTCAGTGTAAGAGAAGCTGAAAAACAAACCATTGTTAGGATTTAAGATTGTTGTGATTGTAACTAATTTAGTCAGAAAAACATCCAAGATGAAAAACGGTTCCTAGAGAACATGCATGAATAAAAGAGCAGTAACAATTGAAACTGGATTGTGTCTCTGGGTGAGGAATATTTGACATTCTAACAAATACTCAGTTAAATTGTTCATTATGGATCAGAGGAGGGTCCCTGTAAGAATTTATTGGTCATGTCTAGATAAGACCTGTCCTCCTAGTAGGTCATTCCTTATCTGTTAATGGAGCAGTCAGCTTCATCAACTCCACAGTCTTCAATAGTTTGTATCATGATGCAAATATATAGATATCCAAATTATAACAGGAAATCAGAAAAGACAACCGCAAATTAGTAAATACAACTTCAAATGACTAAACACAACACAGTAACCAAACCAGAAAGAGAAGGTACCCTCAGAAAACAGGATTCGTCCCTGATTGGCTGAAGGAACTGGTCTGTCAGAGTTTCAATGAATATATAATATATATAATGAATATATATGCTATATATATTATAACAGTTGTTGAGATGATCAGAAATGGAGAAGCTGTAACGGTGGTTTCAAAGAAGTCAGTGATGAGGACAATATATAAAAGTCCCAGCACGTGTTTCTTCACCCACACCATCACACAGATGCTCTGGGATCCGTTTCGTGGTCTATTTAAGAAAGAAGTGAACATGCATTTATCCAGATTACCTAGCAGCATGTACTCATCCTGGTCAGACAACCACAGACTGAACTAGGCTAAAGTCTAGTTCAGCATCGACACAGACCCCTACTGCCCCATAGACTGATGCTCAACTCCTCAATAAATCCTAACTCTGCATGACTATAACTATGGTGACGTGAAACAAGCGCTTTGATTTGTGCAGCTCAGCCGCGGTGGTCGTACATGTCGCCTCTGCAAACATCTTCTCTGTCGCCTGGGCAACATACACAGAAGTATCAACTCGGTTTAAGCCTGACTTTCTCATTTATCCTGGATATCTGAATGGATATCCAACACCCCCCTGGTAGAGTTGTTTTAAAATCCTTTTCCTTCCAACATGAAAGCATGTTGTCCATCCAAAGACAGACCAGTTCCTTCGTCTAATCAGCAATGACTCGTTGGTATCTTCCCTTTCTGGTTTGCTTTATGTGTTGTGTTCTCTGATTTGATCTTATATTTAATAATTTGCTGTTCTTCTGTTTTCTGATTTGCTGTTGAGACCAGACCCTGTTGGGTTCTTTTAATCTTCAGCTCAAGTGATGGGAGTAACTCCAGCTTCTCCCTAAAGAAATCTTCATCAAAAATGACCATTAATTGAGTGTTTCCCTTCACTCCTTCCTTCACCCTGTGACTCTGGATTTTCTCGTTCTTCAAGCAGCCCTCCAGGTCCTTCATTCTGGTCTTAACCTGCTTTTGTAGCTCCAGCGTTGCTTCTTCCAGGTTCTGAGTACATTCCAACGTTTCCCTGATCCGTTCAGCTTCTATCCTGTCGTTCCTCTCCCTGTTATCATCATTGATTTCATTTATTTTTTGAGTTTTCGCAGCAAAACTCTGTATCTGTAGCACGATTGTTTGCAGGTCTGTCAATCTTCACACCAGTCGTCGTGTTTCTCCAACCTCTTGGCTCATTCACGTCACTCAGCTTGACTTTCACGCTATCAGCTGTTGGCTCTGCTAGGTCTTCAGTTAGTTCTGTAGGCTCTGCCACTACTGCCATGTTGGAGGCTGTGATAGGAAGATTCAGGCATTTACAAAGAAGATTAGTCCAGTCTCTGTGAGGCCACATGGCTTCCAGGTGGGAATCATGGATTTAATCCTGGAAAGAAACACATTTACATAACTTACTTGTATAGATGTCCCAGTGTCAGAAATTCAAGGAACCTTTCAAAATATGTATGTCCTACCTGTTACTGTTCACACTGCTGTGTTGTCTTGTAGTTGACGTTCCTTTAAAATAAAATAATGAGACACAACTTATCATACCTGTACTCATTGTCAAAGAGAGTCATAAGATGTTTAGACTACAACATCAAGGTGAATAAAAAATAAACAGTACACACCTCTGTGGCATCTTCAGGATTTCTTTTATTTTTTTCTAGATAAAAACAATATCAATGAAATAAATCATCTTAGTTACAAAATGATCTGACAAACATTATGGTCATCTCTCAAAACTATGGTTTAATAATTTTTATAAAAACCTTACCTGTGTTTTTCAAACGGACTCGCTTTTTGAAAATTATTAATGAAACTCCAAATAAAACAGCTAAAACAACTACAACAATAACTCCAATCACAATTCCTGTAATGTGTGAACTGTGATGTCCACATTCAGCATCAGCTGAACCAGTTCCTGCTTTTATTAGCTGGAGATTCAGTGAATCACATCTGGAAAAATGGAGGGAAATACATTACAGGAACAGTTATAAAGTCAATGCTTGTAAAACATGTGAATATCTAGATCTTTACTTACTGTTTGTGTGGCTGACAAGATGTAAATGATCCGTCTGAAAATGTCCCATCACTGCAGTCACTGCACTCAGTGTTTTTTAACGCGGTTCCTGCACAAATACACCAGATATGAAGTGGATCTAAAAAAGCCTTCAACTAAATGTCATGAGTGTTCAGATAATAAATTCAAGCAAAATAACAGTCAGTGGAAATGTTTTGGCTGATCTGTGGTTTAAAAGGAGAATTTCAACATTTTCCAACCTGGACCCTATTTTCCCTAAATTTTAGTGTCTATTCGAGTGATCTAAAAACAAATACATTAATTTGACCCAGTATTGAGGAAGAGTCCACAGTCTCACAAGAGTCTAATGAGAATTGTGTTGCTGCAGAAAATGAACATGTGACTGGAAACCACAGGGAGCCAAGTCACTGATGAAAGAAACTGTAAGAGTCACCAGTCACAAGATAATGTGAAGCTGTTCACCACTGTTGCTGGGGAGTGAAAGATTTTTTTTTGTTTATTGTAAGGTAAATCCCAACTACCTCATGATCTGTGGTAAATGGGCTGCTGGTTCTTCCTCAATACTGGACTATATATAGAAGAAATTTCTGCTCAGATTCAAAACACTGGAATTTAAGAGAATATGGTCCATGTTGAAAAATGCAGAAATTCTCTTTTAACTCACCTGCACATTAAAAATGTTTGTTGTTATCTCAAACTTAAGAAAACCAACCATTTTTGACAATATATTGTCCTGGTTTACAACTTGTGTGTTTCTGTGTTGCATCACAGCCGTCCTCTGTGGAGTCGATACAGTAGAATCCCTCCAGTGGTTCACAAACTGTGTTTGATGTCGTTGTACATGACTTCTTTATTCTCAAACCTGAACCTGTAGACACATTGAGGTTACATATAGATAGAAAAATGCAAAATGATATCAAATGATATTTAAGACATATTACAAGTAATTCATAAATTAATTTCAAAATTCAATATTTTGTCTCACAATGCAACACAGATCTGTTACTAATGAGAGAAAATGGTTAGTAGTATACCTGGATCACAGTTTGTACATGGAAGGCACTCTGTACGTCCAGTAGGTTCATCCATGTAGGTTGCATCATTGGTGCAGGGAAAACAGGAAGTACTTCGAAATTCCCCGCAATGTGCTTTAACGCGTTGCCCTTTAAAAAAAAAAAAAAATGGCTCAGTCAAGCTTATTCAAGTTCTCTGATTGGTTACAAAGTATGTCTGTCTACTTGCATTACAGACACCAGGATCGGATATCGGATGAATATGGCCAGTCCAGCTTTCCGATCCAATTACATTATTTATTTATTTTTTAAATTACAGTTTTTCATGATTGTTAACACAAAAATCTTAACTTTAGCACAATTTGCACAACCTTAACTTCACGTACCATTCGCTCAACCTGAATTGTCACTACTTCACACTCCCTTATGACTCTTAGACTCTGACTTTCCTCCTTTACACTCTTATGCCAATTGCACATCACCTTGTTGTCTTAACACTACACACAATGTTCTGTTGTTACACACACACTCCTCATGAAACATCTCAGTGGCATTAGAGGAGGACAACAGAGAGGAGCAGGAGGAGTAAGAAGACCTCTACAACACTATCAGAACTATCATATCTAATGAGATTGGGGCCACTGTGATAGACCATGTGCTGAACCATGAGGGAGGCTGGTTTGAGGGTCCAGCCCAATCTCAGCTGATTCACAGTTGGTGCCATCATAAGAACATACAGGATGGAGAACAGGTACTAGTTTATACTTGACTATAAATCTCTTTGTCATTTCTCAACCCCATAGAGGAGTTCTCTGCTTGAAGGTAGAAGGTGTTTGAGCGAAACCCCCAAACCCAGGTCCCACTCCTCCAGGTCATGGAAGAAGCCTGTGGTGACATCGGCATCAAGTCCATTCAGGGATTCATGCACCACTCAAGGCGGTTCTTCCAGAGATGTCTGGTTAGGAAGAACATCACCTGTGATATGGACGAGGCCCTCTGGCCTGACAGAAACTAAAGGCATGATGTTGCTTGATCATGATTCCTCAGTCATGGACAAAAATAAAATATTTTTGGCTGCACATTTGTGTGCTGTTTTATGTTTGTTTTATGAAAAAAGTAGGCTACACAGAATCATTTTTACAAAAGGAGAAATATCTTATTTTCCAGAGTCACCTCATTAATATGGTCTGTTCCATTTTACAATCGTGTTTTCAATTTTGCATTACAATGTGTTGTAAATGCTTGGTAGTGTGCAGCAAAAGCTTAGTTGTGTGTGCTCAATGAATGGTATGTGTCACTGGAAAATACGACTGTGTGTAGCAAATGAAAACAGGAGTTGCGTTTTGTGAACATAATGTAGAGGTTTGATGGCAAGAGTCTTCTTGCAAAGGGAGTGTCAGGTTTAGCTTTTTGTGTGTGCAGTTTTCAGTTTTGTGTGTGCAGTATTGAGAAAGCCGTTATTGTATTGAGAAACATGTGTTGACAATCGTGAAAAACTGTAATATACAAAGCAATACGGTGACAGCATCTAGTCATTTCAGTTCTGTTTGCTGCGTCAGCATATTGGCAAACACAGGAACATGGAGCAAGCACCGGATCAACATTTCAAACTTCTGTAACTTGTCACCCTTAAACAAGGCTAATGTTAAGATCAAAAGTACATGGGGCAGATCAGGAAACTACAACACAAAATATTGTCCATAAGGCAGCAACATTCCTGACCCAGTGGACTTGGAAACTCCTGCCCTGTTTAAACATGGGAAATGACATCAACCAGAAGAGGAAACTAGCCATTGACATGAAACATCAGGGGGAAACAGCTGTTTTTATTTATAAAGGGATAGTTTGGTGTTTTGGACATCTAGCCCCATGTCCCAGGCATGCATTTGAAGCATAGAGTCCATAAATTGGGGGGGGGGGGATTGCTCAGAGGCATCAGTGAAATTATGGTGTCTATATCTGGAACAAACTTCCAGAGAACTGAATCTGCTGCATCACTCACTGTTTTTAAGTCAGAGCTGATAATTTTCTATTTGCTGCTGCATGTTGCTGATGTCATTTCTTAATTAAATTCCACGGCAATGTAACTTTGTTATTGTTAAATTGTATCTTGATGCTTTTTATTGTTTTCTATAAAGCACATTGAATTACCTTGTTATTGAAATGTGTTATACAAATGACGTCTTGCCAGGGATGTAGGAAATTGGATTAGATGAAAAATCCTGTTTAGTTCCATTTAGTGTAGCAGAGTCTTTCCGGTGAGTCAACATGCACATTATCAGCACTCTGACTCTGTTTGTCCTTGCATGGAATGGATAAGCAACCTATGTTAACCTATTATTTGACGTCAATATGGCTGCTGTGAGAAACTGTGAGAGTCTATTGATATTTTACCCAAGCAAAGTTTTCAGTTGCAGCTTACCAGCAGGACACTTTGGACAGCACTCTCCATTTATTAAGTATTCTGCTTTATGACAGGTGAGGCTCAGCACTGGACTGACATTCAACAGGATTATCTGTAAACAGGGATAGAATAAACATTAGGCTTTTTTCTCAGTAAGAAACACTAACAAATAGTAAATGATGAACCTTCCTAGAAACAAATACAGAGCTTTGTGATATCCTGCCTGAATGCCATCGAATTGTTAGAAATACCTGCAGAATCATTTCCTTTCTCCTGCCCTCTGGCCTGGCCAGATGAGAAGTGAAGTACCGTATTTTCCGGATTATAAGTGGCGTTTTTTTTCATAGTTTGGTCGGGGTGTGACGTATACTTTGGAGCGATTTATGTGTGAATTTATTAACACACACACACACACACACACACACACACACACACACACACACACACACACACACACACACAAACACACACACGTGTGAAATTATTAACACATTACCGGTATATCATTTCACATGTTATTTTCACACTAAACCGCAAGAGGGCGCTCTAGGCTTGTGTTGATAATTTCAACATTGGCGGTAACTTTTATAAACAACTGAGAATGGCTGAACAAAAACGGCACCGAAAAGAAAATCATATTCTGCAGATTACAAGCTGCAAGTAGTAGTAAAATATGACGTCAGCGACATAGAAGAGGAAGCGGAGTTAGAGGAGTTGATGAGAAGTGAAACCGGGGATGAAGATTTCATTGGATTTTAGTTACCGGATATTTGGAGTGACACGGATGGTTTTGGTAAACATGTTAGCATGTTATTGATGCTATAGTTAAACTTGTTAGCATGTTATTGATGCTATAGTTAAACTTGTTAGCATGTTATTGATGCTATAGTTAAACTTGTTAGCATGTTATTGATGCTATAATTAAACTTGTTAGCATGTTATTGATGCTATAGTTAAACTTCTTAGCATGTTATTGATGCTATAGTTAAACTTGTTAGCATGTTATTGATGCTATAGTTAAACTTGTTAGCATGTTATTGATGCTATAGTTAAACTTCTTAGCATGTTATTGATGCTATAGTTAAACTTGTTAGCATGTTATTCGTGCTATAGTTATCAGAATAACTCTTAATATGTTCTGTTAACATACCAGGCATGTTCTCAGTTGTGTCATGTAACGTCAGCACCGTTCAGCCTGTTGTTGCCTCCATTTTTATTTTTAAATTGTTCGTCATTTAAATTTTAAATCTGTCTGTTCTTGGTGTTGGATTTTATCAAATAAATTGTGGTAACTTGTCAAAACAAAGGACCACAAACGCAGATGTTGAGTTTCACTTTTATCGATAGACAACAACAATACATTCCTTCCAGTCCCGGGGAGAACGACAACTCGCGCATGCGCGGAAACTTCTTCAGTAAACCTTCTTGCCACAATGATCACACAGCGACACCCATTGGATAAACAATCAATTGCCCCCTAATTACCTCTGCTTCATAACATAACTTTCCCCCAAAAATGCGACTTATACTCCAATGTGACTTATATGTTTTTTTCTTCTTTATTATGCATTTTATGGCTGGTGCGACTTGTACTCCGGAGCGACTTATAGTCGGGAAAATACGGTAGTTTTGAGTAGAGAAATACACTCACTATGTTACTGTAAAATATGCTAATGTAACAATCGTGTCCCTTAAATTGAAGTTACATTTTTTACTGAAATAATACCACATTTACAGAATTTAACGGTGCCCCTTAAACTTTATTTTATATATAATCAATGGTGCTTGTGTTGAAATAAGGCGCGTTTTAAATTGTGTATTTCATAGGTGAGTTTGGCATGAATCAGGCCGTTTAGTGTTTTGTTTTTTCCCAGACTGTTCAGTTGGTGAGTGTTTAATGCCTTCAACAGACACATCACCAGCATTTCAGAGCAAAACTGTTTATGAAACAAGGTGTTATAGTGAAGGGCAAAATCTTCTTCTTTAACAGGATGATTAAGCTATGTAGAGCTGCCCCCTCCCCCAAGCATGGAAAGTCTTTTGTTGTCTATATAAACTTATGAACAACGGTGGCTTGGAAAAGGTGGAAAATTGTATGACAGTAACCAACCACTTCTGGGTTCTCTCTTAGAATAAAACATGTACGTTTCATTTTATTTGACTATAACAATAAAAATCCACACAGAAGTAATGAAATGTTGTGAAAAGACTTTTCACCAGTTTTTGGTGTTTTTTCTGAGGATTACAGCTGCACACAAAATTCTGCTGCTGAGTGATTCATGGCATATGTCATTATAAAATTATAATGTCACCAACAGAGTGAATATAGTGCTGTGGAATCAGATATAATAGTTTATGCAGGAGGAGGCGACCAGTGAAGCAGCCTCACAGCCACAGAAAAAAACAATGAAAAGTGAGCAGGACAATGAAAAATGATCAAACTCATTCATTAGAATATTAAAGGATCCCCCTTTAACCCCTGATCTGATGAAACCTCTCCAGCGAAGTTATTGCAGATTAATGAAATTGAATGATGAAATTGATATACACACACACACACACATATACCGTACATATACATATGTGTGCGTGTCTGCATGTGTGAGAAAGAAGAAAGACAGAACAAAGGTTTACAAGAAAATGTTAGCATACACATTTAATAGGAGAAATGCAATGTACAAACTGATGCCAGGGGGGAGAAGATTGCCTCTTTGTCCCTACCACAAATGTTCTTACCAGAAATGATGCAATGTTTAAATGTTTGCTTCTCCAGTACTTTTTATTTGACATGTTAGCAGTTTTCATAAACTCCAGAGTCTGTCATCGATATCCAGAATGAGAGGAGACCTAAAATCAACAAAAATACCTGAAAATAAAGAAGAAAACATCAACAGAAGCTGAACCTTCAGCCAAATCTACTCTTACTTGTTTTGTCTTTCAATTGAACAATAAAAAAAGCCATTTCAAATATAAGTTTACTTATAATGGCCATTCACCTTTATTCTTTTATATAAACTGCCTGGCCCAAAAAAAAGTTGCACATAAAAATTACGTCACACACACTTCATTGGACCACCTTTAGCTTTAATTATGGCAGCATTCACTGTAACATTGTTTCAATAAGTTTCTGCAATGGTACAAGATTTATTTCCATCCAGTGCTGCAATCATGCTGTCTATTAGTAGAATAACTATGACCCATTCTGCCTTTTCACCTTTTACACAGAACGACACAGCAGAACAGTGTCATAATCCTGCATTCTACAGGCTGTGTAAAAATGGGCTAAAGATACACTCACTTTAACACACACACATATTTATGCTCATACATGCACATACTCCTGTACTCACATTATTTTTGCTTTGCTTGTTATTGTCCATCAAAGTCTGATGGGGACGTCCACTTCTAAACATGAATCTTGTGCTCCTGGATTCAAACGTTCTGTTGAAGGTAGGATATGTAAATGTTATAATAGTATCAGCACATACATACTTACACTCACACTAGGCTGATAACAATCCTCAGAAATTCATTTCTGATGTTGGTTTCAAAAATTAGCCAAAAATATTAAATATTATAAGTATTAATATCAGGGCTTGGCAACAATTAAACATTTGAATCATGATTAACCGCATAGTTGGATGTAAAATCCAATAATGAATTTAAAAGTTGTGTATAGCACACTTTTATTTCTTCAAAGGCTTGGATGTAATATGAGAAGGTCTTATAATACACCCATGTCTGAAGGCAGCTGGTTAATGTCTGACTGGTTAATCATGGCCTTCTGCTGCTGCCACCTGCTCTCGTCTAATTTCCAGGCGAGGCACAGTTCATATCAAGTCTAATGATGAAAGAAATCAGGCTGCAAGGTTTTAGAGCTGCAATTGAATGCAAGATCCAAGCGGCCCAGCACATGAAGGGAAACGCCTGGGTGACCCCTGATCAAAGAGACGATTTTGGACTAAAAACACCTATTGTCCTGTAAATTCTATTCCCTGTGGAGGCTAATTGTAAAAGGCTGACTACTCCTTTATAGCTGTATGCCTCATTTACAATGGGTCTTTAGAGAGAATAAGATGCAGAGGGTTTATTTCCACTCCTCATAAAGTAAGACAAAGCAACCTTTGTCTTACTTTATGACAAAGTAAGACAAAGGTTGCTTTTTATGTAAATGAATTTTAGCCACAAACTGGAGCACATTTTTATCTTCAACCACTGAGAGTCACCTACAGTCATGGGAAATTCATCAGTGTCTCATGTTGAATTACACATCTTCTTGCTGATGAAGCCAGTCATTTATTGTGTTTTGGGCTGTTTTAACTAAGATGAAAATCTGAGTTAAAAGAAACAAAACTGCTAACACCTCAGAGTTTCTGTGCTCGCTGTGACATGTTTTGCATTTAAACGGTATCATGGGTTTCGTGTTTCTGTGATGTGCACTCTTTTGGGTTTGCAATAAACGCTGCCATTGCTGACATTACATCAGGTCAATTTACGAACAGAAATTCATCGTCCAGCAGAGCACTTCAACTGTGCATCAGTATAACTGGTCCTACCACTACATGGTGACTGACATGTTCCGTGTTGATTCATTTTATTTTAATTATTTAACGATTGATCACACACAACCCAGAAACACCCCAGAAAGACAAGTGTCTTTCAAGCCTATAATAATTATAGTCATACTGTATAGAGATTATATATATTATAATTACAGTCTAACTAATATCATTATATCATGCAGAACTACAATAACGAAAACTGCTGAATTTTCAGACATTTGACATATAGACTAGAGGAGCCAGGAGGCACAAAGCTGCAACCTAATACATACAAGTAAACAAAACATCAAGCTGTATTTAATAATGACTGATTACCTCAGCATATATAAACTATCCTGTAGTGGCTCAAGCATTATGCAACAAAATCATATTTTTCATTCATCTCCAGGTATCCAGCTATTATTGCTGCTTTCAGAGGCGATGGAATTAATCCTCTATGAGATAGACTGTCTGGGTGGTGGACAGGTATCATCAGTCTACAACACGATCTGTCTAAAGAATATAAAGCAGCTTTGTGTTTTCTCTCTCTCTGCTCTACCTTTCCTTCACACAGCGGAGCTGATTAATTGCGGTAATTGCGTATTAATTGTAGCGTGGTTACGTCACCACATAGGTGGATTTGATTGGCCCGTCCGTCCAATAAGTGGCGGTTAAAGTCAGATCAGAATGACCGTCAGGCGACCGGGAATCATGTAACAGTAGAAACTCACATAGATTCACTTAGACTGTCAAATTAGCCTGAATTAGCCTTAGCATGTGATCATTATGTACCAGCATGACCATAGTAACATGTAACATAGATAAGAGCAGAAACCCCTTATTTAATTCAAGTCTACACAAATAAAACATGTGAACAGACTCTCTCAATAACCAGAATCGTAGTAAAGTTACATAAATAAATATGATTAGTTAATACACCTACTGTTGCTAATCCACACATACACGGTTCCCTCCTTCATCTGACATGTGGAGACACTTCATCTGACATGTGGAGACACTTCATCTGACATGTGGAGACACTTTATCTGACATGTGGAGACACTTCATCTGACATGTGGAGACACTTCATCTGACATGTGGAGACACTTTATCTGACATGTGGAGACACTTCATCTGACATGTGGAGACACTTCATCTGACATGTGGAGACACTAAGATGCAGGGACAGGCCCGTTTGAGATGTGAAAATGTGTGTAAATGTGAAGGTGGTGAAAAGAAACGAGTGAAGTCAGATAATATCCTGCCGCCTTCAAAGTAAAATATACACTATATAGATTCACTTCCTGTATGATCCTTATAGCTACTAGTATTTCGCAGAAGACTGGTTGTTAAGGATCTGTTATTTATTTTTAGTTCATATATATATATATATATATATATATATATCACCAGACTGGTAACCACTACATAAATAACAGTGTTAACTAACTTCCTGTATATTCTGCTTTGAAGGCGGAAGGATATCATCTGACTTCACTGCAGTTTGTTTCCCCGTCCCCTGCTGCTGCTGCTGCTGCTGCTGCTGCTGCTGCTGCTGCTGCTGCTCTCATTTACTTTCCAAATGAGACACAGGTCATTTTGAATGAGCCTAATGTCTCTCCAGCGTGTCCTTAATCTTCCCCAGGGCCGTTCTGAGGGACGTACCCGGAACACCTCACCAGGGAGGCCTCCAGGAGGCTCCTCACTCGATGTCTGAGCCACCTCAGCTGGCTCCTCTCGGAGGAGCAGCGGTCAGCTGGATAACTATAATTGCGTTCTTTTTCTTTTCAGATTTAGATCTTATTATTTACAGTTTCAACCTTTTTTTTAAGATTCTGTTTTCTCAGTTTCAGAACTCGCTTTATCAGTTTCAGACTAAGATAAATTTCAGTTCCGATTAGGGTTGTCCCGATCCGATCATGTGATCGGAAATCGGGCCGATCTCGTGGTTTCCGACTCGATCGGAATCGGACGTTACCTCCCGATCAGGACTAGGAAATATTTATTCTCATTACTTACTTTACCACTACCACAAAGAAACATGCGTCACATGCGGGATGAGCGTCACTTGTTGTCAGTGAAAACGCCAAAAAACCATAGACAATGGAAATAAGAAAAAGCAGAAGCAGAAGACGAGCGGCTTAGTGCAGCAAAGAGACGACATGTGAGGGTAAGCCAACGATTGAGTTGGTAGCTTTTCAGTACGTCAGGTATATTCATTTGTTACACTTTTGTTACATTTTGTTACAGTTGTAGATCGATGTGAAGTACTAAAATACGGACCCAACCTCCGAATGCTGGGATGTAGTTGTTTCACGAACGTCCAGTGGATTGAAAACTTCCGGATGTCCGAAGTATTAAGTATCGGATCGGGACTCGGTATCGGCAGATACTCAAAATCAAATGACTCGGACTCGGATTCGAGGGCAAAAAAACCTGATCGGGACATGCTTAGTTTCAATGTTACATTTTTGAAAACATTTTACCCAGTATTGAATCCATATAAGAGGGAAGTGTGTGCTTCTCTGATCCAATAAAATGAAAAGAGAAAAAAAATGAAAACTTTAAGTTGATGAATGAACAACATGGGTTTGAGCTACTAAACTCACTCATCAGTCTCAGCTCTTCAAACATTTTGGCAAAATACTTCAATCATGTGCAGGGGGCCAGCTTCAGGTCAACATTGGGAGGATCAAAATTAGTTTGTGTTTATATTACAATTACAATACAATAAAGAAGGTAAAAATGTAAATAATAACAATAATAATAATAACAAAAACAATGGGAGTTGACAGGAAAGAAGAATTCATTGATAAATATGAATAATAATAACAGAGAAAGTGTGAGTTTCATTTCTGTTGAATCTGGATGATTGTCAACAATGTTCTTCTCACTCTGAAGCCTGATGTTTATTAAAACATCATTATTTTTATTGTGTAAAAGTTTACTTGGAAATATGGGATTAATTAGAATCATTTATTTTGGATACATATTTTTGTTTGGACTTTGCAATTTCTGCAGTAAACTTTTAAACTGCAGTATCCATGAGTTAGAAAAAAAAAACCTGTCTGACTCACCTGCTTTTTATCTTACACACCCACACACACATGCATAGAGAGATGAGGTAACTAGATAAAGAGAGAGGGAGGGAGAGAGAGAAAGGTGGAAACAGAGGGAGCGTGAACAGAGAACAACAGATCGTGGATATTTCATGAAGGTGGTTCCTGATTTCAACAGAGAACAACAGACAGAACGGAGCCGCAACACGAAGTGCTGCAACTCTCGGATGTTGTCGAATTATTTAAAATGCTATGACCACAGTTCATTTACCATTATAAATGGATTAGGGTAAGGACAACTTTTTAAAATCAAAGAATAGTTATGAAAGTCTTTGAAATTACTCACCAATTTACAGAAGTATTTTTGCTTTCGTTTACGTCAAGTTGAAAGATATTCACATATTAAAACTTTGGGGATCAATAAGTCTGAGACAAAACGTTGTCTAAACAAAAATGACTCTGTTAATTAATCGTAGCATGAACTATTAGTCACAATGACCAAAAAACATGTAATGAAAAAACTAATCCTCAGAGCGAGGACACCAGTGTTGACGCCTACAACAAGTACAGTATGAAGAGTGCAGCACAGGGACCGTCTGCAAATTACAAGTCGAAACAAAAACTAGTGTCTAGATTAGATCATAAAGGAATTTGTTCATCCCTTTTGGAGGTTCCCTCAGGGAAATTGTAGAGTTTATTTATTTATTTTGAAAATAAATAAAACAATTTCATTGTTATTAGTAATCAATAGGGGAGCAGGGGTTAGTGCTGCTGCCTCACAGCAAGAAGGTCACAGGTTCAAGACCTCCTTGGTCCTGGGTCTGGGACCTTTCTGTGTGGAGTTTGCATGTTCTCCCTGTGTCTGCGTGGGTTTTCACCGGGTACTCCGGCTTCCTCCCACAGTCCAAAAACATGCTGAGGTTAATTGGCAACTCTAAACTTGTCAAACAAAAAGTCAAAATTAGACACAAAACTAGGGAAACAAAATTCCGGTCAAATAAAAAGTAGAAGATGCAAAATCACCAGAGAAATAACCTCAGGAAACGTGACACATAGTCTGAACAAAAATGTTCTAAAAGTCATTAGGTCTGAGGTTCAAAGAGGGAAACAAATCCATGATATTATGTTTATGTAGATGTACTTGGTACAAAACATACATGTTATGGCCACATACACAATGTACAGCATTTTCAGGTCAATCTGTTTGGTTTACATCTGAACACGGAGACAGGAGTCAACATGCCTGTTCAACATCTGAGGAAAAAGACTGACATTACACCTTAAAGCTACAGGTAATGAAAGTAGCTGGCCAGACCAAAAGAGAACTAAAACCACTCACACCTCCCAGAGGTAGTCAGAATGTAGCTCCTATCTCGGTCTGTGAAATTCTTACAAATGAGCACTCTGTTCCGCTCATAACATTCTGCCTCATGTAGTTTTTAAGGAAAACTGTCACAATACAAAAAAATCACAATCCATCAGGTAGAAACTGATTACACATTATGCACAGTGCATAGAGAGCCTGGGGGAACGTGGTAGGAGTGTTTGTCGTTTGTTATAACTGAAGACATATAAAGGAATACAAATGAACACTGTGCTGCATGTAAGTAAAGCTGTTGTAGTCTATGGGGTGAACAACATGACAGGATTGAAGGTTATGAAACAGCAAATAACTGACCACAGCCCTGAGAAGCTTTCAGTTCTGCTTTACAGTGCTGATTGCACATCACAAAACCAAAAGAGAAAAGAAAAGCCTCAAAGTTATGGGCGACTTGATAAAACCTCACAAAATGCCAGATATCAAATTCACAAACTTGAGGACTGCCCCTTAGTTTGAGAAGATGAGAAACATTCTCATTCTCTTAGCATATTACATTTTCACCTTTCCTCCTCTTTGCCTGGTCATCCTCTTACTTTCTTGCTGGAAGAAATGCTAAACTTGATGCAGCCTCTCACGCTGCATCCTCTGATTCATTTCAATGCATCAGGCTAAAATACATCTGCAGCCACAGTAACATCTACGAGGGGATGGTGTTTACTTTCGCTTTTAACGAGTCAGAAATATGATCATCTCTGTCACGTGAAACCTCGTAGATGTCATGATAATTAGGTGGGCTTTGTGTATTTGGTTTTAAAGCTTATAGCTTTGTGTTAACATTTGTATTTGCTGAAATGTAACATAAGGGGAAAAACTTAAATAAAATGAAATTTAACAAAAACCATACAGAGGTCATGACCTCAGTGACCTTACAGGTGGCTACAGCCCTGCACAACAGAAAATAAATTTCAGTCTCCTGCACATTGAATTCCAGAGTTTGAGGCCTGATGAACTCATCACAGATGAGGCAACTTTCAAATTCATTGTTTTACACACAGAAACTAGACATGGCTGTAATCTGGCATATTAACAATTGTATAATGTCCATTAGCATTAGTATTATCCCCAATCTAAATACATAAAAAACAAATATACTCACTGTATGTTCATATACTCAGTGTATATAATCAGAGACAAACTCGGATGAAATGTCATAAAACTAACATTTTTATATTATCCTACAATTTCCTTCATGGCCAATAGAATGTTGCATCAGAGCTGTCAACATCTCTCGGAGGATACTACAGGACGTCTGATCTGGTTGAACCATGAAATTGTTTTTGTTTGTCAATTTTACATGGAACTAGACAGCAGATGGTCAGGTAAGGAATGTAAGCACAGCTGTCATGATTAGGTTGTTTTTGTAGGAGCCTTTCATTGTGAAGGATTAGGGGTAACATACTACATACTGTAAGTGGGAACTGTCCAACTCTGCCTTTTTACTTTTTAAAGAAAAAAGGCACAAAAAATAATCAAAATCTTTTATATTCAAAAAAGCTGTTCTATTATGATCATGTAGAGACCCTGACGTGTGTAGTGATTTAATAATCACCACTCAGTGGTGGTGTTTTCTTTCCGTAGCGTCTTTTAATTTGCGGACGGTCCCTGCGCACCCACTCAACTGCAGCTGCGCATTGATATTCAACTGGTTTTTTTTGTTTCCTGTTTTTGTACAAATCGTGTTTTTAGTCATTGTGACTTGTCGTCGATGCTATGATTAAAGGACAGAGTCATCTTTGTGTTTGCCTCAGACTTATTGAACCCTGAAGTCCGAATATTTTTTATTAAATTTTTTTTATTTTATTTTATTAATATTTTCCAACTTTTACCGAACTGCGTGTAACTTTCTGGATCCTGGCCAGGGGAAAACCCGCTTTTTTAAACTAACTTTATTTATATTAACACGTAGAAAGACATGAACCGTACCGTTAAACGGTAAAAAAAAAAAAAAAGAAAGAAAACAGCATATTGAACAAAAGAAAAACATTAGAACAAGAGAATATTATAAATCAACTATACCTCGCTGCAGCAACATGTAAGAATGTCTGGTTGTTGACCTGCGGAACGTTAACGGAAGTACGTCACCAAACTATTACTGCTGTTAATGAGTTATTATGGAGGTTAAACTCATGGATGTATTATAAAACTATATATAAACTATATTATGCATCATTGGTTAAACTCATGTTAAATTTAAGTTATATTTAAATAAAACCAGACCTTCGTGTTAATGTGTCAATGGCCCCCATTAGTCCCATGGATGTTTAATAAAACCTATATTATAAAACATCTATTATACAGACCTCTCTCACTGAAAGGGAAGGAATCACGTGACCCGACCGATGGCCATTTTTAAATAAATAAAATGTAACGTATATAAACAGGTTTAGTGTCATGTTGATCATTTAGAGCTGCATTCCATTTATAGAAAATATAAGATACACTTTAATACATTATTATACAACTATATTATTATATTATTATTATACAACTATATTTAGGGGACAAAGTACTAATCTTATTTATATTGCATAGAATACATCTCTGGATATAATTTAATATAACTGAATAGGGAATTTTCCTATGAATATGAATAATTAAAGTAGAATTTATTACATTTTCATTTCAATTATCAAGTATTTTATAAACTGACAATGTATCTGGATAATGAAAATATTTGTTGTGTACTTAGTGTATTTATTGTCAATGCTTTCAATCAAAAATGCCAAAAAATTGTATTGAAATGTATTTAGTAGTCATTATTATTATTCAGTGTATTTATAACTGTTTCAATGTACTGTAAAGTCCACACTATGGACTTCACAGTGGAGTAATAAAAGGTTTGAAAAGAAATATATATTGCATATTCATAGACTCTTGTTGTAATGTGTGCTGCACTTTCTGATAAGAGCTTTGTTTAAAAAAAAGGTGCATATAATGTTTGTGTTCATGTTCTGTGAAATTTTAATGAAATGTGGATTGAATCTATTTTTTGGCTCTAATATAATTAATATGATTGACTTGATTATTCATGGGTTTCATGGAGCTGAAAGCTAATATTAAGCCAACACCTAAAAGAAAAACTAACTCTTGTCCCTCGGGTCAAAAGAACAGAGGTTTAATATTTAACAGTTGTAATACAATGCTCCTTTAATATAACGCTCCAGTTCAGTTCAATTCAGTAGAAACTAATGAGTTTACTGTTGGTTTCACTTATACTAAGAAAACGTCCCTACATTAATAGATTGGTTTTATATTCCTTGATCCCTGGTCTGTTAACCCAATGGAATCATTTATATTTGGACACAAAATTGTCATGTGATGATACAAAGTCTATTGTGTCTGATAAACGATTTGTTATTATTTGAACAGTTTCGAATGAAAAAGGTGGCTAAAGGTGAGGACATCCTTGTGTATGGAGATTCTTTTTGTTCTTTTTTTTATTGCATATTGAAATCCATTTGGGAAAAATAGTTATAACATCAGAATGATTATGTACTTTTCATTTCCTCTTCTAGATGAAGCAAACAAACACAAATAAATGGTACCTCAACAAAAAAACGCTTCCCTAAATTGGTTTTATTTTTAAACCTTGTTCTCCAAAGTCAGTTGTTTCTGTCACCTGAATAAAGTTCAAACATCACATTTATCGTCAGCAGCTGACACACTTTCAGTCTGGTCAAAATAAAACTAGTGGAGGAAGGTTGGAGTGGGAGGCGATTTTCCACAGGAAGTTACATGATATTGAAAGGAACAAGAGCATGAAGATGTTCCATTAACCCACGTAAACTAGTCAACAAACTACAAAGACAGGAAACAGGTAATCACACCTCCTCTACTATTATCCTCCCAGGGCTGTTTCCTCAGCTCACTCCTCCACTCCTCCTACATCTATGACTGCACTCACAGCTACTGAAGCTCAACTTAATTTGCTGTCTGCTGATGTTTTCTGATCACAGACGACAAGAAAACATCCTACAGAGAGGAGATCAGCAATGACTTCAGAAAAAATAAGGAAAGGTACTAAATAGGATTTATGTATTAGTGTGACAGATGTATTTGTATAGTATTTATTTCCTCCCTTTTAGACGAAAGCAAAAAAAAAAAAAAAACATTAATGTTACTTCAACAAAAAAAGAAGACTTCAAATTGCTTGCATTTTTAAACTTTGTTCTCCAATTTAAATTGTTTCTATGGCTGTGGACGGCTGCAAGAGCACATGGCTGAAGCAGTGGAGGAAGAGAAACAGTCTGCACTGACAGGAAAAGGATCTATGAGGGATGTACTTGACAACCCAGACTTAAATGGCCCATGTAAAATAACCATTGTTCTATAGAGCAAAAAGAGTATGATCCTTTCAACTCAGGATTAAGGGGTTTTACCAGAGGTGGCAGCACCATTAAGAGAGGATTTAGAAAAAAATCACTTTTGTCAAAAAATTATTTGGGCCATAATTTGAGTGATGATATTTGCAAGTAAAAAGTCACACTTTGTAGTAAAACAGTTGAAGTGTAAGACTTTGAAAATACATAATTAACAAGAGTTGTGTACGTAATTTCCACACCCTCTCTTTATACTTTAACAGTTTTATGAGAAAGCATGACTTTTTTTTACTTTCAAATATATCTTCTATACCTTTTTAAATCTTGTACATGACAAATACCCCATACTACAAAAGAACTAAAATTAAAGAAACTAAGACAAATAAAAACTAACTAAAACTAACAGATTTACAGATCTTTACTTTCAATGTGGATCTATAAAGTATTACCTTAGTTATCTTATTATATTTATGATTTTATTATCTTAGCTCATAGACATCAATATGTTCTTTGGAGCAAATTTGTAACCTTTTGTGTAAGCTAATATTTCTCATTAGGGTTGTGGGAGTCTGCTGGAGCCAAAGATTTACTCTAATGTGTGCATTCAGCCACAAGAGGCTCAGAAGGACAACACATGAATGTTTAAATACACAGAAAAATACATGTACAACATACATAGAACAATCAACAACAGTTAAAAACAACAGTGCATAATGGGCAGAGTAATTTTAAGAGATTTTTAAAAGATAAACTGAAGTGTCACACATGGTCAGCAGCAGAGTGCGAAATAGGGGGGGGAGGTCGGACCCCCACGATGCCTCAAATGCAAAATTTTGGGGGGGTCTCAAAATTCGTTAAAATAAATTAAATAAAATTGTTAAAGTATATATTATTGTTGATACAATAATCATTACAATGTTTTCTAAGCTTGTGGTGCTGTGTGGCTTGTTGTAGACTGTCTATCATCCACTGTGTTGTTTTCCACCTTGAGTTTGTATTTGTAAATAGATATATCTTTCTAAATGAAAAATAAATTGCAATTGCTAAATGGGTGGTTAAATAGTGTCATACAATTGGTCATAGGCTGTAGGCTTTCAAGTTCACCAGCTGTGCGACGAAACCATCATTTATTCAGTTGCCCTTTAAACGCGCCAGATAGGTAGCATTTGTTATTGTGTCTGCACCGTAATTTTGCATTGGCTAGCCTACTGAAGAAAATGTTGATCAGTATTGCGCAACAATTCGGAAATGGGGGAGTATTTGTACTTTGTTACTTGACACCTCTGTTGATAAGTAACCTGTTCACCTCATGTTAATATGGCTGCTGTGAGAAACGTCTATTGATATTCTACCAAAGTCGAGTTTCCATTTTAAACTTTCAGTTGCATCTTACCAGCAGGGCACTTTAGACAGCATCGTTCATCTACTAGATATTCTTCTTGCTGACAGGTGAGGCTCAACACATTATAGACCTTCAACAGGATTATCTGTAAACAGACAGAATGAACATTAGACGTTTTTCTTTAACAAAGTATGACTGTAATTGAGGACATGACTGAAATATTGGTTATTCTCACAGATTACACTGAGATGTGTATTATCCAACCAATCACCCATTAAATAAACACATAAGTAAATAAGTACTAAGAAATAGTAAATGATGAACCTTCTCAGAAACAAATATGGTGCTTTATGATATGCTGCAGACTCATTTCAGTATTTATCCCTGAATTGTAGAGATGTAAAGTGTTAAACTCTTTTTCACAAGATTCCATTGTGTATTGCTTCCATACTGGTGCAGACACAGAAACCTGCAAGGATGCATATGGATTAACTTGAGTACTTTCACTATATGTACAAACACATGGTAAAATAAGCACCTCTCTCTGTTCTGTGTGTGGTGAAGTAGATTTGAGTTGAGAACTATGTTACTGTAATTTAATGCTAACATGTAGACTGCGACAGTTCAGGACAAATACGTGTAGCGTTACACCCCTAATGATGAGCACTGCAGAGTTTGATGGATTTGAATTTTGTTTAAAGTGAGTTACATTAACATTAAATTCCACTGAAAAAAATCAATTTAACTAATAAGGAAACAAATTTCACCTAAACTCAGAGATGATGAAACACCATTTGTTGCAGACTAATATAATTGGTTATTGAATGTGTGTGTGTGTGTGTGTGTGTGTGTGTGTGTGTGTGTGTGTGTGTGTGTGTGTGTGTGTGTCAAAGAAAAAGAAAGAACAAAGGTTTACAAGCAAATGTTACTAATTTAAAGGTGGGGTGGGTGATTCTTTTTTGCAGCATTTTTTAAAATATTGCCTGAAAACCTTTTCACATTCCCACTGCCCACACTAAAATAGAATGTTTGCAAAAAACTCGAAACATTTTGGTCCGGTCTAGAGGGTGTATTCAGAGGAAAACTCTGACCAATCAATGTACTGATCATGTTTACATTTATTGGCTGTCTAATACGTCCATCAAATACCTATGCACACACCCTTACCCCTCCCTTCCCAACGGCTCCCCGCTCCACCCCCCTCCCCCTCCCACTCGACCCCTCCCCCCATTTGGCGCGTTCACTGTGTCGTCGTCACTCGACCCCCCCACAGCTCTGGCAATCAGGTGAGCAGACACAGCTTCGAAAGCCAACATTCAAGTTAGCTCGCACAGATATATCGTTGCAACAATGGCAGAGAAGAAGACGTCGACTGGCAGCAAAACCAAGGGGAAAACTGTTCTTGAAAAAGCAACAGCCATGCGGAAGCTAACAGAAGAACGAAACAGGACAAGAGTGGTTATCGGTACGGCTTTCCAGCGCTGGCGCCAGCTAAAAAGTGAGAAGGGGCTCCAGACGGATGCCAAAGTCGCCGAATTTTTACTGGATATGTAAGATGTTGTCTTCTAATTACATAATACTTTGACATACTGGTCGGTTACGGGTATTGTAGGCCTATTCAACCAGTCAGTGAGAAAATGAAAGATGATGACAAACTTATTGTCAATCGAGTGACATAAGCATAATTCCAGCATGTTTCGCTAAGCTACCTACTCTGTCAACTACAAGGCTAAGCTAAGTCTGAGCTTGAGCTCTCGTCATGAAAACTCTAAATACAAAAATAACACGTGAACAATACTGTGATTACTGCAATTTGATTATCGCAAATTTATGGTGACTACAACAGAAAGGTGCCTTTATCCCAGAGATACCCCATACCCCCGTGTGAGTCGTTCTGTTTGTTGCCCGTGAAATAAAGCGCCCACAAGTAAATAAGTCAGTAACATAAATCATTCAAATTCAGGTATGTGGTAGGCTACTACGGGCAAATGCATACTACTTATAAAATAATCCATGTCTGTGACTGTAACCTATGATGGCTGGCTAGGGACACGATACAGCAGGCTACGTACATCGTATCATTACTGCAATAACAAAGTAATTGACACACGTATCCAATCAACTAGTGGAAATCTAACAGATACTGTAGTTTGAATTTTATGTCAATATTCTTGAAATTACAATAATGAAAGACTTTACGTTCATTACGATGTTCACAAATCTTGTGAAGACGACATTGCTTGAAGTTAGCAAAGCGGTCACTGTCTGTCATGCTATTGGCGTGAATGCTCGTGAACTCCTGTGACCCCTCGAGAGTGTGCGCTTTCATGTATCCATGAATCGTGAAGGCGTGGTTTCGAGGGGTGAGCTGAAGAGGAGGAGGCCGAGCCTTTGGGAGGAGGGGAGGGAGTGTATATTTTCAAAATCTCACTTGTGTTGAATAGCTGTAACCGTTTTTTCCAAGATCTCCCACTCCACCTTTAAGAGGAACAATGCAATGTACGAACTAATACCAGGTGAACGAAGATTACTTCATTGTCCCTACCACAAATGTTCTTACCAGAAATGATGCAATGTTTAAATGTTTGCTTCTCCAGTACTTTTTATTTGACATCGTAGCAGTTTTGATAAACTGCAGAGTCTGTCATTGATATCCAGAATGAGAGGAAACCTAAAATCCAAACCAAAAAGAAAAACACAGAAAAACAAAGAAGAAAATATCAACAGAAGATATTTTTCTCAGGAGCTGAATCTTCAGCCAAAACCAATCTTAATTAATAAACATTATAAATAAGAATTTACATTTGCCAGTTGATATTTATTGTACAGATCATTTCACAAATGTGTCTATGGAACTGGCCTTTTACTTTTATTCTATATGTGAAGGGCACAACTCAGAGAAGATGAGTTGAGGTGTGTTAAATAAACACTCAGATCCTGTACAGATCCACCATCATTCCCATATGCAGTTTATTCTGAGGAGTTGTGAGTGGAACAGACGTCTATCAAGACAAATCAGAGTGTAGTGAACACTCACTGCAAACAAATTAAAACACTGATGTGAAGGATGCTACAATGTCATTTATAGAAAGTTTACAGTAAGGGTGGAGAGTTTCTGGCCTACTTGTGTTCAGTAGATGGATTCATGTCCAGCAATGCAAGTCAAAATGAAACCGTTTGTTTGTAATTGTATTTTTACATCTGTGGTTGTACACTGATTCTCCTGATTCATGATTTGATCTTATTGTCTCCCAAAACCAACCCACCACAAGTTCTCTGTGGATGAAACGCTCCCAGATGAAAATGGGGGTTATTTTCCTTATTAGTAGAATAACTATGACCCATTCTGCCTTTTCACCTTTTACACAGAACGATAAGGCAGAACGGTGCCATAATCCTGCCTTCTACAGGCTGAACTGTTTAAACATGTTAACAAGCGCCTGGTGTATGCTCATTTATTCTCGATGAGAAATCTTTGCAGCCACGTAAGTCACTTAAATTTGGATTTTTCAGAAGTTTTCAGAATTGCACACCATTCCTGATCAAGACGCACCTGTTGATATATAATTCCTTTGGGTCATCTCAAAGCTGTAGGTCGAGGTAGGTGCCAAAAACTGTCTGGAAAAGGAATAAGAAAAAATCCACGGTATAACAATAGACTTGCTCACTCTGAGAGTACTCTCTCCAGTTATTTCCTAGCTGTAGGGAGTGGTGCAGCTGCCCAAACCATAAAATAAATCTACAGAGAAGGCAAAGGTCAATGTCAGATTAATTATTTACAAAGAAAACCTCATCTTCTATGCGCACGCACACCATCCACTCACATGGGCAATCTAGAGTCACTAATTAACCTCAGCATGTTTTTGGACTGTGGGAGGAAGCCGGAGTAGCTGGTGAAAACCCACGCAGACACGGGGAGAACATGCAAACTCCACACAGAAAGGTCCCAGACCCAGGACCAAGGAGGTCTTGAACCTGTGACCTTCTTGCTGTGAGGGAACAGCGCTAACCCCTGCACCACAGTGTCGCCCTTACAAAGAAAATAATGCATTAAATATCTTAATGCATTTTAATACAGTTCACATGCCAAACAATGCAGAATGTTTGTCAGACACCATGTGGTGGTTCAGTTCTGCAGCACGGTGCGTCATCCCCTTACCATCCCTGCAGAAAAATGTAAAAAATTCTGTTCTCTAGTTGCAGTGTGGGGTAGATGCGGCCCTGTGTCTGCACAGAACACAATGTATCGTCTGTTAACATGTATTCTGAACGAAAACGGACCTAAACTGTGCCCGTATCAAGCACAATCACAGCTTTTGGTGTCAGTGGTCATGTCTTCTTCCTTGATTCCCTTGATATTATGTGACCCTCATTGCAGGATTTGTTATTTAAAGAAGTGGGAAGTGAAAAAGTGAAGCAAAGCCCAGAGAAAAAAAAATGTATGGGAAACTGCCAGAGTGCAAGTTCTGGTAAGAATCCTGAGAAGTGAGAATATTGAAAAAGAAACACCAGCTATTCCTGCTCCATTTGGTCAGATGTTTGTCAAAAAATAATAAACGACAGTAAAAATTGACTTTGGTTGTGGGTCACACAGACCAAAAACAGAAAAGGGGTGAGGGATTTCTTGGAAAAGCATAACAAATCAGATATGATCAAAGGCCTCCAAAAGGAACAAGAAGAAGATGAGAATAAATGAGCTGGAACAGGGATTCACAAAGTGGCCACTAGGGGGTGTGCAAGCTAAAATATGTGATGGCGGTCTGGAGTGGTTTTTTGTTGTTGTTGTTTTTTTTTGTTTTTGGGGGATTTACTGACACAATAAAGAGTCTAAATAAACGTTTTATTTGTCATATTAAATGGATATTAAACATCCTGCTACGACTTCTCTCTGCTTAGACATGCCATCATTTTGGTGCGTCAGGTGACACACGCAGTCGAGTCGAATCACGAGAGTCGCGCTCACATCTCCGCGAGATGTGGTTGAAGCAGAGACTCCACGCTGGTGAGATGTTGAGTTGTTTATATATCAGTGGATCAGAACGATCCCTCCCTCTGTACAAATGCTGGTTCTAAAATATAAATAAATATAAAATGTACATTTGATCCTGTGTTTGGTCCGGGGAGCGATCACATTGTATAGAACCAGACCAGGATTCACTTGATACGAACCGAGACCTCCCATTATTAAGCGGACCAGAGTTAGTTAGTTTGGACCAGAGTTCTATGAGTTTTCACACCTGGACAAACGAAGTGAAACATCCAAGGAAACCAACTCTAGTCTGTTTAAAGCGACTAAATGAGGACAATGTGAAATCTCCTCAGTGTCACATCCTTTAACAAGATGATGAATGATCATTCATTCAAAACATCAACAAACAGCAGCTATAACATAATATCCCATAATATCCAGTATCATCAGACTAGTGTTGCTGTGGTTTAAATACCCCCAACATACTTCCTGCTGCTCAGCCTTTACTGTGCTGCATCATTTTAAAACGTTGGTAAATCACAATTTAATTCAGATGCTCTTTTGTTAATGTGATGATTAGATGATGTGTTCTGGTTGAACTGAATTAAAATGCTGCCTTAAGACATTTAGTTGTGTTTTTGGAAGGTGTGGGGAACAGGGGGTGCATCAACCATCAACCAGGTTGGATATAGATGGAGATGCACGGCTAGAAAAGTTTGGGAAACGCTGCTGTAGATAATCCTGTATCAGCAACAGCTGTGACAGACAGTGATATGAAGCAGCTTTAACTTCAACCAGTGATGCAGGAATACTTTACTTGCTTCAAACAGCATTTTAACTATATACAGACGTATCTACGGAGGATTCCTGGTTGTGTTTACAACACTATCATGCTCTGGAAATTACGTGATCGGAGACATCCCTAATTAAAATAATATAACAACATGCCGGAAAACAAAGAATACGCTCGAAAAACCATAGAGACATAGCGTTATCTTACCAATCAGGTAGAAATCCTGTCATCATGGTGTATTTGCAGCTCTCTGTTGCTTCAGGTGACGCTTCCGTTTATTTGCTGCTGCGCTGACTCTGGTTTAGTTTTACTCTCCAGCTTTTCTCTCATCAGTTACCGTCTCAGATAGTTTTGTGCTGTCAGTCAGCTGTTCTCTCATCTTCTGCCGTGATGTCGCTATCGTTTCCATCTTATTTTCTTTTAGCAGCCTGTGCTATCTGACATGTCGCTAACTAGCGGAGCGTGCACGCGCGGCTCGTTTGTGCACTAAGACGTGTTCGTGCTCGTCCTAAAAGTTATTTTTCTGTGTCGGTGCATTTATCTGCGTGTGACGCTGAATTTAAGCAATATGATAAAGTGCTCCGGCAAAACATCATCCACCCTACTTCTAACACAATGTTTCTTTTTCTATAAAAATAACTTTTTGCCCTCACACTTTCTTTCAGTTATATATATATTTTTAAATATTTGTTGTAAATTGTTGTTCCTGCTAATAATAAAGTTTCTATGTTCTTTCAGTGTTGAACCGAAGAAATGTGGAGTGTATTGACTTGGTAACAGAATTATGACCATGTTTAAGTTTGACAAGGGTTTGTAAAGCGGGTGTGTGTATAGGTGTGTATATAGGTCAAAACCTTAAGCCATATAGACTGTTTATGTTGAGTATATTGCAGCCATTGTCTTCATGAACAAAAATAAAATGAAATCGACTGCTGTGGACGTTTGAGCACAGGATCAAACCTTGAATGTATTAGAAGTTCTTATAATAATCCGTTATTTTCTAAAGTGGTGCAAATGCAGCCACTTCCTCTGAGTTTTTGTGTCAGAAAATTGGTTTTATTTCTCATACTGTTTGTGTGAAAAGAGAATTTCAGTTATTACTAAAGCCAATTAAGTGATAACACTCCTTAACTGTTCAAAAACTACCTGCTTAAAAACTAGTCAGCTGGTTTTACACTAACTATATTTGGCCACAAGGTGTCAGTCCATTTACAGTAATTTACAATTACACTGATAATCAAGAGTAAAAATGATATAACTTTGAATAAATGATCCAAATAAACATTCTTTCACATAGCTGAAGAGTTTGAAGGGTTTAATTAGTAAAATACTGATTAGTAAATACTTCAAACCCTTCAATCTCTTCAGTGTAAGAGAAGCTGAAAAACAAACCATTGTTAGGATTTAAGATTGTTGTGATTGTAACTAATTTAGTCAGAAAAACATCCAAGATGAAAAACGGTTCCTAGAGAACATGCATGAATAAAAGAGCAGTAATAATTGAAACTGGATTGTGTCTCTGGGTGAGGAATATTTGACATTCTAACAAATACTCAGTTAAATTGTTCATTATGGATCAGAGGAGGGTCCCTGTAAGAATTTATTGGTCATGTCTAGATAAGACCTGACCTCCGAGTAGGTCATTCCTTATCTGTTAATGGAGCGATTACCTTCATCTAATCCACATAGTCTTTAATAGTTTGTATCATGATACAAATATATAGATATCCAAATTATAACAGGAAATCAGAAAAGACAACCGCAAATTAGTAAATACAACTTCAAATGACTAAACACAACACAGTAACCAAACCAGAAAGAGAAGGTACCCTCAGAAAACACAATTCGTCCCTGATTGGCTGAAGGAACTGGTCTGTCAGTTTCAATGAATATATAATATATATATATAATGAATATATATGTCATGGGATCTGTTTCGTGGTCTATTTAAGAAAGAAGTGAACATGCATTTATCCAGATTACCTAGCAGCATGTACTCATCCTGGTCAGACAACCACAGACTGAACTAGGCTAAAGTCTAGTTCAGCATCGACACAGACCCCTACTGCCCCATAGACTGATGCTCAACTCCTCAATAAATCCTAACTCTGCATGACTATAACTATGGTGACGTGAAACAAGCGCTTTGATTTGTGCAGCTCAGCCACGGTGGTCGTACATGTCGCCTCCGCAAACATCTTCTCTGTCGCCTGGGCAACATACACAGAAGTTTCAACTCGGTTTAAGCCTGACTTTCTCATTTATCCTGGATATCTTAATGGATATCCAACACCCCCCTGGTAGAGGTGTTTTAAAATCCTTTTCCTTCCAACATGAAAGCATGTTGTCCATCCAAAGACAGACCAGTTCCTTCATCTAATCAGCAATGACTCGTTGGTATCTTCCCTTTCTGGTTTGCTTTATGTGTTGTGTTCTCTGATTTGATCTTATATTTAGTAATATGGAGTGAGTAACTCCAGCTTCTCCCTAAAGAAATCTTCATCAAAAATGACCATTAATTGAGTGTTTCCCTTCACTCCTTCCTTCACCCTGTGACTCTGGATTTTCTCGTTCTTCAAGCAGCCCTCCAGGTCCTTCATTCTGGTCTCAACCTGCTTTTGTAGCTCCAGCGTAGCTTCTTCCAGGTTCTGAGTACATTCTAGCGTTTCCCTGATCCAGTTTTCGCAGCAAAACTCTGTATCTGTAGCACGATTGTTTGCAGGTCTGTCAATCTTCACACCAGTCGTCGTGTTTCTCCAACCTCTTGGCTCATTCATGTCACTCGGCTTGACTTTCACGCTATCAGCTGTTGGCTCTGCTATGTCTTCAGTTAGTTCTGTAGGCTCTGCCACTACTGCCATGTTGGAGGCTGTGATAGGAAGATTCAGCTGTTTACAAAGAAGATTAATCCAGTCTCTGTGAGGCCACATGGCTTCCAGGTGGGAATCATGGATTTAATGCTGGCTTGTCTTGTAGTTCCTCTTTGTTCAGATGTTCCTTTAAAATAAAATAATGAGACACAACTTATCATACCTGTACTCATTGTCAAAGAGAGTCATAAGATGTTTAGACGACAACATCAAGGTGAATAAAAAATAAACTGTACATACCTTTATAGAAGCATCTTCAGGATTTATTTTATTTTTTTCTAATAAAAACAATATCAATGAAATAAATCATCTTAGTTACAAAATGATCTGACAAACATTATGGTCATCTCTCAAAACTATGGTTTAATAATTTTTATAAAAACCTTACCTGTGTTTTTCAAACGGACTCGCTTTTTGAAAATTATTAATGAAACTCCAAATAAAACAGCTAAAACAACAGGTACAACAATAACTCCAATCACAATTCCTGTAATGTGTGAACTGGGATGTCCACATTCAGCATCAGCTGAACCAGTTCCTGCTTTTATTAGCTGGAGATTCAGTGAATCACATCTGGAAAAATGGAGGGAAATACATTACAGGAACAGTTATAAAGTCAATGCTTGTAAAACATGTGAATATCTGGATCTTTACTTACTGTTTGTGTGGCTGACAAGATGTAAATGATCCGTCTGAAAATGTCCCATCACTGCAGTCACTGCACTCAGTGTTTTTTAACGCGGTTCCTGCACAAATACACCAGATATGAAGTGGATCTAAAAAAGCCTTCAACTAAATGTCATGAGTGTTCAGATAATAAATTCAAGCAAAATAACAGTCAGTGGAAATGATTTGACTGATTTTCAGTGGTTTAAAAGGAAAATTCAGCATTTTTCATTCTGGACCCTATTTTCCTAACTTTTAGTGTCTATTAATGAGAATTGTGTTGCTGCAGGAAATGAGTATGAGAAACCACCAGGAGCCAAGTCACTCATGAATAAGGCTGTGCTGGAGTTTTTCATGCCTTAAAAAAAGCTACAGGAGTTTATTTATATAGCTTTTGGGATCAAATTACCAATCTTCATCTTTGTTAGAATTTAATAAACTAGGGTGCATTGTGAAAAATGCAGACGTTCTCCTTTAACTCACTCTGGGTTAAGCTACTCATAAAAACAATGTTTGTTGTTATCTCAAACTTAAGAAAACCAACCCTTGTGGACAATATATTGTCCTGGTTTACAACTTGTGTCTTTCTGTGCTGCATCACAGCCGTCCTCTGTGGAGTCGATACAGTAGAATCCCTCCAGTGGTTCACAAACTGTGTTTGATGTCGTTGTACATGACTTCTTTATTCTCAAACCTGAACCTGTAAACACATTGAGGTTAAAATGAAAACACAAATATCCTCCATGTTTCTACTGGAGAAAAGCAAAATGATGAAGTTGATGAAATGATGATATATTCAAGGTAATTAAAAATAAAAAAAATAAAATACATTTGAATTGAATAGTTTGGCACAAACCAGTTTTGTTATGTACTGTATGTGTGATGTACTTTTAAAGGGTGATGAATAACATTGAGTTAAACTTTGATTTTAACTTTCAAATATGGCAGGAGAACAAACAGATGGATTTACCTCTAAACATAATTCTAAATTCTAGTAATAACTAAACCTTAGTTGTTACTAGCTAGTTTCTAACTAGTTGTTTACTAATTTAAGTTACATCACAGAACTAATGCAAAGTTTTAGTCACTACTTACAGACACTTTCCATACTAATGAGAGGAAATGGTTAGTAGTATACCTGGATCACACTTTCTACATGGGAAGCACTTTGTACGTCCAGTATGTTCATTCATGTAGGTTTCATTACTGATGCAGGGCCGACAGGATGTACTTATATATTTTAAACAATCTTCTATAACAACTTGTCCTGTAAGAAAAAGAACATTTAAAAAACATAAAAATAAAAACATTTTTATTTAATGTGATAAAGTTTACCTTTTAATTGACTTCATGACAATTATTAATTATTTCTTTCATATTTCATTAGAAATTCAATGCAAATGTACATTCTTTTGTATTTACTTTTTAATGCTTTGAGCACTACAAATAAAATAACCTTCTGGTGAAGACAGCAATCTCTATGCAATGGTCTATGATTCAGTCAGTCAGTCATTTTCTATACCTGCTTATTCCTCATTAGGGTCACAGGGGTCTGCTGGAGCCTATCCCAGCGCGTTACGGCGAGAGGCAGGGATACACCCCAGATGATCACCAGCCAATCGTGGGGCACACACACCATTCACTCACACACTCACACCTACGGGCAATTTAGAGTCTCCAATTAACCTCAGCATGTTTTTGGACTGTGGGAGGAAGCCGGAGTACCTGGTGAAAACCCACACAGACACGGGGAGAACATGCAAACTCCACACAGAAAGGTCCTAGACCCAGGACCAAGGAGGTCTTGAACCTGTGACCTTCTTGCTGTGAGGAAACAGCGCTAACCCCTGCACCACCGTGTCGCCCGTCTATGATTCAGATATAATGATATACTGAACTATCCCTTTAATGTTTAGTTCCATTTAGTGTAGCAGAGCCGTTCCAGTGGGTCAACATGCACAATAGCAGCAGATTGAATGGAATGTAAACTTAACTAGTATCATTGATAAGTAACCTGTGTTAACCTGTTCACCTCATGTTAATATGGCTGCTGTGAGAAACGTCTATTGATATTCTACCAAAGTCGAGTTTCCATTTTAAACTTTCAGTTGCATCTTACCAGCAGGGCACTTTAGACAGCATCGTTCATCTACTAGATATTCTTCTTGCTGACAGGTGAGGCTCAACACATTATAGACCTTCAACAGGATTATCTGTAAACAGACAGAATGAACATTAGACGTTTTTCTTTAACAAAGTATGGCTGTAATTGAGGACATGACTGAAATATTAATATATTACATTGAGATGTGTATTATCCAACCAATCACCCATTAAATAAACACATAAGTAAATAAGTACTAAGAAATAGTAAATGATGAACCTTCTCAGAAACAAATATGATGCTTTATGATATGCTGCAGACTCATTTCAGTATTTATCCCTGAATTGTAGAGATGTAAAGTGTTAAACTCTTTTTCACAAGATTCCATTGTGTATTGCTTCCATACTGGTGCAGACACAGAAACCTGCAAGGATGCATATGGATTAACTTGAGTACTTTCACTATATGTAGAAACACATGGTAAAATAAGCACCTCTCTCTGTTCTGTGTGTGGTGAAGTAGATTTGAGTTGAGAACTATGTTACTGTAATTTAATGCTAACATGCAGACTGCGACAGTTCAGGACAAATACGTGTAGCGTTACACCCCTAATGATGAGCACTGCAGAGTTTGATGGATTTGAATTTTGTTTAAAGTGAGTTACATTAACATTAAATTCCACTGAAAAAAATCAATTTAACTAATAAGGAAACAAATTTCACCTAAACTCAGAGATGATGAAACACCAAACATTTGTTGCAGACTAATATAATTGGTTATTGAATGTGTGTGTGTGTGTGTGTGTGTGTGTGTGTGTGTGTGTGTGTGTGTGTGTGTGTGTGTGTGTGTGTGTGTGTGTGTGTGTGTGTGTGTGTGTGTTCTTACCAGAAATGATGCAATGTTTAAATGTTTGCTTCTCCAGTACTTTTTATTTGACATTGTAGCAGTTTTCATAAACTGCAGAGTCTGTCATTGATATCCAGAATGAGAGGAAACAAACCAAAAAGAAAAACACAGAAAAACAAAGAAGAAAACATCAACAGAAGATATTTTTCTCAGGAGCTGAATCTTCAGCCAAAACCAATCTTAATTAATAAACATTATAAATAAGAATTTACATTTGTCAGTTGATATTTATTGTACAGATCATTTCACAAATGTGTCTATGGAACTGGCCTTTTACTTTTATTCTATATGTGAAGGGCACAACTCAGAGAAGATGAGTTGAGGTGTGTTAAATAAACACTCAGATCCTGTACAGATCCACCATCATTCCCATATGCAGTTTATTCTGAGGAGTTGTGAGTGGAACAGACGTCTATCAAGACAAATCAGAGTGCAGTGAACACTCACTGCAAACAAATTAAAACACTGATGTGAAGGATGCTACAATGTCATTTATAGAAAGTTTACAGTAAGGGTGGAGAGTTTCTGGCCTACTTGTGTTCAGTAGATGGATTCATGTCCAGCAATGCAAGTCAAAATGAAACCGTTTGTTTGTAATTGTATTTTTACATCTGTGGTTGTACACTGATTCTCCTGATTCATGATTTGATCTTATTGTCTCCAAAAACAACTCAACAGCACCTGCAAGTGAATGAAACACTCCCAGATGAAAATGGGGGTTATTTTCCTTATTCGTAGAATATCTATGACCCATTCTGCCTTTTCATCTTTTACACAGAACAACACAGCAGAACGGTGTCATAATTGTTCATAAAAAGATTAATGAAATTGAATGATGAAATTGATATACACACACACACACACACACATACACACATATATATATATTTATGCTCATACATGCACATATTCCTGTACTCACATTATTTTTGCTTTGCTTGTTATTGTCCATCAAAGTCTGATGGGGACGTCCACTTCTAAACATGAATCTTGTGCTCCTGGATTCAAACGTTCTGTTGAAGGTAGGATATGTAAATGTTATAATAGTATCAGCACATACATACTTACACTCACACTAAGCTGTTAACAATCCTCAGAAATTCATTTCTGATGTTGGTTTCAAAGATTTGCCAAAAATATTAAATATGATAAGTATTAATATCAGAGCTGGGAAACAATTAAACATTTAAATCATGATTAACCGCATAATTGAATGCAAAATCCAATAATGAATTTAAAACTAGTGTATAGCACACTTTTATTTCTTGCTAATTGCGTATTAATTGTAGCGTGGTTACGTCACCACATAGGTGGATTTGATTGGCCCGTCCGTCCAATAAGTGGCGGTTAAAGTCAGATCAGAATGACCGTCAGGCGACCGGGAATCGTGTAACAGTAGAAACTCACATAGATTCACTTAGACTGTCAAATTAGCCTGAATTGGCCTTAGTATGTGATCATTATGTACCAGCATGACCATAGTAACATGTAACATAGATAAGAGCAGAAACCCCTTATTTAATTCAAGTCTACACAAATAAAACATGTGAACAGACTCTCTCAATAACCAGAATCGTAGTAAAGTTACATAAATAAATATGATTAGTTAATACACCTACTGTTGCTAATCCACACATACACGGTTCCCTCCTTCATCTGACATGTAGAGACACTTTATCTGACATGTGGAGACAGGCCCATTTGAGAATATATACACTATATATTCACTTCCTGTATGATCCTTATAGCTACTAGTAGTTTGCAGAAGACTGATTGTTAAGGATCTGATATATATATATATATATATATATATATATATATATATATATATATATATATATATATATATATATATATATATATATATATATATATATATATATATATCACCAGACTGGTAACCACTACATAAAGAACAGTCTTAACTAACTTCTGCTATAAGGATCAAACAGAAAGTATATATATATATATATATATATATATATATATATAAGGGAGAGTCCAGCCACCCTGAGAAGGACTCGTACTTGTACTTGTGATCTCGTTCTTTCCGTCACTACCCAAAGCTCATGACCATAGGTGAGAGTAGGGATGTAGTTTGAAGATTGTAAATTGAGATCCTTCTTTACCAAATGATGAAATGAAAAAAGATCATAGATAGAGATCATAGATCATAGATCATAAAGGAATTTGTTCATCCCTTTTGGAGGTTCCCTCAGGGAAATTGTAGAGTTTATTTATTTATTTTGAAAATAATAAATAAAACAATTTCATTGTTATTAGTAATCAATAGGGGCGACATGGTGGAGCAGGGGTTAGCGCTGTTGCCTCACAGCAAGAAGGTCACAGGTTCAAGACCTCCTTGGTCCTGGGTCTGGGACCTTTCTGTGTGGAGTTTGTATGTTCTCCCTGTGTCTGCGTGGGTTTTCACCGCGTACTCCGGCTTCCTCCCACAAACATGCTGAGGTTAATTGGCAACTCTAAATTGCCTGTAGGTTCTGCAGTGAAAAATACCACTTTAAAAGGAAAAAGGCTCCTGTGGGAGACAAACTAGTTAAAATATTTGTCAAAGCAAAAGCAAAATCACCAGAGAAATAACCTCAGGAAACGTGACACATAGTCTGAACAAAAATGTCATAAGGTCTGAGGTTCAAAGAGGGAAACAAATCCATGATATTATGTTTATGTAGATGTACTTGGTACAAAACATACATGTTATGGCCACATACACAATGTACAGCATTTTCAGGTCAATCTGTTTGGTTTACATCTGAACACGGAGACAGGAGTCAACATGCCTGTTCAACATCTGAGGAAAAAGACTGACATTACACCTTAAAGCTACAGGTAATGAAAGTAGCTGGCCAGACCAAAAGAGAACTAAAACCACTCACACCTCCCAGAGGTAGTCAGAATGTAGCTCCTATCTCAGTCTGTGAAATTCTTACAAATGAGCACTCTGTTCCGCTCATAACATTCTGCCTCATGTAGTTTTTAAGGAAAACTGTCACAATACAAAAAAATCACAATCCATCAGGTAGAAACTGATTACACATTATGCACAGTGCATAGAGAGCCTGGGGGCACATGGTAGGAGTGTTTGTTGTTTGTTATAACTGAAGACATGTAAAGAAATACAAATGAACACTGTGCTGCATGTAAGTAAAGCTGTTGTAGTCTATGGGGTGAACAACATGACCAGATTGAAGCAATTTGTAACATTTGGACTTACAAGGTTATGAAATAGGATGATTGACCACAGCCCTGAGAAGCTTCAGCTTTCTGTGTACAGTGCTGATTATGAAACGCAATACAACAAGAGTACAGAACAACCTCAAATATAATGACCACTAGCATTAGCATTGTCCCCAATCTAAATAAATAAAAAACAAATATATATTCACTGTATGTACATATACTCAGTGTATATAATCAGAGACAAACTTAGCTGAAATGCCACAAAACTAACATTTTTATATTATTAATTATCCTACAACTTCCCTGATGGGCATGGCCATGATGTCTGATCCAGTTGAATCATGAAATTGTTGGCGCAATTTTACATGGAACTAGACAGCAGATGGTCAGGTAAGGAATGTAAGCGCAGCTGTCATGATTAGGTTGTTTTAAAATCTTTTATATTCAAAAAAGCTGTTCTATTATGATCATGTAGAGACCCTGTTGTGTGTAGTTTTAATTTAATAATTTAATTTTTAATTGTAGATTTAATAATCACCACTCAGTGGTGGTGTTTTCTTTCCGCAGCGTCTTGTAATTTGCGGACGGTCCCTGCGCACCCACTCAACTGCAGCTGCGCATTGAAGTTTTTTCTTTTTGTTTCCTGTTTTTGTACAAATCGTGTTTTTAGTCATTGTGACTTGTCGTCGATGCTATGATTAAAGGACAGAGTCATCTTTGTGTTTGCCTCAGACATATTGAACAGCGAAGTCCGAATATTTTTACATTTTCCAACTTTTACCGAAATGCGTGTAACTTTCTGGATCCTGGCCAGGGGAAACCGGCGTTTTTTTAAACAAACTTTATTTATAGCTCGTGAACACGTAGAAAGACATGAACCGTACCGTTAAACCGTAAAAAAAAAAAGAAAAAACAGCATATTCAACGAAACAAAAACATTAGAACAAGAGAATATTATAAATCAACTATACCTCGCTGCAGCAACATGTAAGAATGTCTGGTTGTTGACCTGCGGAACGTTAACGGAAGTACGTCACCAAACTATTACTGCTGTTAATGAGTTATTATGGAGGTTAAACTCATGGATGTATTATAAAACTATATATAAACTATATTATACATCCTTGGTTAAACTCATGTTCAATTTAAGTTGTTAGCTTTAAATAAAACCAGACGTTCGTGTTTATGTGTCAATGGCCCCCATTAATCCCATGGATGTTTAATAAAACATATATATATATATAAT
The DNA here is from genome assembly GCA_030544235.1 of Lepturacanthus savala. NCBI lineage: Eukaryota > Metazoa > Chordata > Actinopteri > Scombriformes > Trichiuridae > Lepturacanthus > Lepturacanthus savala. The sequence goes on from CM060480.1 coordinate 19,452,050, forward strand.
CGGCGACACAGTGAACAGGGGTTAGCACTGTTGCCTCACAGCAAGAAGGTCACAGGTTCAAGACCTCCTTGGTCCTGGGTCTGGGACCTTTCTGTGTGGAGTTTGCATGTTCTACCCATGTCTGTGTGGGTTTTCACCGGGTACTCCGGCTTCGTCCCACAGTCCAAAAACATGCTGAGGTTAATTGGCAACTCTAAATTACCCATAGGTGTGAGTGTGTGAGTGAATGGTGTGTGTGCCCCACGATTGGCTGGTGACCATCTGGGGTGTATCCCTGCCTCTCGCTGTAATGTGCTGGGATTGGCTCCAGCAGACCATGTGACCCTAATGAGGAATAAGCAGGTATAGAAAATGACTGACTATATATATATTATATATAGTTTTAAGCACAGAGATGTACATTCACTAACATCATTTGCCCTTTATATAAATTAATGATGCTAACCTAGAATTATCTATAAATCAATTTATTTGTGAAACACATTTGAAAAACAATGCAACTTGACCAAAGTGCTGTATAATCAAAGCAGCCATGTAAAATAACAATAGAATCACAATAAACAGAATACACAGCAATAACACAGGCAGCAGTAGTGGCTTAATATACAAACCAAACAACAGAATCACACCAGAAAACACTGAAGAATAAAAGTTTGCTTTTAATCTGGACTTAAAGGAATCAATGAATGGGTGGATCTAATAGAGGGGGGGGGCTGCAACAACAACGGCTTAGTTACCCCTAAGTTGAAAATGTGATCTTGTCCCAAGAGTCATAAATTTGGCTGAATAAATGAGACAAGGTTGAGATAGAAATCAGCTGAACAAGATTCAAAGATTTAATCATATGTATAAATTTAGACACAAGAGGCTCAGGACAAGCATAATACACATGAATGTTAAAATCACCATAAATCAGGATTATTAGGTGTTGTTTTTGAGAAAAAAGTCCACAAATTGGGAGATAAAATCTTTTATCTATTCTTTGCGGGCGATACACAAGAACATCAAGGTCAATGGTGCCAGAGTAGAGGTACTGCTTTTATGATGAGAAATAGATTCCCTCATGAGAATATTTTGAAATCAAAACTGTAGAAATATCACTTTCATTTATAGGATACTTAGGGATACATGTTAAAAAAACACACACTATGAGACCTGAGAGCGAGGGAAAAAATGTCCCAGTGCCTTTCACTTCATGCTGCAGGAGTGTGGGATTTTAAGGATGCTCATAGACAGTAATGCCATCCAGAACTGAGCAACGAGACGCTTTGTTGGGGTGCATCAAGTTACTGATAAATGAGCTGTTGAAGGAGACATGGGACAGAAGAAGATGCATGACAACATTTCTGCCTCATAGACTGAAATGCTTTGAAATGTTCCCTTTTGAGTTTGTGGATTTGTACATTGCTTGTTAATTACTGTTTAATGCCCTGTAAGTCCATATGGCTGGGCACCAGAAAGGTGCACATCACTTAAATAAATAATATAATCGAATAAAAATACTACGACTGTAACAATAACTAACTATTTCTATAATGACTCAAAATATATATTAGGGGTCACATCACCACAGAAAAATTGAAAAAAATTCTGTTCTCTAGTTGCAGTGTGGGGTAGATGCGGCTCTGTGCCTGCACAGAACACGATGCAGTATGAATGGTCTGTTAACGTGTATTCTAAACGAAAACAGACCTAAACCGTGCCTGCATCACACACACATACACAGCTTTTGTTTTGAACGTGGCAGTTTGTTTGTTTTTTACAATTAGACTCCACATTTATTTGGAATCAGCGGTTATTTATCAAAATATACAGCTGCACCCTGAATTGAAACCCTGCGTTTATTTGGTGTTTTATGGTAAATCAACAATGAAAACATTAACACATTTTCCAGGACTGTAGACGTCTATCAGTGGTTGAAGATAAGGGTTCAGAAAATGTGGTACAGATCGCGGCTAAAATTAATTTACCTAAAATAAATGTTGCTACTGGGGCAAATATTGCTATGTGATTAATTGGGATTAATTAATCACCAAACCTGTAATTAATTAGATTATTTTATACTTTACTATTTTACACTTATTTTTTAAAAGAGGGAACTTTTTGCAGCAACATACTTATATAATTGTTCTTTAGGGAAATGATATAAATCCCCACCTTTCCTTAGTCCAAATGCTGCTGGGGGAACATGCTCTAATTGTGTCCTCCAGAATTTTGGCTTCCATGACTCCCCTGGAGCTTTTATTCTGTTTGACCAAATACACTTTTTTTCTCATTGCTGTGTTTTGGCTTGTTTTTATGTGAAGCACTATGTATCACTGTTTCGATAAGTGCTATATAAATGAAGATGTTATAGGTTTAACATATGTACATGTTATACACACACACTGCATGTTGTCTCAGCTGCAGGTGAACGTGAAGAAGAGGAGCAGGAAGAGGAAGAGGCTCAAGGAGACTTTGGACGCAGCATTCTTCAGAAGGACCTCCACAGGGTAATGGTCACTGACCTCCAGCGCCTGAGCAGAAACACCATAGAACAGAATGTTTTTGGAGGTTTTTTTGTACATTTGACCATCAAATACTTTTACATCAACACATACACATGTACATAGACACACGCAGTCCATTACCTGCTCCTCTGTGAGTTGGTATTCTGTTTGGAAGTTAAATGGTTTGGCAGAAGAGGGCACAACTGCACTGTTAAACGTTTCCCCGTGAACCACAATCCTGTTAAAACACAATATGGACTCAATGAGTCACTGTTTCCCTGTCTATGAGGGCATTAAAGGACAGCGTAATAATTTAATAATAATTAATAAAACAGTCAAAAAACAGTAAAAAAAAATATGTTTAAAAATGTATCAGAAGATAATGGGATAATGAGAATCCCATTGTCTGAATAAATAATATACTGTATGTCCAAGACTATGACTATTGGTTTAAGCCATTTAAGCCTACGAGCCTTTAAGTCTATGACTTAATATTAAGTAAATAATCAAAATCTCATACAGCTTTTTTTTTCTAATGACACGATAGTGGACAACTTTATTAAAAAATTAATTTTCCAAGTGCTTCCTCTCTATGACGTCATGAACTTCCTGCCCCTTCCTCCCGAGAATATGGTGAAGACGAACCCTCACAGAAAGGGTCATTTTATTTAGATTATTATGATTTTCAACCCTGACATGCATATATTCATTTAATCAATCAAGTATGTAGAATAATCCCACAAAACTAATTGCCTAAAATAATTGCAAAAAAATAATTGCCATAAAGTGCTATTTTCTGCGAAGAAAAGAGTACAAAATAAAAAAATAGACACATAACGTGACTGTTGGTGACTAAACTGAAAAAATCTGTGTTTAAATGGGTTAAAAAAAAATGCCTCTCCTTGTCTCAAAGGGGAAGCAAAGAGCAATTTTGATCTGGGCACCTCCTTCAGAACCTTGGAATCCTGTTCTTAAAAAACTGCTCAATAGTTCAAAAGCAAACCTAAAATTTTACTGACAAAAAAATACACCTTTAACTGATATGTTCTCATTTCTGGTTCTCATTTTCAAGACTTGCCATTGACAACACCTGGATCACTGAATCACTTGCAGCCCACTTTGAGACATATACAAATTCATCTTCTAAATAAACAGTGTAAACTAACTGACTTTTATCAACCAAGTTAACAAGCCTCATGGAATATGAGTTCACCTGTCATAGGCGCAGGAGGTACTCTTTCGTACGGTGGTGTCAGTCTTTTCTGGAATGAGCCAAAAGAGGTTCTTCTCTGTAATCAGACGCACGTTCTTCCTGTTTTTCTTGGCGAGGTAGCCGCAATCGGCGTTGAAGTCCCCGAGCAGCATAACATTCTGCTCAGTTACACACGCATGCAACAGTACTGCTGGTTAGTCCACAAAATCTTAATCGACTGCATTTCAAGTGTCCTATAGCATTTCTACCTAAACCTACTACAGGAAGCTCTTACCTCAATTTTCCACTTCTTCTTCACAACTTGCAAAACGTCGTACAGCGCGTCAAGCTCCTTGGTGGTGTTGGTTGGGGTGGTGTGCTGAGGTATGAGGGCAAACTCCTTTATGGCTGAATAGATAGATTTCAGAGCGAGGTGTTAAAATGCACATGCCGCTGAGCTTTTCATGATCTTAGATGCAGTCCTACAGCTAGTGTCAGACCTGTCTTCGGAGCTTTGAAGCGGACAACGAATGGCTCTCTGGCGAAAGCGTCCACATCTCCTGGTCGATTATCTGGATACTGATACTGGTCTGTGACTGTCACCGTATCTGTCCTGCACATGTTCAAACAAACACGGCACAACTCAATCCTGACCGCATACATTTCAGCTGAAAAGTGTCACGGTAGTGGGAAAATACATTCATCTCACCTGTAGACAAACACATACTGCTCCTGGTATGAATCAGACCTGCCCAGTCTCTCACTGGCCACAGCTTGATATTTATGTCGAGTGTCGAACCTGAACATTGAAGAAACATTCAGAAAAGTGGATACAACAGTTATCTGCTGCTGTTTGAACCGACCAGCGACTGTGATGAAATGATTAATCAGGAATCGATCAATCACCCGTTAAGCTCCGTGAGCAGCCGAGGTAAAGCTTTTTGTTTGCTGTCTCTCACTTCCTGAAGCAAACACACATCACAGCGGGTGATGATCTGAAACAGATAATGCAATGAAACAATGAATGGCATCGTAGGCACAGGAATCACAGACAAGAATGACAGAAAAACTGTATTTTATCCTGTTAGAGGAAAGCACCTTGGTTTATATTCATTGAATAACAGTAAAACAGTGACATTTTAGATTGCATTTATACCAAGGGAAGAAGAACAGGGAATAGGGGATAACAAACTGCATTAGGTATTACTGAAGGTAGCTACTTCACATTAAATACTTCTTAACCCATTGAAACCTATGAGCCTTTAAGTCTATGGCTGTTATTTTATACTTAAAGTAAAAAATCAACTCATACAGCATTTTTTTCTGACATGATAATAGACAACTTTTTACATTTTAAGCAAAAAAAGTAAGTTTCCAAGTGCTTCCTGTCATATGACGTCATCAACTTCCTGCCTGTTCCTCCTGAGAACATAGCGAAGACAACCTCTCAAAGAAAGAGTCATTTTATTTATAATATTATGATTTTGAACCCTGACGTGTATATTTCCATTAAACCACTCAAGTCTCTAGAATAATCCCCCCAAAAAGGATTTTGTACATGGGACGAATAGATTTTTATTTATGGGCATAGTTGCCCATAAATAGCCACCATTAAATGCTATTTTCTGCAAAAAAAAAAGTACGAAATGGAAAAAATAGATACATAACATGATTGTTAGTGGCTCAACTGATATAATTATATGCAAAGGTAGAGGTAGAGGTAGAGTATGCAGGATTTTCCTACAAAAACAATGTATAGACTCGTGCAAAAGTAATCCTCCTCCACTTATGACTGATTAGAATTGTATGGTGGTGTGTTTGCCTGCAGAGACTCTGCCCTCTGCTTGTATTATCTTATTTTCTTATTGATTTGCTGTGTCTCGGTCTGTTTGACATATGCAGACAGTGTGAGGTTCTGCATTCACACAAAATCCAGCAATGCAGCGTTTTGTGCAAAGGGATCAGTGTGTTCATGAATAACATTTTCTAAATCTGTTGCTCACTGATGTGACGATGTGTGGTGGATTAGGTCCAGCCTTAGTCGGGAACCGCACATTCACACATGCAGCACAACACGGGACATGGTCTGTGGCAAACACTTTCTGAACATACGCCCTCTGGTTCAGCGGAAAAGGGAGGCAGGACATGGCATAAAATCATCTTCTCTTGCCAAATCTGTTTTATGATTTCTTCGTTGGCCCTTACCGACACTTAACAAATTTTGTCATCTCTCCAGATGGACATGTCTTCATTGTCTCTTGTGGGTGAACATGACCCTTTTTCTGCAGCAATGGACAATATTTTGCGCATTTTCATGTATTTTGTTCCAACCACATGATAGAAATGTTATGAATGATGAGTGTCTGGTGTGAAATACTGTGGATTTTGTACTAGGGGGATGGCATCTCTCCCTCTCTCTCTCTCTCTCTCTCTCTCTCTCTCTCTCTCTCTATATATATATATATATATATATATATATATATATATATATATATATATATATATATATATATATATATATATATATATATATATATATATATATATGGCATGTTTAGTCACATTATTTACTACTTCTATCCATCCAAACATCCAAAGCAATAAATATAAATATATGAGCATCTTAGTCATGTCAGACCACATTAATATCATGATAATTTGAATATTTGTTTTTTCAGCTGTGTGTAATATTTTTAGTTGCCCTCGGGGGAAAAATTTGACTTGAAAGTAAAATTGAAAGTAATGAAAGGAAAAAAATACGGCATGATCATACATGAAAATGTATGCACCGCATGGACTCTAGTATTCAATGTCATTATCATGTAATAGCATTTATATCTACCATTCATGCATCACTCATTAATCAATGTCATTATTAAGAAAGGTCAGTCATTTACATACATCCTTATCTGTAATGCTTATGTGATTCTGCAATTTGTTCGGTCTGTTTTGTGGAAAAGAAATAAAATATAATGTATCAATAATAGAAAATAAATTGATGGTTCATGATTCAAGGTGTGGCTAGAATTGGTTTGGTCGTGACAAAGAGGAGAAGGGACATTTTTAATCACATTGCTCACATACAGGTTTTTTTGCCTGCTGTGAAAATGGGGAACCATAACGTGGGTTTTAATCTCACTATGATAAACAGATTAAACTTTACTAATAGTTATGCAAGTGATTAGTAATTATCAAGGCGTTTGCACGCTCAAACTCACATTCATTGTAATATTGATCATAAATGTACCGTTGTGCCAGAAACAAGCACAACAGTATAATCAACTTCTTCTGGCATGTACTTGTTAGGGTTAAATTGTTCTATAATAAGCATTGGGTGATTCTAACCAAAGTCATTGTGTTTAACCAAAGTCATTGTGTTTAACCAAAGTCATTGTGTTGGTTAGATGTGTGTATTGTTCAGGACATGGTGACGCACAGTCCTGGGCACACCCAGACCTGCACATAAGGGAATCTGCATCCTTTAATAAAAGAAGAACAACTAATCTGTAAAGACCAGATTTCCTGTTAAAATGAGACATTGGTTGTTTTTATTATGGTCTGATGATGGAGTGCACTGGACACATACTGATCAAAACAGGAAAAGTTATAAAAGGTCTACAAATTATAAAAGCCACACCTATATTCAGTGTGAGTCAGTGTGTGAAACTGTCAACCGTCAATAAAGCAAGTATTTCCTCCCTGTGTCGTCCTGATATCTTCTTCCTCTCTTTTACTCTCTGTAAGGTGCAGTATTTTAACTACTATAAAATTATTTCTTACAGTGAAACTGGACAGGAAAGGCCATGGTTTTAATATTGATTGAGCAAACATTCGGCGAATCCTGCATGCTCTACCTTTCAGGTTGTTGGAGTATTTAATTAATATATATGTAACAACTACATATATTTAACTGGCTGTAATAAACAAGAAATAAATAAATAAGAAACTTTAACCCTCATGTGTTTCTCTCTCTGAAAAATGTGGTAATTTTGATCAGATTACCTAAGATTCCATGACTTTGTCTACAAAGAGCATTTCAACACAGAAGATAAATTGTATTATTTAGATACAATTTTTGTGCTTTATTTAACTATTGTTCACTCTCATGTTCCCAGTCAGAAGTGACCAAACATTAGAAATGAATGGGGGAGAATCAATGTAAGAAATTGAACTCTGGTAGGTCATTTGTCAGATGGACACACACACACACACACACACACACACACAAATGTCCTTGGTAACTTTGACCCCAAGTAGTCTGTGATGAACAGTAGACTATGTTTCATCTGATTATTTCTTAGAGTCAAAATAATCCAGAAATTGTGTTTTTTTTAGAACCTGAATTCAAGATGTGTAATTTCACATCAATGAGACGTCCAGGCCATAAATAACAACTAGAAAGTTCAAAACTTGTAATGTTCACAATAAGTAATGTTGATAAAAACAAAACAAAACAAGAGGTAATAATAGTCCACAACAGTCAAATTTGACCAGGAACACCAAATTGATCAACAAGAAACAAACACAACATTTGTCAAATATCAAAGTATCTCAGTCAAATCCATCTGCCGTTGTCTTACCCTGACAATAGTTTTCATGACATCTTCCTTCATGGACTTGGAGTCTCCGAAGTGTTGCAGGTTGAAGGCACAGATTCTAAACTCTGAAGCTCGCCGTGCATCACACACACCGGCGACGAAGGAGAGCAGGAGGAGGAAAGAGGACCTCATGGCACAGAGCAGTGAGAGACAGTCACCTAGTGCACCAAGACAAAAGAACACATAGAGTAAGTAAGAGAGATGTGATCCACAGTCCAAACCCCAGCCTCAAACAAACATTCAGTATAATCAGCAAATGTGTTGTCACTACTGATATTATCTGGACAATGATAGAAAATACTATAGTGGCCAGTCCTTAAACATTATAGCCCAAATCATTATGAGCAATAATGTGTCACTGCTTAATGGTTGATGGAATAACTCTTATTCATGATGTTAGAAATTAAGACAATCATCCGGGTAATGTGTAGACATGCTTTAAGTGGCAATAGTCATTGTCACTTCATCTCTATTAACGACTAGATTTTGTATATAATAATTGATTTTATATAGTTATTTAATGGATTGGACAATCAAGTCACTTTCGAGTCACTTTCGACTGTAGGAAACAATTATCACTGTTTTTCACCAATTTCAGACACTTTTATGAATCAAAAAACTAATCGATGAACTGAGAAAATAATCCCCAGATTATTGGATAATGGAAATAACTATTAAATTCAGCCTTATTTGTTTCAGTTGAACTTGATTTAATTTATGGTATAAAATAAATATACAATAAACATGTAGGTGGGTCTCATTTTTGTTGTAGTTTAAGTGGCAAATGCTTTAACTTAGATATTTTAGAAATATCCTACTAGTAATATTGTAGAAAACACAGCTGACGTGCAGCAACTCGCAACAACAATTGGACCCTGGAGCAGGTAAAAAAAAAAAAACATGTCAGCACATCTGTTCAACTTTTACATTTCTGCAGTGGTGGAATGTAATGAAAAATGTTTACTTTATTGCTGTACTTACATAGTTGTACATGTATTTCTACTTTACTTGAGTAAAATAATAATGCTTATTTTTACTCTACTACATTTTGTGGCAATTATCTGTACTTTCTACTCCTTACATTTTCAAAAACAACTTTATTACTTGTTACATTATATTAACATCTTTTCGTCAAATCGTTGCATGAAAAATGTCCTCCTGAGTTGCATTAGGCCACATTTCTTGTGCATGCGGTTTAGCATAAATGACTTTGGAAAGCGAGTCTTGTTGAACGGCATGTCATGTCGATTAGAAATCCAAAGAGATCACTGCTGCTGTTTTCCTTTTACTGCTCTTACCAGAGCACAGTGTTGTGAATATTTAAATTTTTTAGATTTAAAATATATATTAAAATATATATTGTGTCTTACTGTCTTATTTACTTACTGGTAAATTAGTAAATAAACTGTCATTCACAGATTTTTAAGTAAGAGTATAGTATAGTATTACAGAGAACACACACAATATCGACACCAGTCTTTTCAATACACATACACTATTGCTTGTGAGCACTGAGCAGTAACAATGGCAGAGGCAGAAATGAGTAAATGTCTTCGTTCTTTATCACAATGAAACAGCCCAGAGACTGACAACCCGTTACATGAGTACTTATTACTTAGTACTCTATTAAAGTAATTCTACTTTTACTTGAGTAAATATTTTGCAGGGTATTGGTACTTTTACAGACTTCACTACTTCCTCCACCCCTGCATTTAGGTCTCAAAGTGAAAATGATGACGATGGTTGTGATCACATGTGACTATATTGGCAGTGGTTAGGCTAAGAAACATGTTACTTCATTTTTGAGTCTGTGAGTATTGGATGGACGACTCAATACGACAAACTCAAAATAAACCAGTAATTCAATATATGACCCAGAGCACGAGAGACCGATGGCTCTGTGGGCCAGGATTGTGTTGTGTGTCTGTAACTGTGAAGATTAGTCACAGAACACTTTGGTCTCTATCACTGGTCACACACACACACACACACACACACACACACCAGACTCAAGTGATTGATACCACGCAGTAATACAACTTAGTCTCAATCACACATAAACTGAACACAGATCTGCAGCAGATCAGGCGACAGGAGGGGGTTCTGCTTCTGTTCTGTCCATTGAGGTTATTCAGGGTGAGGGGTAAACGAAGCCTGTCGCCATGGTAAAAATGAGGAAATGACTTCTGTTCAGCTGCGGTATATATAGCTCATGTTCCACCTACAGCTGTTTCACTTATACCTCCTATACAGTATATATAGGATTACATTTGTTAACCTGTGAAGTTGAGTACTAGTGATTGATACAAACCTATGGAAATGTAATATCTGTCACAAGGTGGACACAAAAAATACTGTTAGACAAACTTCCCTCCTTCCCTCTGTCACAGCAGAGTTCTTAGTTCAGTGTGTATTAATCTTTCTTCTCCTTTCTGCCACTTTATGTCTCCGGCACAGACGCACATGCAACACGGACACACACTGATGTACACACTTCTCAGGTTACAATGTCACGTTCCCCTGTGAGATGTTTGCTCTTGACTCCCTGTGGAAGAAGAATAGTCAGACGCAGTAAAACAGCAACTTACCAGCTTGTCAGTTCTTTGGAGTCTTTGCTTGTTTGGCTGCTTGCTGTCTAGGGAAACTTTAGTTTTCTCCTCCCACTTCCTGTAGGAGGGACCTACACATAACTGTGCTGGCAAAAGAGTTTTAACAGGAGGAGTCGAAGATTGAGTTTTACTTTATTCTCTTCGCCTCTTTCACGCTAATCTGAATTCATTGATACAACAAATAAACCTTCAAGGCTGCAAACAGCTGTCTTAGGTAAATAACACTTGATCTTAGAATATAAACAATATACTACATTATACTAATCATTATAAGATTTGTTAATATAGTGAGTTTATCTCTATTATTTATCTCTAGTATTATTTCCTCACAATATTATTAGATATTGTTGATAATAAGAAAGCACGGCTTTTGAGGCTTAATTTACAGGTTGGTTATTGGTCCTGGATAGCTTGATTATGAATTAATTCATCATTCATGAATCATAACATATTAATAATCATCTTTGATCATTATTATTATTGGTAATAACAAAATCTTCTCCTACTAAAGCCCAACAACCAGCATTCATCTTATCAGTAGTAAATCTTTTAGTTTATATTTATATTTTGAAAATTTCCACTTCCAGTGTTTTGTTTGTGTTGATTTGATACAAAGTTATAGATTTTTGTATATTTTTATTATATTTGATTATATAAAGACACATTTTAAAAATCGACCAGTGAATACTATGTTAACTCTTGGTCTTTCTGTCATTGGCTCGCCTCTATATATTTTTCTTCCATTCTGACATAAGTGAATGCCTGTACTCATGTAGAGGGGATGTGGTGGCACTGCCCTTAGAGGAAATGTGGCATAAATATTTTATGAAAGTTAAAGAATATGGAAATTGTTTATGTTATTGTTTATGTTATATTGGTAATGATTTAAAAATATATATTTTCCATTTGTTGGATAAAAGGTCTTCTGTTTGGGATCAGTTCCGTTTCCAGTTCAAACTCCCTGTTTTAAAACTCAAATAACAAAAATCTACATTTTATGAAAAATATTATTTAACCATGTTTTACAGCTGTTGATCTGACAACCCAAACAGTTCATTGGTAACTTTATAATAACTGATTAAAATCTACATACTACATAATAAATCTACATAATAAATCTACATACTTAGACTGAAAAAGATAAAATGATCAATTTTGTTTTTACTCTCATTTTTCACAAGTTAAAATAAAAGATTAAACTTTTTTAGCCACAAATAAAGGTTTATTTCTTTCAAATTTTGTTCACAAATGTGTTGAAATCTGTGTTAGTGTGTGCTTTTCCCAAGAAGCTAAACAGCATAATTATTCCACGGGTCTTATTTGGGCTGTTCAGTGTTCACACAAGGAGCCCATAAATAAGTAAAAAACTAAATCACAAATACAGCAAAACATTTATCACTTATGATAGCCTAACATTTAAAAGACAATTTTTTTTAATATCCAGAATGTCATTATAAAAATGACAATCTTATAAGATCTACATGCGCAATGCATTGTTCCATCATTATCAAATTTAGGTAATTCCTGGTTTTAACCATTTCTTAGTGAGAGCAAACCTCTTCTGGTGGTAAAGCATCCAGGTATAAATCATCTATTTGAAATAATAAAACATCCAGTCCAATTACTTCCTGTATACCTTCTTTATGATCATATGTTATCCAGTTTATCTTTAATGTTTAACATGTTGTATAAATTGTGAAAATTACTGATATATAGTGTTCAGATTTTAATTATTTAAAGTCCCTTACTGACCCCTGCTGGACAAAAGTGCAACTTTGCATGCAGTTGATCCTCCAGGCAACCAGCTCCTAAATAGTGTCCAGTGTTTTACGAAGTTCTTTTCAATGCTTTTGAAAAATAGTGCATTTCATCAGCCTGAGTGCCTCAGGATTCGTTGCATTAACCAGGTCAGAGCATTCATCATGCCCCTATCCCCAATTTCATCTTAAATTGGCGTCACCTCTGATATAGCCTCCTTTACTTCCTTCCACCTTATGGGGTACTGTGAATCGCACCGTCTTAACTGAGCTGCAATAATCTTCAGACGTTGTAGAGCAACCTGTAGACTTTTATATTTAACCCTTGCCATATATACTCAAGTCATTTTATGCAAGTTGATTATCAGTGATTTCTAATGGAAATGAAAAAGGCCTACCAGGTCTTTTGGTATATTTATCCCCAAATATCTAAATCTGCATCCCACTATATTAGGACACTATTCTCTCATTTCCCTTGAGGGTTCATGTTTAAAACAGAGCACCTGTGTTTTCAGAACATTTACTTTATATCCTGAGAAGGAGCTATACATTTTAAGAAGTGACAAGCGCTTTAGTGAATCTGCAGGGCTAGTCACCAACACATTATCCATGAAATACATCTTATGTTCTCCTCCATTCATCCCACTGATATCCTTAGCCCGGTTATTCCAAAGGCTCAGGGATTCAATAAAAACTACAGGAGGGGACTGATCAGGCAAACCTATTTGGACAGAAGAGTTGAAGAAAGCCTCGTTTATTTTCAACCTTGCATCCATTTTATTACAAAGAGCCTGTATAATTTTATTAGAACAGAGGAAGGCAAATGCTTCTTCAATCTCTGTCTATAAATAACCAAGTCACAGTCTAAAGCGTTGTCTGCATCAAGCCACACCATCCAATTGTTCAGCTCCAGTTTACAGAAATTCCCACTACTTCAAATGTGATCATCTGTATTATCAAGATCAGAGAAAATTCTTTACATATCAAATGTAAAAAAAAAATAAAAGCCATCACCAAACACTTTAGTACTCAAACCCAGTTTATTGGTTGTTGATTTTAGTAACTGAAAGCCTGCAGCTGCTCTAGACGGCGTGGAGGGCCTTCCAGCGGGACAGAGGGCCTCTGTTGGGGATGTATTTCACCCCACAGCCGTCGGAAATCAAACGCTTCTCAGCCATCATGTCGTCAAAGTCGCAGGCGTTGAACTTGGTGAAGCCATACTTCTTGGAGATATGGATCTGAAGGTGATAGAACAATGACAAGTCAAGTTAAGTCGCCATAAAAATTATCACAGCCGGAATATGACAGTCTTACAAAAATGCTATCCGCAAACAGCTGAATAGAAATAAAGAGCTAGAAGCCCGTTAAGCGTCATTGTTGCGTCCACATTGTCTCAATGGTCCCTTAAAGCACTCAGCACCACACAGCTGAGGACATACACTACCAAAGAGTTGCTGTCTGCAGCCTTTGCACACCAGAACCACACAATGCAGCGAGACCAGTCGGCTTAATAAGCTGCACAGTTGTGTCATGATAGGAATACAGATTGCATGTTCAGACGGGTGATGTGCTGATTTACCTTCTGGCGACCAGGGAACTTGAACTTGGCTCTGCGCAGAGCCTCGACCACGTGCTCCTTGTTCTGGGCCTTAGTACGCACAGACATGATCACCTGACCAATGTGCACACGGGCCACGGTGCCCTGCGGCTTACCGAAAGCGCCGCGCATTCCAGTCTGGAGCCTAAGAACCAGAAGGTAGAGACAAGCACCAGATGTTGATAAACGATTAATGCTGAAGGTGACATTATCTCTTTATTAGAGGGTTCCAAATTTTTTTATCATAGAATAACTGAAATTCTACACACACCATCTTATCAATTCAATCTGAAAAGTGCAGTAGCCTTTAGTAAATTCAGCTCATATCCATCAGATAAAAAGCCCACGCAGACAACAGGTGCTCACCTATCAGCTCCAGCGCAGGATAACATTTTGTTGATGCGGATGACATGGAAGGGATGCAGACGCATGCGGATGTGGAAGCCATCCTTACCGCAGGTCTTCACCATGTACTTGTTAGCACAGATACGGGCAGCCTCCAGAGCTAAAGAGGGCGGAGAGGAAGGGATAAATCACAAATCTAAGTGGAGAGTACTTCAAATTAGACAGAATTCAAATAACAGATGGATTTTTTAATATTTTTTCTTAAGAACAGTTGACCCCCAAAATCAAAAATACCACTTTTCCCTGTTTCGGTGAGAGTTGCCTTCTCGCCAAATATGACTGACTAGACAATAGAAGCCTGTGAAGTTTCCTTGATAAACACTTTGTCTCAGTGGTCCCTTAAAGCACTCAGCACCACACAGCTGAGGACATACACAACCAAAGAGTCACTGTCTGCAGCCTTTGCACACCAGAACCACACTGGAGCAGAACTGGTCGGCTTAATAAGCTGCAGAGTTGTGTCATATCACTACAGATTTATATATAACGTGGTGTTCATATTTCTCATTACATTTGGAACTGGATGGCACTCATCTTATGGTGCCAAACAAATACATTTGAAAAACAAAAGCATTGCTCTATCCAGGTATCAGGTCAGTTACTCCAACTAACCATCAGACTGAACTACACAGACCAATCATCTCATCACACAGAAGGAAGAATGAACGTACTCATGGCAGAGAGGCTTGTGTGGTTAGAGCTCCACTGAGTATCACAGAATGCCTGGAGGATTCAATGTGTAGTTTTTCTTTTTCCATTTTAGAAAATATGTATGCATGTTGCAGCAAAGCATTTGCAACAGGATGTGAGCAATTATACAAATGTTTCTGTTCAGAGAAAAACAAAAAAACTCCATTTACAGGTGTCTTCCCACATTCATTTGAATGACCTCCCTATTCAAAGCTGCCTAATCCTATGTGAATGCAGCTTTCAGTAGTTGGTTGGAGCAGCAAGAACAGCCAATGACAAAACTATGTTTTACTATTGTTTTATTCTTGTTTTTTTTTGTCTTTACTTCTGCTGGATCCTCTTGCTAAGTTATTATTGTAAATGAAAAACGGTTCTCAATTGATCCTGGTAAAATATAGGTTAAACAAATACAATAAAGAACACAGCTTACCTGGAATATTGGACCTTAAGTAAAGCATTCTGCCCAAAATATTTTGGAGTTTTTCATCAATGAACATTTTTAAAATTAAATATATCCACTGAGCTCAGACTGACATCTGAGTTTACACAACCACAAACCAAATTCAATTTCCTCACTGAATTAAGAACATTGTTTTTTGCCATGTTCTGTTCAACCAAGACACTGCATTTTGTATTTTTGAAAGTTTGGGTCTCAGAAAGACCGCAAATTCCTCTTTTGGGTGTTGAGCTGAAACATTTTAGGAGCCCCTGCAATAGATGCTTTTCTCTGCAGACATTTTATATGACAGCAGGACAATTACAGGTGTAACTGATAATATTACAGTCGTGCCGGTATTAACTGTAAAATTAGAAAAGCAGGTAATGTTAAAACATGTACCTGCTCTCCTTTGACGAGTAAATATCTGTGAGAAGGGTCTAATGACATTCATTGAACCTGTGGCCTTTCACAAACTAATTAGGATTTATATTGTTATACAACTTAAAACATACACTGCTATTGAAATACATCTTTTAGAAAAATTTTAATTGTGTTTGTCACATGTACTTCTTACAGCTGTAAGAAGTGTTATCTTTAATTAGCCATTTTTATTACATTAGCCACCGTTTAGTAGTAGCAGTTTAGTGAATTAAAGCCATCCTCATGTGAGGGAAGTGAAGAGCTTTGAGAGCCAAGTGAAAATCACCCTGTGCTTTGATTTAATGTTTATTTGACTCACCTTCTGAGGACAGCTGCTCATATTCATCAGAGACCATATGGCCACAGAGGGGGAACTCATCAACCTTGGCCTTCTTCCTGCCCAAGTCAAATATCCTGATCTTGGGATCTACATGGATGGAAATGGAAAGAAAAGGTTATGTTATCAGTGATGGATTTTCCTTCAGCAAAACCACAACCTGATTACACAAATTATGAATAAAAGCTCTGAAATCATGTAAAGGAAGACTGAATAATGCTTTAAAAAGAGTTGAGCCAGAAACAATCATACATGTGTCCAACACCACAGTTCACCCCAAAAATACTAACTTTCCCCTCTTTCATGTAGTCCTATTTATCCATCTGGGTTATTTTTGGTGAATTTTGACCAATATGACTGACTAGACAGAATAAAAGAATCTGAAGTTTCTTTGATAAACACTTTGTCTCAGTGGTCCCTTAAAGCACTCAGCACCACCCAGCTGAGGACATACACAACCAAAGAGTCACTGTCTGCAGCCTTTGCACACCAGAACCACACTGGAGCAGAACGGGTCGGCTTAATAAGCTGCAGGATCTGACAACTTGCAGAAAATGGACAGAAAACCTTATAGATCTCACCAAATACTAATCAGAAGCTTTTTTACTGTTTATATTATATATATATATATATATATAGCTTACCAGGCACACCCCTACAGAAGCGGGACTTGGGGTAGGGCTTGTTCTTGCAGTAGCGGTAGCTATGGGAGACAAAAAGTGTTCAACGTTACCGTCAGCTCACAAAGTCATTGAGGTACTTTTCCTGCTGCTGTTATAATTTTAAGGAATATATATTACTTCTCGTCAACAAACCGCACTGAAAAGCCAAAACCAGCAAGATATTAGTCTGACTACACCCGTTTGTAGCAGTCAATCCAAGGCCTTTTTGGTCTCTACTATTTTAAATGTTACTAAGAAGGAGCAGCAGTTTTTTGGGCTGCCAGACAATTTTACGACAGATTTGGCTGATGTTTGTATTGCAATCAATGGGACCTTCCTCAAATGCGAGATCTTCATTTAAAGTAGCTTTCAAATATATTTTGAAGCTCTTTCTGCCTACTTCTGATACTTAAGTGTAAATGTATTACTATTTCTTTTCTGGTATCACTGAAAACATATGATGGCCTGTGAAAGTTTGTCAGACATAGCAACAGTAATTTAAGGGAAAACAGCAAAAGATGAATTAATACACAACAGCTATTTTAACAAGTGCTACACAGGATGGTGTTTGCACAGAATTGAGTTGAATTATTGGTTAAAAAAAGCAACATGTTCTTTTTTTATACCCCTTTAAACCTACTTCATTTATAGTATATTTTCTATTTATGGCCTTTATATTGGAGTAATATTGTTAGATTACTCCAATATCAACGATGTATGCAGACAACAGATAATCTCACAACAGCTGTATTTATTATTTATTACTATAGGAAGTATAAACAGGACAGGGTTTGCGATGTAAATAGAATTTCAGAGTCCCAACTGTTTGGTCTTCCATAAGTTAAAAATAGCCGAATTTATGGCCACATTTACAGGTTGAATTAGAAAATAATAATCGGTAATACACGTATTAGGAACAGCCGGCTGAGCAGATTTTAGCAGTAATTGTATTATATCAATTTTTCTTGCAGACATAAGTTTGACACCGGGGTGTTAGCATTAGCATTATGCTCGCTATCGTTAGCTCAGGCCCTTTCTACCAAACTAGCGCTTCGTATTAGATACATTATTTAATGACACTCTTGAAAAAGACACTTCATTTCCCACTACTGTCTACCTTGATATATATAGATACTGCAGTAATACATCATTCTATTTAACGGGCTGCATGCCAGCCCGGAGAACAGCCCACATGGTCGGAGCTCGGCGCCGCTGCCATTTTCCTCCGGCTGAACTCACTCGGCTCAGATCTGAAACCGAGTCACACAGAACTTACCAGCGG
This sequence comes from Lepturacanthus savala, assembly GCA_030544235.1. Lineage (NCBI taxonomy): Eukaryota > Metazoa > Chordata > Actinopteri > Scombriformes > Trichiuridae > Lepturacanthus > Lepturacanthus savala. Next base: position 19,470,527 of record CM060480.1, read on the forward strand.
GCTGGTCGGCGGCCCATGGTTGCAAACTGAAAATGAACAAATAAAGTGTAATTATTTAGTGAATCGGGGCGACGTTTTTGAAAAATAACTTTAAAAATGCCTGTTTTATGGTGAGCCGTAGAAAACCCGCTCCCACCACGCACTCACCTAATGGACGAAAAGGAAGATGAAGCGACTTCCGCTTCGTCATATGGACACGGCTTGTGGGAGAAAATTATTTTATATTCAATACCGAATTATTTTTTATTTAACAATGCATCAAATGTGATATAAAACAATATTATAGAAAATGTAACTAATCCCATTGTTGAAAAAATTCTTGTAACTGAAGTCGATACGTTCAACTGAATGCTGGGAATTGTAGTTTTACAAGACAACTCTGACTTTCATGCATTTAATCCACGTTATGTCTTTGTACCCACGATAACCTCAAATGTATAATGCGCTTTTCCACTAAAATGTTCTGTTTTATTCACTTACAAAACATATTACTAAAGTAGCAGAGGCCTATTTAAAGGCCCAATACTTTTCCAGGTGAATTTGTATAAAATTATTACGTAGGCTAACATTAGACCTATGTTTAGTATGTTTTGAGTTGATTTGATATCCCAAATATCCTACAATTGACAAAACAAGAGAAATTTATAATGTAAACACAATTTTTGTCTTTGCTGAAAATGATCAGGTATTTTTTTCTGTCTTTTTTATCTGGATATGTGCCACAGTTCGTCAGAGTAGCTTTATAAACCTCTCCTTAAAAAAACTCCAGTTAACTTAAGTGTTTTAGCCAACTATAGACATATCCAACCTTCCCTTTCTCTCCAAGATCCTGGAAAAAGCAGTTGCCAAACAGCAATGTGAGTTCCTACACAACACTGGTTTATATGAAGATTTTCAGTCAGGATTTAGAAAGGATCATAGCACAGAGATGATACTGGTGAAGGTTTCAAATGAATTCTGAATGCGTCAGATAAAGAATTTGTCTCCATTCTTGTTCTGTTAGACCTTAGTGCTGCATTTGACACCATCAATCATCAGATCCTAATACAGAGATTAGAGCATCTTATTGGTATAAAAGGGATTAAATTAAGATTGTTTAAATCCTATCTTTCAGATCGTTCCCAATTAGTTCATGTCAACAATGTTTCTTCTATCCGTACAAAAGATAGACATGGAGTTCCACAAGGTTCTGTGCCCGGGCCTTTCAGCCTTTATCTCCTTTCTTTAGGTAAAATTATCATACTTTATAACACTTTATTAATTTCCACTGTAATGTGGATAATACACAACTGTGTCTGTCAATTAAGCCAAATGAATCCAGCTAGAAAAACTTCAAGCATGTCTTAAGTCAATAAAATCCTGAATAACTTATAACTTTCTGTTACTGAACTCAGACTAAACTGAAGTTATTGTGCTTGGGCCTGAACACCTGAAAAATTCAATATCCAGTGATATAGTTACTTTGGATGGCATCTCCTTGGCCTCCAGCACCACTGTAAGAAATCTGGGAGTCATCTTTAATCAAGATATGCCACTGCCCACATCAAACAAATACTGTAGATAGGACTGTCTTCTTTTACCAATGCAACAGTCAGGTACTTCCTGCCTCTAAAAGATGCAGAAAAGCTTGTCCATGCATTTGTTAGGGTGGATTACTGCAATTCTTTATTTTCAGGCTGCTCCAAAAAGTCTTTAAAGACTCTCCAGCTGATCCAGAATGCTGCTGCATGTATATTAACAGGCACTAGAAGAAGGGATCATATCTCAGCAGTATTAGTCTCTCTGCACTGGCTTCCTCTGAAATCAAGAATAGAATCAAAATCCTCCTCCTTTCCATGCAAAGCTCTTAATGGTCAGGCTTCATGCTATCTTAAGAATCTCATAGTTCTGTATCAGAAATTGAGAACACCATGTTCCCAAAATGCAGCATATCAGAGGTTCCCAGAATTTCTAAAATCAAAACTACCAGGCTCCTCGCCTGTGGAATCATCTTCCTGTTTCAGTCCGGGGGACAGACACCCTTTTTACATTCAAAAACAGGCGTTCCTTTTTGATGCAGGTTATAGTATATAGGGCTGGCATTGGTTGGACTAGAGCATTGTAATGCTGCTATAGGTTTAAACTGCTTCTCTTTCTTATTATTTCATCTGTAACACTCATGACCCACAGATATAATTTTTTAAAATCAGTTTTATACCTGGAGTCCTGCCCTGTGTTTTCTCATTCACAGACCATGCTGCAGTGAAGCCTTCGGTTATTGAATAATCTGACTCTGTCCTGGTGGAACCTGGAGTCTGCAATGGATCCTGTCACCTCATCCTCCACATGCACCATACTGTACATTTCTGTTATTCAACTTAATGTCATACTCTCTTGCAGGCCTGTCCTGGAAGAGGGATCCTCCTCTGTTACTCTTCCTGAGGTTTCTACTTCTTTTTTATCTATTAAAGGTTTTTTTAGGGAGTTTTTCTTTGTACAATGGGAGGGTCTAAGGACAGGGGATATGGTGTTGCTGTTGTATTAACTTGTGAATCCCACTGAGGCGAATTTGTGATTTGTGATTTTGAGCTATACAAATAAAATTGACTTGACTTGAGTACTGTGAAAAAGGTCAATCAATAATTGTAGAATTGTTATTTTCTATTTCCCCTTGAAGCCACAAGAAAACCAATATAATGTAATCAATTACTATCATGATAACTCAGTTCTGTTTCATTTTGTAGAGAATTATCAATAATATTGATCCAACAATATTACAATATAACATCCATTCTGCATGAATATATTTACTTTTGATACTTTCAAGTGAACCAGACAGGTTTTTTTGGGTTATGACACAGGCTCAATTTAATGCAGGTGAATCTCAATTACCCAGACTTGTTTATGTGCTCATTTTTAACAAATGTCATTTCTTCTGTGTAGTTCAGAAGAAATTCAGAACTTCACAAAACAAATTACTGCAGTAGCCCGCACCACTGAGAGGACGCAGCAGGGAGGTAGTGACAGATGAACAGATGTAATTACATTGTCAGTAACCATCATTTTATCTTCAGAACACACACCCAGCACAGGAAGCTAAGGTTTGCAACAGTGCACAGGAAGACTCATGGGAAATGTTGTTTTTTTGGGCAGAAAACAGTTGTGCTTCCCAAAACTCCTCGTAGGACCTTTAAGTATATTGTGCTGACAATACTTATATGCATTTTTGACTGCAGAATTGATACGTGTAATGGATTTTATTGTTTGATATTGCTACTTGTACTAAATACCACCACTGCACGTTTGCCAATAAGCTTTTCCAGTAAACGATCTCTAAACTTAACACAATGACATTTCACTGTAGTTGTTGTGTTTTATTCTGTCTGCGATTGGGTGCTTTTATATGATATTATAAAACATCTGTTGTGAACTAGACCGAATAGGTAGGTCTTCATCTACCGTGCATCCTCTTGTTAGATATCTTTTGAAGTCAAAGCAGATTCCTAATGTAATCTACACCACTGCCATTAGAGGGCAGTATTGCACCACATTAGGGACCCCCTACTTCTCTGAGCCTTACTTTTTTAATTCTTAAAAAGGAACAATGAGCTCATATCTAAACTCTTGTTAATGCAGAACAAATGTTGCTCTGTTGGGGAATGTTAGGAATCCTAACCTCATTCTGACTCCGCTCAAACTAAAAGTCAATTCGACATCACGTAATAAAACCAGAATTGTCAGACATCTGTGTGGGTGAGAGATGTGTTCAGGTTAATTATGGTTGTGTCATTAGTCAAAACATTATATTTGGTCTCCTCACAACTCTTTAGTATTGCTTAGACATAGCATAGTAGAATATTGTTGAATACAAACTAAAGATAATACATCCTCCCTGAACACAAAGTCAATTCATTTCAGCCCTGATTAGGTAGTGGCAGTACACTGCCACTCCTTGGTGATTTACTCCAACATAAAGCAGACATCTCTGTCAGGAAAGCTGCTGAATTCTGGCTGGGATCCTTGTGCAGCCTCATGTGAAGGTCAGATATCAGCTCTGGGATGACTCCCTATCTTTTTCTTGTGTTGTTTTTTCTAAAATCTCCAACAGACTTTCCTGTGTCTGAGCTAAACTGAAGGGCAAGGATGACGATGGAAAGGGAGCAAGGACCAAAAATGGTCCTAGAGTATGTGTCTGTATCTGGTGACCAATGACAGAACACACTCACAGTTGCCGGCACTAACACACACTCATTTCAACAGAAACAACCTACGGAAAAGGATTAAAACTGGGTTGAGTTGACTATTTCAGTCCAAAAATAAGATTCATCTATGTGTAACTGTAAACAGGTTTGTTTATTTTACTAATGTACATTAACACTTGGTGAGAGATTTAAACATTTTCAATATTTGTTTGCTTTCTTGCCAAAGGTTTGATGAGAAGACTAATATCACTCTCTCATCTGTAGCCTACTATAAATATGAAGCACAAGGAGACAAGTGTACAAATAAGCTGTAGTTTTATGTGCTGGTCTGTTTCTTAGCCAAGCACAGATAGCTTAAAGATTGAATACTTTCAGATTATTTCTGTTTTAACCCACTTCCACTTTTTATGCTTTAAGCTTTTTAATCTTCTGGCTTTAAGCTTCATATATAATGTACAGATGCATGAATGATCTCTACCTCTCGGCAAAAGAGAATATTCCGTTGCATTTTCCAAAAGTCAAACTATTTAAAGATAATATTTTGTATCAGTAGGTCAAAGGATTAATAGTCACAACAGTTCATGTAGCCATGACAAACACACTAATCCTTCATCCTGCTTTTATCCAGAGAGACTAAAAATATTCACTTTAGTCCCCATAGACCAGAGTTCACAAAATGACGGCTCTGCTAAACTGATTTGCAGGAATAGATTCAGCAGAACAATTTAACTTAAACATTAAAACAATAGCTTCTAAATGAATATGGGCTACTATCAACTCTGAACTGACAATGCTGTCAACCCCACCCTCACCCTCATGCACACACACACACAGAAACTACCCATTGGCCAGTGTGACAGATGCATGAGGGTGTGATCGCTAACACCCTGTGTGTTACTTGAAAAAGGAAGTGTGTGTGGGAGGTGCATTTTTTCTGTGTGTGTGTGTGTGTGTGTTTTGTTGAGCAAGGGAGAAAGCCAGCATGAAGGACAGTTCTGAACAAGGATTGCAAAGGGGTCAGCAGCAGCACTTCCTTATTCTGGATAGCGAGAGAGAAAAAGAGAGAAAGAGGGAAGAGAGACGGGTGGGGTTATAAAGGACAATAGACACACATTTATTTTTATGGTAGCCATATTAACATGGAAAACACAGGTGTTATCAGTGATACTAATTAAGGTTCTGTTCCATTCAGTGTAGCAGAGAGTTTCCAATGAGCCAATGTGCGCAGTAGCAACACCCTGAGTCTGTTTGCCCTGAATGGAGTGGAATTTTTATTACTGCTATTGGTACCATATTTAATTACTTTATATTTCATGTCAATGTGACTACTGTGAAATGATCTATTGAGCTTTTTAATACATCAATTCATTCCAAACATTGTGGCATCCATGTATAATAATTCTAATAATAAATTTTATTTAAAAGTGCCTTTCAAGACACCCAAGGTCGCTGTACAGGAGGAAAAAAGCTGATAAAATTACAAAAAAGGTCAGAAACAACAGGCGATAGAGAGGGAGGACCAAGAGAACAGATAGAGGGAGAATGTAAGTCTTAACAAATGAGTTTTGAGTTTAGATTTGAAGATGGGTGGCAGAGTTACAGAGGTCGGGCGGCAGAGAGTTCCAGATTTTAGAGGCTGAAGAAGGACAGAGGGTAGAGAGAGGTGGAGGGAGGAGGAAGATCTGAGGAAACTGGATGGACTGATAATATGTAGGAGAGATATATGAGGAGATATGGAGGATCAGGGTTATGGATAGATCTTTAGGTGTACAGGAGGACTTTGATTAACTGGGATCCAGTGGAGTTGCTGAAGGATGGGGTTGATGTGGTGGGATGACGGGGTTCCGGTGGTCCAAGCAGCAGAGTTCTGAATCAGCTGCCCAGAGACTTTTGACTCCCTCAAAATCGAGGATGACACTCAGACTCTTAGCCTGAGGGGAGGGGCGGACTAAGGAGCTGCTGATGGAGAGGGAGAAGGTGTTAACTTTAGAAAGAGTGGTTTTAGAGTTTAGAATTGAACCATATAAGGTAAACTGTATGTATGTTACATTGTAAATCGCCCCCAAAATTTAAGAAAAGACTAAGGAAAATATTCTCTGTAATATATTCTCTGTATGGAATTGTGCAAATGACCATGACCAGGTTTAGTCCCTGTTTACATTTCAGTCATTTTCTCTGCATGTTGCGTCCTCTCTAAAATGTTCAGCCTCCTAGTTACCATGCAACACACTTCTGAGAAGACAAGAGAATGTGTGTCTGTCTATATCAGAGCTATTTTTGATTGTGATATATAATTGTGTATGCCTAGTACTGCAGGATGGAAGTTAAAACCTGAAACTGGAATGCAAGAACTATCTCAAGTCTCAAATTCTCATTTTTGAGACTTGAAGGAGGTGGTAAATTTGACTTTTTTTGGTCAACAAATCACAAGAATTAAAACCAACAATTAATTGAATGTAATAACACGTGTCTTACAGTATTTCATCTGTGTCATAGAGCTCCTTTGCCAATAATAGTCAGCAAATAAGGATTAATCTGATATTGAAAATATTCCCCATTTAATGAATTATTTCCCGCTGTTTGATTAACAATGGCTAAACTTTAGCATCTAGCTGTAATGCTAAAAATCGAATTATATAATTTTGAACAATTTGAAAGACTTGAGTTACAGACCAACACAGGAAATTTATCTCTCTGCTAAATCTGGTCCTCATGTTTTCATCTCAACAACAGTTTTTGCACATTGTCCTTTTAAAGCAAATACACTTAAACATAATTTTTTAGGTCTTTGTGGGTTTTCCCTGAGTTTTCTGGCTTCCTCCCACAGTCAAAAACATGCCGAGGTTAATTGGCGATGCTAAATTGCCCATAGGTGTGAGTGCGTGAGTGAATGGTGTATGTGCCCCACGATAGACTGGTGACAATCGCTGGCGCTGGGATTGGCTCCAGCAGAACCCTGCGACCCTAATGGGAAATAAGCGGGTATAGAAGATGAATGAATGAATAATTTATTAGTGTTAAAAAAGATAAAGAACAACATGCAGGTCCAAAGCTGCCTTACACATGTGAGTTTGTGAGTTACTTTGTGAAAAGTAGCTTTTTTCCCCTTTTTTTGATGGGCTAAATAGGCTCAGAGTCTTAGTTGATTATCCCTGATTTAATGACCCAGTGTGTGCAGTCGCTGCTTGGTTTAACGAAGTAAATAGAGTAATTAGAGAAATAAACCAACAATGTGCTCAGTGGGGATAGAAATAAAGAAGCCTTCTTTTTCAAAATCATAGCCGACCAAATAAGGCCGGCACATCGCTATATTTGACATGGACCAGGTGAAGAAGCTGCCCCCACGACCCGAACACGGATGAAGCGGGAGAAGAGGAGACGAGAATAGGAGAAGATCTTCAGGTGAGGAAGGTATAGGTTTGATTTATAATATAGCCCCATGTATAGGTATGCCCTATTTGTTTCGCATTATTATGAATGAATATGTACTAACTAGGGTACTAGGTGAACATGATTGCAGACATCAGGGACTTCCTGGGATGGAGTAAATAAAATAGGCCTATTTTACATGATGTAGGTATGTGCGGGAGAAAAAGCAGTTTTGCAGGCATGATGCCAGAGAATAAAAGGAATTTTATATGCTTGCAGACAGGAGCATGACGGTCATGTGGACGGGCAGCAAGACACAGGCTGCAGGAGCAGGCAGGAATGGTCAGAAATCCAACAGGAGGGTACAGTCACAGGACTGAAAACACAATCCCATTCACTGCTCTACCTCTATACCCAAGTCTAAACTCTCAGTATAGCTCTGTATGACAGAATCATAAAGTATGTGTCTGCCTGCCATTGAATTGGATGGTGTTATGGTATGTGTGTGTGTTCTAATAAAATTGTACTAATTGTTCTTTGTTTGATCATTTGTACAATCATGAGACATTATTTGGGTGCTACAAGGAAAACTGTGCAATATGTGAATTTCTGTATCTGGAAATGAAACTGCAGTGTTGCCATGGAGATTAACTGCAAGAATATACATAAACAGAGTTTGAGTCAAGGCTACATTTTCATTATCGTAATTAGTTTTCCTCAATCCACTAAGATTTCTGCACATTGTTTCACTATAATTCACCAGGCACCATTATGTATGTTTTCTAGGTTGAATCCAACTACAGTAAACATGAAATAAACAGAAGAAGGCTTCTAGAAAAAAAAAAACTGACTGTTCACTTTCTCATGAATAAACCAAAATTCTAAGGAATCAGCTCTCAGTCACAAAACATATCTCTGGATCTCTGTTGAGACATGCCTACTCCCCTACTGCCAATTTCATAAATTTATTTTGTTTTATTGGCATGACGTGTACATTCATGTGTTGTAACAGCACATGTTGGAATAGGACAAAGAATAAAAAGACAATGAAAATAGCTCCAACACAATATTAACATTAGACACTAAATCACTTCCAATTTACAAAAAAATGTAAATGAAAATATTGCACTTTGATCTCTCTCTCACTGTGTGTCTGTATGTCCCTTTGCAGGTCATGTCTCTGCAGGTCTGTATGTCAGGATCAACTGTTTCAGTAGTGAGATCATATGATGTCATCCCAGTTCACTCAGGAGCAGCCTTCCAGTCAGTCTGACTGAACCCTGGTCTGTGTGTGTGTGTGTGTGTGTGTCTGAAAGAGAGAGAGAGAGGGAGGGGGAGACAGTTAGTGCATATGGACACAGATTATATGGCCTTACAGGAAACACACTGACTATAACTAATTGTTAATCTAATAAACCAGACATTCTCGATAGCAATGTAATTCTATGAAGGTGAGGTTCCTCTCTAGTCTTTCTATAACTCTCTTCTGTTCTTCAATTTTGTTAGAATAAAAGAATTAAAGTGCATTACTGCACCACATCCCCCCAGTCTCAGTTGGAAGGTCCTGGACAGCATCCCTCTAATTTACTTTTTGTCTACAGTCCATTTCCTTCATCAGCTTAGGCCCAATACCCCATAATAACGAAACCCAAACCGCCTCTATTTAGATAGATAGATAGATAGATAGATAGATAGATGCTGATGATATATATAATAAAAATATGTCCCTGAAAGCATGAATGGAGACAATATTCTCCATATTCAGAGTTTTTGCAGATTGCTCCAGGTAATGGCTAATAATAAATAATAAATAATCATTGTAAATGAACTAGCATCTGGTCAATATCATGTGTAGAACTGCTTTTAATGGCCTGTAAGTGCAAAGACATCATTTCTCTTTGCCAGTGCTCTGTGATCATGAACTCATCTTAAACAATGCTGACAAAGAAATGCCTTACATGTACATGTGTATAGGTTTTGTTCCTTGTCACTTTTTCCTCGCTCTCACTCATTGTGTGAGCTTTTCTCACTGCAAGACAGTGATAAAGGATCAAATTATTCATGTACTAAGAAATACACAGACCATGCACATAAATTTACATTATCATGCCTGAGTGTTATGAATATAAACTTTTGGCCCATAACTGACTGACTAACTAATACATAGCAGCACACATAGAGGTGAACACTGACAGGAGAAGCCAGATTAACATGAATAGAATGAGATACAGAGACTTCGGACACTGTAAGGTGTGCACATACACACACACACACACACACACACACACACACACACACACACACACACACACACACACACACACACACACAGGGTATATTCTATTACTTCTACTGTTGTTGCTTTTCTGGTAGGTACCAGTTGGCAAGCACCATACCTAGCCATACCAAAATGCAGCTGTATCTCATTCCCTCTTGTTTTTGTATGGGCTGCTGCTCAGGCAGCTCACATCCCAGTGGGATTCACCATTGGGCTGATCTCCCTGTATCATGGGCCATGGGTCAGCCAATTCACCACCTCAACCTGAGGCCTGAGAATAAAGAAATAAATCCAACTGTCAAACACACGATTGATGCATCGGCCTAACCGGATAGTACCCACGATATGGTCAGTCCACCCATGGTGTACAGTGAAGTGTCCTGTAAAATAGGTGGCAGAATAATAAAGCATATCTAATTGAAACTGTTTTTTTTATCATAAATAAAGTTACTATAATTAATAGTTATAATATTATTAACTATATTCAATCATTGGTGTGCCATGCTCCATTTTTTGAGAAACTGATAGGCTTGAAGAAATGAGGGGGAAATGAGGGGGGATGATTAGATGAGAAGAGAGTGATGTGTTGAGCAAAGGTTTGTCAAAGACAGATCATAAAGATCATAAAGGTCAACCAGAGAAAGGGAAACATGTTTTTCCTGGAATTCTTCCCCTTCTCGCTCTCTCAGCCTTGTTTTAACTTCTCTAAATGGATATGTTTTTTGATTCATACCACCCCAAAAACAAAGAAACACACACACATACTTGCTGTGTATCTCGCAACAACATGAGCACACAGTCACACACACTCACACACAGGAGGAATGCGTCATTTCAAACGCATGCTTTGGGATGCAGTTCATCTGGCATGACATCATTATTTGCTTCTCTTCACATCTGTTTCCAGTGAATCCAGTCCAGACGCAGGTGAGGAGGACGCCTGTCACCTTATATTTCATCGTGTGCTTAGGCCGGAGGGATGACTGATAGTCAAGTTCAACCTTTGTGTCGGACGCCCCGTTTCGACTTACCTTATGTAAAATCACTGTAGGGCACAGTGTAATGGAGGAGGAATGGTTGAAATGAGGAGTTATTTTCACGATACCTCCTTGTTACACTAGAAAAACCTAAACCCGAAGGTAGCAGCTGGCTGGAGGGTAACGTTAGGGAGCTGGAAGTTTCTATTTTTCTATCATTAATGTAAAATGTCTTACACAGATGTTGTACTTACACATCTTTTACTTGTCTTCAGTTTGTTAGCTAATGTACAGCTGAAGTTGTGGTTTGTTTACATGATGTAGCAGAAGTCCACAGGCCTATATAACAGATACAGCGTTGTAGTCAGTCACGCATATGGCAAATGAGCCACACAGGTGTGATGTGCACTCTACCTACAGTATGTTGTTTTTACCTTGTGATGCAGCTGGATTTGCAGGATTTCAAGATCATGCAAGATCACTCAAGAATCCGTCTTGCCAGGCTTCCCGTCACCCATTTTTGTTGTTTGGTTCGGACCAACCAGCATCTTGTGATCTTGAGATTGCATCTATCGCTCAGCCTGTGATAGACAGGTGGTTCATCCAATCGGCTGCCAAGTATTTCTTTGATAGTGTCCGCCCTTTTTCCAAAAGGTTCCAAGGACAACTCAGATGGCTCTGTGTGAAAAAACATCTGGCACGCCAGGTTAATGTTGTTCTGCTGCGGTGATGCAATGCACATGATTCACACACTGTCACCTGGATGAGCAAGAGGAATCTTCTCTCTGTCTGACACACACACACGCACACACACACACACACACACACACACACACACACACACACACACACACACACACACACACACACACACACACACACACACACACACACACACACACACACACTCATAATACACACACAGTCTGTGAGCCAACAGGGTCATGATGATATCATTGAGATCACACAGTCTCTGAAACACTACTCTGTCTAACCCAGAGGTGTGTGTGTGTGTGTGTGTGTTTGAAATATGTTTATGCCTATGTACACTTCTTAAATATTAGGACAACAAATGAAATCTGTAGTTTAAAAGGAGGAAGATGTAAAGCAAGAAAACTTTATTAAGAGGAGGAGTGAGGGGGCAGATGGAGGGAGGGAGGATGAGGGAGAGATCAGTCATTCATAGCTGTGCTCTCACTTTCTCTCTTTCTCTTTCTCTTTCTCTCTCTCACTCCCTCTCTCCACATTCCTCCTCCCTTATATGGACAAAACTACTGAAGCACAGACTGCATCTCTATACCACACTCACGTACAAATGCAGAAGCCACCAGCTACAGTTTGAGGTTCTTCATATTCATTTACAGCCCCTGACCCAAATGGAGGCCATCTCGCCCTTGGATCTAGTCAGAAATCAGGCCAGCCCACTGATATCCAGAGTGCATCTCTCTGCATCGCTGCAAGCCCAGTTGTTTGCTTGCTTTCCCTCTTTTCCTCACTTGGTCTGTTTGGCCTGTTTCTCCACCGTTCTCAAGCCTTCTCTCTGTTTAGTTCAAGAGATAAGACCCAAGAGAGGAACGTTGGTCATGAGGGAATCCAAGCAGTTCTTCCTGGGGTGGGAGGGTGGTGGTAGTGGTGGGGGGGAGAGGCGGGGAGTACAAGCAGGCAGGCTGAAATCGACAGAAACAGAGTAAGCAAGAGGAGGCAAAGACAGAGGAAGAGGGGCAGAGAGAGAGAGGAAGGGAGAGCTTACCTTAAAAGGCGGTGTTTGTAGATAGAGAAGGGCGTCGGAGTGTTTAAATGTCGGTCTAGTTGTGTATGTGTGTTCCTGGGTTGTTAAATGTCCCAAACCTGTATTAACAGATGGACAGGGGGGGATTAGGAGGCTTTGCAGAGCAGAGTGTAGACAACATTTGTGAGGGGATTCAGTCAGACAGAGACCACCTTCCTCAGGGCTGCACTTATATCACTTAGCAGCCAGTCTGTATCTCATGATGGCCAGCTGTAGGCTATGTGCGATTGTACATTATTTCAGTGTGAGGATAGAACATGTGTGCATTTGTGTGTGTCTTGCCAGCAGCTACTAGCAATAGATTCCTGTAGTCTGATTCATTCACTTCAGTCAAGTCTCCTTTTAAAGACTGTGAATGTGTTGTCTTGATGCTAAGAGCCCCTGTCTAATTTCAATATCCATTTGGAATGCACACACACACAGACACACACACACACACACACACACACACACACACACACACACACACACACTGCAGTTATTGATAGGCTGCCTTCTCACAAACATCCATTCGACTTATACTGTAACTCATATGTGGATGACGCATACACACGTGTGTGCGCACACACAAACACACACACACGCACGCATACACAGTCATCCTGCCTCAGCCCCATGTACTTATTATCCAACAGGAACTGAAGATCTGGGAACAGGTCCAGGTTTCTCTCAGGCCTGCTCCCCACCAATTTGTGTGATTTTCTTAATATGGCCAGCGAGGGAGTGAAAAGAAAAAGAGAGAGAGCTGAATCTCAGAGCAGGGTTACCAAAGCCGAAAGATCAAATGTCCATCTCTCTCCCACCTGTGTGTTTACTTAATCTTTACAGGGTTTTCATACCTTTTCCATGAAAAGATAGTACATGAAGGATTTACTTCAATGTGGGTTTATCAAAATATATATGCAGTTCTATATATAAAAAATATAATCACAATTAAAGAGCTGATGATGGAAAATCTGCATTTTTGTGTGTGTGATATACACAAACATCTAGAAAAACATGTCTTTGTTTTCTTCATATTGCATGATTTGAATGGTCCTTCTATTTCTGACATAACTTCATAGTTCAAATACAGTTTAGACAGACTGATCATTCAATAGATTCAATAGATTTCAGACAAAATCAGAGATCTTCTTCCCAGATTTAATTCCTGCTCATATACAAGCTGTGGCACAAGTGCTAGCAGACTAAAACAACATCTTCCTCTCTCACAAATTTTACATTTAGGCTTTTAGTTCGTATACAACTTGAATTGAATTGAGGGAGGGGTTTTGTGTCTTATTATTTGTGCAAATAAATAAATGAACTATGATTATGATGATGATGAATTAGGATTATTATTTTTGTTATTCTGTAATGCATACAGCTTTTCCCAGCCCACAATTCAACCAAATTAAAGGTATCCGGTGGAGTTTTCTTGTAAACAAGCTAGAGTTTATACTAGACTGTTCACTCTATAATTGAATAAATACCAAACATATAAACACCAAACTGCCTTGTCATCTCAATGTTGTTGTTACTAAGATATCTGCTGTTTTATGCAAACTTCACATCCTTTTTCAAGCTAGTTAATGCCATGTGTCACCAGTAAAGCCAACGAGGGAGTATGCACTAAGCATTATGCAGAAGGAAACGGAGGATGTATTTTATCTTGTCTTTTCTGTTATTTTCCAATACAAACTATTACTGGTATTACAACTTTAAATTGGAGTGTGTATTTTTTCATATTGCCACACTTGGTACTGTGTGAAAGCAACAGCTTACATATATCAGAATTTGATATAAGGTCATGGTTATATTACAGCTAAGAGGGTTTTATAATGACTATATAATACGAGCTGTCAAGCTGATGCTTAAATGACCCCTGATCACAAGTTCTGGCCTTAATGTGTGTCATAATATAATTCAAAAATAAATTAAAAAGAAAAAAAATATTATTTATGGAAGTGAATGTATATGTGATTATGTCATCCCTTTAATCACCTGTCCTTAGAGATTTGTCTTGGGACCCCTGGTGGTGTATAAAGCATTAATACATGATTTATTAACCAAATTTAAAGCTATTAGTTACAATATAAACCCATCCATCCATTTTCTACACCCATTTATTCCTCACTAGGGTCATGGGGGTCTTCACTTTACATGTAATTATGTTGAGAGGCAGGGATGCACCCCAGATAGATCACCAGTCTACTATGGGGCACACACACCATTCACTCACACATTCACACCTATGGGCAATTAGGAGTTTCCAATTAATCACAGTATGTTTTTGGACTGTGGGAGGAAGCTGGAGAAAACCCACTCAGACATGGTGAGGACATGCAAACTCTACACAGAAAGGTCCTCAGCTTTGAACCTATGACCTTCTTGCTGTGAGGCAACAGCACTACACACTGTACACACAAAAACACACACACTTCTAGTGGGTCATAAATGAATGATTGAAATCATAAGTGATTGAAAGGGATTACATTTGTATAGGTTTATACTACATATTGTATTTAGGGAATTCCTACCTACTCTACATTTAAGACAAAACCAGATGAAGTACACACATGCACATATGCACACTTATACACACACACACACACACACACACACACACACACACACACACACACACGCACACACACACACACACACACACACACACACACACACACACACACACACACACACACACACACACACACACACACACACACACACACACACACAGGGGTTTCCCAGAAGGAACAGAAGGAAGCCGGTTGCTAGAGACACTAATATATTTTCCACAACTTACAGCATGTTGTACAGTACAGTGCAGTTGAAAACATCTAATTATTCCTGAAGTTCTGACGTCCTGAATGTGTGTGACTCAGCTTGCAGCAGACATCACAGTCTGCTGCTCGGTGAATCAGTATGATTACTCTGCTCAGTCCTGGCTGTGTTTTATAACTTTAAATCCTCACGGTACAGTTAACTGTGCTTATGGTAAGAGCTGATACCACATATTAAGCGTGTTGAGGGACAGTATGTGCAGGTGCAGGAGGCTTTAAGTGGTGGTTTTAGGCTGTAATGGGAATGAGCATTGTTCTGTAGCAGTCTGAATGTGTGGATTGTCGTGCTGCTTGTGCAGAAGAGTACACAGAGTTTACACAATTCGTTGTATGTCGTTTTGATGGTTTGTTCTCTTAGTGGAGATTGGTTTGGAAGCATAGGTTCTTGACCTGTAGTTGGAGTAAAAATGAATGTGTTGAAGGTTTATCGGCCTTCAAAAAACTGCTCTATTATTTTATTATAATAAAACTATTGAGTTACTATTTATCTTGCTGAGTGATAGGTTTTTTACGTTCTTGTAAGCCATAAAGTCTGAAGTTATAAATCTTAGCAAGTTATTAATGAAAGTTTTTATGATTATTATTATTATTATTATGATCCGGGTCCAATTATCCAATCAAAGGGATTTTTCACAACTTCACCAAAACTCAATCTAATTAACGGATTATAATTGAAACAATACTATTTGGTTTGGTTTATCAATAAACTTATAACTTATAAACCCTGTGTAATGGGTTTCTTACTATAATGAAGTTTAAGTATTGCTCACTGTCACCTCGTCTCAGTCACATGTTTATAGCCATTCCTCAATCCCTCAGCCGTCTTTTATTTAAAAGCTGTCTCTGTGTGACTGATTTGTCTCCTACAGCTGGTCATGAAAGCCACTCTATATTTCACGTCTAAATACGGACCCCGTTCCATTTAATGAGTAACGTTTTTTTCCATATTTACTCCACTTTGTCATATGGGAGCCACTTTTATATGTGTGTGAGCGCCTTTGAGTTTGAGTCTGATGGGGGGATGAAAGAGCCAGGAATGCGTTTAAAGAGACATATTCTTTTAATTACCTGCAAGAGGGGTTTAATGTGCTGTTTACGGGTCTAATCTAAGTGGTCAGGCTATGTGTGTCTGTGTGCAATCATGACGGCAACGACCTCATGTGTGTGTACAGTATGTGCGTTTGTTAGTGTAGCATGTATGACGTGTGTGTGTGTGTAAAGGGGAACAAGAGGCAGAAAGTAATAGCCTGACAACCATGGTAGACAGTCCCCTCCATCACTTCCAGTTAAACAATTTACCTCTTTAGCTCCTTAACTGGCTAACAGAGAGAAGCTTTGTTATGAGGTGGTCAGCTGGCCCCAGACTCCCTGATTTTTCAGCTATTTGCCCTTTTATATCCCCTGTGGAACATTAAAACACACTCTGTTTCTGCCTGAACATATCTGTGTGAACGAACATTAATCAGACTTGTTCAATAGAGAATATGCAACCTTCTCAGTTGGCTCAGCCATTGTATTAGCTAATTCATGATAAAGGCTGTGGACATTTTTTCCTCTATCCACTTCGCTGTTGTAAAGGCCACAATAATCCATGCCCTTTTAGAAGAAGGAGGAAGAGATTTTAGCCCTTAAGCACTTGCTTAGGGCTTCAAAAATAACCTGTTGGATATTATTCCACCAAGTTTTACGTGCATATAAAGACTAAGTAAAATGGAAGCACCATTCCCATATAGCTGGACATATTTTCCATGTAATAGTATTTATTGTGGTAATTACACTGTGTAATTACACCAGAAGTAATTCTACACATAGAGAGCATATATCCTGTGCTTTGAAATTTCCCTGAGAAAGGGTTGAACAAAGGACGTCTTTATTTTACGGCCCAGACTTACACTGTAAAAATTGATTATTTTGTCACTAAAACATTACCACTATTACTTAGCAGGAATCTCCCATGTAGTACACTTTTCAAATACACGAGTTGGCAAGAACACAGATTAAGATAATTTGAGTGTGCTGAATGATATATGATGATATGGAAAGAACTTAAAACTAGTTCTTCTCCAAATCATCAGTTTTAATCTAATATTTGATGTCAAAAGTATGTTATAATTCAGAGTACATTATTATTATTAACACATTACAGGTTATTATGTATTTTTTGATACCCCCAAATGTATTTATATGAGATATTTAATAATATATTTAGTTTGTGGAGCATGTGAAACATAATCAATCACTACAACTTTGCCAATTTTGCCAGCCAGACCCAGATGTCCTTATAATAAATAGGATAATGCTTATGTTATGGTTATTCTAGGCCAAATCGTCCAGATCTGGGAGTTTATTCACTTCCAACTTCACTTTCTGTCTGGAATCAGTTTGATTTATCTTTTGCTTTACAATTTATTAAGCTATTTCCTCTGTTGATAATCCAGTGGTGCCATTTAAATCTGGAGGGGAGTATTTATTGCTAAAAGTCCCTGTTATGGCTCTTAATTTATTTTCCAGAATTTAGGGCTCACTAGGGTCAAAATTTTCCAGCCCGCCACCATCAACCTGACAAGTGGCGATTGCTGATATATTTATGCAGTGGGGGGAGGAGGAGACTTAGTCAGTAGCCAGAAATCTCTTCATTCTCTATTTTGCAGTGGCTGAGTTTGTCACTAAAATGAGAAAAGCTGGCCGATGTTAAATGTCAGTCCACCTTTGAAAGAGCTTGATCAGGTGATGATCCAACCAGGTGTCGCTGTTGTCGAGGCTAACTCCCTTCAGCAGCCAGCAAGGCACAGTTTTGTCATGACACTTGAGGAATTGTAGCTTTCATTAACTGATAAATAGTCTAAACCATACACACACTGCACTGCTACGATTACAGCTGTACAGTATGTTCATTCATAACGTCCAGTTAGGAAGGGGCGTTACGCTATGCCTGCAGAACAGAAGAGGCAGGATATTCTAGATTCTCTGATAGTCATTTTAAAATTCACAATATCTTAATCTGTCTTATCCATTAACACAAATTATTACTTATTGAGCCAAGATTAATGCCTAAAAATACACACAGAATTGGCAGAGCTGCAAAAGAAAAAAGGTAATCTGTTTATATGCAACTTAGAATAATATAATAAAATTTATGTTGCTATTATTTATATTAATGTTTCTCTATCAAATCAAAATTCATTTGTCCCTGGATTCTGTGGGTTCAGACCAAACCACACCTCTTGTGTCTATATAGATTTTACAAATCCTTTTTTTGATACTCCTACATACAGTCCCTTCCAAAAGTATTGGTTGCAGATCAAAAGATTAATATGAGACAAAAATTCAGAATTACAGCTTTCATTTCACGGTATTTACATCTAGATGTGTTAAACAACTCAAGACAGAGCACATTTTCATTGATCCCACCCACTTTTCAAGTGAGCAAAAGTATTGGAACAGACATTATTAAATTAACTTAAAGTGAATAACATTTAATATTTGGTGGCATAACCCTTACTTGCAATAACTGCATTGAGCCTGTGACCCATTGACTTCACCAGGCTGTTGCATTCTTCATTTGAAATGCTGTTCCAGGCCTTTACTGCAGCCTCTTTCAGTTGTTGTCTTCAGTCTTCTCTTCAGGAGGTAAAATGCATGCAGTATTGGATTAAGGTCCAGTGATTAACTAGGCCAGTCCAAGACCTGTCCCCCCTGATGAAGTCCTTTGTTGTGTTGGCAATGTGTTTTGTTGCATCCAATTAATTTGGATGCATTTTTCTGTAAATTGCCAGACAAAATAGTTTTGTAGACTTCAGAATTCATTCTGCTGCTACTATCATGAGTTACATCATCAATAAAGACTAGTGAGCCTGTTCCAGAAGCAGCTATGCAAGCCCAAGCCATGACATTACCTCCACCATGCTTAACAGATGAGCTTGTATGTTTTGGATCATAAGCAGATCCTTTCTTTCCCCATACTTAGGCCTTTCCATCACTTTGGTAGAGGTTATTCTTGGTCTCGTCAGTCCATAAAACTTTGTCCCAAAACTTTTGTGGCTAATCTCTGTACTTCTTTGCAAAATCCAATCTAGCTTTCCGATTCTTTTTGCTGATGAGTGGTTTGCATCTTGTGGTATGGCTTCTATATTTCTTCTCTCAAAGTCTTCTTTGAACAGTGGATTGTGATACCTTCACCCCTGCCCTGTGGAGTTTGGCAGTGATGTCACTGACTGTTGTCTTTGAGTGTTTCTTCACAGCTCTCACAATGTTTCTATCATCAAATGCTGTTGTTACACTTGGCCGACCTGTTCGATGTTTGTTGCTCAGTACACCAGTAGTTTCTTTCTTTTTCAGTACAAATTGTTGGACTAGCTATGCCCAATGTTTGTGCAATAGCTCTTCTCTCAGCTTCAAAATGGTTTGCTTTTCTCCCATTGGCAGCTCTGTGGTCTTAATGTTTGCTTAGCAGCAAATACAGTTTTCACAGGTGAAACCCAAAGCCAAAAACAAGAACTATTTAAAGTTTCAGCAATCGATCTAAAAACCAACACCTGAGCAACCAGAAACACCCATCAGTCACATGTTCCAATACTTTTGCTCACTTGAAAAGTTGGTGGGTTCAAAGAAAAGGTGCTCTGTTCTGAGTTGTTTAACACATTTGGAGGTAAATACCATGAAATCAAAGCTGGAATTCTGAACTTTGTCTTCAAACAAATGTCTTCAATGTACAAAAAAAAACAAAGGAAGTGTCCTTGCCATTCCAATACTTTTGGAG
Source organism: Lepturacanthus savala (assembly GCA_030544235.1). Lineage (NCBI taxonomy): Eukaryota > Metazoa > Chordata > Actinopteri > Scombriformes > Trichiuridae > Lepturacanthus > Lepturacanthus savala. The sequence continues at coordinate 19,490,705 of CM060480.1, forward strand.
GGGACTATATTTTGAGCAATCATTATCAAATTTGGTACAGATCACCTCTGAACCAATACCAAGGTACACCTGTGCAATGCTACCTGTATTAAACAGCAGTTTAATCAGCATCTTGATACACTGTAAAGCCTGATTACATAAAAATGTTGTAATAAGTGACACTCAATTTTGTAAATTAAATAATCATATTTGGTTCAGTATTTGTTACTAAAAAGTTCTGAGTGAAACTTACTTAATTTTATTTCCAGTCAGTATTTTTGTTTTTACTAATTAATATTAAGTGCAACTAACTGAAACAGAAGTGTGTAACCAAAAAAAAAATCATGTTAAGAAACTTGAAACTTATTATATACATTTTATTAATTAGCTTTGACGACAAAATACAAACATACTTGTAAAAACAGATCAACAATTTAAATGCAAATTACTATTTTATTAAGTAACAACAACTCACAGTAACAACAAATAGTTGCAAAGTAACAGTGCAAGAGCCTTTGAAACTAGCCAAAGGATTATCACTTCCAGAAGTGGACAATAAACTCCTGTTATGGTACAGGTAACTACTATCATGATACATATATAGAGCATGAAAAGTTTAAACAAAACTCTTCTGGCTTTAAATACCTGACAAGTCAAGGCATTTCACCACACTGATGCCAAAACTATAGTAATTCAATATTGCCATAACCATTATGTATATCTTAATAAAATGTATTACATGCTTATGAACATGGCAACACATCTGATGATTAACAACTCTCACATTATAGATATCTCCAACATAACTCACTTGCATACAGTACAAACAGGTAATGTCTGAAGGAAAGAAGAGTTGAGGAACTGTTGAAATGGAAAGAATAAAGTAATATCTGGTTAGTTAAATAATTTAACCATTTTACAATCCGGGGTTAGTTCAACAAACTGACATTAATATCATTCAAACCTATTATCATAAATTGTTCTGCTCATAAATTGTACATCTGCTAAATTATGTGTTGTAAGAAACATGTATTACCTGTGATTCCATTTTTAGGGCAGGACTCACCGATGGGAGTTTCATCACCAATGATCTCTATGCACCACAGGGCAAAAGTGGTCTTCCTTTACTTTCTAATCAGGATAAGGTTCTTGTCACTAATCATCATTTCATCCAAACTTTGAAGTCACATTTGGTCAAGGCTTGTAGCATCTTCACCTCTTGGGAAATTTAGGAGGAAATTCACCTCTGACCTTTTGGTCTTTTGATGTTAGCATGGGGAGCTTGACTGTCTGGATTGTTTCTGCTGCTTTTCCCAGAACAGGTAGCTTTTCACAGTTACCTCAAAAATCCCAGTATGAGTCAACTTACTGTGGCAGTTGCCCATCTTGAAACTATTTTTCTATTGTATTCTTCCTGTAATTCTGGCTCTTTTAGATAGGGATGCTTGGTGACAAGTGTTTGGCTTCTATTGCCAAATGCTTATCTTCAGGATATGCTTTGGAGCTATGCATGTTGTCAATAAGGTTTCAAGAATGTCATGCTTTTGTCCCTTAGCTAACTTTCTCCCTGTTCTCTCAAATGTCACCCTAACCCTAACCCTACTTCACTGAGTAAACATTCTACATCATCAAAAAAAATGGGGACTAGAAAAACATCACATTATCTTTCAGCCCTGACTGGAGTCATGGCATGAGACAATATTATTGTGTCATCTGATGCTACTGAACTGGAATCTCAGACCTGACCACTTCACAGTTAGCCTTCTGAAGTTCTGATATATCTACAAGAGAAAATAAGTGTCCACCATAATCTGGATCTTTGTATACTAGATGAAACACACAGTTAGGCCTAAACATTTATTTCATAATATCTTTTTGGCTCATCCACAGATTCTGGTGATGAAATCAAAGTAATCTTTCTGACCATATCTGGGGAAGTATGGGCATTAATGAAAAGAGGTAGAAAATGAATAATGAGAATCATTTGAGTGGACAATACATAATCAGGGTTTTGCAAAAAAAAAAAAAAGGCGAGCAATTTCCTTAAATTTTCAAAGAAATACATTGAAAATTATAATCACTTTGTGCAAAGGGTCCGGTTTGCTTTCATGGGACTCTATAATCGAATTGGGCAATATAAGGATATTGTAATATGAGATTTGATATGGTCATATGGTAATATGACATAATGCTTTTCCTGTCTTTAAAGGCTTCGTTATAGTAATGTTATTTCTTGAACATATCAACATACTGATCTACCTGTAATTTTGCCTTTACCTGTCATTATATATCACTGATTATCGCTGATAATTATTTATCAAAGCTCTCACTTTGAGAGAGCTTTGATAAACATTTTGTGAAGGCACAAATATCCCAGAGAGGTGTAAAAAACATCTTGGTATTTGATTTGGTCCATATTGCCCAGTACTATGGTATAGGTGCCTGCTTCTAAATACATTTAATGATGAATCTAATCAAAATAACTAATTTATTTTTTGCATTAACAACAAATGGACATCAATAATATATGCTATGGGACTTAACTCTGACAGCTGATGCAGAGAGAGGTAACTTGTAGATATTGACCTTAAATGCTCAGTGTACTAGCACTAGTCTCTGTATGTACTGTTGTGTTGTTTACAAGCAGTACATGTTCCATTCTGCTGAAGTTTGGAAGCCTCCCAATTTGGCCTGTAAAAACAAACATTCCATTTCCAATCTCTGTGCCATTTATGGAGACCATTGGTGTACTGTTTTGGTGGTCTGTCTTTGTCTATATGAAATCTTTGACCACGTGTGACAGTGTGGACCAAGGTCACAATTGAGGTATGGGGTCTGAAAGATGGTGCGAAAAATAAAAATTGAGCGGAAGTACGTAAGAGGGTGGAAGTTAGAAGCAATAACAGAAGCAATAACAATCTTTGGTTTCTAGCATGTTTCAGTGCATGACATATGTTATAAAATGTAAAAGGGTTGCGAGGGTCTGCTGGAGCCAATCCCAGTGCATCACGTTGAGAGGCGGGGATACACCCCAGACGGTTTCAAGCCTATCATACCATTCACACTGTCAGGTCTGTACCAGACCTGGCCACGACCACAGCCCCTCACTCTGCACACTCTCACAGCTCCCTAATTGGCTCGTTTCCTCGCTCACATTCACCTGAGTACTAATTTGTTTCACCTGGATCCCTCTGTATTTAAGTTGCCCTCTTTGGTTCCCCGTCATCTGGCCTCGTCATACCTACCTAAGACACGCTCCATGCCAGTCCGCCCCTGCCTGCTCCCTGCTCTTCGTTTGTTGGATTCCGATATTGTTAACTCCCCATGTTCCTAGTTGATTAGATTTCTTTTATGTGAATTTTGCTGAGAGACTGCTCGACTTCACGTTCACCTTACCGCTTTACTTTGAGTTTTGGTTTTCCTCCACCGTGTGCCTAGGTGCCTCGGTGTTGAGCGCTTTTTGTTCGCCGTTGTTACCTTCTGAGTGTTATAGTTTAAAGTTGCAAGTCTGCTGTGTTTTTCTGTTTTGTGTGGAATAAACTCTGGACTGAGAACTATTTCTGTTGTGTTGAGTCTGTGCCTGACACACACAATCACACCTTTGGGCAATTTAGAATCTCCAATTAACCTCAGCATGTTTTTAGACCTGGAGAAAACCCGCACAGGGAGAGCAAACTCCACTGAGAAAGGAGGTCTTAAACCTGCAACCTTCTTGCTATGAGGAAACAGTGCTAACATCATGTAACAGAACAAAACTTTTGTAGAGTACCTGCCTTCAAGTAAGTTAACACTTACTTAATCAATGGAGTGGCCAAACTCTCTTTACAAATAAAAACTTAGAAAGGAAAGTCTGGTAGGCCCAGACTGCTGTCCTACTACATTCCAAAGGAAATATACCTTTTGACTTCTAAGATAAAGTTTTCATACCCTTCCTGTCAAGTATGTATTCCCAGTTTGCATATTTTGAATGTTTGTGAACTGAAAGAGAATAGTTCACTTATGGATTGGGGTTAAAGATATTCTCTTACTTGTTAAGAGTAACTATTCAAACAAAAAACCTTGGATTAACTGGAAAATACAGTGTCAGAGCTGAAATCAGGCTTGTTTTCTGACATCATAAAAAAATGCTATTTCAGAGAAAAGTGGTTCCTTCAGGGCAACAATGCTACAAACTGTGGAAACAGAGGGGAACCACCAGCGCCAACCCAGCACTGTAGCTGGACAGATCCCCAAGCACTGAAAGGAGGTAGTGGAGGTCTTCTATCCAGTCCAAGTACTACAGTCCCTAGGCACCTGTCACAGTTGTAGTCCATATAGGAGAAACAGCCACTCACCCAAGCTTAATACAAGCAGAGGAATCAGGTGATTGAAAAAAACAAGTGAAAAACATCACATATTCTCTCAAAATGTCAGTGTTCAGTTGGGCACCAATGAACATATAGATAGGCCTACATCAGGGGAACTGGTGATAGAAAGAGAGAACCAGGGAGGTGACAAGATGGAAGAACACAGATGATGAGAAGGAAGAGGGAGAGCATCGCAGAGATAAAATTTGGGAAAACGTCTGAATCTCTGCCAATGGAACAGCCCTTAATTAAGAAAAGGATAAAAGCCCAAAAACCACAGACAGGAGGAACCCTCACTTAATGTTTGCCCGTCTCCTTTCTCCCATATCCTTTATTGAAAGACATTTAACTTTTATGGAAACTCTCGGAGTCCTCTATTTTATGGTGAATCTTGCTTTCACGTCCCTTGGTTTGCCACATTTGGTGGCGGATGCAGGCCTGTTGTTCCAGCACTATAGATTCACAAGTTACGAAGTATAAGGACACACTGGTCCAGTTCATTCAAGCCAAAATCCAGCAGATCCAGAGCCTTTAAGCCTTTCACGATGCTGACACTGGGCCAGCATTTTGTAAAGCCAGAGAAGCTCACTAAATCCAGTTAAGACTACAGGTTACTGCGCTAATTCATTTGACCTGCAGTTGGCAAACAATACAACTCAGACCAGTCCAGAAACAGTGGACATGTAGTGTTGTTGGAAAACCATCAAGTAACTGGAGCTGATGCAAGGCAGTCGGATTGGAGAAGTAGAGAATGAACTGTTCTGACCCTAGAGGAGACAAGCTGAGGAAGTGGGCACCAACCCCAGACTGCCCAACGGAGCAAGTCTGTCCAAATTGCTTCACCTGAGGCCAAGATTCTGATAGTGAAACGAGTCATTTCACATTGGTTGTGTGACTCTGAACAATTTATCCACGATTTTACCTCTGCAACAGTAGCAGAGTATAGGCTACAGCGGAGCCAATGAAGTAAGTGTTTGTATAATTACTCTCTCACTGTCGGGAGGGAAAGACTAAGGTTTTGCACTATGGCTTTAAACCAATGAAACCATGGTGGGATTAAATATTGATTAAACGTAAAATGATGTTGAACCATGTCCCATCCTGCAAACTGCAGCTAGATACTCCTCATTGTTTTATATTCTGCACCCCTTCCTCCCACCCTTAGTCTTTCTCCAGGCCTAGGTGCTACAATAATTTTCCCTACTAAAGGTTCCCCATAATGCAAACAGCAAGCTGAAGAACTATATGCAAAGTTCAAACCTCACACATTAAATTGATAAATGTGTTTTGTTGCTGGTCTAGTGAATGAATTCTCACAGGCAGCAAGCAGAACATTTCTGCACAGGCACATTCTCAAACCAAACAGTCAACAGGTGACTAAACAACTTTGAAATGCTAAACTGGGGAAAACCCACCTTATTCAAAGCCATGCTTCCTTTTTTGTTCCTCTACTTGAATATTGCCCTTCCTCTGTGCAGAATGAAGTAGCAGTAGCAACCTTAAGACAATAAGATTTTTACAATGAAAGAGCAAGCAGTATTTTAAGAGATTTTAACAATGAAATCTGACCTTTTTTTGTGGAAAAGACCCAAATTGAGTTGAGTCAAAACAGAGTATTTTTTTTAAATATGTAGAAGGGATCTTTTATAGGTAGTTTATGATTAACTCTTATACGCAGGTGCTGAATGGAACCAAACCTATAAGTAATCATTTGGTCCTTATTAGCCTCCTCAAGGAAGATGGTTCCAAGTTATTATAAATGCTTTATTACTTCACCATATCTGTGTGATTATGGGCCATATAAATAAAATCAACTTGATTATTTTAACCTCACCCTAACCGGCCCAACATCTCTGTAGGTGGGTAATCTGGCTTTTCTATAATTGTTTCTTTTTGCTAATATTTTTCATCATGTAACAAAACAAATAACATGTGTTTTAATGTCTCAGCTTAAGTAAGTAGGCAGACATGACCAAAGAACTGGCTGCTGCAGACCATAGTTAGTAGTGTGTGTGGAATTTACAATGTCCTAATAATGATTTGTCCTACTTTATCTTTCTTCTGCTTAATTACATAATAATAAAAAAGTGTGTGTGTGTGTGTGTGCACACGTGTGTGTGTTTAGCATGTGTTTACCCCTACAAATAAGTCTCTGCTGATGTAACCTCAACAAGCTGCACACAGATGATGTCACTGACCGACTGGACGAGCTCACAACCACAACAGCAAACATCTGGCTTTAATTAATACAGACCCATTCACACATGCGCACGCACCCACGTGCATGCACACTCACACACAAGCAACATGAATAGGGGTTAAAGAGACAAAGTGATTAATTATAGTTTATGATGTTTTCATAATGATCCATCAAACCCCCCCTCCCCCGCTTTTTCTTTCTTGCTCTCTCTCTCTAATCTTCTTCTGTCTGTTGAACCTTCCCACCATCTTTGTCTCCTCTCTTGACCCCCCCCCCTCCCCTCCTCCACTTCTCGGACTTACCTACTCCCTCCGTCTCCTGTCTTTGTCCCACATCATTCTATGGTATTTCTGTACAATGTTACTGAAAGACACAATAGAAGAATTACAAGTCTGATGATCTATTAGGTTCCTATTATGCCACCACAGGGTTCAATATAGCCATTGTTGGATGTTAGGACTTAAACGTATATTGTATAGACTGTGTTCATGCTTTCTTCTTTGTGATTTCTCTTTATTCTCCTCCACTCTCACTTTAACCTCCCCCACCGCCTCCCCCCTTCTCTTCCCTCTGTCCTCCCACCAGACTGATGAACTGTAAGTAGAGGGCACAGCAGAGGCCGAGCATTCTTGCTTCCTGAGCCAATACTCAGCTGGAGAGGACTCAAACACCAACACACACACAATTACACACACACACACACACACATACACCTCCCACCCCTGCGTTAAGTTGGTTGGATCACACAGTTCACCATGTTCACTGGTCTGAGCAGTTGGGATAACAGGAAAGAGGGGACAGAGTTTGCAGAAAAATATGGGAGCCTACCTATTTCCTTCACACACACACACACACACACACACACACACACACACACACACACACACACACACACACACACACACACACACACACACAGGGAGAGAGAGAGAGGGAAAAAATAATAGATGGGCGAGATAGGGGCACTGCACGGGCCGGTGACATCATACCTTTAAAATCCTGCAGGCGCGGTCATGACGTAACCATGTAAAAGAAAAAAAAAGGCCCAGACCCGAAAGAGAGAGAGAGTTACACCCCCAGCACGTCTGATGCGTTATCCCTTTACCAATTAAGGCTCTCACGGTAGAGGACAGAAAGAGAGAGAGAGCCCGGGGAGCAGCTGAGGTAGAAAAGAGCAAAAGAGCGGAGGGACTATCTCTTTCTTTTCTTTGCGCCACCAGTGCAACCAATACACCCTTTTCCCCCACCGGGACTGAGCGTGGGGAGGGAGGTCCAGGACCTCGGTGCAGCGCACACACACACACACACATACACATACACGCGCACACACACATACGCGCCCGCTGTGACCGAAGTAACTTCAGGCTGCTGCGCGCACTGACTGAGCGGACCGGAGAGACACCGGACACACACACACCCCAAGATCACAGCCTACCAACACACATGTAAGTTTTGTCCCGCTGCAGACTTGGTGATGTGAGTGAGAGATTCTGGTGTGTTGTGGGAGATTTTCTTTGAGATGCTTTTTTTCTTGTCTATAATCTTCGTATAACTTTATCTATAGGAACAAAATGCGTTAATTTTGTTACAGTCCATGTTCCATGATATGAGCGGGCGCTGTGAAGTTTTCCGTCCCGCGTGACAGTTGTGTGAGTGTGTTTGTACCGGTGGGAGCGGGGTGATGGAGATACTAGAAGGTACCGGAGGAGTCCGCTGCTCTTACCGGGTGGGCTGCTGCTCTGCTGCTGTGTTGCTGCGCCACGCCTCGCGCACTGCGAACTACTTTCTCTAACTTTTTGTTTGTATTTTTTAAGAGTGTCTCTGAAGCTTTGAAGCTGCTTTAAACAGTTACATTATTTGTTGCCTTCACACATATATTTCGGGTCATATATATATTCACACGTTTTTACCCCCGCTGTGGTCAGAAGAGCTCAGCAGAAGAAGTAACCTTGCGCCTGAAGCTCATCCATCCGCCTCACTTCATTCCCATCCATCCGCCTCACTTCGTGTCTTCAGTTTGTTTATGCGCAGTAGCGGTGGAGTGTAACATCTCTTCGGTGCTGGCCTATAGATACAATTAGGGGCTCCACACCAAATAAGGTAAAACACGGACACTGACTGTGTGTGTGTGTTTTTTCTTTACCGGGGGTCGAGTGGTGGCCACTTGCGCCCTCCGCCGCCGGGAGTCGGTCTCACACACGAGCCGCTTGGTGTTCAGGACGTTTTAACATATTTAACTGCAGCTCTTCACTCCTCAAAAAAAGCTTCTGTCATTGTTAACCCTGTATAGCCTGTAGAGGAAGGGGGCAGAGGCACAGGACGTCTTTTTGACTTCGCCAGTGGTGGAAAGTAACAAAGTAGACTACTTTTAAGTATTTAATTACAGCTTTAAGCTTCTTGCAGGCCTATTTTTCCTTGAATATTTCCATGTGAGGTCGCTTCATGCTGCACCGTGCTAGCATACATTTCAGAAGAAAATGTCCACTTTATACTCCACTACATTTATTTGGCACCTTTTCAGATTTTACATTAAATAATATATTTGAATATTCTTACATTGTCATTTAAAGAAAATGCTTGTGCTATGTAACATGTATTAAACAATAATATGATGCAGTACCTTTACTATTAATCTAGGCTACACGAAGTATCGGAAATTTAACTATGAATTCTATCTTTTGTTTGTTAGTAATGAAAACAAATACTATAATGTATGTATAATGAGTACTTTTACTATTGATACATCTTGATATGTACTTTTACTTAAGTAACTTTGAATTCAGGACTATTAGTTGTAATTGAGTATATTTAGATGACTATCTCTACTTTTACTTAAAGGATTTGATTGCTTCCTGTTTAGTATATTTGTGTTTAAACAAACCAGGAGTTGAAGTAGTTTGTTTGATGTTACATTTTGGGTTGGCGACACCCTTTTACAGAGCAGAACCACATTAAATGATTGATATTGGTGGTGTAAAAGCAGTTATGTAGGTCTTGATGACATATATAAACCACATGCTTGGTCTTTTTAGAATCAGATCCTACTTATATAAGAAAATGACACATTTGTCATGAAATAAGATGCAGTATGGAAAAGATCTTCACCTTCAGATTTTCACCTAATAGTCTTGCTTCAGAAAAATACACATTTACCTAGTGTTTTTATACGATTATAGCACATTTTAGAGTTTAAAACATACTTTATTTGAGCAATTTCATGAGTCATGGTTCTAGTTATAAGAGCTTGTGTGTAATGTGGTGGGTGGCTATTCTGAAATCGGACTCCTGATATACTGTAGTTGTTTTTCATGTGACTGGAACAGTAAATCTGGTAAATCTAATAAGATGAGTTTTAAATCATGAACCTGATTACAACAGGAATGTCCCCAGTAAAACTGAAGTGGTGACATCTGTCACAAGTCTTCATCATCTTCTTTCTTTTTGACTTCTTTGATGAGAACATTCAAATGGAATGAGCTTCTTTTATTCTCAAAGTGAATTTAAGTATGTAATACAGCAGAGCTGTGGTTTCCAGGCTTTTCTGGCAGGTGATTTCATACTGAGGTCATAACATTCCTGAAGGCTACACCTTTATATGTTTACTGTAGCTCGACTGACTATGTAGGCCAAATATTCTCAAAATCCTCTTGTAGCATCTTGAATTCAATAAGTTGATAAGGGAAGTTATGAGGGTCATGATGAGAAAATAGAGTTGGATGCTGGTATAGTCTGAGATGAAAATAGACAGAACAAACCTGTCCTTATTTGACACTGCTTGGCCTTTTTTTACTCAACAAGAACCTCTAAAACACAAACATATATATATATATATATATATATATATATATATATATATATATATATATATATATATATATATATATATATACATGCATGCTGTCTGTCTGCAGGGAAAAAAAAGGGGAAAGCCATAACTTTACTGTAATCCGTGCATCAGACTCGCTTTCTCTCCTCACGCCACTGTGTGTGTGTGTGTGTGTGCGGGTGTGAATGTGTGTGTGTGGGTGTGAGTGTGTGTGCATGCATGTGGTTAGCGTTGTGTGCAGAGCTCATCTAACTTCCTTTGCTCTCTTCTACCCTGTTCAGCTTTGTGACTGGGTGTGGTGAGTGATGATGAGAAGCTCATGGCATGGCAGGCTAGTACTTTTATAATAGTATCACTGGAGAGGAGAGGTGCTTTAGTTTGCATTCATATTAACAATTAAACTAATCTCATTTTATCTAATTTAATTTTTAGTTATTTTTATTTAACCTTTATTTAACAAGACAGGCCAATTATAGTAAGAGCAAATTGTTATTTTTAATGATGGTCAGGCTTTATAATTTAATCTTTGATTTGTAAAGGCACATATCTGATGAGGATGCTGAGGGACAGCATGCTAAAGTAATGTGATCTACTGTAGTATCACTTCAATCAGCGCAAAGTGAAAACCCCACCAGGTCTTATGGTTACTGCGTAAGGTTTTCAATTTCATTTGAAGATTTTTCTTTCTCAGTCTACATTATTTTACTTTTTTTTTAAACAAAAAAACTAAAAATGCAGTTTTAAAAGAGACTGTTAACATTTGGCTTTGAGCAGCGCATGAACCCTGATTGTCCAATAAAAACCCTGAATGTTCATCCATCACAAGTTGCTGCTTTGCCAGGGTTTTGTCAGATATATATAACTTTCAGATTCATTCACATTAGAAGTGTTCAGGTAAGACTAAGCTTTTTGCAAAAGAACACAAAGTTTTGGGAGGGAACACTTATTAAATATTTTGTTATTTTGTTGGTTTGAGTACTTTCATTATCTCAAAGGTTTCCAACAATTTTTTATGAATTCATAATTTTAATTAGCTTTTTTGTTTTGTTTTGCAGAGACAGGCCTCTGAGGATAGGTTGTCTCCCAGTAAAACATCCTGAATGCCTGGATCTTCACTTATTAGAGAATCAAGCTGAACTTGTGTTTATAAGTCATATAAGTCATATGCAATAATAACTACATGTATTATTTTAATATTATGAAATTATTTCCAGTGACAAGAGCTGGTTGATGACCAGCTTCATAGTAGAGGATCTGTTTTGGCTTCACTCTGACCCTCACTACAGTATGATTTAAATGATAGCCTTTTTTCCACATGCTCTCGACCATAGGCACCGAGCTGTCAATCTCCGTGGGTGCCCGAGTCCCAAGGCACCCACGGAGATTGACAAGCACCCACAGAAAAATCTGAGCACTAAAGTAAGACAACTATCTGCCACTGGGTTTGGGAACCGCAAGCACCCACTGGCAGAAAAGTAAATCAGCACCCCTGCTCTCGACGCCTTATGCACATACTATATAGTGGAGATAACTTCCAACTTAGTCTCTTTGCCTTTCTTGCCTCAGAGGCCATACAGATAAGACATCAATTTCCCTCTGTATGCCTTAGTTTGAGTTGTAGTTGGTCTATGGTTGTAGTTCAGTAATAGTGGTGAAATGGAGTAATAGAGAAAAATCTTTGGTGTTTTTTTCCGGCAGATGACATACATAATGACCAAATGTTAGTGATTGGTTATGGCAGATGGCTATGGGCAGACCTAATACTTTTAAGTTCAAAAGAGAACCCGCCTTTAAGTGAGTTGTCAATGGAGAGTCGTCAGACTCTGTACAAATGAAATTAACTTCTATTCCAAAGCCCATTAATGAACTGATGAATCTACCAGTTGCTGCCTGATCAGATTTTTCATCCGGGGTCAATCTCTTTCATTCAGCAAAATTGTCCAACATGCTTGCCCTTGCTACCCCCAGCCTTGAGGTAGGGGTTTTGGGTACCTCAAAGCAGGGGGTCGGGGTCTGGAGCAGAGTCCTCGTGACCACGGACAAACTTCCAACACAAACCTCAGGTCTCATTTTCGAGGAGGTAGTCAATGGAAGGGCTTGGGCAGGGGTGCACACCATGGTGATGGCCCTACATTGGGGTCAGGGACCATCCATTGTCCTTCACAACTTTCCTGGGCCAGTTGGGAAAGAGTTGTATCTCCCCTGAAGGGATAGGGACTTCCTTCTTACAGCGACCCGCTTGGGGGACCTTTCTCACATGAGGTCAGTGATCACAAGAGATGCATCACCAACAGGCTGGGGAGCCATCTAGGAGGGCAGGACAATGAGTCCCTTCGGACATCAGGCCATATGAATGAGCCTGAGCTGAAAGCCATTCATCTTGCTCTCAAGGATTTGTTGCCTTTTATACACCACAGACATGCACTGGGTAAGAAAGGACATTACCTCTGCGGTGTTCCATGTGAATTAAAAGGGTGGAACAATGTCACTGCATTGTTTTCTGGTTGCAAGTGAGCTACTTGCACGGGCATGGCTATAACTGACTTATCTAAGGTCAATCTATGACCTGGGTGTGATTAACATGGCGGCCAACTTGCTTTCCATGAAGGGGCCTCTCCTGAGAGAATGGAGGTAACACCTGGATATAATGGTTCACATCTGGGTTAGGCACAGGGAAGCCCAGGTCAATCTATATGCACATTGAATAGTACTTTGGATGTTCTTTCTTAAGAATGGCCAACAGGCTTGTGGTATACTTTTCCCTTCTTCCCTTGATTCCTGGAGTCCTCTGCAGCCCTCCTTGGGGAAATTGATTGCAGAATGTTGCTATTTGCTGTTACTCATTGCTGCCAGCCATGGGTTCCAGACCTGATTGAGTTGATACAGGGTCAACTGGAACAGCTTCCATCCCGGATGGACTGTCTGTTGCAGGTGGACAGGCAGATTTAGTACCTGAACACTGCTACCCCTGTGCTTGTGGGTCTGGCCTCTTCAGAGTCCATATTTCAACAGTCAGAAAACACTGTCTGAGATGTTGGCTACTGCTAGAACTCCATCCACTCAAGCTAGCTACTCTGTCAGTTTGAAAACATTTGCAAACACGAGAGGTGTTTGCAAATGAATGCTGATTCAGTTACCTCTTCTTAGCCTCTCATCCTTCGCTTCCTGCAGTTGCTGTTGGATCAAGGCAAGGCAGTCAGTATGATGATTCTAATGAGTGGTCTAATGGTCAGCTGTTGGGGCAGCATCCTTTGGTAGGTCAGTTTCTCAAGGAGACCTGATGCTTGTGAAATCCCTCATGGGGGTCTCTTATGAGCCTTCTACTGGTGCAGATTTGAAGACTCTTTCTGTCAGACCTGCTCTTCTCTTGGCTCTTCCAACTAGCACCATTAAACAGATGGGAGAGCTGGGGTCTCTCTCTGTTAGTTAGGGCATTGTGTGCCCATATGACTCAGGCTCAACCCCTTTGATAATCTCACCATCAGCTTTTTCTTTGTTATGGTAGTGTTGGGCTGGTAGATGCCATTTGCTATGTTGACGCAAAATAGAAAGGCACGAGTTTGTTAACCAGCTCTAGAGACATGTCAGAGCAGATGTGAATTTTTGAGCAGCTTCATAAGTGTTTTTGGCAGGGTAGCAAGGTAAGAGGTTGAGTCAGAAGTTGTTCTCACCTTTATAGTGTGGGAGGTTCTGCCTTTCGGGGTCATGGGCATGACTTTATTTATATAAGGTCTTGAGGGCATGTGGAATGAAGGCTATCATTCAAGTCAGATCGTAGTGATGGTCACCCTTCAATCTCACAGCTCCATAGTTATATTCATAACTTACGTTATCTAGCACTTTAGGAATGTTTGGTGAAGTGAAGCCAGATAATGGTAAGATATCCTCAGTATATTGAACTTGCTTCATATTACAGGCCTTTGGTTGTCTGCCACTTTTCAGCAAACATCTCACTGTGGCTGTTTCAGCTTGTACAATTCCTCCTCTATCATTTCTAACTGATCCACTAAAATAGCATTATATATTTACAGATCTTGGCGTCTCAAGTAGTTTTTATAGAAGGTCACATTTATTTCCTGTAAATACGTTTTACGTGGCAATGTTGGTCTTTCACATTTTATCTGAATGGGGGTAGAGGACTCAAAAAAAAAACCAACAACATAAAGTGGTCTTTTGTTGAGTAGTTGGGGGGTGAATGAGAGAAATTAAACAGTTTTTCTCACTGTTATCTAGCCTGGCTAACACTAGGACTCTTCTCAATGTAGATTGAGATTTGGTTTGGCAACCCTCTGTTCATTTGTTCATATTAGAGATGTGGTTTATTAAAGCCCAGAGCCATTTATTGAGTCATACAAATGTCTTTCAAATTCTTCTGTACGTAGTTTATAGTATCAAACATATCTAATGATGTGCCCGATACTTGATGATAAAATAGTTTAACAATAAAAGTTGCTCAGTTTTCCAAATAAACGTGGGGTCTAAATTACTTTGAACAATTTCTAAGGCTTCATTGAAAGGTAAATTACCATCTGCTGCCACATTGGATCCACAGTTATCAACAAATGTCTGTGTTTCGTAATCATCTTGCTGCACCCTCGCCTGTTCTGTGATTGGCTCCCTTGCTGAGGGGAAAATTGGGTCCTTGGTGTCCAGACTGAATTGCAGAGCGAAGCAAATTCGCCTGCAAGGATGGACGGGTTTATCCAGGCTAGCTGTTATCACAAGCTGTACCACAATTAAACACGCCCACACCTCCACCCAATTTCAGACAGACCTCAGTTTTCTCCACATTGCCTGATCATGTGTGAATCGAGCCTTAAATGGTTTTCAGGCACAATGTGGAGGCGAAGACCTACTGGACACGAAGCTACCAGCCGCTGCAACGTACCTGAAAACCCACTTATTCTATGGTCATATGCAATGTTTTTCACAAGCCTTAACTCAGTTTCCTTGGTAATGCCTGAGGGCCTGACTAATATCCTGGAACAATCTTTACCGTCCCATAAGGTTTGCATGCAATATTAATGTTCTTCACTCTTCCAGTAAAAAAGGACAGACTTTAGATATGGCGTTGGAAGAAAATCTATTCCACAACTTCACATTTAGGCTGCAGTAATGTTCACTTCCTCATTACGAGGAATAACTACAGTTCGAGGTGAGATAAGCGAAAGCTATTGCTCCATCACATTAAATAAGAAACAGCTTCCAAAGAGGTTCTCATTCATTGTGCCATTTTTTTTGTTTTGTTTCTTTGTTTTCTTCTCTATTTCTGTTTCCTCTAATGGATCCCATTTTTCAAAATTGTTACATTCTCCAAATAGATTAAAAGAAATTATAAAATCAGCCATTTGTGTGTTTTCCTTCCCATCCAGTCATTAGTTTGTCATGTTGGTGATTCTGTTTTGCTGCAGTTAAATGAAAATGCTTATGTAAAATATGTGGACTATAAATTGCACTAAATTACAGTAGCTACTGTAGGGGAAAGGGGGTTTGACATGCAACAAGGGATATTAGAGTTATATGTGTCTCAACCACAAACCCACCAGGATGCCCACTATAAAATGTGAACCCCTACATTTCACCTGTTGTTTGATAAAGATATATGAAAACATGTCAGAGTTGACATTTTAAAGACTAGCAAATAAAGAAAAAATAAGTATTTAAGAAAAGGTAGAAGGAAAGGGGGTCAGGAGGTCATGGCAAATATAAAAAAGTGTATAAAAATTTCCAAAACAGCGAACAGAGGAAAAAGTTGTTTAAAACCAGACTAGTGTAGTATAGTGAATAATCACTAGAGGGAGTCATAAGACAAGCCAGAGATGTCAGTTTGGCTAGCCAGTACTGAGATGTTTTAATGCGTCTTGGTCAGCTCTTTTTGTCCCAGCCCCCTGTTTTGTCTCCTGTTTATTTGTCAAATTCCAGTGAAACAATAGTTTGTTGGCAGGCGATATCTCACCACTTTACTCAGCTCTCTCTTACTTCCAGAGGAACTTTATTGTGGTTTACAGTATGAATTGAACCCATGGTGACCCTTCAAAACATTTCTATTTCAGTGTTTCCATTTACCTCGGGCATTTTGCTGTCTGTGCCTTCTTTGTCCTCATCAGTATCTTTGTTACAGGAACTGCTGCTAATCTGCCTCGTTTCCTGCTCTGCCACAATTGGAACCTACTTTCATCGTATGTTTAACATGTTAAGCATAGCCAAAACCTGTAAATTGACATGTCTTTATTGTATATCATGATTGGTGTGAAACTGAGAAAATTACACTTCTACATAGAACAGCTGAGTTGAGAATCTCTTACATTAACATGGCTTTTTTATTGGGGTGTTAGTAACATTGGGGGCTCCAGGGTTGTGGGAGTAAGGGGCATTCTTCAGATTCTCCCCTGACCATACAGACAGACACAGGCACGTCTACACGTGCACACACACAGATACACACACACACACACACACACACACAGACAAAGGCAAAGCATTCTTGATGGCTGCTGGCACTGAGCTCCTTATTTAGTCAAAAAAGCTGCAGAGTCACAGCTCTCTGTCTTCATAGCCGCTGCTGTTCTGTTACTCACATGGAGAGAAGACTTCCCATGTGATATTATAACGTTTCACAGGGGCTTTCTGTTGTATCAAAATAGGACAGAGCACGTGCAAGTCGTGATTGTAATTTGTCACCTCATTCCCTCTTAATCCGACTTCTCTCGTGACTCTCCATATTGTCTGACAAATCAGGTGAAATGAAAGGGAGCTTTTAGTGAAACTGAAGAAAGAAAAAAATGTCAATTTAAGCTGCTCACCATTACCACTGTTACATTTGAGTGTCTGTCATAACCGCTGGTGTAGAACTCTCAGTCTGTAGTAGCTGTCATTAGGAGCTCATATAGTGTGTGTGATCTCACACAGCTGCTTGATCAGTACAAACAGAGGAGGTGGGCAAAGCAAATGTCTGGAGTAGACACTGTGGTGTCTGACTGATCCACACGCTAACCTGTTTGAAGATACGGCTGCACACACAGCACTCTGACATCACACAAATAAAGACAGGAATTTAGGCTCTGGAAATATATGCACACATTGCACAAATAAGCAGAGTATGAACCACTGCACTAGGAAAGCTGAATAAAACCCACATACAGGCCAGTAGACACAAACTCTCTGACTTATGAGGAGTCACTGTTGCTCATAGCTACTCTGGATATTTGAAATATTTATTTGACTGCTGTGTGGGACCCATGAACTCTGTGTACAGCATTAGATGAGTTCTTTTCACTCACAGGAACCCTGATCAAGCTGTCTTCTAATTTATACTTTACTCCAACTTAGTACAACTGGCACCCTATTGCAAGGTTGATGGTTTAAGTTCCACCAGGTCCTTGGGCACTGCTGTGTGTGTGTGGCGGTGGTTTTTACTTAGTAAAAATACCTTAATTTATTCCAATCCACCACACATTGTGGATTAATTATCCACTATTAGGTCTTTTTAAAGCACTGGATCCCAATCTGGAGGTCCAACCCCCCACAAGGGGTTGCTGGATCAATGCAAGGTGTCCTGTGATTATAGGAAAGGATTCACACAATTGTGATTTCTTTTTTTCTTAAGCTATCTTCTAATTTATACGTTTCTTCTTGTGGATTACTTTTTAACCTATTCAAGCTCCTAAAACATTCAGATAACACAAAATAAGTCCTCTTTGTAAAGTTTCAAGGTTAGACTTTTAAATGATTAGTTTAGGGATCAGCAACTTTTTTGATTAATCAGCAACTTTTTTCAGTCTAACCTTTCTAAAGATCAGACTCATCAATAACTTGATTTACAGAAGATGAATCAGCATACTTTGGATGAAAAAGTATTTTTAGTAATTTCTTAAGCAAAATTGGAAAAAAAAATCTGGTTTTAGCTTCCCAGATGTGATGATTTATTGATTTCTTTATCGAGCATGATAATAAACTGAATATCTTTGCGTTTCAGACTGTTTGTCGCAAAACCAGACGTGTAAAGATTGATTTAGATGATAGCTGACATGGCTGGTATCAGAATGGGAACGGACTGGGCACTCATGTCATGAAGTGGAAAGTGTGAGAATGAGTTGAGGGGTGTTCTGATTATACTTCACGGTCTTGAATAAACCTAAACCTATTTTAGATAAAGACACTGCATAAAACGTGGATGAGTTTATTCTTAGAAGTGAGAGTCCTGGACATTAACACACACACACACACACACACACACACACACACACACACACACACACACACATATATATATAGTCTATGGTTAATCATTGCCTGGATATCTGCCTCGTGCGAGCACAGCTTATCTGTGTAGTTTCATTTAAAATGACTCCCTTTTCTCCTTTCCGGTGCAATAACCGCCTACTTTCTTTGCGAAATCTCTATTTCCGAGCTATAAGTCATTCTCTCGTATTCACTCCTTTCTTTTTTTCTTTTTCTCTCAAACACAGACAAACCAAGAGGAGTGAGTGTGTGAGAGAGAGAGGGAGCGGCCAAGCAGTTGAGCAGACTCCACCCAGAAAAAAAAGCCAGCGAACCGAGAGACAGCAGAGACCATAAAAATGAGTGGTTCCCACCCCCGGCTCCACCAGAGCGCCGCGCCCGCTCCCAACGCTATCTCCACGGACAAGGACGCAGAAATGCCCGCCACGGAGAAGGACCTGGCCGAGGATGCGCCGTGGAAGAAGATCCAGCAGAACACCTTCACCCGCTGGTGCAACGAGCACCTGAAATGCGTCAACAAGCGGATCGGCAATTTGCAGACGGACCTGGGCGACGGGCTGCGGCTCATCGGGCTCCTGGAGGTCCTGTCCCAGAAGAAGATGTTCAGAAAGTACAACCAGAGGCCCACCTTCCGCCAGATGCAGCTGGAGAACGTGTCGGTGGCGCTGGAGTTCCTGGACAAGGAGAACATCAAGCTGGTGTCCATAGGTGGGTCAGATGAGTGTCCGCGCACCGCAAAAAAAAAAAAAAAATCCCGTGCAGGAGTGTAATGAATGAGTGCCAGTATGTGCTGCCTTCACTGTCCCCACCTCCCTCAGCTGGCTTCTCCTTTCTTCTGCTCTGCTGCTTGTGTATGTTGGTTTTTAAAGAAGTCGCCCAGATACAACTTGGCACCAGCTGAACAGAGTTCTGTCATATAGGTGCTAATCATTTAAAGGACAGCACATGGAGACGTGGATGTAGCTGCCTGCAGGCCCCCCCTGGAAGAATAAAGTTAAGCATGTTGCTGTCCAGTAGTTTAAAAAAAGGAAACTGTCATGTTGTAAAGAGAACCGCTTTAAAGTGCACTTATTCTCTGCTGTGAGTGAGTGTCCGGGCAGCCTACATGAAAGTTTCCAGTGTTGGTACCGTCACAGATTGTGTTTTCAAGGAGAAAGCAGGCGTTTCCCCCAGCGTCCAGGGTCATGGCTCTCTTTTCTTTTTTTTTCTCTTTTTTTTTTGTCCGGGTTTTTGAAGGCAGATTGTTTTGGGAGGAGGGGGTCTGACTCTGCTGCTGGGCCCCAGGCGTTCCGTGTTTCCCCATCTGCTGCCTGGGCCGGGCCGGTCCGAGCCAAACTTTGCGGGGCGGGATGCAGTTCAGGCCTAGTAGTGTGATTCTCCACACATAAGCACTTACACACACACGCACACAGACAGAGACACAGGGCTATTGTCTGTGCTCATGTTGTACAGTTGGCCGGGGCTGGGTCTCCGCAGCATTAGACAGGACTTGGCTCATGCTTGGTGGCATTAAACTGGGTTTAATGGGCTTTGCCTACACGCAGCTGCTCGCCTGCTTACAACACTGGTGATTTTTTTTTTTTGCAGTCATTTATCAGGCTTGATAGAGCCATTTTCTGCTGAGCTGTGACGCGATGCTCACAGAACATAGCCGTCATGTGTTGGTACTTTAACATCTACCCCATAAAGAACAGGCGATCACTGCAGTGAACGAGATGCCCTCAAACTACTTTTATCATCTATAATTCAACCTCCCCACACCTAACAAGACAGACGACATTTCTTCTCTGTGACAAAAGCCTTCTATCTCTGTTGGGAAGAGGTCTGTGACTCGAGTCTGTGATTCAGACGTGAGTGAGCGCCTGTCACTCCTGAGGGAATGTCTGGCTCACTTTTTTTGGTTTCCACAAGCATGTTAACTGCATCTTGCTGCAGCCAACAGGTGAGGAGACTGCACAGCTTCACGTCTCCACTGCACTCATGCAAACCTCATTTGTGCCGGGGGAGGAAGAGGTGGAGTGTCTTCTGCTTTTTGAGGTTGTGGTGGATGATATAAGATGCAAATGGGTACCTTTAAGAAAGAGCCTTTTTTTTTTTCTTTTTAAACATGCAGTGTGCCAACTTTTTAGATTAATCTCAGGACTCTTACTCATTTCTAAATTCCCTTGTATGTTTTTTATAGAGGTGCCAGCTGATTATGTTTCCCATTAAACCGTGCGCTGCAGGTGGGGGGACTATGAGCCATCCTACTCAGCCCTGTCCATCTGTCCGTCGTCTGTTGTCTGTCTGTGACTCCCACTGACTCACCCTCATCCAGGCTGCTTGACTCATGTAATCTGAAGATGAGAGAGGAGCCTGCCCTCGTCTTTCACTTCCTCCTTTCATTGCAGAAAATGGACACACCCAGCCGGCAACCCTGACCACAAATTACCAAACCGCCATCACTGACTGCTCAGCGTGATGCATGAACTCTCTATCTTTCTCTTTTCTTTTACCTGGTTCACTTCTTTTGTATTATTGTAATGACTTTCCTTTTTGCTATCTTCATTGCCACACCTTTCATTTCTATTTTTTCTTCCCTTTTTCAGTTAACTTTAGCCCGTTTGCAGTAATGTGCTCCACCCAAAGAGCAATCAACCACAATAAATATGGGGTTAGAGTAGGGCTGCAAACTAACAATTATTTTAATATTAATGAGTGCACACACACACACACACACACACACACACACACTACTATGTTTGTGTCCTTTGTTTAAACATCCTCAATCATTTCACTTGTCATCATCCTGTTTTGTATTCAGACAATAACGCTTTAATATACACTAGTTGCTAAGCAAGTGAAAACTATTTTAGGGAGGTGGTGTTTTCGGTGCCGTTTGTCTCTGAACAAGATCACTGAAAAAGTACTGGAGCAACTTTTGTGAAACTTAGTGTTAAGGGTGTAGAATTAGGCAGAGGATGAATCCATTCAATTTTGGGGTGGATGCTTCTTACCTTACTTGTACTCGAGTGTTGTGTTTTAGTGGCTCCTGCTGGTCAATGGAATGTTAAGACTTGACAGTTGGCAGATCTTTGCCCTGGTGATTCAGCTCAGCACCATCCTAATAGTTTTGGAAATATAGCCATATATGTGTGTCAAAGAGAGGCTTGACCATTAGCTGTATAGAAAGGTATACTATAATTAAATCACGTTGTGCTGATGATCAACGCTTGCCAGCTTCTTATCAGCAGCACCTTTTGCTACCATCTGTCAGCAGCCCAGCCCTCATTATAAAAAAAAAAAAAACTTCATAACACTTTTATGTGTTGCTTGACTGAACCTGTGTAGAATATGTGGAAACGGCAGAGATTCTCGAACTCTTTATCATGCACACAGGCAGGATATTGAAATAAACAGGGCTGTGGTGTAACGTTGTACCTCTGCTGCTCTGCTGTCTTTGCCTGGGAGCATCAGAACATGCAGGTTGAGACAGACGCAAGTGTGGCAAGAACAAACAGGCTGTCACCATGAAATGTATTCTGTTATTGATAAAGGCTGAAAACAGACAGAGGAGATGATATACAGCTTTTATAAGAATGAGCCATAGAAGAAGACATGGAGTTGGTTTAAGTAACAAAAACTTTACGGTTAGGGGTGTTACAGTATAAGTCTGCGAGCGCTTAACAGAAACCTTTTCAGTTAAGAGGTATGTATGGCTCAGGTGTGACTACTGACTATTGGAATACGCAATTCAGTTTGTTTTTGCAATTTATTGCGGGAGGGAGGGAGTGATACAAAATTCATTTAGACTGGGTTCTACCTACAGCAATAATAAATATACTGCAGGAAAATTCTTCTGCAATATATCTGTAACTAAAGATGAAAAATAAAAATAAAATGTATATTTGCCTGCCGTTAGTGTATAGATATCTTAAAAAAAATGCTAATGAAATGATATATATATATATATATATATATATATATATATATATATATATATAACTGTTATTGTGTAAAGAATAGTTATCAAAATTTTCAGGTTCCAGCTTAATGTGAATATATTTTGGTTTCGCTCTCACACTAAACTGTATATCTTCGTGTTTAAACAAAAGATGTTTAAATTAGCATATTCTGCATTTTCACCCTTAGCTGATATTTTATTGACCAACAGTTTCTAGGGCTGAGCAATTATTGATATTATAACAATATCGTGATATGAAATTATCATCTTAGATTTTGGATATATCGTGGATTACAGAAATATGATTACCTTTACCAGACTGTTCTAGCTGTTCTGTTATTTTCCTTTACCACATTATATTCACATTACTTTTTATTATTTATTAAAAATCCTATTGTGTACATAGTTTGTGAAAACAATAAAAATCATCCCCACATTGCAACATATTGTTGCAATATTGATATTGTTGTATTTGGTAATAAAATGTGATTGCTTCTTTTTTCATATTGCCCAGCCCGACAAACAACTGATTGAAATTAGGAATGGATTTATCTATAATTAAAAATCTGGTTAGTTGGAGCCCTGTTTTTATTCCTTCACTGTTCTCATCAGCATTGTTTCCAACAGCAGCAGGTAGCTGTTATCAACAAAAATCTCAGATAAGCCCACTGTACCAGCACTAAACAGTCAACAGACAAAGTTGGCAACTATCTGATTAACATAATGGAACATTTATCTGCCAAGTAGCTCTGAGTTAGAGGAAAGTGGACTTTAATTCACCCGTTTGCATGGAAGTGGAATCTTAGTGAATGTAACTGTAACTGATGGTCGTATAAATGGGCAATTGTTTGCCAAGTCCAGCCTAATATCAACTTTATAAGGTGATAATATGCTAATGCAGTGTTTACAGCTTGTTTCTGCTCCCGTTAAGTTTAAACTAGATGTCCGGGGTTATTACAGTAACAATGCTAAGGCAACTCCAACAACTGCAGCGTTAGTCATCAGATAATGACAGAGCACTATGTAGTCCTACAGGGAAATCTAAATGGCTTGTTTACTGGGAGCCGGCTGATGTCAGGGATGTCGTATGCATCAAAATGAATCTTCCGTTTTCAGAAACGAGATAAAAGTTGAGAGGGTGACTTGTGTAGTGAGGGCAGAGAGGAATGTTGGCCAAATAGTGAGATAATGGAGAGTTTAAGTGTTCGGTTAGGTCAAAATGGATCACATCCTGCCAACTCATTATCATTAGCATGACTTCCTGTCTGTACAGGCGAAAGGGGGACTGGTCAAGTGGATACGAGGATTAGCAGAGTGCACATTCCCATTCAGCACAGTGGTATTCGGGCTATTGCATTACATCACAGAGTTGGAAACATACCCCGACACCCTCTGCCTCATATTCACAACAACAAGCAGACATAAAACAACTTCTTTTTTTTTTTTACTTCACTAAAATCTGCAGCTGTTCAGGAAGATGTATGTATTCTATATGCTGTAATTTCCGAATCATACCTATAAAACTACACTGTAACCATAGATGGTTACACTGAACAAAAATATAAGTGCAACACTTTTGTTTTTTGAGGCTGTTTTTAATCAGTTGAAATAAAAGATCCAAGACTTCTTCAATGCACAAAAAAGGCTCATTTCTCTCAAATTTCTTTCACAAATTAGTTTCAATTTATGTTAGTGTGTGCTACTCCCTACTACCCGACGGGTGGTTGCAGCTGTGCTTTTGGCCACTCTGCAACAGTCAATAAAAGGCCACTTTAATATGTGCAGTTTTATCAAACAGCACCTGATAACCCACAGATATCATGATGAGAACCCAAAGCCTGTTGTTGTGCCATTGATCCACCCTTTATCACCTCATGTTGCAGCATGATAATTCACGGCCCCGTGTTGCAAGGATTTGTACACCGTTCCTGGAAGCTGAACACCTACCAGTTCTTGCATGGCCTGCAAAATCACCATGTCAGCCACCCAACAAATTTATGAATCAAATTTGAGAGAAATAATCTTTTTGTGTGCATGGAAAAAAATCTTGGATTATTTCAACTCATGGAAAAAGCGCAAAAACAAAAGTATTTATATTTTTGTTCAGTGTTTTTGAGGTTTTTGCTGTGTACTTTTCTTGCTGTTATGTTACAAGATTTTTTTACCTACGAACACGCACAGCCTGGGTCCCCCCTGCCAGAAACGCGTCTGGAGGGGATCTACTTTTCCAGACCTGAATCATTTTTGCCAGGCCAAAAACTATAAATTACTTGGAACCCATACTCTTCTCTTTATGGTAGTAGTTCTCTGATGCTTCCAGGAAACAAATGGCTGATTAAAGCCGCATGGTATTTATTAAACCTCCCGATTCATCATTTTATGTGGTGCCCATGTCCTCCCCTCACCTCCTCTGCTGCAGTCTCAGCCTGTCTCTTCTTGCCTGTCCTTGGTCTACTTTAGGTCTTCTTTTCCCCTTTCCCCTCTTTTCTTTCAGCCTATCTGGCCTCCTCACCCAAATGAACATTTTTCAGCCCATCCTCAGCCGGTGCTGTCAGCGCAGGCTTTAAAAATGTCCCACACAGCACTTTTCACTGCCTTTTTTCTTTTCTTTTCTTTCTTGGCCCTCCACCCCCTCTGCCTTCCCTTCCCTTCCTCTTGTCCTGTGCTCCCTCCTCCCTCTGTCTGTAACCAGAGCCCAGGGAATGGGAGGGCTGCCAAGATCCAGTTTGCTTCTGCCCTTTTAAGGCTAAAAAACCAGGAGGAACTTTTTTCATCGGAGGGAGTGAAGAGAAGGAGAGCAGAGGGAGGGAGGATGACTGGAAGGAGTAGAAAGCAAGAGGAGGAAGTGTAGTAGCTCCAGTGTGGCTTGTTGCTTGGTATCAGAGACGTGAGGGAGGAGAGTCAGAGAAGAGAGCTCCAGGGTCAAAGTTTTTCAGCTTTTGGATGTTTGAGGCTACAGGCTGAATTCATGTTGCAATCATGAAGTAAAAGTTGTCCAGAGAGATTTGTGTTTTGTGATACATTTCAGATTCATATGGTAGTGTTCATCTTACTTGGTTTATTTCATGTTGTGGGACCATATTGCAGACAGAATCCTGCACAAACTACTACATTGATGTCTTGTTGAGTGCGTGATAAGGGCAGCATGGAATGTCTGACATTTCCTCAAAGTGTTCTGCCTGACTGGTCACTCCAACCCCTCCCCCCTTTTCTGTCTGCGCTTGCCTCCATCTGTGTGTGTGAGAGAGAGAGCGCACAAATAATGATATTAAAATGTATGCATGTTGGCACCATTGGGCTGTTAAACCTAACTAACCTACACCAATTCTCTTGATGTCTGAGTAGCCTGCCAAAAGTAAATTTGGTCAGTAGCTACACTCAAAACATGTTCCAATGGCTTGGTGGAATACTAATACATGTAGAAAGTATTAGTATTATTATTAGTATGATAACGGTTTAGTTTAGTGGGTTTCCCACAGCGATTTATCGTTGAGGCAGCCGCGTCTGAAACAAATGCCCCCAGAAGAAAAACAAAATTAAAAAAGTATGTTCCACAAAATATGCTAACACAGGTTACTGTGGCCGTAGCCAATGCCAAAACAACAAATTTCATGAGAAAAGTTCATGAGTTCTGCACCTTTCTTTCTTATTGAGAAGAACCCATGGATGTTTTATAAGAACTGGATACCGGACTGAAAAATGGCCGCCGTTTATTTCAGTGGAAGTTACTCTCCTGGCACATATGCCGAAAAACTTCCTGACTTCCAGGTTTATTTCCATATCATGCCACCCATAGAGACTGCATACTATAGTCAACCCCCATGATGCTCTGGGGCCCCCGGGCATTGAGAAAGTGCAAATCACAAAAAACCCATCCTCACTCCCAAGACACAGCACGACCACACTGCATCACAAAGCTGTGACGCCATGCTGGGAAAAGAGTCTTCCAGAGCATTTAAAAGATTTTTAACTGATAAATATTCCATGATTTAAAAATATAGAATACATAGATTAAGAATTTACATGGGGTAGAGCTGGGGGTGTCCTGTCAGTTTTACATGTTTCCCTTTTACTATTGTGGTTTATGGGGACTTTTTGTTGCAGTACCACGAGTGACCACTGGAAAAAATCGTCATACTGCTGAGAGGCGGTACCCTATCCATGTCTATATTACATCCATAGGAGAAACACTCTACACACTAGCTGCAGTGTTGGACTCCAAGATGCGTTCACAGACCCTCAGGAAATCTCAGCATCACTAAACAGGACAGAACCAGGGCCTAAACACATTTATTTATAAACAGTGTTTAACAGCAGAGTTCTAGTTGTTATTTACACACAAATAAATTATTGAACTTTAACACAATTACTTCTTATAAGCATTATTTCTGTTTTTTCTTTTCCTGTCAGCTGGCATATACACAAGACAGACCATACTCTGCGCAAGGAGGAAGTTAGGATTACGACACTTAGTTGTATTTAAAATCTGCCACTAACTGTCTTTTAGTTGTAAGTGTATCGAACATATTCTGTAGCTATAATACTCTAGTCAGTCTAAGTCTAGTCTAAGTCAGTCAAAATTATCAGCCATATTAGACAATGACTATAAATCAGTCAGAGGGGGAAAAAACTTTTTTTTTCTCAAAACAGTTTAGCCCTTCCACCGACCAAAAGCAAGTCTTACTGACAGTGCTGAACGGTTCGAGAATTTATTTGTATTTGAGATTCATGGTCATATGTTGCTACATGAAGCTGCCTCTGACAGAACTGCAGTTGCTTTTTAGATTACATCAATAAATATCATAGGCATACACATACGGATACAATGAATGATGAACAAGAAGGGGAAAAGCTTCAGCTTTTTCAGGACGTCCCTGCCAGATTTACTGTTTTGTTCTTTGTCTCTGTATCACGATCTCTGGACTAATCTGCTCCCGATGTTGCATTATAAACCAAATATTGTGCACAACCTTTCCTCTTGCTGACATTCTTCTCTGTGCTTTGGTCTCTTTTTTTCCTCCTCCCTCTCCCTTTCCACGATGCTGGGATTGGGTCGTTGCGTGGGTCAGGGGTTGTATGATGTCATAGAAATGTCACCGGGGGGCAGGCTGCAGCAACGAGCCAAGCAGATGAGTCATGGGAGTTTTAGGGGCAAAAGGAGGATCAACCACAGACACGCACACACTCCGTACAGTAGCCTCCACACTCAGTTGGATGAACCCCCCCCCCAACACACACACACACAGGGGAAAGGGGGGGTATGAGTCAGCAGAGGGGGGAGTCTTCAGCAGTCTGTGTCCGTATATGGCCTCCGTTAGACTTGGTACGCCGTGGTCTGCCGGGAATGCTGGCAGATTCCTTGCATGTTTAATGGTTTTGTGTTTTTGAGGGCCATGATTTAAGAGCAACACGTATACACACATTATCAGAAAGTGCGAGGGCTTCACGGTCCTCATAATGTCCACGGGAAGAAGGACAGCTGAGATGAATCTCAGAACTTTGATTACTGGGGACTGTAGTTTTAGATGAACATTTTTCTGTAGAAAGAAAATTTAATTGTGGTGGACATTTTATAGATTGTCAATTATTAAAGTGTTATGATAATTATTAGTTTGCGGCTCTGCGCCTTTTCTATTAATGTTGTGGTCTT
The DNA here is from genome assembly GCA_030544235.1 of Lepturacanthus savala. Taxonomy (NCBI): domain Eukaryota; kingdom Metazoa; phylum Chordata; class Actinopteri; order Scombriformes; family Trichiuridae; genus Lepturacanthus; species Lepturacanthus savala. The sequence continues at coordinate 19,518,890 of CM060480.1, forward strand.
GTTCTAGTGTTTTTGTTTTGTTTTGTTTTGTTTTTTTTGCTGTGTTGACTGATAGACTGTTATGTGACATATCCCTACCTTAGCTGATCTGCATTCCTATTGCAAGTACCTACCTGCGATACACACCCTCTGGTCAGGACGAATGATAATATAGCTGTCAAGTTTTATCTCTTGTCTTTAGGCAACATTTCTCTCTCTGGTTGACTCCTCTCTCTTGACAATCACTCTTTCCTCTCTCTCGCATGTCTTTCTGTTCTTGGCTTTTCTCTGCTTCCTCTCCTACTTTTTCTACTTTCGTACCATTCCAGAGTGGAGAGCATTGCCCCTCGGTTGCTATAAGAATCCAGCTTGCTCACGTTCCCGTGGTGAACTTCCCCACCCCGATCTATCCCGACTTTGGAATCAAACGTCTTTCTTGTAGCTCTTGGCCAAACAGTTTTCAGACCCTCCTTTTGCAGGCCTTAAATAATCAGCTTTTTCAGTAGCCCCAACCCCCCAAGTGTAATCCCAACCCTTGCATGCAAAAACATATAAGAAAAAAAAACGGGGGCTTACTTGGAGTCATTTAAGACAACATTGTTATTGAGGCTGAGCTGCTGCTACGAAGAATTATCCAGTCTAGACAACAAAGATACACAAGTTAAGTTGACGGCAAAGTGAACAGCAATGGGATCAGAATAACCTAAAGCTTCTTCCCCGTTAAAAATGTTGTGATTTTACAGCCTCGTTCTGGATGTCGTCCGGCTTTCTGCATCCCTTAACAGAGTGTTGAGAAGTCTGAAATCACAGGAAAACTGCCAACTCATACACACACGTGCTGTTCGACAAAACTTTGACTTTACAGATACCCCGCAGAGAGCCTAAGGCCCATCGGGGCCCATCGTGGACTAGAACTAACTCAATTAGCGCACACATGCACACACTCGACTCCACCCGTTCCCAATACTGGTCCTGAGCAATCATTCCTCCTGATCAGCTGCATCTTGCGCAACATGTTTGTGAACGCTGCGCTTCAGTGTGTGTTTTGGATAGGGTATGCACAGGGTTATCTTTCACATGCCCAGACCGGCTCCTGGTTGCATCACTTTCTCCTCTGCTTGCAGTGATGCATGCGGTTCTGTTTTGAATGTAGAGCAACCAGACAAGTTACAAGATGTGCCGTTGTGTAATTATCTTTCCGTATGGCCTGCCCTGTTCGTAAGCAGACATTGCAAGTCTGTAATGAATTATCCAAATGCTGTTATGTGTTAACAAAAGCAGTGTTAAACATCTCAAATTCTCAGCAGGATGTTGGCTGTACCGAAATACTGAAATCTTGATGATTCATCCGGAGAAATTCCCTGCACTCGTCATGATACTCTTTCGTGTTTTCTCTGCTCTTCTGATTATGTCTCAGAAAGAGACTGATTTATTCCTTCAGTAGTTTCATGTCTTAAACAGATTGTGTATTAGGAAAGTGAAGAGACAGTAGAAAAAAAAAAGTCCTGCTTGAGAATGAGGAGCTGCATTAAGGGTCATTATAGGATAATTAAGGAGCCATTGAATCATGCAAAGCTACTCTAGTGGACTCCCAGCATATAAGCTAGAGCTGGAAATGAGCATAATAGGTCCCCTTTAAGAACTGCATTGATTGCACACAGGGGACATCCTCATTAGACCAGCTACTTCATAAAACACCGGAAAACACTGCTGGCAGTAACTTGATGGTTGCGCAGTAAGCCTTCAAAGTTCACTGAAAGCTGCATTTTCCATATACACCACATGGCTGTTCATGGGCTTAGAGCTTGAACGAATGAATTATAGATCTATATTTGCATTGCAGTTTTTACAGCAAAACCATCTCTAAGATGCATTGCAAGACTACTAAAATAGGCAATGTTAGACTGAAGTGTCCAGGTTGACGGCCAGGCTGAGCCCCAAGCAGTCGCTCTAAACAACATGGACTTGGATGATGATGAAGAGGAAAATTAAGTCAAAGATTATTAGAAGTTGTGTTAAATCAGTAGGTCACTTGCTTTTAAATCAAGTGATTTGCATACACACACACTTTGATATTGTAAAGTTATTTTTAGCAAAGGTTTATTTTATGCACTTTATTTAAAACTAGAAAAGCACTCGGAGTCCAGACCTCCGCCAAGAATATCATGACTCCCACCCAACATTGTTGTCCTATACTTGCTGAATACACACTATCATGGAAAGTATCATTCACTCTATTATTAATTCCTTTTGTGTCAGGGACAACAAATCATAAAAAAACACAGCCCCACCCTCATTGAGAAATTAGCAGGGGGGCAGCCAAACACAGGAGAGATAGTATTTATTTATGTTAGAAATGATCATTTATGTTATTGCTGCCCCCATCAATAAAGCAGTTGGTGGACTAATTGTCACACATTTATGGTATTAAATTTATATATGTATGTAGAGCCTAATGTTTCTGACTAGTTTAATGGTGTAAATTAATATGTAGGCTAACTTTTTACATTTCAGTTCATCATTTTAATAGTTCACTTCAAATTTGTTTTTCCAGAGTAGGAAAAATACTCTAGCACACTGGCCATGCTAAGTGGCCAATGTTATGCTAAAGTCACTTGTGTGTTTCGGATGCTTGCCTGCATGATGTAAGTTGCATGATGTCAATTTCTTGGGGTCCTTTATCCTCTCTAAATAATTCCACACTTTAAATTTCCAGCCCAACATAGTAATTAACTATGTGCAGAGACTAGTGTGTTTTATACCATAAAATTGACTGGCATTCTTAGGCATTTCCTGTATCTATTTCAAAATAAAAGCTTCTTTTTAATTATTTTAAAAAAATGTTTGTAACCAACAGATCAATGAAAATGAAATGAAAGGTTTAGTCGACTATTAGGACGCAGCCCTCATTTTATCGTTAGTGCTCCGTGTGAGAGTCTCTGCTGCAATTCAGTTGTTTTTAATGGTCACTGTTGCACAAGTTTCTCTGTTTTCCACTACCTCCTTTCGCCAGTCTCAGGCCACCAGTCTTTTAAAGGGTTTGCTACATTAAGCAGCACCAGAACTGTTGTTTTTACCTCAAACTATTCAGAGTGTAACACCTTTATCAGTGTAGGCTCAGCCCTGTGATGTTCAAATGACCATAAAGTACCATGTAGGAAGTCATCATAAACTATCACCATCTATTCCCAGACCAGACCATGGTTGAATGGTTGGTATGCATCCCACACCCATAAGCTTTACATTAGATGGAAGATAAACTCAATAGAAACTTGGAAATCTAGCTCAAAGATCATGACAGATCCTCCCTACTCAAACACTGACAACTGAGGCAGAGGATGACCAAAGATCAGCCCAAACGATTCCTCTTCTCTCTTATTTTTTCATCTTCCTACATTTTTTATGCAATGTTTTGAAGAAGACATTAATCTTAACATTTCTTAACATCTTGTGCTCCCTCTCTCTAAAGACTCTAAAGCCATCGTTGACGGGAATCTGAAGCTGATCCTGGGTCTGATATGGACCTTGATCCTGCACTACTCCATCTCCATGCCCATGTGGGACGAGGAGGAGGAGGCGGATGCCAGCAAGCAGAAGACGCCCAAGCAGAGGCTGCTGGGATGGATCCAGAACAAACTGCCCGAGCTTCCGATCACCAACTTCAACCGGGACTGGCAGACCGGCCGGGCCCTCGGTGCCCTGGTCGACAGCTGTGCTCCAGGTGAGGGGGGGGGCATCGTTGTGTCTTCTGTGTCATGGAGAGGGGGGGTATGTGTTTTCTTTATGTTTCAGAGGTCAGTGAAGGTGAAGGAGTAGAATGTGTGTGGTGTGCAATGTGTCTGTCTCCCCCCAGTCCGGGTCTGAAATGTACACCAGCCAAGAACCATATGCCTAAAACATTTATCTCTGGAGGGTACCAGAGTAGTCAGGGTCACCAAAAACCTTGGATAGACATTTTAAAAATGAAATGTTCTTTAGTGTTGAGCTGTGTGGGTTATCTTATTGTGACAGGTCTGGTTTGATGCTGAGCTGAGCAGAGATGAGGGGCAATACTGAGCCTTCCCTTTATGGTCCTGTTAAAGGAGCAGATTGTGACATGAGTAAGAGGGGGAGGGATGTAGGTGAGGGAAAGTGAAGCATAAAGGAGGTTTCTGTTTACATGCTCCAGATGTTTGGCATACCTGTGAATCTCCAACAGCCCTGAGCTGCAGATAAGGATTCAATAAAAGCTTCTTTTTTTTCCTCCAGCAAATGACTTCCAACAGTCCAAAAACAACACCCCTCAGACTTGAGTAAATTTTTAACAAGCAAATAAGTAATTTCTGTCGCATACAGCTGTGATAATAAAGACACATCATAGCATGCATTGGATAAATTCAAGGGCAGACATGTCGAGGAGACAGATGTATGACCCCACACCTGATTTACTATCGCTGTATATTCACCTTCAAATAAAGATTACTTTGCATATTTTGCATTCTCCCTTTATCTGTTGAACATTGTCAAGGCTGTAAAATATTGGCCAGAATTCTGCGGCTTGACTATAAATAAGAAACTCTGTTTCATTGTGTGGCAAAGTTGAAGCTAACTTTAATGTCTGTCAGTTAAATTTGTTTTTGTAATTTATTGAATTAATTGAATTGTCGCATGATCTCATTGTGTAGTTTCATCATATTGTCTGTCCACTTAAAGACATTAAATATTTTTTTCATTTTTCTCCTACCTAGTGTGTCTAACTCACCTCCGCTCTCTCCTCAGGTCTGTGTCCTGACTGGGACCAGTGGGACCAGACTAAACCAGTGGACAATGCTCGAGAGGCCATGCAACAAGCTGATGACTGGCTGGGCATCCCACAGGTAAAATTAAAAAAATAATAATAATAATAAAATCCCTTGCCCAGTTCAATTCCATCAGGGGTTTGGACGATTAGCTTATGTTGGCCAAGTTCAGTTAAGTTTAGATGGATGTTGTGTAACCGCCATTATTGAGTCAGTTCATATTATGACATGTCCCTTGTGCTTCCCATGGGCTACTACTAAACTATTTTAGCATTTACCAATGTCTCAGAGCTGCTATTTATAGCCACAGATTCTCCTTTTTAGAAAGAGTGTTATTTCTTCAAATTAAAAGCACTGATTAATTGTTTAAATGCCTTAGTTGGTCTCTAAAAACGGCAGTCTGCCCACTGTTTTATACTGACCATGTAAACCTCAAAAAGGGCATCACTAATCAATTTAAATGTTGCAAACTGATTCTTAAATAAAGAAAAACAGTTGATTGCAATACAGGAAGACAAAATAAGAGCATCACTGATATAGAGCATTTTTTTTATTTTTTTGTTGCTTTTTTTTAATGCTGAGTAATCCCTGAAACAGCTGGGGCCATAATTAGAAACATTCTGGGAAAACTCCTAACCTCCTAACTTAGCCTAAAATTTTCTAGCAAGGATTCCAAGCTTAGGAGTGATTTCGGAACATTCTCAGAGCAACTGTTGACCAAGGAAGGGACAGAAACTTCTGTTAGTGAGGCGGTGAGGGTGACCCGGTTGCTAGTTATGTCACATTCTTTTAAAAGGTGTGATTGGTTCAGCAAAGAAAGAACAATGCACTTTTAGTGATAATGGACAGTGATATTGACAGACCTCATCATAGATTCAATCGATCATCTCTATTCATCACATGTGGTCACATGCTGATTCCTCAATACATTTGTAATTCTTTTGAAATGAACATTTTATCTAATGAACATGTCTGAATAGTTTTTAAACCAAATTTTTTTTAAAAATGGCCACAAAATGTTTGTAAAAGAAACAGACCAACTTGTACAGTAGTAGTTGATAGTTGTATTTATTTGGTGGTCTGGTGTTACCCTGTTAAGTGGGAGATGCGAGTGCAACTCTACTGAGATTGACCACAAATCAATGGAATAACACAATCTAATCTGTAGCGATTAATTAACTCACTATCATCTAGCTTTTGGAGAATATTTCTCATTTTTGTCTGTCTGCCATTTTCTCCTCTGATTAAGAAACTATTCTCTCTCCTCTTTACTTCTTATGGTTTTCACTTCAGGAGCTCTCTTAAGAGCTAAGATGCTTAATGACCATTTATTTATTTTCTTTTTACCAGGATCTAATCCTAAGTGAAAATTCTTATCATTTACTAGGAACAAATCCTAGTAATGGGAAGCTTTGTGAACACAGGCCTTGGTAATAAAAGTCCATCATTTGACAGGGAGATTTTGAATAAATCAATTGACTAAATGTAGGTTTTCAGCACTGTTTCTTGGTTTGGGCCTCACTACTGAGTGTCTGACAGTGTTGTATTGGCATGATTGGCATCGTGCTGGCAGCTGGCACAGCTTAGCATGCTTACAGTTGGCTCTGTGGTCGCCACTGTTTCCGCTGTCAGTCCTGTTTCTCCAAAGAAACTGGCTTTGTCCCTTTCCCCGGTATCTCTGCCAGTTGTAAAAGCAGACAATGAGTGTCTATTTAAGTGGGCGCCTACTGGATTCTGTTTGTCTGGGGTACTTTGTGAGTTGAGGTAGTGGGTGGTATGTGGTTTTGAGTAAATCACACCACTACTCAGCAGATATTTGTGCGTTGATTAGTCTCCATGGAGACCCACCCCAACTAATCAATCACTCTTTAAGGCCGTACAGCTTTATACTCCCTCCTTTTAAATCAGTAAATAATTGGAGAAAAATAGACATCCTTTAATTAGGAAAATATTTCATCCTTTCATTAGGAAAATGTTTCTGTGTCGTCTTTTAGGTGATTACCCCAGAGGAGATCGTTGACCCCAATGTGGACGAGCACTCAGTCATGACCTACCTGTCCCAGTTCCCTAAGGCTAAACTGAAGCCTGGTGCACCACTGCGACCCAAACTCAACCCCAAGAAAGCCCGTGCCTATGGGCCAGGTACACACACACACAGCTGGATTTCAAGAAGAAATTTAAGCTAAACCATGGATTGTACATTGGCTCAGAAAAATGTGACACAGATGTTAAATGGCATGCATTAAGATGGCACCTACAGTCAATTCATGATCATATAAGATATATGCACATAGCATTTTTTAACTCTCCAGCCATTCTTCATTCCTGCAGGTGTTGAGCCCACGGGTAACGTTGTGATGAAGAAGGCTGTGTTCACTGTGGAGACCATCAGTGCAGGAATGGGAGAGGTGCTGGTTTATGTGGAAGACCCTGCAGGACACAGAGAGGAGGTGACGACCTGTTAGCTTTGGAGTGTTTAGTCTTTATTAAATAGTCTCATGTGCTGTGATGTACTATATTATTAACCTCTTAAAAAAATGTTTCTCCAGGCTAAAGTGACAGCCAACAATGATAAGAACCGCACCTACTCTGTCTACTACATCCCGAAAGTCACAGGCATGCACAAGGTAAGCTTAGAGCTTATGTTCATGGTTGGTGCGTTAATTATAATTTCTAGAAAACATTGCATTTAATAGTCATTTCACTTTTTATGATATATGAACAATAAAGCAGATGGTAAACATAAAATATACTATATCGCAAAGCAAGTGTGGAAATTGAAAATGTGGGAAAAGTAGTATTGTGAGTAATGTAAGTGCCCAATTGTGACTAGGAAGAATAATGCATAGAAAAATAACAAATACAACTGGATATAGTATGCAACCAGATTAGTCTTTAAGTTGCACCAGTCAAATAATTGCAAAAGTACCAAAAAAAAAATCTTAAAAATAAAGATTTTATTTAACTTTTCTCCCTTTTCACACTTCATTCTCTCCTCTTCTTCTTCTTCTCAGGTGACAGTGTTGTTTGCAGGGCAGCACATCTCGAAGAGTCCCTTCGAGGTGGAGGTTGGCATGGCTCAGGGAGATTCCAGCAAGGCCACGGCCCAGGGACCAGGCATTGAGCCCTCAGGGAACATCGCCAACAAGGCCACCTATTTTGATGTCTACACAGCCGGTAATGACATGGACGATGCAAGTGATGTTTTTTAGGTCTTGGTACCCTATTCTTACGGCCCCTCATCTTCCTCTGGTTTCGCTCAGGGGCTGGTGTTGGGGAGGTGGAGGTGGTGATCATGGATCCGACTGGTAAGAAGAACACTGTGCCTTGCAACATTGAGGACAAGGGCAACAGTAGCTACCGCTGCACCTACAAACCCACCCAAGAAGGCCAGCACATCGTCTACGTCACCTTTGCTGGTGGCGCGATCAACAAGAGTCCCTTCACAGTCAATGTGGGCGAAGGTAAGACTGTTATAGATGCAATCCCTCAGGAGAACCAGTCCGGTATTACAATATAACAATGTCATTCTGGATATGATGGTACTCTAACATGCTGTGATTTATTGTTTAATGTTTTCCCTGAAAATCACCAAAGTTCCTGTCAGACCTGAGTGTCAACTACAACCGAATCCACTGTGAAGCTTAATGTCTTTGATACCTGTTTTTAAATATTTGCTTACACTGCTGTTGTTTCCTCAATTGTGTGTAATGCTTTTCTGTCTTTTCCTGCCATTGGTGGTGCCCTCTCTTCTTTTTCCCCATCCCTCCTTCCCCTCTTCTCTTTATTAGAGGCCTGGTGGTATCTGTCCTCTCTCTGGAACGGCTTCTTCCTTCTGCTGTTATTTCCTGTTTCCTGGGATCTCTCTTGGGTACCCAAAGTGTGTGTGCGTGCGAGTGTGTGTGTATACGTGTTGATGCATGCATGAGTATGCCCATGCAGATATTTGACTGCGTTATTCTTGACTCTGCGTGTGTATCGTGACTAATTTTCCTCTGTGGACTTGTTTCATGTGCATCATCTTCCTTCTAAAGTTCTAAAATGACTCAAGCATCCCTGAAGCTTTGTCTCCTTATTAGGAAGTTTTTACCACATCCATGAAGAAATAATCCTCCTATTCCTACATGCCACATTCACAAACCATTTTTTAAGACTACCATCATTAAACTGCATTTGTTCCAGCTCACTCGTGGTCATGTTTTCTAGGAATTAGAAAGTGTCATGTTGTATGCTTGTAATGAGTTTGCTTATCTGATAGAAACCACAACTTTTGAATTGCAGTGGGTGTGTCTGTCGGAAACAATGCAATGTTTTGTTGTTTTATTCATCCAGATTTAAATTATGGTTTTAATAATTTGGTGTATTTTGGTGGAGTAGTAAATCTACCAATAAATCCCCAATTAAATCAATTACAAATTATTAAAACAGTGGAATGTCATATCAAAATATTTTAATTAATTTAGCAGTTTTTATGTGTTTCCATCCACCTTAAAAGATAGGTTAACAATTGTCAGAAGCTAAAAAATGATGTCAACACTCTGGATTTTACCTCTCCATCCTTACATTGAAGGGGGTCCTTCAGTAAACAGTGTGGACTGGAGAAATGAGTACAGTGAGGAAAATGTCTTTCAGTGACTCAGATTTCATATGGACACCTAACTGTTGTTTTAATATATGCTTTACAAATTGAAATCCTATCCTTTTAAAGCCCTCAAACACATGGCTTCTAATCATTCTAATCTCTGTAGCAAGAGCATTACTTTTTCCTCATTGACCCATGTTAGCTGTGTAGTGTTCCAGTACCCACATAACCTATATACGGTCATCAGAATCTAATCAAAATGTTTCTAAAGCCTAAACGGTACAGCGACTTTTCCAACATAGTCCTGCCCATTGAAACCACTGAGAAAAGTATTAACTGTGCAGTACTTATAAGAACCAACACACTTTTAAAAACATGCATGCTTCTTTTGTTGGAAGGATTAAAAAAGGTAAAAATTGAAGCAACAGAGGTCAAAATATCCTAACTTTTAGGCTCTAGTATTTGTCAAACTCCAAAATCTCTTAAATGTACACTTCCCATGATGCACTTCACTAGTATCTCTTCATTAGATGTTCCCAGATTGTAATGCAGGCTGCAAATTCCATTATTATTAATATACTTTTAAATGTAATTTATTTATTTGTTATTATCTTTATCCTAGGGTTATTTATGACCTTTTGACATTAAAACACAATATTAATATTATATTTTACTGGTCCACAACCTGGGCCTGATACAGGAAGCATTATAACAACAAATAATTTACTCTTATTTTTATTTATATCTAAGATTTATTCTTATTTTGTTTGTACCTACTAACTCAATTTCTGGGATTTCCAAACATTCTGTTTCACAGTATCTGTTCTCCTATAGAAAGTATACAAGCACAATTTAAAAGAGTGTTGGTGCCTGAGTCCTCCAGTGACATAGCTTATGCTTGTATTATGTTTCTGTGGACTTTCCCTTACTTCCTGCAGGGCTATCTAACTGTGACTTAGCGCGTCCAGTTTTATACATGATCAGAAGATATGAAGGATATTCCACTTCCTCTGTGAGGATAAAGGCTCACTTCCTTCACTGTGGTCTAAGAACCGACTCTGCCAGTTAAGATAGATGGATAAAGAGGCACTAGAGGGTAGGAGGGGGGAGGGAGAGGACAATTGTTAAACTCCAAAAGCTTTCCAGCAATCCTTCAGTGTGATGGATGTACCGTTGAAATGCAAATCATTTTGGTTTTATATCATTCACCCAAAACCTCATTCTTTTCCCCCCCTATTGAAACCACCATTGCCTCACACGTAGTTGTATACTGCAGTCAGAATACTGAGAGCAGTTTCTGTGTCAGTTTCTCACTCACATGTTTTGTTGTCTCTTTGCAGCATGTAATCCCAGCCTCTGCAGAGCTAAAGGTCGTGGTCTGCAGCCAAAGGGCTTGAGGGTGAAGGAGACTGCAGACTTCAAGGTTTACACCAAAGGAGCTGGCACTGGGGAGCTCAAAGTCACCATCAAGGGGCCCAGTGAGTTACACTGCTCATACCAGTCCTGCTTTTATCTATGTCCCATCTATGGGAATCTTCCTGTGTCTGATATACTGCAAGCAGATTGCACACCCATTTGAAAATTAGACAAAATTGTGAGTAAAATCCTCAAATAGACCTGAGAAATTTAGCTTAACAGTTTATATTGTGCCATTAAAGTATTTTTAAACAATATACCAAAACCACTATATAGTGGAAACAGAGCCACTTGTAGGGTTGAACCTATATAGACCTGCACTTGACTGCAGACAGTTGGCAACTAGCTGGTGAACAAGTAAAACCTTTAGCAGGCAAAGGGGTAGATATTTCCCTAAGGAATTAAAAGATGATTATGAAATTTCACTTATTTGCCATGGAAACTGCCAGCACGCTCATGATATGGATGATATGGCATGACATGGCTTCTAAAATTAGCAGATAAGGAAGGAAAATGGAACTGATATGAATCACTATGTTTCCAGAGGGTCTTGAGGAGCCATGTAAAAGAAAAGATGTTGGAGATGGTGTCTATGAATTTGAGTATTACCCCACCACACCTGGAACGTATATCATCACCATCACCTGGGGAGGACAGCACATTCCCCGGAGGTATGTCATCATGCAGGAACTTATTGCTGCATTTGAACCAAATTGACTTTTCATTCTGACCGATCGCTCTTTGCTCCACTTAGTCCTATTGAGGTCAAGATTGGCGCGGAGGCCGGCCAGCAGAAGGTGAGGGCCTGGGGTCCAGGGCTGGAGGGCGGCGTGGTTGGCAAATCTGCCGACTTTGTTGTGGAAGCTGTTGGAGACAATGTCGGTACGCTAGGTAAGGACGCCTACATTTACATGTCTTTGTTTCTGTAATTATCTGAAACTTTACCAGTGGTTATTCACGGTCTGCTCTTCTCAGCTTAATTTATTTTTTTCCGCTGTTCAGGTTTCTCAGTGGAAGGTCCGTCTCAGGCCAAGATTGAATGTGACGACAAAGGCGATGGATCTTGTGACGTGCGCTACTGGCCCACGGAGGCCGGGGAGTATGCCGTGCATGTGCTTTGCAACAACGAAGACATCCAGCACTCTCCCTTCATGGCTGAGATCGTCAACCCACCAGGAAAAGACTTCTTCCCTGACAAGGTATCACATGTGGACAAACAATACTTTGTGGTGCTTTTTTGTGGTGTTATTTGTCAGAGAGCAGTTGTGTTCATTATATATATATATCCATATTCCCAATGAGCTCAATATATGTTTGTTCCAGGTTAAGGCATATGGTCCAGGCCTTCAAAGCAGTGGTTTGGCTGTTGGAAAACCCACGGAGTTCACAGTTGATGCCAAGCAAGGAGGAAAAGCTCCTCTGAAGATTGCGGCTCAGGTAGGGCTGTGTGCGTTTTTAAGTGTATGAACAAATGTGTATGATGCATGTGTAGAATTACCTTGCTCCTACTAAGCCACATAAGCATCATGTCTCATGTTTTACAAGTTTGATTCTACAAATTTAATTTGTTGGTTGTCCACATCTCCGCAGGATGGTGAAGGCACTCCTGTGGATGTCCAGGTTAAGGATAATGGCAACGGTACATATACCTGTACTTACACACCTCGTAAACCCTTAAAACACACTGTCATGGTCTCTTGGGGAGGAGTTAACATCCCTGACAGCCCATTCAGGGTGAGTATACACACACAGAATTAGCTTTTTTCCAGAATTTCCACAAAGATTTTTTTATTTTTTTATTTTTTATTTTTTACAGAAGTATCTCTTTTTGTTATTGTGCATTTACACCACAGATGAATATCGGGGCCGGCTGCCATCCAAACAAAGTGAAGGTATCAGGACCTGGTGTGGCCAAGACCGGACTGAAGGCCTTCGAGCCAACATATTTCACCGTTGACTGTGCAGAGGCAGGTCAAGGTAAAACCACATTAATCTGTTGCATCCTTTCACACAATAAACTGAAGCACAGTATTATTGATCACTGATTGATCAATAATTGATGTTTTATAAAATCTATAAAGCTTTCCTGTCCAGCACCAACTCTAGATAGACAAATCTAGAATCTCGCTTGCTTGTGAAGAATTTGTAGCAATTTAACAGACAAATATAGAGATATTCCTCTTAGGAGTTGGGAACTGAGTGAATCATGACTTTGATGAATGCTAATGTTCTCCATGTCTTGCAGACATGTAAATTGCCTACATCTTAAAGTAAAAATATGTAAATGTTGTGGTTGTTTTTGGTTCCACTGGATCTGCTGGTTCTGGCCCAAAATTATGGCAGTGTGCAGCATGTGTAATAGTAATAAAACGTAATACTAACACAGTGGTAAAGTTATGTAAGAGTTTATAAATAATGATAAAATGATTACCCTTTCTCTGTTGACCCTCTATAACACCCTCTGGAACCCTAGGAATCCCCAGACCTTGGTTTGAGAACCATTGAACTACAATAATGTTCTTTATTGACTTTTTTTGTTTTTGAACATGCATTGTCGTTAATCCGTCCAACTTTAGTTCAAAGTTGTAGCGTCTTATTAGATCCTGCATTTGAAGCGTTTAGAGCACATCTGTAAATTGTCAACCAATAGTTGACGTGTGAGGCATGGACACTGTTCTCGCTAGGTATAAAGAAATGCTCATTTCAAAGAGGCACTGCATTAGTTAATAGTTAAATGAAAGATAATAGTGATTAAATGGCTGTGGTGCAATAGTGAGACATTAGTTTGAAAGGATTGATTTAAGATGTGTATGATGAGTTTTGGCTCTTGTCCACAGGTGATATCAGCATAGGAATCAAGTGTGCCCCAGGAGTGGTGGGACCAGCAGAGGCCGACATAGACTTTGACATCATTAGGAATGACAACGACACGTTCACTGTCAAATACACTCCTCCTGGAGCAGGCAGCTACACCATCATGGTCCTGTTTGCTGACCAGGTGAGTGTAAAATAAGGCACCATGTTATTAACCAACATGGAGTGCATATGTATCATCTTACATACAACAGTGTTTTCTGTGTGGTGGATTTTTTTTTTTTGTTTTAAGACATTATTGTTTGTGTTGTTCAGGCTATTCCAATGACACCCATCCGGGTCAAAGTGGATCCTGCTCATGATGCCAGCAAAGTCAAGGCTGAGGGACCAGGACTCAGCCGCAGTGGTAAAAAAGCTCCCTCCCATTTTGTTGCTATCAATCCTAAATAAAACTGTCTCTCCAGTTGTCTGTGAACCAAGAACTGCATCGCAACAGGCACTGGATGAACAGGGACCTGTGTCCACATGGCATTTTTCTCTTGCAGAAAAGCACTGGTAGAATTTTGTGATGAAGCGCTTGTGTGGTGATAGAAACAAAACCAATGGGCAGCAGCTTTTTCTGACAAGAATATTTTAACTTTTTGGGTTTTAATGAGACTACAGCACTTTTTCTATAGGTGGATGTATGTGGCTCTGGGAAAGAACACCCTGGACACAGTCTAAAATAAAATAAAAGCTAGCCAATGACTGGAAATGCCTGACTGAACATCTAACACAATAAAACATAAACTGCCTGCATCTGTACATACAGTAAAAATAAGTTGCAGTGATAAATATTACTTGGGTAAGATGGTGGAATGTTTATCATGCAAATTTAAATCATGCTGCATCTATTGTTCTATAGTTATAGATGGGACACTGTGCTGTTGGCAATGGAGTCCAGAGAAATTGAGATTAATATGAAGACAATGTTGTAAACTATTACTTAATTAAGTCCAGATTTATATTAACTCGGGTGAATCCTTTGTGTCTCTCTCAGGTGTTGAACTAAACAAGCCCACTCATTTCACCGTGAACACTAAAGGAGCAGGAAAGGCAAATCTGGACTGCAACTTCAGTGGCCCAACCAAAGGAGTGGAGGCTGTTAAGGACTTTGAAATCATCAACAACCATGACAACACACACACTGTGAAATACACACCTGTGCAGCAGGTAAGATGGGAGAGGCCCACTTTCATATGCAGAAATATCCTGTATCTGGAATGTAGAGTCTGACGTTATACACGATAATAGCTGGTCATTCTGGGAAATTTGTTATATTTTTGTGTATAGTTTATCAGAAGTATAATTATTGAGTTGGCTAGCTGTTTCTTCCCGTTGACAGACTCAATGCTGATCTCCATTAGACTACTTCTGGCTAGAACCATAGTTAAGAAAAAGACACATGATGGTATTAATCTTCTCCACTAAATATTTGCGCAAATAAGCAAGTTATTGATTGGATTATTCCTTTAGCTGAATTCACTTATGAACATGGCACACATGCAGCTTATTTAGTCAGAAATAGGCTTTTATATTTGCAGATAAATTGGGTATAGGTGACATTATTCTACCCTTTCCTACATCCTAATTTGTGTGACCACATCTGCACATCCTTCCCTTCATGTCCTAGGGTCCTCTGGGAGTTGCTGTGACCTATGGCGGAGATAATATTCCCAAAAGCCCCTTCAATGTTGCTGTGGCACCCACACTGGACCTCAGCAAGATAAATGTCACGGGCCTGGGAGGCAGTACGTACCCTCCTGTCACCCTCTCCTACTCTATCCACACAGTTTGATTTCAATTCTTAACTGTCATTTTTGTGTTTAACATTTATTAAATGACCAGAGCTGAATATTCCTGTTAATTTCTGATGTACCTTTTTATTTTTTGGACCTTGATTAGACGTTTATATTTATTTACATTTGTATTGACGTCCACTTCATCCACTTGTTGATACTTCATTTTTAAAACACAAATGTGCAATGAAATAGTTTTCTATCTGTTTTTTTCCCATGGTTCAGTTTGTTTTCAACTCTACTGCACTGTCTTTGCCGTGTGTGTCTTTGTAGAGATGACTGTAGGCAAAGACCAGGAAGTGACTGTGAAATCAAAGGGTGCCGGCGGTCAGGGCAAGGTCGCGGCCAAGGTGACTGGACCATCAGGGAAACCAGTGGCCAGCAAGGTATGAAACATCATTTAGATTTATTTCCCCTAGGAAAAAATGGTTTATTTTGAGACCAAATGTAGGCCTCTCATATCAACTGGCTTTTTTTAAATAATCTTTTTATTTTAAGATAAATAAATATATAGATATGTTTTGAGTAAAACCTGTGCATCTAGGCTAGAGTTACATCTGTACATGCTAATATTAGCATATATTTTTTTAAGTTAATGAAATCCAATCCATATGTCTTGTAGGTTGAGCCAGGGCTGAGCCCAGAGACCAGTCAGGTGAAGTTTATCCCTCGAGAGGCGGGGCCGTACCAAGTTGAACTGACCTATGATGGAGCTCCCATCCCTGGATCACCCTTCAACCCCACTGCTTATCCTGCTACAGACCCCTCCAAGGTTGGCCTCCATTCTTGGCAAAAAAAGATTGTAGCATGTCTATATGTTGATTAATAATTTGTAGATCATGAAAAAGTGGGTAATTCTGTTCCTTACACATGTGTAATCACCTCCCCTCTCAGGTACGTTGCTCTGGCCCTGGCTTGGAGCGTGCCAAGGTTGGGGAGACAGGGGAGTTTATCGTGGACTGTACCAACGCTGGCCCGGCTGAGTTGACCATTGAGATCATCTCAGACAGCGGCACAGAAGCTGAGGTTCACATCCAGGATAATGGAGACGGGACCTACACCATCACCTACATCCCTCTGTACCCCGGTTCTTACACTCTCACCATCCGCTACGGTGGCCAGGATGTGCCCAACTTCCCTGCTCGGCTCAATGTGGAGCCTGCGGTTGACCCCAGGGGAGTCCGTGTGTTCGGTCCCGGAGTGGAGGGCAAAGGTAACCGACGTGATATCTGTGTGTCTGTTTGTGATCTAAGCCTAAACATGCTTGCAAACATTTCAATATGCTGTATTTTTTTTTTTTTTTTTAGGTGTTTTCCGCGAGGCGACCACAGACTTCACCGTGGATGCTCGCGCTCTCACACAGTCCGGAGGCGAACACATTAAAACACTCATCAGCAACCCATCCGGCAGCCGTACGGATGCCCTGATTACAGACCTTGGAGATGGAACCTACAATGTAGAATACACTCCCTACGAGGAAGGTGAGTTGAAACATCTCTGCAAATGTGTGATCTGCCGAATTTGTAGGTTAAGAAGCAGCCAGCACCTTTGATACATGAATAACTGTTTTCTGTGTATGCTTCAGGCCCACACAGTGTAGAGGTTTGCTACGATGGCTCTCCAGTGCCTAAGAGTCCATTCCGTGTTGCTGTCACCGAAGGATGTGATCCAGCTCGTGTGCGTGTGCATGGCCCAGGCCTGAAATGCGGCATCACCAACAAACCCAATAAGTTCACAGTGGAAACCCGGTAAGTAAAACCAAGTGTTCCAAGCAGGGCACAAGCTTGGAAAACGTAAATGGTCTGAAGTGTTTCCTCACTTGTATTTTGAATGTCCATCCTTGTCCCTCTACAGGGGAGCAGGGACCGGAGGTCTTGGTCTGGCAATGGAGGGTCCTTCAGAGGCCAAAATGTCCTGCACTGACAACAAGGACGGCAGCTGCAGTGTGGAGTACGTCCCCTACGAGACCGGCAAATACAACCTCAACATCACCTACGGAGGACAGCCCATCAAAGGTAGTAGAACAGTTACAGCTGGAGCAAACATATATTTTCTGTTTTATTGACAACATTTCTATTGTTATTGTTTTCAGTTTATCTCTTAGGTAGTCCAGATTTCAGGACTGATGAGTAGATAAGGTCTCTGTATCTTAACCTTATCTTTTCTTGTGTTTTTTTTCTTTTCAGGAAGCCCCTTCTCTGTGCCGGTCAGTGACACGGTGGACAGCACCAAGGTGAAATGCCAGGGTCCAGGGCTGAGCAACAATGTCAGAGCCAATATCCCTCAGGCATTCACTGTGGACGCCTCCAAAGCTGGAGTGGCCCCACTGCAGGTCCGTGTGCAAGGACCTAAAGGTAAGTTCTAATGCTTATCTCTATACATGATTCAATTTTTAAAGAATCAGCACTTAAATACTCAACAATTTGTAACTCACTTTTACTTAGAAACTGAAGATATTTCTGCATGTTTATATCTTTAGGTGTGGTGGAGCCTGTGGAAGTGGTGGATAACGGTGACCAAACTCACACAGTCAACTACATTCCCACTAGGGAGGGTCCATATTCCATTAACGTATTATATGCTGATGAGGAGATCCCACGCAGGTAACACCTATACAAGCACTTCAACATGCAGTCATTCTGTTTACCATCACTTACATTCAATGTTCCTTTAACATCTAGATATTTATTGCTCCTTTAGTCATTTTGGTCACATGGTAAGATTGTACTGGATTTCACCAAATTCATTGTTGCAACTCTTAAGTATATACTATATAGTTATACAATTATAGCCATGAAATCAAACTGTGTGTAAATCTGTCAAGTGTTCAGCAAGATCAGAGTATTTAAGTTTGTTTCTTCCCTTACGTTCAATTCATCAGATGGCCACCGGGCAAGGACGTTTAAGTCTGTTCCGTTTAGACATTTAGCCTTTCCTATGTATATCTATGACTTCTTCAAAGCCATGGTATTGTTTATCTGTTTATGACGGCGTCGCTGCCTCCTTTCACTTCCAAGTGAAATCCCCAGCAAAATTCTTGAGCATGTGCAGAACACAAATACAATACAAGACTGTATACAAGAAGCATAGATGTATTATAGGACTTGGATAGGGTACCGCCTCTCAGCAGCACAATGATTTTTCCCCCAGTGGCCACTCGTGGTACTGCAACAAAAAGTCCCATGCGATCCCAAAAAGCATTCCTCCCATAGACCACAATGGTAAAAGAGAGGCCTGTAAAACTCTTCATAGGACACCCAAGCTATAACCCCCTCTTAATTACAGCTGTGTGTGTGAACTACTAAAGTGTGGTCCTGCTGTGTCTCAAGAGTGAGGATGCCTTTTTTCTCTGAAAGATTTTTTTTTTTTATTTGGTCGGCAAAGTTAATTAGATACATTTTCAAAGCCTTTGTTGTCAGATAAATCGTATCCATCTGCACACAGTGACTGTGATTTGTTTGTGTACAATCACTCATACATATCTCTCCCTCTGTCAGCCCATATAAGGTGAAGGTGCTTCCCACCCACGATGCCAGTAAGGTGCGTGCCAGTGGACCCGGTCTCAACACCACTGGGGTGCCAGCCTCTCTGCCTGTTGAGTTCACAATTGATGCCAAAGATGCTGGCGAGGGGCTGCTGGCAGTGCAGATCACTGTGAGTATACACACAGGATGCACATGATAAAAGTAAACTACATACGTTTCTATTATGAAATATCTTTGGTAAAAATTTTAAAAATGTTTCCTCTCCTGCAGGATCCAGACGGGAAGCCTAAGAAGGCCAACATCCGTGACAACCATGACGGGACCTACCTAGTGTCCTATGTCCCGGACATGACCGGCAGATACACTATCCTCATCAAGTATGGCGGGGACGAGATCCCATATTCACCCTACCGTATCAGGGCCCTGCCCACAGGAGATGCCAGCAAGTGCACTGTCACAGGTACGTTAGGCTGGTCAGTCCATTATAGTTGCATTTGTTCTCATATACTCACCATGTTTGAAAAATAAACGTGTCCCCACACGACTACTCATGTTTTGTTCATAATTTTTTTTGGAAATCCAATGGTTGTTGTTTTTGTTGGTAAAGTTCTCATTTGTCCTTTATTAGACTAGTTGGACATCCTACACACTTGTAATTGTACACAACACAGTCATGATTATAATTCATCAGGAATGTCCCATCGGGAATGTACCTCTCTTTTGGTTGATGCATATTTTTACCAAAAATGCCCCGATTTTTCAGAAGCAGATCAAATTTTCATTCAAAATTTGTGTCCCCACACATCCAAATGTTTAGATTAAAGTTTACAGTAAGCAAAGACCTCTTGCAAAAAGGACAGCTAAGAAAATGGTTCCTATTTTTTAATGCTTGAATAAAAACTGAGAAAGCTCTCACACGTTATCTCGCTCACTACGGGAATATTATTTTCAGTAGTTTACAATGTTTCGATGTGTTCAACCTTCCACAGGTATAACTTCTTTTTTTTCTCAATACAAAACGCAAATTATCCAGTGGTTATTTCTCAAAGTAGCCTAATTAACTAAAGAAAAAATATATCAGCACACAGTGTTTCACTGAATTTTTTAACTGCTTATTTTATTCAATATCCACCTATCTTATTAAGAATTTATTTTAGGAAATGCACTTTTTTTACGAGAGTTAGATGAGAAGATTGATATCGCTGTTATATATGTCTGCTAATCCATACAAGAACCAAAGTATAAGATGCAAAGTAATCTCTTTACTAACATTTAAGGTATGCTAACATTAGCTAACATTACCCACCAAAAGCCAGTGGTCATACTGGACCCACAGCTAACTGGTATTTCTCATTTGTTTAATCTATACAAAAACCCATGTGTAAAAAACAACAAATTCTTGTTGTTTTTTGGGATTAAACAAACAAGATATCTAGTGTAAATTGGTTGGAGTTTGGAGGTGCTGGTGGGTTTTTGGTAACTTTGGACAGAGCCAGGCTAGCTGTTTACTGTTTTCCACTTCCTGTCTTTATGCTTAGCTAAGCTAACTGGCTGCTGGCTACATGGCTTCATAGTTGGCACACAGACATCAAAGTGTTATTTATTTTCTCATCAAAACCTCCACAAGAAAGCATAATGCATTTCCTAAAATGTCAAGCGATTTTCTTTCAAATGAACAGATTTATTTATCATATTTTTTTATTTTACTTGAGTTTTGATGTGTCTGTCAGCGTACCTGCTGCACCATACCTTATTTTTTTTCATGCACTGGTATGTTGTGTTCCTCACGCTGTGCTCCTCAGTTACCCCCCCTCCTCGCCCAAGTCCCCGCTGCACACACACACATACACACCACCCCTCCCTGCTTCACATTCCACCATCACCGTTTGTTTTCATCCAAGTGTTTGGAGCACAGTTATTGCCTCCCACCACCCCCACCCCTAGCTGACTGTCTTTTATTTGTCACTTTTTTTTCTCTCGCTCCCCTGCTTCTCACCGTTCCTATTAGTCTCAATCGGCGGTCACGGTTTAGGTAAGCCTACTGAACAACTTTGTGATGTAGAGGAACTGCTCTGCTATCTCTGTATTTTCTGTTGGCATGGAGGATAGTGGCAGCAGCTTCCAACAGAATATCCCATCCTCTGTCTTTTCCATACATCTCCTTCTCATACGTTCCTCTCCCCTACCCCATTGTTATCCTCCCAGCTCGTTTAACACTTTCTGTCTCATAACTGCTCGTCTCTGTTTTCCTCTCACATGTTTAATTGGACAGACTAATGGACTAACGGAGTAAGCAGGATGGCATGGTGGAATGGCAGATTGGCTAATCTAGCTTTCAGATCTACATGGAAACTGTATTATAATAACACGAGTCAATGGTAACAACGTGTAGTTGATGGATATAACACCATGTTTCATCCAACTTTAATCTGGTCTCATGGTTGTTGAATGTGCATGCTGAATGTTATATGTGAAAGGGAGTGTCTCATTTAATATAAAAATAAATAAATAAAATTATATCTCACAGCTGACTCTTATTTTGAATTCTTCAGGTGCTGGTGTTGGTCCAACCATCCAGATTGGAGAGCAGACGGTCATCACGGTGGACGCCAAGGCTGCTGGGAAGGGCAAAGTGACGTGCAGCGTGTGCACACCCGAGGGAGCAGAGCTTGACGTGGACGTTGTAGAAAACGAGGATGGCACGTTTGACATCTTCTACACGGCGCCGCAGCCTGGCGAGTATGTCATCTGCGTCCGTTTTGGAGGGGAGCACATCCCCAACAGTCCCTTCCAAGTCACGGTGAGTGACAGTGCATTTTTAACCTTTATTTAAGCGGGGGTAGGTTGGCAGAGCATATATTCTTATTTACCGTTTATAGTTTCCTGGAATAACGAAAGGAAATGACAAGAACAGCCAGAGGCAATGAATAAAATGGAAAAACTGGCAATAAACAAGGTGCAGCCTTAGTTGTAGCAATCAAAAGCAGGCAGGGAACAATTAAGAATGGTCGTGAATTTACAAAGACAGAGGTTTTTAAATTGTTAAGCAGTTGCAGAATTCATGACACCACTGCAAGCAAAGCAAATTGACTTTATTGTACAAACTGCAGTAGTTGGTGTAGGTAATTATATCCTTGTTATGAACCTGAGGGCAGGGTGGTAATTGAAATCAGGGAGCTCAGAATGGAAGCAGTCAAACTAGCGTTGCAGTTTACCAACATTATTTTCTGTATGATATTGAAATGTAAATTCAAGCCAGATATACAGTGTAGATATGCATATTATTGTAACATTTTTCCTTTGATCAGAAGAATAACTTCATGTTTATTTCATTAAGTATTCCTTTAATTAGACTGGAGCTACCATTAAGGATTATTTTCACTCTGAAGTAATCTACAGATTATTTTGGTTGATGTAACACATCGGAATACATTGAAAAATCCCATGATGGTTTCCATAATCCCATGGTAATAACTTGATATGTATTGTTTTGTCCAACCAACAATGCAAAACCCCCACATATTCAATTTACTACAAGGGATGGCCAAATAAATAATTAAGCAAGAGGTGAATTATCAAAATAGTTGTCAATAATTGTCGTTCAGATAACCAATTAATCAACTGGTTATTCCCACTGTAGAGCAGAAAATGTGCATTTTAAAGAGTCTTAGGTTCTCTCTGATTCGACAGGGAATAAAATGGTATCATCTGCATAAAGATACATTTTTACAGTCAC
This sequence comes from Lepturacanthus savala, assembly GCA_030544235.1. Taxonomy (NCBI): domain Eukaryota; kingdom Metazoa; phylum Chordata; class Actinopteri; order Scombriformes; family Trichiuridae; genus Lepturacanthus; species Lepturacanthus savala. The sequence continues at coordinate 19,541,518 of CM060480.1, forward strand.
ACTGAAGAGATCATCTTATTTTGTGAACAGGACAGGTTCTTATTATCCAAGCCAGTAATTAAAACATTCTAACTACTATAAGAGCTGAGATGGCGCTATGATTTACTCCAAAACCAGTCTTATGTTGGCTTGGAAAGCTGTCCTATAAAAGAATTGCCTTCAATTAGGTATTGGCTAGCAACTGTGGGTGTTTGTCAAGCGGGATGACTTAAATATTGGAATATTCCATATTATAAACAGAAATAATGAAATAAAGTATGCATATTTGAATGGGGGTGATAATGTTGCATGGACCAAAGATCCTGGACACTATTTTTCCCTACAGAAGCTTCGTGAATAGGTCCTGGTGGCGCCGATCACTCTGACTACTGTTTTATTCCCCTCCAATCCCTTCCATCTTTTTTTACCCTCTCCATCCCCTACCCACCCCCACAACCCACCCCCTCAGGCGCTGGAAGGAGCTCCTTCAGACCAGCTCATGCAGCAGAGCCAAATGCCCCAGTACTACGCTCAACAGCCCTGGGTACCTTAAACCTCTGTTTCCAGCCTCTCTCATCCATCTCAGCATTAACTTAATTTTGTTCAACATCCCTGGGTCCTACTTCCTCTATCCCCCCCCTCCTTCCTCTCATCCTCATCACACACATGGCCACCCTTCATGAGCCCACATCAGTGTCTGCGGTCTCTCATTGTTGGCGTTTCATCTCTGAGAGGGCTCTTTCTTTCATTTCACTCCCTCCATCCTGTTCGTACAGCTCAAAAACATGATTCCTTAAACACATGGACAGAGCAACAGAGCTGCACAATGATAAAAATGCACTCCTTAATGTTGCAGTTGCAACACATGTTTTTTGTATTTAGACAAAAAAACTGACATAACCACGTTGCAATCCATGTATACTTGCTTAGGAGACAAAAGCAGCCATTTTAATAATCATCTATGTGGGCTTTTCAGCTGCACCACATTTTATAAAATGGCTAACTGTGCTTCTTCATTCTTCCCTAACCTACCAGTGTTTTTGTCATCATCTCATTCTCTCTCACAGTTTTGTCGGTGTCATCATAACGACCATCACCATTGTCATCCTAATTTTCAACCACTTCATCTCATGATTGTCTCATTCCATTTTGTTTGTCGGTGTTCGGAAGCCTTTACTCCCCTGTCCTACACTGTGTTGTGTTGTTTTTTGTTATAACCGCACCGATCGCCACAGTTTCTTCACATACGGTGCATTTGACCTCTGTCCCTTGTCTCCCAGGCAACAGATAGACCAATGGGGATGAATGGCCTGGATGTGGCAGGGCTGAGACCGTTTGACCTGGTCATCCCGTTCACCATCCAGAAGGGAGAGATTACAGGTAACATAACAAGACTGCAGAATAATAGCTGCAGTCAGACTAAACCCTGGTCTTCAGTAATTACTTCTGTGTTGTATGTATCTCACTATATGTTTCTGTCCAATACTGAAGGTGAGGTCCGAATGCCATCAGGCAAAGTGGCCAAGCCTGACATCACAGACAACAAGGACGGCACGGTTACTGTCAAGTATGCTCCAACTGAGGCCGGCCTGCACGAGATGGATATCAAATATGACGGCATCCACATCCCTGGTATGACTTCCTGTTTTCAGAAATCCTTCAGAATTTTGTTACGGCAAAATTGACAAAATTATGTCATGATTATTTCTCTGTCTGTCACTTGCAGGAAGTCCCTTGCAATTCTATGTGGACTACATGAACAGTGGTAATGTCAGCGCCTACGGCCCTGGCCTCATCCATGGCACCGTCAACAAGCCCGCTGTCTTCACTGTTAACACGAAGGATGCTGGAGAGGGTACGCAGCACTCACACAGCTCAGTATCTGCAAAATATGTTTTAATATACAACCATTCAGGAGTCACCCAGACAATTTTGTATTTCCCATGAAAAGTCAAATTTTGATTTACCATGAGTTGTAAAAATTAATAGAAAATATAGTCAAGACATTGACAAGTTTAGAAATAATGATTTGTGAACCCACAAATGTGATGCTCCAGATACTCATTCTGCTCAAAGGAAGGTCAGTTTTCTAGCTTCTCTAATCGGCTAAACTGTGTAAAGCTGTGCTAACATGATTGCACAAGGGTTTTCTAATCATCCATTAACCTTCTGATGCAATCAGCAAACACATTGTACCATTAGAACACTGGAGTTATAGTAGCTGGAAATGGGCCTCTGTACACCTATGTAGATATTGCACTAAAAACTAGACATTCACAGATAGAATAGGCATTTATCACATTAGCAAAGTATAGAGTATATTTCTGATTGGTTTAAACTTATCTTCATTGAAAAAAGGTGCTTTTCTTTCAAAAGTAAGGAAATTTCTAGGTGACCCCAAACTTCAGAACAGTAGTGTACTTCTAATGTAGTTTTGTAACAAAACCACACTCATCGAACTCTTTTTAAACACCAAAAGCTGAAGACAAAGAAAACATGAGGCTAAAATGGGTAATGAAATATGTTAACTGTTCATATCATGTCCATGTAGGTGGCCTGTCTCTGGCCATTGAGGGTCCATCCAAGGCAGATATCAGCTGTGTGGACAACCAGGATGGGACATGCACTGTATCGTACCTGCCCGTCCTACCAGGAGACTACAGCATCCTGGTCAAATACAATGACAAGCACATCCCTGGCAGCCCCTTCTCTGCTAGGATTACTGGTAATATCATCTATCCTTACACCTTACATCCTTATACTTATTAACTGAGAATATGAAGGGCAGCTTTGGGAAAAGCTTTGGGAACTACTGTCAGATCCCATCTACTCTCCTATGAATGTGTTTACTTCATCAGTATGTGTCACTGCTGTGTCTCCAGGTGACGACTCCATGAGAATGTCTCATCTGAAGGTGGGATCGGCCGCAGATATCCCACTGGACATTGGAGAGCTAGATCTCAGTCAGCTGACGGCTTCGCTCACCACGCCCTCAGGCCGCGAGGAGCCCTGTCTGCTGAAGATTCTGCGAAACGGTCATGTTGGTGAGTGCGTGTCTGGAAGCGGGGTGGAATTGAGTGGAAAGCTTGTGTGGCTTCATAGCTGTTTTTTTTAACCCTACACATGTCTGTTACAGGCATCTCATTCGTTCCTAAGGAGATTGGAGAGCACCTGGTGAACATCAAGAAGAATGGCCGCCATATTCCTAGCAGCCCCATATCTGTTATGATCAACCAGTCTGAGATCGGTGATGCCAGCCGTGTGCGTGTTAGTGGCCCGGGCCTGAGCGAGGCCAGGACCTTTGAGCCCGCCGAGTTCATCATTGATACTCGTGATGCAGGTACATGCTTGATAAAAATGTTTATATCCTGTAAAAAATCTTTCAGCCATTCCATCACACTTTTCATGTCATCGATTTCATATTTTTCCCCACCCCCCTATTTCTTCCACACAGGCTATGGTGGCCTGAGTCTGTCCATTGAGGGACCCAGTAAAGTGGACATCAACACCGAGGACCAGGAGGACGGCACCTGTAAGGTCACCTACTGCCCCACCGAACCTGGCAATTACATCATCAACATCAAGTTTGCTGACCAACACGTTCCAGGTGCAAAAATAAAATGACGAGAGATTACAAAGCAGAGCAATTTTGATTCTGAATTCCGAAACTGAAAATGGATCGTCGTGTTTGTGTGTGTTTGCAGGGAGTGCGTTCACAGTGAAGGTGACGGGTGAGGGCAGAATGAAGGAGAGCATCACCAGGAAGAAGAGAGCAGCATCAGTCGCCAACGTTGGCAGCCAGTGCGACCTCAGCCTCAAGATCCCAGGTGACAAGAACAGGAAAGAATGGAATCACAATACATTTATCTGTGGCAGAAATCAACCGTACATTAAGACTCATGTTTTTCTGGTGTTAGATGTGTAACTCTCACATGAATTTCTAATTGTTTGATTGTCAAATGTTGCAAGACAGTAAAAAAGTGTTGAACTATTCCTTTAAAACAACTAACTCAAGACAATCTTGAGAAATAAAAGGGTATTTCATGAGTCAATTGGGTTGTTTAACAAAAAGTTATGCAGTCTGACTGTATGTGTGGACTTTAAATGAGTCAAACCTCCGTCTGCCTGTCTCTTCAGAGATCAGCATAGCAGACATGACCGCTCAGGTGACCAGCCCATCTGGCCAGGTTCACAAGGCTGACATTATGGAGGGAGAGAACAACACCTACTGCATTAGATTTGTCCCCACCGAGACCGGTGTGCACACAGTGTGTGTGAAATACAACGGAGTGCACGTGCCTGGAAGCCCGTTCCAGTTCACCGTCGGCCCCCTGGGAGAGGGAGGGGCGCATAAGGTCCGTGCCGGAGGCCCAGGCCTGGAGAGAGCAGAGGCTGGTGTACCAGGTTGGTGTATTGGCTGGATTATCAGTGTGTGCTGTCATTTGTTGTTTTACATGCTGCGTCTGATTTTCTTTTGGCCACTTCTTTCTGTGCAGCTGAGTTCAGCATCTGGACGCGGGAAGCTGGAGCCGGAGGTCTCAGTATTGCAGTGGAGGGACCAAGCAAGGCTGAAATTGCCTTTGAGGACCGCAAGGACGGCTCCAGTGGAGTGTCTTACATTGTGCAGGAGCCTGGTGAGAGAAGGGACAGGGAAAGGTTTATAAATGGGTGAAAACCGAAAGCATGCTGGTAATTCTTTTGAAAAACTTTCAAATAAATTCAGTTCATGAATGGTGCTTTATCCTCTAGTCCATGTAAGCAGCAGTTGGTAATGTAGAATGGATGTAGTCTGTCTTCTAATGGAGAATTGTAATGTACTCTATATATTTTGTGCTGTGGAGCCCTGTCAGTGGTTTTGTGTTTAAGTGACTTTCTGACTAGACCTCACTTCTCCTGTAGGAGACTACGAGGTGTCGATCCGTTTCAATGAGGAGCACATCCCCGACAGCCCCTTCATCGTCCCTGTGGCCTCGCCGTCAGACGACGCCCGTCGCCTCACTGTTGCCAGTCTTCAGGTGAGGCTCTGAGACACACACACATCCGTGTGCGCACACACCAGGCCACAGTACACTGCCCACAATGCAGCAGCAGCTCAGTCAGACTTTATCTACTAAATCAGAGTAGTAGTCTTATTTTAAACTCATGTTTACTATAAAATGCTGTACAATACAAGAGACTTAGAATAAATTTAATGTTCAGTTATTGTGGTTTTATACAGTATTTTTATTGTGTGGAATTGGTAACAAAGGCAGATGACACTGACATATTTAACAAGTAACAAATATTTTGACTTCAGTAAATAGAATAGTGAAAGTCTAGGCCAGGATGGTTAGTTGTTATTAAGATCTGATCAGAGTTCCAGGAATAGGATCAGCGGCTGCTGCATTGTTGGATAGTGCAAAGGCTTCTGGGTTACTAGAGGACTGTGTGTGTTTCTCGTGCCTCATTCTAAAGGCTCTCAACAGCCTCCCACCTCTTAAAAGTGATGCTGGGCGCTAAAGGGTTAAAGAGGTCTGACATGGGCTGTTTTTCTCCTCTTTGTGCTTTATTCACACGTACTGAAGTACAGGAAATAACACGGAAGCCTATGACAGAAAAGGGAAGAAAAATTGATGAAAGATTATACAATGAACATGAAAATGCAAGTACCCAAATATTTCCTAAAGTCAACCTTATGAGATAATTAAACATTTGCTCATAATTTTGACTTTGTGAAACATAATTGTGACTTTTGCTCATTATTTTCATGATGCCCCTATGTTTATAAATTTTTTTCTCCTGGCACTATAATTGGCTTCCCATACAGTACTTTCATAAATGAACATACATTTTTAGATGCATGCAGACTCACCCTGACACAGCTCAGATGTACTCATGCATACAGACACTCACAAATACACTGGAACTACACTTGTTCCTTCTCTGTACTCTTCTGTTTCCATTTCTTTTACACAAACAGCTGCTTTCTCTGCCTTTTTACTGTACAGCCCTCCTCTTTAGCCTTGTTAGCGACCTCCATGTAAGGTAAATGGCAGTAAAAATGATCTGAATATATGTTGTGATAAACATGATGCTATTAAACGTGCAATATGTAAGATTTGGCCACAATTTTACCTTAAAATATTTTTAATGAAATATAAAATCACCAACAGATTGAAGAAATAAGAGCTTTGACGATATGTCACAGACATATATGTAATGTGTTGCAGATCTACTGAAGTAAGCACAGCCTTACAGCTATCTGTTCCTAGTGGCCACTTACGGTACTGCAACAGAAAGTCCCCTGGCCGCACATTAGCATTTTTCCCATAGACTTTTGTAAAAGAGACATTACAGAATTGGACATCAAAGTTAATTGATTCTTTTTATACTGACTTTGATTCGTGGATATTTGTAAAACTTTCTTGAAGCCTGAGAAAGTGACTTGCATATGTGATGTAAAATCTAAAATGATGTCAAATCTATGGGCTCAAGTACATGTTGGAACAAACACTACTGCCACATGCACCCGGGCAGTAAACTAGATTTTGGGGGAAAAAAAAAAACTTGACTTTACGTTATTCAATGACTAATTCTTAAGGGACTGACTACTAACACTTAATGTCAGGTATCAAAATTTTATAATCAATATTTGTGCTGTAGCATAATCAATATCACTTTTATTAATTTGTTATGTTTTCAGATGAGAAAATAACCATTTAGATTCAGGACATGTGGTCAGTTTATCCAAATTTGGAAAGTGGGTCTGAGCAGCCACTGGATGAGAAAATGGTGAACTTTAGTTTTAGTTTTTTGGTGATTTACCTCTGGAGCTAATGCCTCTGTAACATGCTGATATCCTGATGATGCCATAGCACAGGTTCACTGTCAACCATAACCTCTACTCTATATGCAATGAGTGACACACATACACTGAAATGTGAAACGTCCCCTCAATGTACAAGAGACAAAACACATGTGTACACACTGCCCCCTTTTTGTTTGGATCAGGTGGCCAATTCTTACAAATTGCTTCTTTTTAAAAAATATTGAACGGTTTCTGAATATAGTGACCAGTAGGGGAAAGTTAGATTCTGTTACTTGCTTCATTCAATAATGGTGATACAGTGTTGAGTGTGTTAGTATGTGTTGTCAAGCAGGAGTCGGGCTTGAAGGTGAACCAGCCAGCTTCATTTGCTGTCAGCCTTAACGGAGCCAAGGGTGTGATTGATGCAAAGGTCCACAGCCCATCTGGAGCGCTCGAGGAGTGCTGCGTCACTGAGATCGACCAAGGTAACCACAAGGAAGAACCGTCTATTTAAACTTGTTACAAGGAAAATGTCACGTTTTGCAGGGATTTTTTGTGGCAGCAGTTTAGACATAAAACCAGCTTTCCATATTCCCTATGTATGTTCCCTCTTCTGTTTGTCTAGATAAGTACGCAGTCCGGTTCATCCCCAGAGAGAATGGTCTCTATCTAATTGATGTGAAGTTCAATGGAAGTCACATCCCTGGTAGTCCGTTTAAGATCCGTGTTGGAGACGCGGGCCAGGCCGGAGACCCTGGGATGGTGTCTGCCTATGGAGCAGGACTGGAGGGGGGCACCACAGGTAAATCACCGTGCCTCTAGAGAGCAGAAAAGAAAAAGAAAATCTCCATCAGCTCAATCTTCCTCTCATCTGTCTCGTTAATGTCCCAGGAACTGCATGTGAATTCGTGGTGAACACTAGCAACGCTGGCCCTGGGGCTTTGGCTGTTACCATCGATGGGCCCTCCAAGGTGAAGATGGACTGTGTGGAATGCCCTGAGGGCTACAGGGTCATGTACACCCCAATGGCCCCTGGCAACTATCTCATCTCCATCAAGTACGGTGGTCCTTACCACATCGTCGGAAGCCCCTTCAAGGCCAAGATCACTGGTGAGGAAGATCTTTGCTTATCTTTTCAACAGTTGAATAGATTTTACAGAAAATACAAAAAAGCAATGAAAATGAACAAATGGTCTTTTCTGTCTTCCAGGTTCCAAGCTTGTGTCGAGCCACAGTATGCATGAAACCTCATCTGTCATGGTTGACCCATTGACCCGAGCTATCAGCTGTTCTCAGCCAGGTGCTCCCACCCAGTCAGATGCCAGCAAGGTGGTGGCCAAGGGCTTGGGCCTGACCAAGGGCTTCATTGGTCAGAAGAACAGCTTCAGTGTTGACTGCAGCAAAGCAGGTGTGTAACAAAAATTAAGAATTGTTGTGAAGAATTGGTTGCTGGATGCTATTGAATGTTGAATAGGAAAAAATATCCGAGAGTCAATATCAACCGATTATGGTCACTGGCCAATCAGTCACACCCTCACTATACAACAAGACACATGATGGTCAACGCAGATAAAAAAACACAAGTGACAATCACTCAAAATAAACAGAAGCAGAATTAACCTAAACATGTCATATAACATAATCTGTACCATTCAACAATCCCTGGGACCATTACTGACGATTACAGAGAAATGTAAAACCTTAGCTTTCACTTCCCTGTAACTAACTGGACGCAGTTCATCCAGCATCCAGTAATATAATAGGTTTGAATGAGTCTTGTTTTTCTTTACCAACCTACCAGAAATTGTTTGGTAAAACTAAGTGTATGGAATTGTATTTCTCTCCCAAACCCGAGCGGGCATTTGGGCCATTTTCAGCACTGAAAATATTTTTATTGCTTATAAACTCTATTTTGTAAAGAAGTGTTCACACTGAAGAAAAATGAATCCTATGAATTTCAAGTTGAATTTGACCAATAAATTTGTGCCATTCACCAGTTGACAGTGCTAACATGACAGTTGTTATCTTACAGAACTTATTTCCCCTTTTAAATGGCAATCAAATTAGGCTACTCACTACAAAATCTAATGTACATGCTTATTGCGTATTGTCATGAAACCTTCCATACTACAATACAAATTGTTCCACACTGCACCGTTCACAAATGAAATTAATGATCATGCCTTTTGTTGAACTGCAGGGATTTTATAACAATATACAGCATCTGTTAGCCACAACTAGGCGGCACAATTGTTCATGCTATTGTGTTGAATGATGAACAAACATGCACATGTTCATGTACATAATCCAAACCTACAGGTGTGTAAAACCTGATTTCCTCACAAAAACATCCCTATAGAGGGCAGCTTTGGTAATGAGTGTAACAAGGAATTAGGTGATCATTTATACCTAATGCTTTATAAGCAGTCACACAAAATTGGGTCAGTTTTAACCCAGAAAGGTGCACAGTTGAAGGGAAATATAATGTGTACAAATGCCATATACTGTGTGTGTGCAATTGAGGCACAAATATAATGCTGAAATATAATTGTATAATCAGGTACCAGTATAGTCTGTTAATAAAATGACCAAAAAATTTTCAGGTAGATGCTCATCCGTTCCGTTTCTTTCCATAGGTCGTAACATGCTTCTGGTTGGTGTCGATGGTCCCAAGGTCCCCTGTGAGGAGATCCTAGTGAAACATTTGGGCAACCGTCTGTACAACGTCAGCTACCAGCTCAAAGAGAAGGGAGAGTACATCCTGGTGGTCAAGTGGGGGGACAACCACATCCCTGGCAGTCCTTACCACATCACTGTCTAAAACCCAGCTTCCAATCAGAAAGTTATTATACCACTGTTTTAAAACAACTGAAATTCTATCTAGAATCTAACCAATCATTGTTTACAGCTCCAAGTCCATCCCATGTTACAAATTAAGATATCTGGCTTTTTTTGCTTCTTGTTTTGTGACCATTTAACCAAAAACATAGAAAACTCTCACGTCAGTGTTTACCCTAAGCCAGAACTCTGTATTTTTCCAGAACTGATGTCTTGAAGAAATTGACATATTGACTCTACTCACCCAGGCTTATTCTAAACCAGTCTACTATCTCCCAAAGATGAATGCATAGACACTGAATATTCCTGTAAATCATCATGGTTATTAACTCCAATTTTCTTTTGCTTTCACGTCCTTCTGTAAATTTTTGGGAGGAGAAAGATGCACCTTTTTTTATTACTGTAAACTAGCAGTCAATTGTGCCTTAGGCTTTTTACATTTTCAGTCATGGACATACTGTAGGTGGACATTAGTACACGGTCTGAACTAGTGTAGAATGATAGGATAGGATAGCTTAGCGTAGCAACAGTAGATTTTGGCCTCGCTGAGCCCAGCATTGGATGGAAGGTTACTGTTTACACTGGAGGAGCTACTCTTTTACACAAATAATAGATTCAGTTTTACAAAGGCTTTTATATGAACAATAAAAGGACTTTAGCAAACGAGTGTCAGAATTAAGCCTTCCTGACCTATTGATTCATATATAAAAATGTGTGAAAGATCTTTTACATGCTGTGACACTCTTCGGTGCAACGCCTTCAATTGTCCACATAAAAGTCATATGAGCGGCTTGTCTGTTACTTATACAGGGGTAGTTTTTGTAGTGTTTATGCTCAGTAAAAATGCTCAGCACTGGCCCAGTCCACTCCAGAGTGTTATTGTTCATGATTCCTTTTTAACTAACCCAGTTGTTTTACCTGCTGCTAGTGTTGATCTAGTTTTAGGCACTGCTGTTCTTAAAACCGTAGTACGGAATTGAGTAGGGAAATTGTTACAGGAGATGAAATGGTTACAGAAGATTTAAAAGGTAGGGCAACATGTGAACAGACAGGAGACGGACACATTTCACAGTAGCTTACTCATGGCTTTGTTTCACACATGCGCTCTCAACACAGGGCTGCTGGGAAACGACACTTTTCTGTGTGTTTTTTCATGTGACACGACATCTGCTCTGCATGTTCATCAGGCTGTAAAACTCTTCAGAAAAGCCCTCTGATTCAGAATATCTTCGACATGGCAGGCGGTGTTTGCTTGTGGTGGGGTCACTTTTGAGTATGGAACTTTTGCATATAAATTAAAAAAAAATAAAAAAGGTTTAAAAAGGGAAGTTTCTAAAGTTGTGCTGGACAGAAGGGCTGAAGATGTTGTGGTTTGTCACGTCCTTTGAAACACGATGACCAAAAAAACAAGAATACAGATGTTGCTTTGTTTTATGCTCAGTGTTTGTATCTCACCCCTCCAGCTGCCACCCACCCTTCCCTTCATTCTCCCAGCTCGCTTTGTGCCTAACCTATATTTCAGAACAAAAAATAAACCTTTGTCCTTAATTAAAAAAAGGCTTTAAAAGTGTTTGTAAGACAGTATTTTGATACACAATAAAGTTGTCTAAATATTTTTCTGTCAATCTACTGTTTTATTTGTCTCCTAAACACTGAGACCTTTGTCTCAGTCACATTGAATGAATGAAATTTAAAATGAATAAACTGCATAACTTTTTGTCAAGAACCGTTTTAATCTAAACATGGAAAGTCATTGTTCTTATCGGTGACTTTGAAACATGGAGGAAATGTTGGCTCGTATCACAGGCCACTCAGGAGTTTCCAGAGTGGAAAACGTGTACATTACTGAAGTCTGCAGCCAACGCCCTTCCTGGAAAACTGACCCCGTATTAGGCCTGGCTCACTTCCTGCCTCCAGAGGCCGCTGCAGAAGAAAAACTTGTATGGAAAATCTTACAATATAAAGAATATGTCCTAGATCTGCTCTGTGTTGAAACACATCTTGATCATTTTTGACATGATAGGGCACTATAGCCTTTAAATAAAAATGTTTTTACATAAAGAACTAAATTTGTTTTGAGCAATAGGCCTACTTTACATCTAAATATCTGTGGGTCAGACTATATCATATTTATTTAAGATGCATATTTTCCAACTAAGCTATATTTGGTTTGTAAATCTTAAAATAAGTAATTTTTTTTATATGCAGTTATGGTCTCAAGACATAAATGATTACAGTCCATGATGTTTTAGATTAATCTCATCTCGATCTGTAACTGGTGTTTTTCATAAATGTATCTCAGTTCCACATTTTAAAAGCTTTTTACACATAAAACATTCAACATACATTCAAAAATAAATATCTATAGCTATCTATATAGATTTTAAGAAAATTCACTGGGTTAAGAAATTGTATTTCTATAAATGATATATAAAAACATGTCATTTTTGGGATTAAATTGAAAAAAAAATATTTAAAAAAGGAACAAATTGTTTTTGATTACTATTTTATACTATCTATCTTAAACACTAACTGCATATCAACCAAACTAATGATATCTGGTGCAGTTAGCTTACTGAAATAATGAATCTTTAGAAATTTAGAATATTATCGCCCTATTAAAATAATGGTCTATGTCATTGTTTGATCAAAGTGAGTTTTTGCCTTAAAGCAAATCGTCTGGTAAAATAATCTTAATCCTTAGTTGAAAGAATCATACTCTTCATGCCCTATAGGGCAATGACCATTTTATTTTTTGCCTAAGTCAGTTTTTTGCCCATGTCAGAATAAAATGCCAATATGCCAATGCCAATTTGTCCAATAAAAACAGCCAAAGAAGACCTGGGTAAGTGATGAAAAAGGATTTAGCTGATATTAGTTTCATTTTCCAGGTAATGTAAATTTTAAGTTTTCACTATGGAATGAAAGGACAGTTTAAGCCACGTTTAAAGTTTCCTAAAGTCTCACTAGAATGTTCACAAATTGGCCTGAGTCACTTTATTATTTAACGTTATATAAGTGACACACAACGTTCTATGTTTGTCCTCAAGACCTTTTTGATTGAAATGATTAATAAATATAATATTCTCTGCATTTGATTAAGTTATTTGTGTCTTTCCAAACAAAAAAATGAAAAAAAAAAAGACTTAGACCATTATTTTATTATTATTATCATTATTTTATTATTATTTTTCTGTGTTCCTGGTCCAGTTGCAGTAACAGCAGCACATCTAGGGGGTTTAGTCCTGGATCTGGACGCAGCACCAGACTAGTTACGCCCACTTTGCTGCTGCCGCGGCTCAGCTTCGTCCTGTGTGTAACCACCTTTACCAGGAGCACCTTTATATCCTGCCCAAAGGTACATTATTTATTCCCATTTCAACTTAAAACGACGAATTCCTTGTTTTCTTCCTCATTTGTTTCCGTGTATTACCTATCGCGTCTAAGTGCATGTGCAACTTTGAAAAAAAAGTGAGTTTATAACATGTTTTTGTAAATATAGCGACACACATGCTGTTTGAGTTGTAGAACATTAGTCGTAACGTCGAATTCTCTGAGTTTTGTTTCCTTTACTATCTTCCAGCCGCTGCGCTGCAACTTCCCTCTTTATTTTTTGTTGTGTAGTATTCCTGCTGGATGGCGGGCAGTTTTCACATATCTCCTCCCTTCCCTCCTTCGCCATGCTCTGCCTTTCTGTCTATTTAGATGTCTTTGACTCAGAAAAGTGATGAGGAGATCAGCGAGTTGCTGGCTGAATATGGCATCAAACACGGACCCATAGTCGGTAAGAAAAGCCCGAAGCAGCGTTTTCCTGATCACAGATTACCAGCATTAAAGCTATGCTGAGATTTCATAATGTGGAGATCTGCTTTTGCTCACTCGTACATCTACTGGTTGGTAAATGAATCACAGGTATGCACATATTCATCATCTATTTCCGTTTTGAGACAGAGAATGAATTAGCCACTATAATGTAACATGTAATGTAACATATATTAGATATAGTAGATTTGCCTTTTATAGCCTATAACTGTGAAGACATTATTTCCCTCTTTGCCATTGCTGTGTGATCATTGGGATCTTTTGTAAAGTGATAACTCACATGAACGAGTACATTTGGTCTTTCTTTTTTATTATGATCTGCCTGCCTTATGTAAAAACACAAAACATATGCATAAACTATCATTATCATGTTTGCCTGTTAGGACATTAAACTTTAATCTACCCAATTTAACTCCTATATACACTACTGTTCAAACGCTTGGGGTGTTTTCCATTAAAAGTCACATTTATTTACCGCCATGAGTTGTAAAATGAAAATTGTATTACATTATCCTTCTGATGCAATGAGCAAACACATTGTACCATTAGAACACTGGAGTGATAGTTGCTGGAAATGGGCCTCTATACACCTAAGTAGATATAGTACTAAAAACAGACATTTGCAGCTAAAATAGTAATTTACCACATTAGCAATGTATAGAGTGTATTTCTGATTGGTTTTAGTTATCTTCATTAAAAAAAACAGTGCTTTTCTTTAAAAAATGATGAAATTTCTAAGTGACTCCGAACTTTTGAACGGTAGTGTATATAGCAGCATGCATAGACAGGAGAAGGCAGATATGAACGTCAGTGTCACGTCAGACATCAGATATATGGAGGTGTATGGTGCATGATCAAAGTGGACGAGACCTATTTCTTGGCCCGGTGCTATATCAATTATTATAATAATTATAATATCAATTTATTTATAATTGCAGATTGCATGAAATAATTGATTGGACAGAAGGTTCACAGACGGTTGCGAAGCTGCTATTCATCTTCTGAGATCATTACAAAACAGCTTTATTCTGACAGGACTTTAGCTTGTACACTTGCGGCCTATTTTTCTATCTGTCAAGGAACTAAACAGATGTATTGATCTTCTGATGGGTGCTCAGTTTGGTTTGCCTGATCTTGGTTTTGATGCAGCTGATAAAAAACATTAGGTTAGCCATGATTTTATATATATATATATATATATATATATATATATATATATATATATATATATATATATATATATATATATATATATACTTAATATTACTAGTTATTGTAATTTATCTGTTCTTGAACCTCTGGTGTTTTGTTTTGTATTTTCATATTATGAATAAATAGTCACACTTTATTTTATTTTGCGAGGCATAACTTCACTCAAGCCCATAGAAATTTTTATAATTCACACATTCTGTTATTTAATGTATTCATTTCAGTATTTGTATATTCGTATTTGTGAAACACTTCTGATGTGTTTGTGTGAACGTAGAGTCTACTCGGAAGCTGTATGAGAAGAAGCTTGAGAAGGTGATGAAGGACGCCCCCGTGAAACCCTCCTCTGATAAGACCTACTACAGAGAGGAAGGTAGGAGGTCTTCAGTCTCCCGGCCTGCAGGGGCTGCTGCTCACTTGATTGTTCATTTCTGAGTCTAGAAATGTTTGCATGTGGCAGTATATTTCAGTCCTTTCAAATTTCAAGCTGTCAGTGTATCACTGCTGGCAAATATATGAAATGTGATCCTTGGAATTAGAGTTTGAATGAGGGCTCTATGATTAGGTAACATGCTGTGTCTCATGTCGTTGTACGTTGACTAAATTTATTGTATAAATTACTCCAACCTGGACAACCCTACAAAAAGTGAGTGGCCACTTTGAGTGACAGGTGGCTGGTCGCCTAGGTGGCTGCCTCTAGGTGTAACTCCTACCCAGCTCCACACTCTTATCCAAATATAGTCACTTATGGCTCCAAAACAACGAAATGGCGACGAACAAAATGCAGAACCAGAGGCTTCAAAATGGGAATCCACAAATAAACGGATGACGTCACAGTGGCTATGTCCATTATTTCTATAGTCTCTGGTCACTTTTTGTGAGTCATGAATCTAATGCGTTTTCATTCTTTACAGAGGAGGAAGTTACCTACATAACATACAGCCCGGTGAGTCCTCATTGTTTTATGGTTCTGTGTTTGTGCCAAGTTCCTTTAATCTATGATTGTAAATAAGCTCTAAAGCTGTTCTACTTTCATTTTCACAGGTTAGGCATGAAGGTTATGCAGATAAGTGAGTACTGTTCAAACACACACACACACACACACACAGTAGTTAATCACAGCAGTAGCTGCTGTGATTAACTAGTACAGTGCACACTGAGACCTTGGAAACAATATCAGTAATATACTGAGTTACTAGTTACTAGTGTTTGAACATGTAAAGGTGGAAGAATCTTTCAGATCCTTTAATCAACCACGAACTCACGCATCAAAGTGTGTTTCTAGGTGTTGGGTACTACTGCATATGTGATAAAAGTAAAGTATCTCTAAAGAGGGAGTTATCTACAGTAATAGAATATAACAAATAACATGTACTCAAGTGCTATAATTAAGTACAATTTTAAGGTATTTGTATTTTTAATGTTTCCATTGTATGTTTAAGTAAGTTTATATGACGCTTTTAGTGAGTTAATCATACAAAGTTGATATCTGCCACAGTTACAGTCTTTTTAACATAAAATTCCCTTTGTTTCCCCAGACAGTTTCAGGGGAAATGTACAGGTAGTAACAAAAAGAGACTGTGCTACTAAAATCTCTGATGTTGAAAGACATCTACATAGTTTCATTCATTTGGGTGACTGAAGCTTCATATTGTTTTCAGATACATTTTTATTTTTGCATAGGAAGAGAATTGCAGATTATTCACCATTACTTACATTATAAGTGCATTAAGAATGGATCTATAAAAAAAGGGTAATAAAAAGCAAGAAAACATTTTAATTAATGTTAATTTGGGCTGAGACACACTTTAAACCATGAAATTATGAACCTGTTCTTTGAGAGCTTTCTTCCGACTTAAAATAATGGTAAGAATCAGAATTTGTACACTGAAAAATTAGCCATAATTAAGAATTCAGTATGTTTTGTATGAAAAACATACAGTACTTGAGTAAATGTAATTTCCACTCCTGGGATTATGGGCCATGTGAGAGCCAAATAAATTGAAATCCTAAAGCATGATTTTGTCACAGGGTTCCGCTACAAGACAGCTGGTCTGTAGCTGAATTACTAAATACTATATATCAGTGGTGCAAACAACCATTTGACATGAAAGGCCTTCATGTCAAGGCTTTTTTTTTTATTTTTGTGCTTTAAAACTTCCTTACTGCTGTGAAACATACTCATATTTAACGTGTGTTGTTATTTTGTGGAACACCTTTGACTTCATTGCTAGATTGGATTTTATATTCTCACACAGGCTGAAACGAAGAGGCAACGCTGAGTCCAGTGAAGACAAGGAATCGGATCAAGATACAGAGTGAGTCCTGTAATATAAAAATATAAACTCACGGTGCGATTGATAAAATGAATGTAATTCCATGTATAAGCCTCCTCTTCCCTCCCGTGCTGCAGGCCACCTGTCAGGAGCAGCAGCAGAACAGCCAATCACAGCGCAGTACGATACAGGGAGCCGGCCACCCAGTCTGGAGGCTGCATGAGGAAGCTGATTTGGCTGCTGCTGTTAGCTGCAGTAGCAGCTGTCTTCTACTACGCCTTCCATGTGTTGAACAATAAAGAGTTCAGCGATCAATAGATCTGATCAGCATTCAGGACGTCAGGTTCCAAACGTACCTTCATTAATGTTTTATTTGAGATTACATGTTTTTTGCACCTTCAAAATGCAGTTTGACAGTTGTTGTTAAAGTAATATCACATTCCATTAGATTTGAACGGCTGGAGATCATCAGTGTTCTCTTACTGTCAACAAGTCCATGTGCAGAGCAAATTGATCCTATTACCAGGATTTTGTGTGTATCCAAAGCTTGATTTTTGATTTGATTTATTTATTTTTTTCAAAAATTACACTAATAATATATATAATGCAACAGGCACAGTAGAAAAATCAGACAGCATATCTGCAAACCTTTTTTTTTTTTTTATCTCGGAGTAGTTTTTGCAGATCTGAGTATTAAGAGACACATTAACATATCATTGTCTTTTCATTTGATTTGTTGACAATAAGAAAACGTATCATTTCCTTTTAGCCTCACACTTTAATGTCTTTGCTTTCTTGGATTAAATGTTGCACTATGTTTTCTGATTACCTTTACAAAGCGTTTGTGTTCCACTTGCTTAAAAGTTGGGATTTTTTTTATTTGTAAAATATAAATGATGATAATAGAGCACAACTGATGTTTTTGAAGGGTAAAGCCTTTTTTCATGTTTTTTTTTTTCAAGCTGTCCTTCACATCATGACCTATCAAAAAACCAAAGACTTCTTTTTGTATGACAAATGTCAATTAAAATAAATGTTTGAACAAGTGTTTGGTCATTGTCTGATAAAAGATATTAAAGAGTGGATTCTTAAAGGGGTAAACATGTTTATATGAGTTGAAAATAAGGTCAACAGTGACAGATTGTTTTATTTATTCAATTTATAATAAAACCAGGCAGCAAAAAACAAAAATATAGAGAATTATTGGACTCTCACTCCAAAATGCATTATAAACATTTTTAATACGAAAACCTGTAATCCACAAATATAAAACATTTTAAAATAAATAAAACATCTCTATTGGCATAAATCATTCATTCCTTAGTTATAAAACGATGAACCAGTTCAATTTCATCAATCCAAAGAATGACAGAAACATTGTCAGTGGGTTGAAGGATGCTATCTGCTTCAGTTTTTTAACAGGATCAATTTGTTGCTATTTTCAAATCAACCATAGTTTCATCTAACTAAAAAAGGAGGAATCTCTGTCTATGGCTGCATTAACACAGTATCAGGCATCGCCACACCTCTGAATAACCCTTTCCACAGGGTTGTGCAGAGGTGTGGGCCTCAATGCAAATGTCAGGGGAGTTGTAAAGTGTACAATAGAATCTTGGATTCTATACTCAGTGCACAAAACACAAGAATTCATACTGAGCCTTTAGGTTTCCTTTTAAGGAAATTGAAGTCTATGAGTAAATCAATGATACTGATTTTTTTCATCCACTGTTGTACATTAATATAAGTCATGCACACTCAATTGTAATTGATGCCGATTTTTTTTCTTTTGAGATAACGTGTCAATCTTTGGTCAATAGCTATGATATGATCCAGAGCTGAGGTTGTGTCGTTGGTCAGTGAGGAGGAGGTTTCCCTTGGAGATCCTTTGGGATTTTACACCATAATACAAAAGCAAGTGCATAGATTAAAAATAATAACAAAAATACAGAAAGCTTATTCAAAGAAAACTTCCCAAAAACTTAAAATAAAATAAAACAAAAATAACAAATACCATAATATAACATGAAAATAGAATAATTAAGAATAAGAGTGAAGTGAAATAATTAAGTAGAAGTTATAGAGTGTAATATAACACTCTATAATATAACACTCTTGGTGTGTTAGATAGGACTTTATTATAGACTTACAATAAATCAAAGATGTAGATATTTTTGTTGAATGAAAATGAGCGGTGCCAAAACAAGTCATAATTTGAAATGGGGGCTCATACAGAAATTACAAAAAGGCTTTTGGTGAACAAAGAAAGGTTTTTGTTCCAAAGACCGATCTAGACGCCTCTAGTCATGTTAAGGTGATTGGGCAATGAGGGAAGAAGAGACTCTGGCACTGACTCCACAGGAGTCATTACTGACCTGCTAATAAAACGACAAGAAGAGCTCATGAGTTTACAACAGTGAAAGAGCCTGATATATATATAAATATATATATATGTGTGTCCTACCTGACACCAGGTCCATCAAAGCCGAGCGCTGTGATGAAGATGTTGACAAGAACTGTGAAGAAGACAAAGACTGTTGCGACGTTGTTCATAAAGTTCAACTTGGCGTGTTTCCTCACGTCGTTCAGGTCGTACTTCACTGCTGGCACAGAGTCGCACAACAGCAAAAAGCTGATTAGCTGCTTTAATATATGATGAACAAAGACCCAAAGATGAGAGGAATTTGATGTACTTTGGAAGAAGGTTTAGTTTAAGATTGGTGTCATGTGTCAGTACAAGTGTTTGTCAATGCGAAATTGTCATAAACCGACTTTTTATTCAGTCTCAGGCCATATTTATACACTTTTGAATATTGGTAGTTGTTTGACTATATTTAATCCAATAAAGGATTTTAGTGCTTGTATATCTGGATCATAAGATATGAAGTGCAATAAGCTGAGCAAACATTCGTCACAGCAAAAACCTCCTGAATGGCTCTTACACTATTTTTTTAGGAAACAAGCTCAGCTAATGTTCGCAGCAGCTCAGGCTCACTCCACATCTGGAAATCCTGTGACAGAAACACTGATTTTTAACATGAAACTATCTAAATTTATTTTACTGGGTTTGATCACTTGTTCTGTTTGTTTTGGAGAGAGATCTCTGAGGATAATTCAGCTCCTGGTAAAAAAAAACAAACAAACTGAACTTACAGAGAGGAAATGACTACAAAGCATTGAAGACAACTCTCATGATTCCACGCTACTTCCTCAACAATTCTGTCTTTTGTCATTGTTTTGATTGAAAGACGCCTAACTACAGAAGAATCCACAGCTTCACTGTGCAGAATGATGTATGCATAGAGTTTGACCCTAAAATGTCTGCTGAAAGTGGAAGGTTTCTCTGTACTCATTAAAAATCCAATTTGAAGAGGCCGACCAACAAGAAGGATTTGTAACTCAACTAGTTTGGTCCAATATTCAACTTACACACTTGTACTGTGGAAACTTGAAGCCTCCAGTGACAAATATGGAGAATGGATTACATTTACTACAGCAAAGAAGGAGACATCCTGTGTTTCCATCAGTTCAACTTCTTTAATGAACGTAATTTGCATATTTACATATTCTGGAATTGTAATTTAGGAAAACCAAGTAGATGATATTTAAAGGATTTTAACCATACTTACACACCAATAGCAGAGCAATTATCCTGCCTAAGGACACATTGACATGTGGACGGTAGCAACACCAGCCCCAGTTAATAAGAAAGCAGCGACCTATGGACAGGCCATGTGAGCCATTTACCTGGTTCAATTCTTTATGCCAAAAAAAAGACAACAAGCAGCTTTCCTGTACAGATATGACAGTGGTAATTCAACTACTTATTTTACAAAATATACACACTGCTTCGATTTTTAGTTTAAGTATGACAAACCCAGCCTTCTCACATCATGTTGGAGCTTTGAATGCATTCAAAGTGGAGTGGAGTTTCTTTTCAAGTTGTGTTTGTTCTCTCTTGTTACATAAAAAAATCAGAAAACATCTCAAAATCAGTTTGTTTGCCTGCTTTGAGTGCAAAACGTTGAAGTGACTTGCCAATAAAGACGAGCAGCAGTCCCACTACGACCTGTAGAGAAATGGACACGGACAGCAGGACGATGAGGGGGATGTAGAAGCGGTACTGAGGCCCCACATAGAGAACCGTCTTCAGCTGGGAGGAGTTGGCCATCAGCAAGGCCACGTCCAGCATGCTCTGAGCCGCGCTCTTCTTAGTGGCATAGTGATTTATGTTGATGGCGCGATACTTTTTCCCAGAGAGGGCCGTCGCTGCCTGCCGGTTAAGCAAGGAGAAGTTAGGTCTGGTTGAAAGTCACAGCTGAAAAACAGTAAGAGACCACTGCAAGATTAGCGGTTTTTCTGATTTTATGATTTTTTAGTTATGTGTTTGGGCAAAAGGAACATTTTTTATTTGAGTCTATAAACTACTGACAACATTATTTGCAGAAAATGACAAAAAAGTTACAATGTTTTCAGACCTCAAAAAATGATCAAATTCATTTTAAAGCAACATAATACTAATGTTCAGAAGAGTTCAATATTTGGTGCAATAACCCTTTTTTTTTTTTTTTTTTTTTTTTTACAGTTTTCATGCATCTTGGCATCTCATGCTCTCCATAGGTCTTTACCACTGTACCTAATCAGTGCCTCTTTAAGCAGAATGAGGTGTGCATGTGTTGGAATTCAATAGACGCTGGAATGGAATGGCTGGAATACATGTAGAGATGCTGATTTCAGACAAAATGTGTGTAAAGTAATGTGAGTCTTCTCTCTGTATATGTGGCCACATCCATCACTGGTTTGTTCCTAACACAGAAAGTTGTCGTGCATTCATGCATTTAGTTACTATGTACACTATGTTATCAGGTGTGGCTGCAGAGGGAGCGGCAGGTGGTGACTCACCTGAGTCAGAGAGAGAAGCAACAAGTCACAGCGTGCTCTGGCAAACACTAACTCAAGAAACCTACATTGTGGCATGTAGTGACACATGTGTTTGCAGAGATTGAAATGAAGATATTTGTATCCAGGAGGTCTTTTAAACGGCATCTGCACCAGGGAGGGAAATGTCCTGTTTTGTTTGCCTTCTTGTGTATATCCCATCAGTGCCAGAGGCATTTTCTCAGGTCTTTACCTGATCCTGTCACACTGGTAGAAGAAACATCACAGCTGGGTGTAACTCTCTGAGTAACAAAGGTATCATTCATCAAAGTGCGGATCTGAATTTCCATGCAGCGTTTTTTCAGGATTTCTTTATATTTAGTTTTTTAATCAAAATTTATCCTATGAAACCCAGGTTTAATTTTAGTTACATTTTAGTCTTTTTGTGTTGTTTCATAATTAGTAATTATGCTATATGGAATGGAATTAAATGATGTAGACGGAAACGTACTAAAATCAGTTCTAGTCAACATTTTATTCCATGACAAAATCACTACCAAATAAAAATAAAAAGACTAAAATGTGAGTAAAATTAAAACTAAGCTTCACAAAACAAACAGTGTTCCATTCTATTGCGGTCTGGCCTCCTGTGTAGTGTTGCTGAGCACACACGCCAGTTTGGAAATAGCTCCTGTTGTGATGTCACAACAGCAGGTAGAAGTTAATAGTAACCATAGTAACCACCCCTGGATCCAAAGCTTGTGCTACCACTTAATGTTTGACAGCAATAGTGGGACACAAACCTGTGCCTGTGATCACTGATTTGCCCCTCCACTTGATGAGAAACATACATATAAGCTGCTTTATATAAATATTCAAGGTCTCTGGTGCCTTTTGGAATTTATCACA
The DNA here is from genome assembly GCA_030544235.1 of Lepturacanthus savala. Lineage (NCBI taxonomy): Eukaryota > Metazoa > Chordata > Actinopteri > Scombriformes > Trichiuridae > Lepturacanthus > Lepturacanthus savala. The sequence goes on from CM060480.1 coordinate 19,564,213, forward strand.
AAATTACACACACTTTCATTTTGTGTGGTAACTCAACATTATTTTAGGATCTGTACTGCTTGTGAAAGTTTCTTCTTAACATTACCAATGTGACATAGCACAGGACACTTGACTAATGTCTGTCTATCAGAATGAATGGGTTTCAGTACAATAGAGTGAATATCAATAAACTTCAGCCTGGGAATAAATGTATAAAACCGGTAAATTTAGATGTAAAAATCTATACAAATAAACCAGGAAACATGCATAAACAGTCTTTTCATCAGATTTATAAATACATCTTAGACATACCAAAATAAGCCTGAAAAAAAAAATCTAAATTTTGTTTTTCTTTTTCTTTTCTTCTTCTGTTACAGACACCTTACAATTTCTGCCTTGACGTTACCATGTCTGTTAAATACACAATTAAAATCAATCAATACATTGTAAATCATGCTCGGTGTTATGTAAAGGTATGCAATTATAAATCAAGTAAAACTTAATAAAGTTTTAATGAACATGCCATGTTAAGGATAAGCTTAAGAGAAATGTCCATGTAAATGGAATACAATGGTGAATGTTGGCCACTAATCTGTCCTAATGTTCTTTTAGGGGATGGCCATGCTGTGTACAGATCACAGGAAAACAAGACAGTAAAGAGGAAGGGTTTGTCACTCTGCTCTGTTCTGCTTACCTCGATGTCGCCCACTTTATGCAGCGCTAAGTCCTCTCCATCCAGTTTGTCCACCCGGGCCATCCTCCTGTCTGTAGCAACTCCACAGCAGCTGTCAGGAGACTGTCCTTCTTGCTGCTGAGCTGATGAATTACTTAATCTCAGGGCTCACTGTACGTTAATGCTCACTGTGTTCTACTCCCTCAACAGAGGAAGTTGAGGGAGTAAAACTAGACCAACAAGTCAGGCAGCTCCTCCAGTTACAAGCGGAGCAATGACAGAGACCCCTCCTACTGCAGCATGTGTCTCTGTTTCTCTCTGGCTTCAGATGAACTTGCTGAGAGATGCTTTAGTTAACGTCCCACTTTTCACTTCACATAAAACACACAGCTAAAAACACCCAGGAACAAGAACAAAACATTTGAGTCTTCTGGGGAGGTCGTTTGGCAGAAGCAGAAGTCTCATTGAGAGTTATCAAATTGTCTAATTGCATTTATTGCCTCAAAAGGAATAAATGGGTATAGAAAATGACTAATGACTAACATATTACGTTTTATAAGGAATCGACTTTGAAGTTTTACTACTTCAGTGAGCCAGTGACCATCAGCTCTGAGTCCTAATTAAATAAGTTAGTAAATCTAAACTATCAAGAAAAAAAGTTGAATTCATCATTCAATGATCTTTATCTTGAATGAGCTCATTTTATAATGGGATTTGTTAAAAAAAAACCCACCTCTGGCCATTTTTTTAAACAGACTTTATTCAAATTTTAAGACAAGATGCAATACAATGTAGATAAGTGTAACAACATAGAGAGGACAGGGAGTGTACAAAAATCAACAAATAAAATAAAAATGAATACATACATTTAAATTAAATAATACAAAAATAGTTAAAAGAGTAAAAATAAATGCAGAAGTAGACTTCCATCTGGCTCATCTGGAGGCTGGACATTTTTGAAAGCTTTTTGTTTTTTGGTATTTTACACACACAGTTCAAGTTCAATATTAAACAAAATCTCACATATATATGGATAAACTGCAGAACTCTTGTCTTATGAATATAAAATTTACCCAATAGACAAAGCAATTTAATCATATTTTTCTCATTATTAGATTCCACATTTAAAAATGAGACCAGACTGTTATGGTTGTCAAGACCCTCTGACACTCCCAAAATAGAAAAGAAAAGAGTGACTACAACCATAAAATAAATGCGAAAAGAACTCCAGCTCTTCTTTGCAGAAGGATTGTATATAAAGGTGCTACATCACGTCTAAACTCATAGGGATGGTATCGATGCAAGTTTATGAACTTCTTTATCTTAACTGGGGACAAGAAATTTGTTAGAATCTGCTTGTTTTTTCTGAAATCAGCATCTCTACATGTATTCCATTCCAGCGTCTGTTGAATTCCAACATATGTACACCTCATTCTGCCTAAAGAGGAACCAGGAGTGGAATAAAGTCACTCAAGATCAGTAAAGACTTGTGGAGCATTCCAAGACACATGAAATCTGTGATTAAAAATAAGGATTATTGCACCAAATATTGATTTCTGACTCGTCTTAAGTGAAAACATTCGTAGTATGTTGTTTTGAATCTTGTTTGATTTGATCTTTGTAACATTGTATCTTTTTTTTTTTTTTTTTTTACTATTTGTCATTTTCTGCAAAAAAAATGCTCTGAATGATATTTTTATTTGAATTCGGGGGAAATGTCAGCAGCTTATAGACTCAAATATGTTCCTTTTACCCAAACACATACCCTTAAGTATTAAAACCAGAAAAACTGATCATTTTGTAGGTCTCTTATTTTTTTCCAGAGCTGTATATAAGAACGCATAAGATAATCATAACATGATAGATCCATGAGTTCAGTAGAGAGCGCTGTGCTCCATGCTACCGGAAGTCGTTGACTACTTCCGGGGTGACGTCTCTCTTCTACTCAGACAACATGGCTGCCTTCATTCAGCTCACGGTGCTCCGCAGCGCGCTGCGAGGCGCCTTCATCCCGCGGAACCCGTCAACGACGCCTCCGTTCACCGCTGCCGGACTCAGGCTCGTCTGTTCCGCTGCACCGGGAGACAGAAGGACGGGGATAATAGAGTCTACGGAGGAATACCACTTCGTGGAGCGGCTCATCCCGCCGTCACGGGTCCCGACTCCGCCTCATCACGACGGGCCGACCCCGTCCGGCTGGCTCCCTCCGGCTGAGACGCCGCCGCCTCTCCCCTACATGATCCGCCGCTCCCGCATGCACAACGTCCCGGTCTACACCGACCTGACCCACGGCAACCGGAAGATGACGGTGATACGGAAAATCGAGGGGGACATTTGGGCGCTGGACAAGGACGTGAAGCTGTTTCTAAAGGAGGTGGCGGGCAAAGATCTGCCCACGCAGGTCAACGAGGTCACGATGACCCTGAAGGTCAAAGGTCACTTTGATAAGGAGCTGAAGGATTGGTTGCTGAGTAAAGGCTTTTGAACGAACTTTGGAAAGAGCCTCGGGGACTGTCACTGTTTAGGAGAGACCTGGGCCATGTGAGCTGGACCAGAACAGGAAACTGGTAGAGCAGCTGTTGTTGGGTTCTTTAGGCAGATTCCAATCACTGATGAACTTCTGAACTCAGATGTCGAACCTTTGTGAAACTGTACATATTTGTAACATGTAATAAAATGATGATTAATGATAAACTCGTTGTTAGTTGCTCACTTGTCAATGCAGCTGAAACATGTGGAACACACGTTTGTCAGTTTTCTATCCAAAACCTTATTTTAACACAAAAATGTGAAATAGTCTGGGTTTTGTTACAGAACAGGAAATTATTGTTGTTCTGAACAAAATTATACCCAACAGATGGCCCAAAACTCAGAAAAACTCATTCAGTGAGCCCATGTTCAATTAAAAAAGCCAAAAAAGAGCCCCATGAGCAAAGCATGAACCAGTAAATGTCATATTTTTTTCAAAAATGAATTCTGAAAACTAATTATTGTCAAATGCAAATAATTAAGCAGATAATCAAAAGAATAAGTTACAAGAAAACCTGAGATAGTGATGCTATTTAAACCATTTATTCAGTAACACAATTTACATTTTTATTATGACTGTCAGGACAATGGAATGAAATAATGACATGATCATAACAATTATGTCAACCAGAGGGTTAGTTTCCAGCAGGTGTGAATCAATGCAGATCACATAATTATTTTATGATCTCAACGTCACCTGGAAAAGTAGTTTCAATGGTAAATTAAGGAGAAGTGATCACAGGAAGTTTTAAATGATTCTCGTCTTAATTTTAACGCCACAAAGGCCAACACGTTTGCTGGAGCCTTGTCTTGAGATAAAAACACAAAAAAACAACTGCAATATTTTTTATATACAAAAAAACTTCTCTGCTCACTTTAACAGTAAATCAACATTCCTCTTGATGGTTGGAAGTAAGTGCTGGTGTCTGTGCTCTGAGGAAGTCTCCATATCGCCTGGATAGTTCCTCCAGTTGGTCCGCTGGGAAAATAAATGAATGAATAAACAACATGCCACAAACCGTAAATGCGCATGTGAAGGAGAATTATTCACTCACGTAATGTGCGTTTGTCTTGTCCACACCAGTAGCGAGGCTGTGTTTGTAGCTGCTTCACTTCCTCACTCATGGACACAGATGCTTCAGATATTTCACTTAACATTTCCAACTCCTGACAAACAAGATATGAGCAAAAAGACAAAGTCAATAGGATTTAATTCTGCAGTTCAGGTACTAACTGTTGTTCTACACTGTGTCTTAATACCGTTTTGCAGGCCAGCAGCAGTTGGTGTGTTCTCTGGAAGACGTCGGCATCTGTGCTGAAGCTGGGTGGATCTCTGTTGCAATAGGCCTTCAAGTTTGTCTTGTACACACGTCTGAATGTAACCATTAACTGCTGGAGGTCCCGCACTGTCACATGCAACGCATTTGGAGGGAAGACGCTCGCACTCTGCACCTCATCTTCCAGGAATTCACACTGGAGTTGAAGGGTAGAAACACAAGGACAGGGCAAACAGAACGCTCTTATTAATACCATGATATGCAGTTAAGTCCAGGCACTGCTGTTCCAAATTACATAAGACAAATACACTAGAAGGGAACCCAGAGAGGGCATACCTTCACCAAGGCCAGTGGTACGTATTAGTGAGAACTTTAAGATGAATGTTTCTCTGGCACTTAGAAGACGTTAAATCTGTCAAAGTTAAAGTTGCACCCAAACAAATGCTTTTCCTATGAATGACTCAAGACTTCACTGGTGAGAACGATATATATGATGTGCCCTGTATGAAAATAAATGACCCGTAACAGTTAATAAATCGCCCTAATCTCTGTTTTTGGCTGCTTCAAAGTCAACATAGCAGAGTTTATGAGATAGTTGCACTTTCTGGACTCGCGAGTTATGGAAAAATAACTGAACCCTATTTCACAGGAAGTCACAGAGGAGGAAATAGGAAAACATTGTCTACATTCTGATGTGAACATTAATTATGTAGAGTTGACGCTGTGAAGCTGTGGGGAGTAAAATGATACTGTGTTGAATCATCAGTGTCATTTTATGGAGTTCAAGTGTTTTTCTTTTAACTATGGAAACTAATGCAGTTGATCAGGACCAATCAGGATGAGCCACTAAAACATGAAAAACATCGTTGTGCTAATTTCATAAGTAATATGTGCTTCAAAATGCAATAGGGCCATCCTTGGCCATTTTTTCTTTCTTTCTTCTTTATCACTATCATGCTTCATGAAAATCACCCAGTATTCTTTCTGTAATCTTATTCCCAGACAGATTGTGCCTGGTAGAATATCTCCTTTGCAAAAGTAATAATTTAAATTCACATGGAGGTTATTTAGCATGGACACCTAATTTCTACTGCGGGTTCAGGGATCACAGAGCACATTTACCTCTGACTGTAGCTGCTCCAGTGCCGACTGAGTAGACTGCAGCAGGGCAGCAACATCAGCAGCCTCTTCTCTAGTTGGTTTAGGACAAGACAACTTGGTACTCTGGTGCAATGCTCTGTGAAGCAAGAAAAAACAATCAGAGGGTGGAGATGAGACAAATATAAAAAGAAAAACACTGGTGCTACAGGCTAACTTAAGGATCCCTCAGACATGTATACTCTACTTTGAATAATAATTTGTGTCTAATGAATTTTTTTCCATAAAAAAAATTCAATGATCTCATTAAAATCCTTAAAATGACATATACTCTATACTCCCTCATTGAAAATTCCAGAATGTATAAAATAATTAATACTTAGTAATCACACAGCAAAAGCTGTTCTTAAGTAAGCGGATGACTCTTTCTGTGAGGTTCAGATGACGAGAATGGCCCAGTACTGGATGAAATTGTTAATAGGTGTGATCAGTCTTTTCCTCCAGATTAATGTGTCCTAAGATCCAGTCTTCCTGCCTCATGTGTGATTAAGGGCCAGTGGCAGCATTGCAACAACACAGGTCTGAGTACTGAACTTAATTGATGTAAATGATGATTGTATCTGTGAAAAGGCAAACCAACACCATTCATTTCAAGGAAGCTTTAAGGAGTTTCAATGTAGAGAGGACTTTTATAAAAACGTTTTATTCTACTTTTATTGAGACTGTCCTTCTTTTAACATTGTTGGTTTGGTAATCTATGTCTCAAAAATAAGCCTCACATACATACGATGCACGTTGTCCTTTCTCCTATCTGCTATTGCATCTCCCCATTAAGCATTGGCTGTTAATTTTGATGATTTCCCCCTGACATTGTGTACTTTGTGTGATGAAATACCACGTGTGCAACAGGATAAACAGATGACATGCATACTTGATATTTGCAGGCCAGGGGTCAAGTGTGGGGTTGAGCATTTGCGTGAGGCGCGGCAGATTCTCATCAGCGAAGAGCTCGTTCAGTAGCATCTCGTTATCCACTCTGTGCCCAGCAGAATTCTTGCAGCCTGGGATTTCAGTTAAAAGCTGTTCCAGGAACTGTAGCTGCTGGCAAGGACTCGCATCCCCCTGAATGGAAAATTACAAAGAAACGACACATGCTTTCTGTTAATTGTGTCAGTAAGAGGTGTTGACGCTTCAGCAAAAGAAAACAACAACAAAGGGTCATCCGGCAGGTCGAACATTAGTCATCTTTTGCTGTAATGCACTGCGGTTTACTGCTGGAGATTATTGCAACAAAAACACTAGACGCTTGTTACTGTGACAATTTCCCAGAAGTGTAAAGTGTTTTATTGTACTATAAACAATAGTGTTTTGTAATCTGAAAAGTTTCCAGGTTTCAAACTGAAAACACGTTGATCTGTTAACTCATACTGGATTTTCCCCTTTTTGGTAGATCTTAATGATCCAGTATCAAGTATGTGGGTGCTAGCAGCTGGACTCTTTAGAGCAGGGTGACCAGCCCTTCTCCAGGAGAGCCACTGCTATGCATGTTGTAGGAATGCCCCCCCCCCCACACACCTGATTCTAATTATTAGCTCATTATTAAGCCCTTGACAAGCTTCAGCTGCTTGCCAAATGAGAGGACACAATGTTCTAATGTGATTTGTTAAAAGTCACTGAACCAACGGGGGAAATGAGTTTACTCATCCACTTAATTAGGACCAGAGCAAACCAGCTATAGGATTATTGGACTTTAAAAACAACCTCAAATGTGTCTCTTGTATTTCCGTATTTGTTTCTTGTTAACAGCTAGCTCATGTTTGAAATTCAAACATGAAATTCATGTTTGATATTGATGTGACAATATTAGTAGGAATATTCTCACACTCAGTTAATTCACCCCATTAAGACACATACAGGTTACAGCATATCTGGTAGTATATACTATGTGATACATGGGTATATGCCATATACACACTTTCAAGGTCAGTCATCAGTCAGTCAGTCAGGTTAAAATTCTGCTGCTGTTCTAATGTCATGTGTGAGCCATTGAGCCTTTATCTGAGAATAATCTGTATTAGGTTCTTTATACTTCTTTCATCCTGTTACCTTCATGCAAGCAGGTGCTCTGCAGAGAACCAAATGAGACATTAGCTGAAAAAGAGCTAGATAAACCTATATCCTGTGGGAATATATTAAGTACTTTGACATTTCTCACTAGGCATCACAGCAAAATATAAGACCTACCATAATTAAAAATAGGATAATTTAAATATTTAATGAAAATAACTTTTTAAAATCGTATTTAATACTTTAAGGATCTGTGGTAACCCTGCATGTGTTTGCCTATATAATATAAAAAATACTCTCATTTCATCTTGGCTGGTTTATTTGTGTCATTAATCCATTACTCATTCCATATACAGTACTGTTATATAACCCCTCACCCTGATCAGGTCGTAGTTATTGGCTCTGCACAACATCAGATCCTGCCCAAGCATGGCCATCTCTGTAAAACAAAACAAAAAGACAGCAGTGTAATATGTCATTTAATCCTGAAAGGAAAAATATGAATTATATGCTGTGAGTAGAGTAGAAAGGATAGCCGCCGAAAAAAAAACAAAGTTACCTCTAGTCAAAATATCTGGGTCTTTGGATCTCACTGTCATATTGGCAAAGTTTGGGTTGATGCTGTAAAGTTCAAGATCAAGACAGGGTAGAAGATCATGGTTATTTTATACACAGCAGCATGTTATTATTGTCACCTGGTTTAGGTGAGAAGCGGATGGTGCTTTTTGTAGGTTTATGTGACCTGCTGCAGATCCATGCCAGTATGTCTGTACGGTGCTGAGAGGGAGTGCACAGCAGCTGCAGCATGCTGTCGGTTTCCTGTAGATGGAGACCTTCCACCAAGGGACAAGACGCAGCCTCAACAGAGAGAAACACAGGTGGGATATTCAATTTAAACATGATTTTTAATGGCACCAAAGAAGAAGTTCTGCTGTTTCACACCTTCTTATTACAACTTTCTGGTACATGTGGACTGTCACATGTAGATGGTGGTATTCAGTCATTTTCAAGCTAATTCATGAACTAAAGAACCATACCCAAAGGAGGAAATCAGAATGAATCAGATATTAGATGTAAAATCCCTAATATTGATCATTAACTGTATTGTAATTTCGTTGTGTATGCCAAAAAAGAGAGATTTCACCATTTTGTTCACATCCAGCCCGCATTATAGTAGATCCACATCAAAAAATACTGAAAAACAATCTGTGCAATAACCTGGATGAGCAGTGGTCAATACCAGCTTGCAAACAGGTGTTTCTCTTTTACACTATTAGTATTTTTTATCATATTCTTCTATACTGTGATGTAAATATCCCGTTTTTATATACACCTTTGTAAATAGCCCACTGTGTTGAACAGTACATCCCTTTAATGTCTGTACGTGTGTGAGTGCTTTCAATCTCATTGTGAATGTGTATAGTGTAAATTGTATATGTGAATAGTGAAAATAAAAGGCCTTCTATTCATTCTATTCTATGACGCTTCAGTGGTCTGAGTAACTCATATCAAGTGGATCTGCCACGTTTACGGTCTTTTTTATCATCAAATTCCTTCTTTCTGTTCCCTGAACAGTGTTTCTCCAATAATCTGACTTCAATCTGGGATGAAAATATAACGACAAAAACGGGGGCTTTGGCACGTTGAAAGATATCTACTGATGTGACTCATTGATGTGACTCTGCATTATAAAACAATGAACATAACGAATCATTACAGCAACAAAAACATGATTCCATGTCCATTTGGTCTCTGACTGTTCTCCTTTTGGACTAGGATGAGGTTTAGTGGTGCACCGAATAGTTTTGATGTAATTTATTGTTGCATTTCATAACATATGCAAACATATAACTGCTGTCATTCAAAATGTAAATAAAGTCCCATAAATGATGTGGCATTTTTACCGTGTCATTGTTTAGTTTACACACTCTACGGAAGCTCACTAACAGTTCTTAACTTTGCTAACAACTAAATCACATTGTTAGCTCCACACAGTTAGCCTATTCTCATCCATTGGTAATTATTTCCGCCTGAACTAAACGTATTCTTACCTGTAAAGCAGCATAGACGTGTTGTGCACGTTGTTTTCCTGTCAAAGCACCCGCCATTTTTCTAAATTAAAAAACGCGCAGCGAAGAAGAAGAAGAATAAAATAGCGTCTCCAGTCCAGTAGTTGGCGGTAATGTGTCTATAAACAGGTTTTCAACGAAGAAGAATAAGAACGAGGTCATTTCCTATTAGCGGCACCGTCTACAAACACTTAGAAGCTGCGGTGTAAATCTGTTTTGTGACGTTTATTCCTCGTAGAGAGACACTGACAGACCTCGTTTACTCCGCATTGAAGCATCGTTACTGCATGTGTTCACGGTGCCGCTGTTTCTCCTCCCGCCGCTAAAAAATGAAGAAAAAAAGCTCGGAGAAGAGACGCCATGTGGTGGCCTGGGTCAACAAAGCTGAGTGGGACCAGGTTCTGGAGTACCTCTACTCCCAGGATTCCGGTCTACAGAGGTTCGCGCTGCAGAGGATCTCGGCCTGGAAAGCCCGGTACGCCAGCAGCACCCCGGTGGCCGTGGACTGCACGGCGGACCTGGTGAGGTGTCAGGTCCTGGACCGGTCCGGACAGCTGTCCGGGGGGGACCTGGTCCTGCTGTACGGGACGGCCCTGGTCAGGTTCGTCAACCTGATCACAGAACGCCAACAGGGCAAAGTGGCCCGGCCCCTGAGGCGGCTGGCCGGGAACCTCAACATCCCGGAGTGGGTCGTGGACCTGAGGCACGATTTCACGCACCGGAAGCTCCCGACCCTGAAATGGTGTCGGAAGGGATGCAAGGTGGTCCTGGAGTGGCTCCAGCAGGAGTACTGGTCCAGACAGCTGGGGGGAGGGACTAACGAGGACTGGGAGTCCCAGTCTGACGGAGAGGACGAGGAGGTCGACCTGAAACGGCAAGAGGACGAGCTCATCGCGAGGCAGAAAGAGATGGAGGCCTACAAGAACGCACGGGAACTCCTCATATCCTACGAGAGGGAAAAGTACCAGTCTTTAACGCTGCCTGGAGAAAAAGACAAGAACTCGTGGCCGGCCCCGTTCGCGGAGCTCAGCTGGATCCTCGGTGAGATCAAGCAGCTCTCTGTGGAGTCCAGTGAGCTGCTGGTGGACGTGCTGCTGGAAGACGGGTTTCTCGTTCCTACCGTCGAACAACTGCAAACTTTAGGCTGCGACGCCTCCGACAACAGCTCCGGTCTCCCTCTGACGTTCCTGCGTTTCTGGCTGCCCGTCCTGAAGATGCTCATCTCGCCGTCCTTCGTCCACATCTTCCTGGAGAAGCTCTTCCTGGAGCTGAAGCTGCTCACCAAAGAGCAGAACAGCCACCGGACTTTCTACGTCTCCGCTTGGATTTCGGAAATCCTCCTGTGCAACAGCAACAAGTTTGAGTACCACTTTGAAACGAAGGCGCAGAGGAAAGCCAGAATAAAGGACAGGGTCTTCGTGAACCGCATCCAGCTGAGGTGGCAGCAGCTGCTATCTGCGTGCCTGGAGGCTCCCTGTGTCAGCACCCCTCGCCTGCTCCAGCTGATCCTGGACGACATGGAGCATCCTCTTCCCCTGGAGACTCGGCAGCGGCTGCTCCAGCTCTGCTCCATCTACACGCAGGCGGCTCGCCCAGAATGTGAACCCTCGCCGCCGCCGCCGCCGCCGCCGCAGCAGCAGCAGCCCATATACACGCTGGAGAGCCTGCACGAGAAGCTGCAGCGTTCGAGGCGTCACGCCCATTCATCTCCGGCCGAGCCGGAGAGGGGCAGGTCCTCCCAGGATTATAAATGGGCAGACGCTCAGGCTGAAAAAGCAAAGCTGCTCAGAGGTTCTCCGTGGCAGCTGTGCGCCGATAAAGTTTTATGGAAGAACTACCCTCTCGGTAAAGTCCCCGGACAGTCGGATGACCCGGCGTGCCTCATGGTGGAAAACTACTCCGCCATGACGGTGTTTGACCAGCCGGTGGAGGTGGACAGCACGGCGCCGCACAACGTCCCGGGAGTCCCGGCACCGGCGAGAACGTCCGACGGTCTGATCTGGAACCACAGCGATATCAGCAAGCTGAAATCTGGACTGCAACTTTTTTGAGTCATGTTATAATGTTGTGAAATATAGGCCCGAACCTTCTGGAACATTGTTGTACTTGTGAACTCTGTTAAAAAAAAAAAATGTTCAAAACGAGTAAAATTCAACAACGGCTTGTTAAACATGCACATTGTTGGTGGACAAAACAAAATATACACTTTTCTCTGTTTTACATCATTGGGGTTGCAGCTAATAATTATTTCTGGATAACAATCTGACGAATTTTGAGTTAATTTGTCTGAAAATATCATGCAATACTGGACAATTATGATTTTAATTTTCAGAAATCTCATGGTGTCGTAAAATGAGTCAAGCTGGAACTAACCACTAAGCAATATTTTGCTTAATTCGTGACCGAAATGAAGAATCTGCCATCAAAATAGTTGCAGATTAATTTTCCTCCAGCTAACCAATTTATTATCTAATTGCTAAAGTTGTTGGAATTTATCATACATTTTTGACTAAATTAATCTGTAAAATAATCATCAGATTCATTGATATTAAAATAATCCATGTTTTGCTGTCTGCAGTATTTTCAACATGTGGCAAAAGTGAATCTAATGCAGATCTTTTTACTGTAAGGTTAGAATATGACAGAGCTGTGATATGGTTTATTCATTATGACGGTGTGTTAAGAGCACAGTGAGATTATTTTTTTTTATTTTTTATTTTTTTACTACACCTTTCATGCACATTAAGTTGTCGGTCTATAGAGGGTTATGGAGTAGATGTAGATACAGTTGTAGCACCTGGCGAGGGACATGTTATGTCAACAGGAACATGTTTTGTGTAACACATTTTCTTTTACACACTTATGTTCAATAAAAGCATTTCATACTAAAGAAATATGATGATGTTCTTTTAGAGTGTATGATTGGTATCATCTCATCAATGAGTAAGGAAAGTGATAGTTTATGAAGGATGTCCAATGTGGAGATTTACTAATTGCAGAAAAGTATTATTTTGACAAAAGTGTTAAGACAATTATGTTGCTGATTTCTTGCACATTTCTGCAGAAATGTGTCCTGTTAAAGACTTCCTGTTGACATTTAAAAGACACTCAACACACTAATGAGCACCCGGAAAAGCGCTATATGAAACTAATGTATTATTAATAATATAGGTAAACCTTTGTGCTTTCATAGATAGTCCATTAGGGAGAGTCAGTCACTCTTTTAAAGGAGACTAAACCAACTAAGCAATATGTGGAGAAATTGCAAAAGTAATGCAATATATATATATATATATATATATATATATTAGAAAAGGCATATATCTCTTCAGTTATATTCTCGAGGTGTAGTGTTTTTGAACTGACCTGTAGTACTGACTGACTACATTATTTTGAAAGGTAGCTAACTGAACAAACGCCGATGATGCTTTTATTTTGAAAGCTTCATCCGGAAGTTTCCTGAGAGGTCGGCGTTGGTTCAGCACTTTGACCGCGCTATTGTCCTTTTCCTTCAAGCTGCGAGCAATAGTGAAAGTGTCCAATAATCAGTTTTTCTCCATCGAAGGACTGTATCGCAGTATTTTATCACTGCGTTTATTATCCAAACAGGACGGTAAGTCGATAGTTGTGTGCGCCATTATTAAAAGATACTGTGTCATGGTGGTTGGCGCCTCATGGGCTTAATTTAGCTGTTAGCTAACGAAGTTCTTTAACTTAGCTAGAGGACCTGGGAACGGTACTAAACATTCCACACAATATGTGAGAAATCTCTTTGAATATCTGCTTATTTAAGTTTCCGACATTACATTTGTATAAACGTCCGCAGGGTACTAACAGAAGTGTGGAGATAGGACCTGGGCCTTTGTATGCTAGCAAGCTAATGTTACATCAAAGACGCTGTACTCGCTTTACAGATTAGAACTAGTTTGTATTATTAACATTGCATGATATTGCGCAAATTAGAAAAATGTGACAACGGGTAATTTAACTTGGAAGCGTTGGTTTTGTAAGGTTTTGTTACTACTATTGTTGCTATAACTTTACGGCCTGATGCGAGTTACGTCGCTAAAACGTTTAGACGACACACACTTCCGCTTTGGAGGTGACGCAACCAAACGATGAATATTCCCCGCGCGTAATCTTCACTATTCAATGCAATTTAAAGTCTATTATTACGTGTCAGTATTATGTATAAATTTTTTATGTATAAAATCCGCGCATTGTCCTTGACTAGCAGCAGCTTTATTGAGAAAATGTTGCATATTCTATAACATGGCAATGATGTATCGTCAATTAAAATGACAATCAATATAGGCCACAATTTAAAAAGAAAATTTTCAGTTAAAGTAACTGAAATCATAGCGTTTTTTATAAGGTAATGATATAATGAATTGCTGCAGCATTATGTGCTACCAGCAGGTTTTCCCACGTGGTTAACATCAACAAATACTCTTCTGAATCTTCTTGCCTGTTAAACTTTGTTTTTCATCTGTGAGAAATTCCTCCTAAAATGCTCCTATACCAATAAAATCTCAATATTCCTTCTGTTAGTGATCATTCCACTCCCAGTCTCTAATATTCATTTATATAGATCACAGGCAGAAAGACAGGCTGTATCAAAAGAAAGGCCAATAGCTGTGTTATAATGTCTAAGGATCCTAATTCTTTAACACTGTTTACAAGTTGGACATATAACATTGTGTTAGTAGGACTCATGACTAAGTAATGTTCAATTTAAAAAGACGAAATAGTTTTTGGGCTAATCAACCAGCTCAAAACTTGATATCTTTTTTTATGTGGAACCAGGATCTCCTTTAAAACGGAGGCCTCTACTCTCTTCTCACCTCCTTTCCTTTTTTTCCTCTTCTTTTCTTCCTCGTTAAACGAAAGCGACAAACAGTGGTGGGCCTATCTCTGTAGCAGCATACCGCCACTTCCGAATGTCTAGGATAAACGCTGATCAGTGTTTTTTCTTTGTTTCCACAGGTGAGAATCCATAGTGTCCTAATAGTGTCCTTGTGGTCCCACTGAACAAACCAAAATGATCACAAGAAGAAGAGGCCGTGCTTTTAACAACTCAGAGGTACAGTCGCTGGAGGTTGAAGTGGTAAATACCGTGAAAACTGTAGAAGATCTCCCAAGTCCATCAGAGGGTTTCCCAGCTGATGACCTTGACACAACCGGAATAGAGCTTGATGACTTCTTTGGAATTGAAGACTTAACATGGACACTTGAAAGAGATGCAACCTCCCCTATCTTTGATATGGAGCTGGCGGATCTCGGAGGGTACGGTGCCAAGGATCAAGATTCTGATATTGAAACCTCAACAGTCTCCTCTCCAGAGAGAATACCGTTGGAACTGAAGATCCGGAACAGACAAAACTCCTCAAGCCAAATGATCAACAAAAACGCCATCGCTGCCAGATTGAATCGTCTCAAGAAGAAAGAGTATGTCAACAGCCTGGAGAAGAAGGTTGGCGTCATATCGGCGGAAAACAACCTACTCAAACAGGAAAATAATCAGCTGACCAAAAGAGTAGAAGAGTTGGAAGATGAGACCAGGTACCTGAGGGCTGTGCTGGCCAATGAGAGCATGTTAGCGCAGCTCTTGTCCAGGCTGAGCGGTGTGAATGGGATGAAATTATCTTCCTCGCTTTTCCAGGGGCCCCACACGAACGACCACGACTATGCCTTGCCACGGAAGCGTGTGAAAGTGGAGGAGAAGGAGACCTCTGGTGGTGTGTGTCTGCATGTGGACAAGAACCACGTCTCAGTGGAGTTCTGCACTAAATGTGCAGAAAGTGCAAGCACATCGATCAAAATGTAGGGTCAAGTACTTCTCTCTGTTTTCAGATATTGAGACTGAACTTCTTGAGGGTGGAAGAACACTGTTGAACTAGTTCAGATTACCTCAGAACTGCTGAATGCTTGTTTTTTGTGTAATGGTGGATTGAGTACACGTTACTGCTAAACCTTCTTGACAGTTTCTTCTAGGTAATGGTTGATCTACCATGCGGGATGAGTGGCTTTCTGAACACCTTTACCTGCTTGACTCCCTGGTAAGGATCAGACAAGAAAAGATTTTTTTTTTTTATTTTGTGTTTAACTGGCTTGAGGTGTTCAGCAGTGACCATTTTAGTACTTAATTTGTATTGATTTTGAGTACATCTATCATTTTTGTTTGTTAATCCTATAGAAAGTTATTTGATTTTAGCATGTACGTCAGAGTTAAGACAAATGCAATAGAACAAAGATGTTAAGATGAAGGTGAAGGTCCACAAAGAGTGAACTTGAATCTGCTTTGAAATTGGAAACACAAAAAATCCATGGAATAGTCTGTATATATACTTAAAAAAGAACCCAGTTATACTTTCTTTTTGAAGAATTGATCTCTTTGTGAACCAGCACCATTGTACAAAAGAATACTTTCATTTAGCGCCACCTATTTTTCTTTATGCTAAAGTGGATTCTGCTGGTGGAAGGTGAAGAGGCTGGACAAGCTGCTGCCAACGTGGCCTGGTATTTTTTTTAAAGGTAGTATCGGTAACAAATGGTATACGTGACTTTTTTTTGTTTTTTTTTACCAGTACTCCACAACATCTCCACATCTCGTCAGCATAACTCATGCAGCATATTTATGGTGCTGATAGCTGCTCCATTACTCAGAGTAATGCTACCTGTCTTGTAATTATGTCTTGTATAATATATTGACACACTGGAATGTATTCATTAAATACATCCAAAATGATCTGCTTTAAGTGGTGAATTGCCATTTTGTCCAAGAGTAATGTAAATGTGTATATAACTTTGAATACATATTGTTTGAGGTAAATGAACTTTGACAAATGTTGGACAAATAAATCCTATTTTCATTATCTTTCAGTTACAAATATTTGCTGTGTTTTGTTCTGTACTGTTGATATTAATGCATCTCTTCTTCTCTCTCTGAACAGCAAGCTCTCTGCCGATAAAGGTGTTACTTTTCCTGAACATTTGGGTCAAGTCTGGTAAAGTTTGTCAGAACAGAAGTCCCCATTTGATGGAAGCACAAAGCATGCAGTATAAGAAGGCCCAACCTGTCCATGTTTTAACCCATTTACTTAAAGTCACAAATCACATTTATACCACCCTTTTTTCCAAAGAATTTTTTAAAATCAAAGTATAGACACAGCTTGTTTGAAAGTTGTAAGCACTGCAGCGAATATTTTGTTCTGTATATATTTTAATACAGTAATTGAAGTTACTGCACATACTGGACTCAACAGTCTCTAGGAAGATGTTTCAAGCTTTATTATAATTTAATAGTGGAGAGATTTGAACACAGTACCCCCTTCAGACTTAATAGGAATACATAAACATTTTTGGTAGTGCATGCTTTTGCTTTCTTTGTGAACATTTGATGAAAAGATTGAAACCGTTACCTTATTTTATCTGTGAAATAATAAAGTACAGCCAGGAGGTTAATTTAGAATGAAAGTGCTATTTCCTCCTGTTTCCAGTCTATGCTAAGCTTACTGGCTCCGGACTAACTTTATATTTTTAGCACAGATATGAAAGCTGTAGCAATCTTCCAATCAAAGTCTTAAAATGTTTTTAAAAAATTCTTGAACTGGTAACAACTGTAGTGTCTCTGCGTATCAATTTGTTTGATCAAGGCCAACACTGCTAAAAACATGAAATAATGCTGCAGTCTTATAAACTTGGAATTAGGGCTGGGACCCCAAAATAATTAGAATTTAGTTTTTTAATTGCCATGAATAGTCCTAGAATATTTTGACGATAAAATGCTTACATTAAGATCTACCTATGTATCAAAGTTGGATATGTTAATTCCACTAGAGGCTGTGAAATATAGAAGATGGCCCATTTATCCCTCCTACACTAACTTGCTGAGATATAGTGTTAATCAGCCTTTAAGTTGCTGGTCGTTGCATAATATTTAAATTCCATCTTGCCTAGTTTTTACTTCTACTTACGTAGCTGTCGATGTGACACAGGCATTGAGCATTTAATGATCTGTGTTAAGACCACGTTGCTCTCCAGAATTCTTGCTTACTCTCCACAGTAACCATGGCAACCGTATGCCAGACCATATAGACTAGATGGGGGGATGCAAAAAACATTCCCTTAAGTAAAATACCTTTGCATTTTTTTTGGTTTGTTTCTTGTACCAGATTTTTTTGCCTGGCCTTTTGGAGCTCATTGACATCAAAGAGCAAATACTTTTATTGCAAATGTTGAAGCTCGGGTAACAGAGAAGCCTTTGTGGAGGTAGCATGTATGATCTCAGCTGTGCAGCAGCTATCAGTGTTTCTGGTTCACATGACCGTGACGCATATAGGATTTTTTTGGAAGTGAGTGTCAGCTTACGGTGTTGTAGCAGTACTGTTTATTTGCAAATGGCAGTTATTTATCAAAATATATAGCTATAAATGAGACGCTGTGGTTATTGAAACTGCAATATTATTTGGTAGTTAGCTTACTGTAGCCTCTCATTAGGCACTAACGTCACTAACTTACTACAGGACCCCACATGACCAATAAATAGCCTTAGTAATGAGCTTGTGATTCACAATTTCACCAGGTGTAAAAAAAAAAAAAAAAAAGTCTCAACAGAATTTAAAACCATTAAATTATATAAATCCAATAACAAATTTCACAGTCCTCATTGTTTATGGATTTTAGTTTTTAAAAGTGTTTGTCTGAGAAGTCTGTTTTTAAACATTTACATTTAAAATTGATAACTATTGGAATTAGAGAATAAGATACGTTCTAATACTGTGTGGTTTCTTAGTTGCGTAACAGAAAATGGAAACAAGGAACTCAATGTTATGTACCTTTTTTTTATATGGAGTTATTTATGGAGTCATCTTTAAATTCAAAGCTTATAAACTACCCCCCCCCCCACCTGTAGTATCTTACAAATATCCATAAATGGATATTTGTCAGAAAAGGCCATACAGCTATTTTAAATCAGCTCCATTGGTTTATACTTTGGACATTATATCAAAATAAAACTTGTGACTTTTAGTGTGTGGGCTAAAACAGTACTGGACACTGCAGAATTTCAGCATTCAGATGTTATTCCATTATGTAAATCTCTTGATAAACCACTGTAGAAAATACTGTACATGAAAGATAATGAAAAACCTGGTCTTAAAATATCAGCAGCTACAAAAAATGTATATTTTAATATTAAACTGCTGAGTAGTATTGATTTTTACAAACATGGAGACAGAAGTAGCTTCTGACACTGAAGTTGCCAGATAATGTTCAAACATTCAGCGTCATTTAAATAACAAGAGAATCCTGAAACCAGGTGGTAATCCCCATTTTTACTCTTGAAATTAAAACTCAAATCCAGGATACAAAATAAAAACATATCAGGATTGTAGATTACATCCTTCTCATTGCTCAGCTTGTTTTTGTCTCAAGTTTTGCAAGACTAGTTAACACCATTTTTAAGGTTTTGCTCATTTCAGTGATGCATTAATGCAGTGTTTCCCTAATCTAAGGTCAAGCAGAGGAAATATTTAAAACACAATCATTACCACTTCTGTAAAAATGTTCCATCTTGACATAGAGAACTGTTCTTTTTTTTGCTACGCTCTGCAGCTCAGTTGCTGTTTACAGATTGTTTACCCAATAGAAGCAGCTGGGGAGAGTGAGTCACTGCAGGTGCGACCTCCTCCCCCTGCTGGCTGCCTCTCAGCGTCGTTCCTGCTCTTCGTGTCTTGTTGGGAACACAGAGGCGGCTGATAGAGAGGAAAAGGAGGCACCTGCACCATGACTCGCTCTCCCCCACTGCTCCGTCATTTCCCCTTCTCTTCTCTTTACTGACCCTTCGCTGGTCACTTCTGTTGGAGCCAATGGGGAAAAAATCAGTCAGACCAGACTAAAGAGGGTTGCAGGGTTCTATATAGTGGACCCTACTATATATAAATATTTGAGCATTTATTTTGGTACAGCCCTGAGAATTGAAAGTAAAACTAGTGTTCCAAAATTGTATTTACTGTGCTTAATTTGAGGTAGAGATTCATGTACCAAATATCAGTTTCACTTTAAAGACTGGATGCAGATGCATTTTGATAAAGTCTAATATATATATTTATATCAAGGAAGAATACATGACTACTGATGCTATGTATCTTCCTTGCCTTTTTTCACAAGCACCTCAGAAAAGAATTTGAGTAAATTACCATATTTTTCCAGTTTTGATGAGCATGATTTTTGTCAGGAAGGAATTAATCTTCTCCAAAATTGCTGCCTGGTCAGACGCCTCATCTGTCAAGTGTTCGGAACAAATAGGCGCCGTTATTATTCTGTCATTTACACATGATACACAATTTATTCATTTGTTTTTTTATCAGTGGTTTGTAAATGTAGATAATTTGGCAATTCATATATTTGTCACTTACCAAATTCCTTGTTAAGGTTTAAGATTGAAGAATTTAGGAATCCCTGCACTAATGAGTTAATACCTGGAGTATATGAAAACAAATGGTAACAAAAGGATTTAAACTTTGATTTTGCTTTAGCAAGTAGGTGTTGAGCACTGAGAAGGGACATAGAATTCACCTCCAGCATTTGTATGTGGGTTGTTTTCATGGAGTTTGATGATCTGATGCATGGGATGGTGTAGAAATTATTCCCAACAGCAGATCCAGGCAGTTCTGCAAACTCTTCAAGTGCTTAAGGTTTTGACCTTTGTGTTTGGATCAAACAAACAATAAAAAATAAATCTCAACTGCTTTACATCCAGCAGCTTGTGATGATTGAATGATCATTTACATACAGGAATGTCCCAGTAACGCCAGATATGGTTTGTGACATCTCTAAAAGTCCCAGGAGCCTCAATGTATAGTCACATGTGGACAAAATAGAGGGGGGAGATACACAATGAGGGTAAGATGTCATAACATCCACTGAGGAGGCAAGACGATACTTTACAATGTTATTTTACATATGAACAGAAATACACATGGTTGAGATGATCCTGTGATCACCCAAGACTTAATTATCTGTTGAGTTAAAATTAGATCGATGAAATACATTTTGAATGGACGTCTACATTCACAACAGCTTGTTGCTCGAAGAATATAAGCACATCTGTCGCATAATGTAAGATTTGATGAGATATAAAATTCTGTAGTGTATCTTCAATTTACAATTTCATTGTAAAAGTTCTGTAATGTGAATTTGATCACTATGCAGACTCCAATCATAAGTCGGTGCTTTTCCTTTTCTCTCAACCCTGGAACATACTGTTGCACAATCACTCACCTGTCCTTCACACTACATTCCCTTGATCCTCCAATTTGACACTGAATCATGACGTCTTAACGTCTGAAGAACAGTGTTGGTATCAGTGATGTGGCCCCGGAGCTATCAGACAGTGCTCTTCTATGTGGGGTCTCCTCCAACCAGGTGCCTCTTTATCAAATTATCCACAAAAACATCAATTTTCATTGTTACGCAGATAATACACAATCATAGGTCCCATTGAAATCTGATTGCCTTCATTATGTCTTTTCATTGGATGTCAAAAAACTTCATAACAACTTCAAATCAGCAGTGATCATCTGCTAATCTTAACCTGACTGGTAATTTTTGACATTTTTAGCTACTTTATGTAACACTTTTAGTTATTTGTAATTAATCTGTGTGTCAGTCATATTTATCTTAACTACTTATAATTTTGATTTCTTTCTGTGAAGAAGCTATAGCACTATCAATGCATGATTTGAGTTCATGTCGTTTCATGGAAATAATATAGGATAGTGCAGAGAGATCATTTTTACACATTGACAAATAATACAATGCGGGGTAATATCGGGTTTGAGGGAGCATTTTGATGTAAAGGCATAATATGCCTTTACATCAAATTAAGAATATTGCAGAAAAGGCACCTTTGTGATTATATTCTTATTTAGTTTTCTTATTTTTTTACAAATGAGACCATTCACATTTTATTTCAGGGGTGAAAGAAGTACTCTGATTACTTTTACTTAAGAGAGAGTACCAAAAAACTAAGTGTAAACGCACTGCATTATAACTATGGGTTCATCAATCACAATTCTACTTAAGTATTATCAACACCTGAAATATCACATAGGGTTTTACGTAGAAGATTAAGAATCTCTGATTTTACCTTCATCTAAATTTTCTATGGATTTACAAGTTGATTTTATGTTTTTGATTTAAGGAAGCAGTACTAACTATAGCCATCATGTAAATGCATCAAAAGAACAATAAATGTAGTTTAATAAAAGTCAGTCATCTTCTATACCTGCTTATTCCTCATTAGGGTCTCAGGGGTCTGCTGGAGCCTATCGCAGCACGTTACAGCGAGAGGCAGAGATACACCCCAGATGGTCGCCAGCCAATCGTGGGGCACACACACCATTCACCACTCACACCTACGGGCAATTTAGAGTTGTCAATTAACCACAGCATGTTTTTGGACTGTGGGAGGAAGCCGAAGTACCCAGTGAAAACCCACGCAGACACAGGGAGAACATACAAACTCCACACAGAAAGGTCCCAGACCCAGGACCAAGGAGGTCTTGAACCTGTGACCTTCTTGCTGTGAGGCAACAGCGCTAACCTCTGCACCACCGTATCACCCAATTTAATAAAAGTGTACTACAAAGTGGAAATCAATCTGTGGATAAAATGCAAGAATCTTTAAAATTGTACCATACTGTAATACATCCCTTATTCCAGCAATGATATCTGGTTTGAAATCAATAAATACAGTAGTTCCTCACATGAATCCAGACTCTACTCAGATGACCAAATCATCTGTCTATGCATACATTTGTCAAAACACACACAGACACACAGATCCTTAAAAACTGACAAGAAAAAAAGATTAATTAACTGCATACAGGTGATATTACATTTAGTAAACAGTTGGACACTGCTTTTTTTGCATGGGTTTTGTATGGGTTGGCTCCTTGCTCTTAGAATGTTATTATTTACTTCTGTTTCATAAATCAAATGTCTGCTGTGGAGACAAACGGCATCATGATATAAGCTTTGTTGATATGGGCCACTTTTTTTGTGGAAAATAAATTTCACCTGATTTGTCATTTTTATCATGAATGAACAAAGCCACATTTGTGTGAACCTGAAACTGTACTTTCCGGTTACAGTTAGAACTGGACTTAATATGTCTCAGTTAAACTAATATTGCAGTCACCTCTCAACCAGGGGGTTTGTTGAGAAAAAAAAAAGCTGCAGCTCTGTAAGCAAAAAACAAAGGTTATGAAATGAAAGTACAGTCTTGCATCAGTGTGAACAAACAACACGGGACCACACAGACTTTGTCAAAGTTATTATTGTAGAATACTTTGATGTATTTTTTCTTTCATACAGACAAAAGGTGTTGGACTTAATTCCCATTAAATTCTCTTAGATTTCCATACAGATTTAGTCTACAGTATACAGGTGTGTTCTTTCTCATATATAGATATTTATTCGCTTAAATAACAGGCAGGTAACTCTTTAATATATTCAATAGTCTTTATGTTTAGTTTTTTTTTTTTCCTTTTTTCTTTTTTTTTTTTTTTTAATTTCAGCACAGTTAAGGCTGCATTTTCTGTCTGCAGAACAGCACTGCATTGTGCAAGAAGGGGGGACCATTCCACACACAATATTTACAACAGTATGTATAATGAATAATGTAAAACCTTGAATTTCTTTCCATCGTAACATGGCAGTAAATACTTATAGCAGATCTAAAAGAGCAGCCTAAACAACGCACGCCATGGATGCGTTGCACTTCTGCAGTCTCTAGCTCTGCGTCACCCTCCAGTTCTCCGTCCTCCCTGGGTCCCGGCTTTGTCCAGTCCTTTAGATCATGATGAGGTACATTTGTATCTCCTGTTCCCTATTTACAGAGTGGTGTCTCTGGTCTTAAGAGACTAGAAGCTTCTCCACACCTCTGCACGCTTCAGGGGCTGTTCAATGGACAGAAAACACAGCCCTCAGAATATGCTCAGGAGAATGTGCAACTGTCTTTTTTTCCATCAGTGGGAGCACCGGTGGAGAAAATCAATAATAAACATAATAATAATCATAATATACAAGCGCTTCCATTTTGTTGTTCCTCTCTTTACAAAAAGCAATAGGATTAAAAGAAAGAAACATTAAACAAAAAAAGAAGTGTAACAGGAACATAGTACCTGTAAATCAAAGATGCACATGTGCACGTTTGGGGCGATCTGTACAGTAGTGGTGCAGTAGTACAATTTATAATTCTGATAAATATAATATATCCTTTTTCACATTGTGTTTTGCCTTTTGTGAAACTATCTCACAACATCATGATGTAACGTGGCTGGACGGATGGACAGAGATGGCTGAAACTGGACAGTTAAATTTACACCACTCTAATGAATCTGCCTGTCGGGTGTATGTAGAGTGTGTCAAGCGTGTGTGTGTGTGTGTGTTTGTGTGTTTTGTATACCACAGAAAGCACTGATAGAGCTGTGCTAAGAGGTGCTGAAATAAATAGGTTAGACTTAAGCAGGATGTGTGTGCGTGAGCGTGTGTGTATGTGTGAGAGAGGGAAGGGAGGTAAGGGAAGGGGGCAGATGTGATTAATAGCACACAGTAGAAACAGTAGCCTTAATGGTTTACCAACACATAAAGAGTGACATTAATGATACCAAATGCATGCTTCAAAACAGACAGACCAATACAATGTCGCCACATGCCCGCCAATGGGTCAGGTCCAGGTGGTGGCGATGGTGATGAGCATTCACAAAGACAGAGTTCTGTACAGTTAAGGGTGTTCCCAGAGAGCCAGAACTAGCAGGACAGACATGTTCTCTCCTTGTGTTTGCATGTGTGGGCGTCCCATTTTACACCGTGTTTCTAACCTGGGACGTGCGTGGCAGTCTGTTGCATATTATCTGCCCTAGCTTTTCTCTGATGGTGGGACCAGCTGAAAACTCAGGGAAGTCAAGAGGAGACATCTCTTAGAGAGGGGAATGATGGTGGTGATGGTGTGTGTGTGTGTGTGTGTGTGTGTGCGTGTCTGTGTGTGTGTGAGTGGTTTCAGGTTTGGCTTGCATTGCAGTGGTGCTGCCAGTTCAACATGAACACCACCACTAGTGCAACATGGGATACAGGAGGGCCCTCTCACACCCAGTCTGGAATGTGATGCGGCTGCTTGGAATGTATGTTCCATGGAATGTTAAGGTGGAAGTCAGTGAGCTGACGGTGGAATGTGATGTCACAAACATGGCACCCGTCGTCACACGTTATCAAATTGCTTTCTGTGATGAGATTTTTTTTTCTTCTTTTTTTTGTCTTTGGGGTGTGTTCATGCAGTTCGTTATGCCCTAATATGTCAGACAGCTTCAACATCTTAAAGGAGGAGTTAAGCATTTGGCGGAATACGTTATTTCGCTTTCTTGACAAGGGTTAGAAGAAAAAATCCATATTCCATCCATATTTCTCTGTTCAATATATAGCTACAGCAGTTGGTTAGCTTAGCTTAGCATAAAGACTAAGCAGGGGGAAACAGCTAGCCTGGCAAGTTGTGTTACCTTTGGACAGAGCAAGACTAGCTGCTTTTTCCAGTCTTTAAGCTAAGCTAAGCTAAACTAAGCATCCAGTTTCATATTTAACAGACAGATATGGGGTATTGATCTTATCATGTAACTCTCAGCTGTTCCTTCGACTTTAAGTTTCTAATCAACTAAGTAATTGTACATCATGATGGTGGGGAATTCACAGTATTTGACATGATGACACATGAACTCTCATTGGTTATACCTGATAGATCTGAGCAGCCAACACTGAACACTAATATTAGACAGGGGCCTGATTCACATATTTTACAGTTAACTAACCTTCTCTGAAAAATCACTGGACCCAACGGGTCAAACGAAACAACGTCTCTGTGTCCACACGACTCACATGATGGAGACGACCCGATGGCACGTGAGCGGGTTTGAAGTGAGTGCATGTTAATCTTAAAGGGCCATCGCCTATACATTGTGTGTGTTTGATGGCATTTAAAGGGTTAATGCTTCACACGCCCACCGACGAAAGGCCAGAAGGGACGAGACAAGACAACGTGAGCCGAGGGGAAAGAATCAAACAGAACAGACAGAGGAACAGCAAGAGAGAAGATGATGGAGGGAGGAACAGAAATGAGGAGACTGGAAGAGGACTTTATCCATGGGCTCACCACAGGTGGAGTCCATAAATATTACACATACTCATCAATTCATCAACATGGCAGGAGGCTGTAAATGAAGTTAGTGTCGTATGGGGCTAATGTACTGCATGTATACACGTATACATCAAAATCAATGTGAGATCCCACACACTATCTTCTCACAGCAGCGTGGACAGTAGTACAGATAACAGGTTATGTGGGGTGTTATTCAAGGATGGCAAGTTTGGCTGGAGAAAGAACGGTGATGAACATGAAAAGTCCTGTGTTGTCACTTCCCAAGCATTCAAATTATATATATATATATATATTTATATATATGTAATATGCAGCCATTCTATTTACTATTAGGTTTAAATGAACAGTATCTTTGTTTGAAATTTCTGTTTTTGTTCTGTTTTTGTTTTTTCAGAAGAGACAAGACAATACACATACAAACATTGAAAGAGAGAGAAGAATGAAAGGAGAGAAAATTATATTAAAAAAAAAAGAAAAAGCGGCATGTAAAAATTTCACGAGCAGAGAGAAAGAGAGAAGAAATAAATAAGGCAGTTTAAAAAGAAAGAAATGCATGAGCACCATTATGTTAAGAAATATATGAATCGGAGAATGGAAACGATAGGAGTCTAGTTTTAACAAAGCATTACTTATATTGCAAGCCAAGTAGTGGTTTGGAAGTGGCTGTCGATCATAGCCAGATAAATGATGCTGCGGTGCCATGGTGGGTAGGCAGGTGGGTAATGACAACGACATTAAGGATCAACACCAATAGAAACAGTGAGTCAGCCCCCATAGCCACATGGCCCTGTTCTGTTGAAGCTTTGAGGGATTTGTAGTTTTTTTTTTATTATTATTTATTTTTTTTATTATTTGTCTCACTCTCTCCCCCAACCCACCGTCACTCAAGACAACGCGGTAGAGAGCAGACCTGTGCGTGTGTGTGACGAGTGTGTGTGTAGTCAAGATGGGGTGGGCGGGGGGAGGGGGGGTGTTCGATGGATGGGGCGGCGGGTTTTCGAGAAGGTGGAGGTTGTGATGGGGTAGGGGGGGTCGGTGGTGCCGGGGGGGAGTCAGACTGAGAGGGCTGGTGCCAGGTGGGCAAAGGGAGGGAAAGTCGCAATGTTCTCAGGGAGTTGCGAGCAGAAGTCCCCGGTCATTGTCCGCTCCCTCCTGCACCTCCCTCTTCCTTCGCTCCCTCCTGTTGAGCTTGCCCTAAGGGAGATCGGATGGAAAATGTCGTTTGTGTGTCCTCAGCCCTCTCTTCTGCTCCCCGTTTTCCTCCCCTCCTCCTCCTCTTCCCCCCCCGACCCACGTCCAGCTCAGTTATAAGGAGGTTTCCACACAGTAGAGGTGGGCCAGATGAGGGGCGGAGGGTTTCGCCGGCCTGTCTCTGCCGTGATGGTTGTGGTGGTGTTGGTGATGGTGGTAGGGGGTCCGGTTGATGGGGGTTACTGCGTTGGTGCTGCGTTTGTTGCCGTGGGCGACCGTTGAACTGCAGCTGCTGCTGCTGCTGCTGTTGTTGTTGTTGTTCCGGTTGCACGGGGTCACTGGCAGGCTGTACTGGCGGTAGGGGCGGGTGGGGCGAGTGCGGGCTGGGGGCTGGGGCTGGGCGGGAGGGGGCGGGGGTTTGCGGAGGGCCGGGTGCAGGTGCTGATATCTGCTGAGTTCTGATTCGTCGTCTACGTCAGTGTCGTCGATCAGCGGGATGTTGTGGATGAGGTCGTTGATGAGGAACTCGGGGTGGGCCATGAAGTTGTGGATGGAGTTGCGGGATTCCGGTTTCTCCCGGCCCTCATACAGCGAACTACGGAATGCTTTCACCACTCGCATCTGCCCAAAGGAGGAGAGACGGGGAGAGACCACAAGAAAGAGAGAAGAGAGGAAGTCAGATCTAAGAAAGGGTAAAGAAAATAGACAAGGGAATCCCAGAGACAGACAGACTTGTGTCCTCCAGCAGGCAGTGACAGACAGACAGACAGACAGACAGACAGACAGACAGAGGGACACTCAGGACCAGGTGGCTACAGTCAGGCTTTATAGGTAACATTAAATAATCACATTGGTATTTCTCTATTTCTAACATGTCTTAGATTCTTTGACTCAGAGCAGCTCTGGAACCTGAATATAATATTATGGATTCCTGGATTCCTTTAAATGAGTAGGTCAGTATTTTGGGGAATTCTTGCTGAGAGTCTCTGGTACAGACTCTAGATCCTGGTCACACAAGGTTAATGTTGTGCAGAGTGGTAAGTACAGAGCACAGCACCATACCAGCCCCCCAGGACCACGGACAGGTGTTTAAGATTATTTTTCTAGTGGCCAAACTGAGCTCAAATGCATTTTTCCCTACCCGCTAATCATGAGAAAAGGAGTGGCTTTAAAACTGAGCATACTCTTTTTTTGAGTGTCACAATCCCTGCGAAATGACTTGTTTCACAATCAGAATTTAGTCTATTCAGTTTGATAACATTTTGAAAGATTACAAGAGCTGTACAATTTAATTATTTGAACCCTATTAAAGTTAGCTGGATGACATTTTTGGACTTCATGCACCACTGACGAACTCTAATGGATTCCTGTAAGGAATGAAGGCGGCCTGAGTCTCTATCAATATTATTTTATATCCATGCACCCTCCAGAGACAAAAGCAAAGTTAGTGAGCACTTTTTACTGAGGCTTATTTTCATTTACAAAGTGTTTTTCCTTATTTTCTGTATATATCGTACGAGTGTAAGGATAGTAATAATAACAGCATATTGGAGTCAGTATCATGTGGATCATTACAAATCTACCTGCTACAGCGGTTTGTCATCTTTATTTTAAAAAACTGGCAAAGTTTCCTTTTAAAGTAACTGGCAAGTCTAAATGACAAAGAAGGTAACTTCTAAACCCGTAATATAATATATAGGCACAAAAGGGCCCTATAATTTTTTATCATGTAAAAAAAGGTAGTAAACAGTAAGGAAAGAACCATGAGACAAGATTTGAGTAAAATATATCCAGTCAAGGATTTATGAAAGTCATATTAAATTCATTTAAAATTATAGAAAGTATGACTTTGTTCTGAGAAGACAGCTTCTTGCTCTCTTACAGCTTTTAAACGGCAAATATGTAAACTTTTATAGAATAAAATAACTGGACCTAAGTTAAATATTTTTTGTGTAATTTCATTATCCTAAATGTTTCCAACAATTTTAAATGTCACTGAACATGGATTATTTTTTATGTGAAACCGGGAAAAGACATCCATGATCCCACGCTACTTCATGACATCATCAATTCCATCTTTTGTTATTTTGATTGAGACCTTGAGCAGGAGAAAATTACATATTGTGCATTAAAGATAATCAAAGTCATTTCATAAATGTGTAATCAGCTTCGTTAATACAAATATCTTGATTAGATATTTCAGTACCAAGGGAGCATCCACCTGATCCTGTGTGTCTCCAAAAAGACAAACGAGGAGTAACAAAAAAAAAGGGTTTCAAAATGAGTTGGCTAATGACACGTTTCTGTCAGTTCTCACACACAAGTCAGACCTCACAAAATGAGAGCATTCAGTAGCACCATCACAACGACCACAGAAGCTGGTGATAGAGCATGTGAGAGGGAAACACTCGTACCTTAACACACTGGATCACATGCATGCACACACACACAGATGTGGATGGTTGTTAGGCACAGATGGAGAAGAAGCAGGAATACGTAATGTTAGTTTAGTGTATTAAGAAATTGGCAAGAACCTATAGCAGTGACCACACACACACACACACACACACACACACACACACACACACATAGAAACACACACAAGCATTCATGCAGCAGCAGTAACTGTATGAACCTAGATTGGAGATTTAACATCTGCATGCACTGCAAAGTTGACAATCATGGGTGCTGTTTTTATAAAAGAGCAGGAGCATACACAAAAACCAACCGACAGGCAGACAGTGAGTCAGTCAGAATCTCTGGGCACACACACACACACACACACACACACACACACACACACACACACACACACACACACACACACACAAACACATATGTGCAAAATATACTGCAGCCATGCAGCAGTGAGACAGAGGAGAGCAGATTGATTGAGTGAAATAATGATGATGAAATTGCTGCAGAATTGAACAAAAAGTCTTGCAAAACAGAAATGTGACATCATGAAGAATCAGCAGGTTAAGAGCTGCGTGTGATTGGTTAGATCACTAGAAACAGACAGTGATTGGTTCAGAGTCAGCCCTGTCACACATAGAGGCAGTCAGGTCATGCTGAATCAGATACTTGTCACTCACGCTCTCTTTCTGTCTGTCTCTCTCTCTCTCAGTCACCTTTCTCACACACAAACACAGGCACACCAGAGTGAGGTCTATGAGTGTACATAAAGGTGCTTTGCGCAGTGTATGGTGTATGTTGTATGGTGTATGCTTGCATAAACACATTCTTTTGCCATGGCAGTTGGTCCATGCACCCTTCCCACAAGCCCAAAACGAGGAAAAGAAGCAGCATGAGCTCAAAAGAAACAGAAAACAGTTCAATGCAAAATACTGACAGGCACAGGCAGGCAGAGCCATACATAGAGACCATTTGGCCGAATGAGATCAACAGAGACGCAGCTTTATGTCGACTGCAACGCCGACTAAAACCCAAACTGTGGAACTTATGAGAGGCAGATGGTCGGGCAGCTGAATGGAGGTCAGTGCTGCAGTTGGCCAAACTAGGAGGAGTCTCTATATGTGACTCTGGCGTTTATGATCGACTGACAGACAGACAGACAAACATACAGACAGACAGACGGTCAAGCAGTAGGTTCAGTGCTTATCTGTTTTTCCAAAGAGCCTGTCAGACAGTAGAAAAACACCTCATGCAGACTGAGAAGGTTTCAGAATGTTACTTTCTCACTTCGTCAGCGCTTGGTTTGTTTTCATTTAGTCTCCATGGACAGAGTAAACTTTCGAGTATATAACGCCCGCACTGACCAGAGAGGCCTTGAGGTCAGGGCACTGCTGTGTTACTTATATCTCTCGCCCACTTTTCTTTCTCTCTCCCTCTCTCCCTGCCGGATCTTTCAGCAGTGCTTGATGGAAAAACGTGGATGGTTAAAGTACGAGGAGGAAGTAGTCACTGGAAGGTAGAGGCTGCTGTGTGCAAAACAACTGCTGATGAGAAGAAACTGCAACATAAATACAGGGAGAAGCTGTGAGGTAAATGGCTGGTTAATGGCTCCTGTTTCCCACTTTGTGGCCCGACCCTGAGTTGATATTTGACGGCTGATGACTTCCAATCCATGGCAACGCCTCAGTAATCTTTCCTCAATTCAATGCATATTCTCTTTATTTAAGGAATGAAAGCTGTGCGTGGATGCTGAAATCTTATTTTTGAACAGCAAAGAACTGAGGAGTGATTTGAGATCTGGCCCGTTCCTCTTTATCTTCCCTAAAACTATCCATCTGTTGAAACTAGCCCAGTCTGAAATGAAAACAAACTGGATCCATAGATCGGTTCAAATGATCCAGAGGGATCACTACAGTCCAGCGCAGCTCAGGTGGGTGAAAGCATGAAAACAGTCTTCTTATATCACTTTAAATTTATTTTACACATTTCTTTCAGATTTGCCCTGGCTATTTTATTACCCTGTGATGACAGATTTGGCAGTAAAAGTCAGCAAAGGTGACAGTGTTGACGTCAGAAGTTACGCACATCATACTGCAACGGGGCACAGCGCCAAGTCTGAGGGCTGGGTCTGCTTTGCAAAGAACTCTGGGTAGTGGAGTAATGACCCTGAAGCTAACTGAGGTCAAGCTGCAGTGGAGGCAGAGAGGTCACAGAGGTCAGATGTTTGTGGTGTGTGTTTGTTGCTCTTGTTACTTCGTTATTGTCAACATATCCCATAAAGAAACAAAAAAAACTTAACAAATAATGTTTTAGTGTCAGCCTATATATAAATTCAGTGCAGTTTACTTTATTGAAAGC
This sequence comes from Lepturacanthus savala, assembly GCA_030544235.1. Taxonomy (NCBI): domain Eukaryota; kingdom Metazoa; phylum Chordata; class Actinopteri; order Scombriformes; family Trichiuridae; genus Lepturacanthus; species Lepturacanthus savala. The sequence goes on from CM060480.1 coordinate 19,596,082, forward strand.
TCATATATATATATCAGCCTTTAGATACAATTACAATACGTAGTGGTCAGTTTCTTATCGTATTGGTCTTTTAATTGTATTTGTTGATAATCAATGTACTTTTCTGTGTCTGGAATTGTATTTGACACTACCTGAATTCAGTTTTTAGTGCATAAACCCCACTCTGAAAGCTAATGACAACTTGAGAGATTGGACATGTTTTTTTCCTCTATATGACACAAAGTGAATCCGAGAAGCAAACTGGGGTCACGTTAAACTCAAAATAAATGCTTGCTCCTTCACATTCCCCCCTTTGTCTCATTTGTTCATCTAAATACGAGGATGTTTCATGGACCACTGAGTCACTTATTTGGACACAACAAGCTCTTTAATGAAAGAATCGAAAAAGCAAGCAACGTCCTAGCCATGATGGGGCCTGAACCCTAGGGCCAAACTTTGACTGCACATCCACCTTCGTGTATGTCTCAGCCAGAGAATGTTGCATTTATGTCAAAGCTGGTCTGAATAATAATAATGTAATATGCTTTGTTACATATTACAATCATGCCGTAAAGTGATAAGGAGGAGGGTGTTTTTTTCCTCTAGAATGACTAAAGTAAATCCTAGTGTGAGTACACAATGATCACAGTCAACATGAGGTGTCAGCAGCGCAGACTGGAGCCTTTCTGTATCTACTCTACAGGTGATGGAGCAAAGTGGAGAGGGAGGCAGTGTGGAATGGGAGGAGGGAAGGATGGACAAAAGGGAGCAAGGAAGGTAAGGAGAAGCAACTGAGAAGACCGATGAAGGCAATCAAATGAGGAGGCAGCACAATCACACGCATGCAAGCACACATGTGCACGCACACACACTCACACACACACTTACACACAGACAGTCCAGCACATGTGCACACATTTGAATACACACAATGCACACACACACACATGCACACTAACAAAAGGAATACACAGAAGTCAAACTATGGCTCTCAGATATGTCAGCGAGTGCACGCACGTTAACACACTTGCAAACACAGACACGCGCAGAACTGACATACAGAGAAATCAAGAGGAACCATGAGGGGTGGATGCTACTAGAGAACGGAGATGGGAGGATGACGAAAAGGGATGATGTAAAGGACAAAGTAAGATACAAAAATAATAGAAACACAGGGGTAAAAAAAAAAAATAAGAAGAAAAACCTACTAAAGGAATCTTATCAATATGCTAAACGAGCCTGTATTTAGATCTGGTACAATCTAAATACCTCGACAAAAACTGTACTCATGAAGAACATTTAGAACACATGTCGCAGATTATTTCTGTTGACTTGGAGCAAACAGGGAACCTGCAATACCTCATAAATATAGAGGAAAGAGGAGAGAACTGTGACGGAAAGAGAGAGAAAGAGCGAAAAGGTAAGAGGGAGAGAAAGAGAGAGCGTGGAACAGACTGGACAGAGAGAGATATCAAGACTTTTTGAAGACTTCGGGGGAAGGAGAGCCAAACTTGTGACGTCGGAGCTGTAAATACTGTTACGGAAATAACCAGTTGACAAACAATTGTAGCACCAAACAAAAAGTGAGAGGAGCAGTAGAAGGGGGAAAAAAGCAAGAGTGATAGAAGAGGAGAGAACCTTTTTTAACTGTAGGCTTGGAAACAGCAGTGTATTATGGGGCTTTTATACTCGAAGGTTTACAGTTTAGAGAATTGCAGAAGCCATTTGGTGATGAGTATAAATCTATCCATAGCATTTGCTATAATATGAGTCACAGAACTGTTACAGCAATACTATATTCTTTTGTTTTTCTCAGAGAAAGAAATGATCCTTTACATCCATCAGGGATCAACCACAGTAACCACGCTTGACCTCATTCACAGACAGAAAATAACACATGGTGCTGGAGGAGCTGCCATTCACTCTCAGAACTTGAGGGTGCGTCCTTGCTTTATCAGCCAAACTGTTTCCAGAGCTTCAATTTTCCTCTTTGTTCCTTTGAAACACAAGTCTCTTTCTTTCTTTCTTCACGAACAATGCCGCTCTGCTTCTGTCAGAACGCCTCAGACAGAGAGAGAACAGTGAGCCGCCTCCTGCACCCGCCAACACTCAACAACCACAACAAAAAAAAACAGACTCTGGACTGGGACCTGGATCTGGATTGGGACCAGACCAGATCAGACCAGAGTTGCACAGCTGGTCAGGACTGGGTGCTGTTTGAAGGGGGGAATAATAAGAGTAAAGAATAGAGGAGACATTTGCACACACATGAGCAGCGAGCGAGCCGGAAGGGGGACACAACCATAGAGAGTAAAATACTGCAGTCCACGTGCCGTGCAGCAAGAGTGTGTGTGTGTGTGTGTGTCTCTGAATGAGAGAGAAAGTGACTGCGAGTGTGTGTGCAAGTGTACGTGTGTGGTGTGTGTGTTTGTGTGTGCATGTGCATGTGTGTACATGCGTTCGGCGGACTCACTCCCGGGGGCTGGGCTGGTATTGGCTGTTGCAGTGGAGAGAGCTACGTGAGAGGGGGTAGAGATAGTGTTTACGTCGTGGAGCTGACTGAGCACGGAGGAGCGCCGTCTCACCGCTCCCTGAAACGAACCGCTTCGCTTGAACGTGCTCACTACCTCCATCTGCAGGACAGAGACAAAACAGCAGCACTCAGTGAGGGCAGGAAAGGCCGGTCTGAGTGTGTACCTCTCTCTGTGTGCATGTATTGTAGTCCCTTTAAAACATTTTCCGTCACAGCAGGAATGAAACAGCATTTTAATCCTGTATGAATATACAAGGCTCGGTATGTGTGTGTGTGTGTGTGTATGTGTGTTGCCTGCACACTCAGACCAAACCCTCTTAATGAAAAAAACTCACTTTATGACAGGGAAACGTCTGTGACAGGCACTTAAGCGGAGAGCCTGCCTTTCTAATGCTGCTGGGAGGCTGTTAGCAGACTGTTGCTCCTGTTTTTCCGTCTTAATGCCCATTCTCACACAAAGCAGCTCGAGAATCAATCAAAGTCATCAAGCAAGTCAACAGCCCGTCTACTTAGCTTTAGTGTAAGCACTCATACACACAAGAGCCTCCGCAGTGACGCACACCCAGTTGCAGCATTTTACGCCTCTTAAAAATACCGCTCCCATGTTAGAGAAAGCCCTTTTTATGACATTTGAGCAGAACAGAAAAGTTGGCTGTGTTGGAGAGAAAAAAAATATTTGAATCATTATGATTGACCCAAATGAGAAGAACAACACAGAAAGGGAGAGAGAGACTTTTGAAGAGTAAAAAAAACAAAACAAATGAAACACAGTGTTTCCACTTATCTAAAAACTGTACATCTGTCAAAGAAGAGCCACTAATAGTCTTCACTGATGAACTTAATCAATTAGTCCAGAACGCAGTAGTTTGTTTAATGGAATATTCCCTTTCTTTCCAAAAGTCTCTTCTGTTAGTGTGTCACGGGTCATGATACTGGCAGTTTATTTTAAAGAGTCGCTACACAATTCAGGAATAATTCCCCATAAAAAAACTTTTTATTTCATCATAAAGCAATTGGTTTGAAACGTTTGATCAGTGGGTATTTATTTATTCAAATGTTCCTTGTGATACAAAATATTGTCTTTGTTTTAATTTATCCTTGTTCAACTTCATTCACCACCAACTGTAAGAGGCGTTACGCAAACTGCTTGTGTATCATGACCATGAGAAGCTGCTGGTTGAGGCGCTGTGTTGTCTGCCCTATGAAAAAGTTTAGGTTATGGTTAGTTTCTGGAGGCCGGGTCAAATGGTACCTGGGTCTGGATGCGGTTGAGGCCTCTGAACCAGAGGATCTGTCCACGACGCAACTCTCTCTCGGCGCAGTCGATCTCCTCCTCATCCTCTGCCAGCTCCTCTCCTTCCTCCTCCCCTGGCTCCAGGCCCAAACCTGCCTCCTTCAGGCATGGCAGCCGCTCCGTCGGCACTGTTGCGATCACCTGGAAGTCATGTTTGTTAAAAGTCATTGAACCAAAAGATGCTAGTGATGTGTTTTATGTTGCACCTGGGAGCTTTTCCTACCTGCGCTATACACAAGTGATGGATCAAACAGATTATTTCAATTGTCAGTTTTAGCACAGAACAGTGTTACCAGTGTTTCCTTAGCCTCACCTCAGGGGAAACTCTAGGTAAACCAGGACTGCCAGCCTACACTTTCTCAGTGTGGTTTGACTCAGCAGGCTGAAGAGCTGCTTACCTGCCCCCAGAGCAGCTCTCCAACTCCCACAAACAGACACCAGAGCCACTGCTCTATGTTGAGAGGGGCGCAGCTGAAGGGCTTTCCTCCCCACTGCACGATCACGATCTGCAGCAGAAACACAGAGAAGGATGTCGGAACTGTGACACATATAAACACAATGTCAAAGGGAAAAATCAGAGCTGCACCAGTTATTGCTGCAACACCCCTGCATCGCACACTGTACTGTAAAAAAAAAAAAATCAAAAGAATAGCACCAGGATGCATCAGCAGTCATTTTTGTCATAAGAAAGAGACAAAAATGACTGTAATCCCTGCTGCATCTAAAAATCCTCTGCACCAGAACTGTAATCACACAGGCAGTTATTATATTTAATATTCATGAGGTGTAGCTAACTCTTAAGATCATTAAGTGATCAGGGCCAACATCATGTCATGGTAATTTGAGTGCATATATAAAAGCTGTTTTGCATCTTTAAGATTATCCATGCATATCCATATTTGGACCATTACAGGAGAACATTATGTTCTCTAGGGCAGTAATATATGACAAATAGTTCATAAAGTAAAACTCTGAAGTTGTTATGCAGAAGAATAGAGGAAAACAAAATAAATTCACCTGCTAGCTCCTCTATAGCTTACAAATTAACACTAACTGCACCTATTTTGCATAAATCATACAAGAAAAAAAAACTAAACGCAAAGACAATGTATGTAGTTCTCTTCAGGTTTTGTGAATTAGCAAGTTTTAGAAGGACTAGTTAGCAGATTTGTACATCTGTACTATATCCTCTGCATGCCAACACAAGATTTATATACAAACACACCCTGCCCTGCTATTCAGAGCTAGGAATACATGACCTCAAACACATTAATCATCCCGCTCCAAATAACAGGCTTCATTTAAGTTTTAAATTCTATGTTTTGTCTTAAAATTATTCTTAAAAAGATCTTAAGAAAAATCAAGTGCACTTTGATGATGATGATGATTCCAAGTCATGTGGCTAGTTAGAAGGAGGTACAACACACTAACAAAAGAGGTTGCATTGTCATTATTTCCAGAATCCTGCCATCTGCCACATTCTGACACCATCATTTCAGCAAAGCTTTTTTCCCTTGAATCATGCAAATAACCAATTCTTGATTTTGATGATGATCATGATTGATATGTTTAATGCAACCATTTAATGGCATATCCCAGGTGGTGTTTTAGCTTAAATCTCTGAGGAGTTTGTCCAAATACAATGCCAGAAAATGGCAAAAGGAGCAAAAACTGCAGTATTCATTAAAAATGTGTGACATTCCTGTTGGACTGAGGGTATGGCTCCAGAGGGCGGCGTGTACATAGTACTTAGTAGATCAAATAAAAGGGAAGAGTTTCATGAGTTATACTGCTTCAAAAGTGTGTTTGTTGAAAAACACAAACACACATGGATGACTTCTTGTCAGGCAAAAACATTTCCAAAAGTGATTTTCCACGTACAATGATGAGCACAGTGATCACATCGTATTTCATGAACATCAAAGCAACTTTGTCCTGAACTGGACCATCATTATGAAGCCCACTGATCACACCTGAGCCGAATCACTACAGAATTTAATCATTTTCATGACTTCTGTTTGGGGGGCGACACGGTGGCACAGGGGTTAGCGCTGTTGCCTCACAGCAAGAAGGTCACAGGTTCAAGACCTCCTTGGTCCTGGGTCTGGGACCTTTCTGTGTGGAGTTTGCATGTTCTCCCCGTGTCTGTGTGGGTTTTCACCGGGTACTCCGGCTTCCTCCCACAGTCCAAAAACATGCTGAGGTTAATTGGACACTCTAAATTGCCCATAGGTGTGAGTGTGTGAGTGAATGGTGTGTGTGCCCCACGATTGGCTGGCGACCATCTGGGGTGTATCCCTGCCTCTCGCCGTAACGCGCTGGGATAGGCTCCAGCAGACCCCTGTGACCCTAATGAGGAATAAGCAGGTATAGAAAATGACTGACTGACTGACTTCTGATTGTTCAAAAATCAGAAGCACTTCAAACACAGGTGCACAGTTGGAAATAAAGTGAAAAAATAATAACCAGAGCAATAACAATAAGGCTTCTCTGAGTACTTGTCAGCTTGGGCCTTAATTTATTTTTTTTCAGCGTCAAATGTGCTCAAGTATGCTCTTGAGTGTGCATGGATTTCGTTCTTACCTGAGAACAAATCCCAAATAAGAAAACATTGGACATTGTTAGAATCTATGTCAGAACTGCCTACGTAGGTTTTGAGAAGGTATTAAGTTGGTGAATGAACTATGATGATGTGTAAAAAAGGCACACTGGGTTTCTAGAACTAGTGTGTAGTAATGGTTCCATAATGGGCTTTTTTCCATTCTGGGTCTTTCAACTTGGACCATGGTGACAGCTCTACACAAGATCATTTACACCAGGAACTTACCAGAGCATCACTATCAACTCTGCACCGAACTACAGCATCATAAATCTCACAGAGTACGATACAGTACATCACATACAGTAATAATATCTTTCCACGGAGGGAGGGGATCCATCTTTCTTACTTATCTCTTGCTCTCCTTCACCTCTCTCCAGCTGCCTGCTGTCTTCAGCTCTTTTATCTCTTCCTTTCCAAATCCTTCTGAGCTGCCTCTTTGTTGCTGTCAAATTTCCAAATCACCAGCTATCTCCCCTCCAGCTTTCGCTCTTCTCTTGTTTCTCCCCAGAGTCCCAACGAGTGCCGAAGAGCTTTGGAAAATATCCTGCTTCTTCTCTCTCTCGATCTCTCACTCTGTCTTTGTTTGCTTGTCTGTGTTTTTTTTTTTTTTTGGTACTCGCCCTTCCCTGTTCAGTGCATTTGTTCTACATTGAGTGTGAGTTGACTGAGCAAACCGTCCATCTGTGGTTGGTAAAGGTTGGATTCTTTTTAGGATAATATTGGGTTACAAGAATTTGTAGATGTGACAATTAATAATTAATGTCAAGGCCTGAGGATGATCACTTTTCTATATTTTACAGCCTTCCCAGCAATGTGTAGAATGTGCTCCTGACTAAGGACAAAACTCAGCATCTGCTTTAGTTTTACAATCACCCAACAAACAAAATCACCTGGTCACAGTTAATTACCTTCTTTCTTGTTTTGTCTATATGGAAATATTATAAAGACTATGGTCTATACTTTTATTATGATTTTATAAAAATAAATGTGACCCGACTTGGCTGTTGTATTTGATGCAATTAGTACACATAACACATGTAATACTAATAAACATATAAATAAACAACCATTCCCTTCTGGAGCAGTGGGGATGTGATGTACTGCAAAACGGGCTTTTTCAGCTATAAAAAAAAGAAAACATAATCGGTATAATATTTGACGATGCATAACAGAATCTTGATTCATATTTGATCAGCACTGCATAGTTGATAATTTGAGCTAGGTTTTGCAGTGAAGCAGGGCTTCAGCACTGCTGAGACGAGAGACGTACGTACAGCAAGTCAGAGGAAAGTATTTTCACATGGAAAAAAACAAAAAAAGAGAAAACGTCTTTCCACAAGTTTGAATGAGCAGTTCTTGTTTTGTTTGGTTCTTTGGGGGATTTTATACTGCAGTCTACTGTAGCACAACCATTTTTTTTCGTTGATGGATGCTCTTTTTTTCTGTCAGTATTGCTCACAATTGAGTATTTCTTACACATTTAATTTAGTATCCACATGTGATTATACTTAAATGTGTTCTACAATCATTATCAGGATTCACCTAGTTTACTTTACTTTCATTAAACATATCTAAAAAAATCTGTCATAATTGAATTGAATATAAAACAGAATAACGTAATTGCATATTACATGCAATATTATCCTTAATGTTAAAGATAGTGTGTAATTTTTGGTGATATCTAGTGGTGAGGTTGCAGATGAAATTGCCCCAATTATGTAGTAGAAACTATGGTGGTCATGAAAAAATTAAAACGCTGCCTCTTGAGCAGGCACGTTATAGTAGTGGATGGAGGTGGGAGGTAGAGTAGGAGAGGAAACAAATTAGGTAAACCTGTGAGCTGAGGGAAGGGAACCTGACAATCAGTGTGGAAGAGAGTAGAGAGGAGCGGCAATGAAAAGCAGAAGAAAACCTGATCAATCCAGAGAAGAAATTGTGCTGTTCTCTGAAGTGCTTAGGAGGAAAAGCTTGGCTGTCTTCCTTTGGTGAGGCTTAGAAGGAAGCTGTTCTTGCTGTTTTCTGAAACTAGTACCTGTTCAGTAGCTTAACTCCTATTAATTAAGTAGCTCCATGGCAACCACACAAGCTACTTTCCCCCGAGCATTTCTGAAGCTGAAGCAGAGCTTTCTGCTGAGGTCTAAATAACTAACAAGGATCAGACAGCGATGTCCCTGTCACACACACGTGCATGTTTTCTGACTGAGGTGCATCCCTTGCATGACGGTGATGTCGCTTATAAATCCCTCAGTACAAATGCTTGCCTGTGACGTCCTGCTGCAGGACAGAAGAACACCCTGAGTTTACTGATGAGAAGCTGAAGCTGGAGCAGACCTGCTCTGTTCTTATGGGACTGTGACTTTAATTGAGTTGTTGAGTTTTGAGCTGAAACTTATAAATATTATTTTCCAATTTTGCCATGTCTGTTCTGCTTTGTTGCTGCCACTACCTTGTACACAGTGTACGCACACACACACACCACACACACACACACACACACACACCCAGAGACATAGCTGCCGAGTGTGAGACAAACAAACAAATAGTGCCTCAAACTGCATGTCTACATCTCCCAGTCCAACACAAACGCTAAAGCAATCAGACTAGATGTAAATGGCTTAAAGAGTGCACTTTGGCATTTTGTGTTAAATAATAAATAAATAATATAACAAAATTAAAACATAAAAGACTTAAACTTACCTGCACGGCGAAGGTCCCCAGAACAATGGAACAGAAGATAGGGTTGGAAAATATGCCGTCAAAGACGTTTCTCTCTCCGTGGATCTTGCGAGCGTTGATCTCGTTGAAAAGCTGCATGAGGACGAAGGTGTTGAAGATGATGGTGTAGTGCTCGGATGGAGGGGAGTGGAGTGGAGCGTTGCGACCGCTGTCAATGTTAAATATGCGCTCGCCTGGAGAGGTGTGAAAAAAAGTTAAATTACCTGCTGTTTTCTTCACTAGGATGTATATTTGATCTGCTCCTAGACAAAAAAAAATCATGTAAACACTGTAGCTGCTCTGGTTTGTCTTAATCTTTTTTCTTAATATTTCAAAAGGACAAATTCAAAGCATGAATATATTCATTGAAGACCGTTGTTTCAGGCTGTTTAAACAGTAAATGAAATTGCGTTTTTTGTGTGGGCGCACCTATGAACAGCAGGGTGAAGATGATGACCAGCTGGTACACTCCGTGGCCTAGGATGTTCTTCATCATGGTGAGGGAGATGAGCGGGTTGTTCCGGCCGTATGGTTTCCGTAGCAACAGGGCCTCAGTGGGGGGCTCAGTGGCCAGGGCCAGAGAAGCAAACGTGTCCATGATCAGATTCACCCACAGCATCTGCACCGCCTTCAGTGGAGAGTCCTGCAGAGATGCACAACCATACTCCTGTATCACCAAGCGGGTTGTCCCATTTTTTGTGGTTTTATTTCTTCTACTCACTGCCTACAGATACTTTTACGCGGGTTCTTCCTCTATTGCCCTTTATGTGTATGGGGTGGCAGCATAACATTTGTTGGAAACAGTGGGATATTTTGTCTTGTCACTGGAGAATAAGAAGCAACCACTGCATTGAGTGTGCAGATGGAAAAAAAGACTGACTAGGTCAAGCTACACCAAAGCAACGTCAGTGTAATTAATATTCAGACATGGATTTGTTAGAAGCCTTTCAATTGTATCTTTTATTACTTTCATGAAGAGATATTGTTTTCGGTGCTTGGTGTTTATCTGTTAACATATTTCTGTAAAAACTAATGGGCCAATTTTCTTGAAACTTGTTTGTAGGGGTGTAAAATTAGCCAAAGAAGAGCCCATTACATTTCTCACACATTTGTATGTCAAATAGAAGACTGTGCATTGGTCTCTGCAAAGGCATGCACTCTCCAAATGACCTTCTAGTTTCTATTATGACACATCATCAAAGAAATACAATTTCACTGCTATATCCTTTTCCATTACAAAGTGAGTATTTAAACAAAATATCATTTATTTATTATTGTATCTTATCAAAAGAAGATGCATTTTTTTCATGTGCTGTGATCTGGAAGCCTAGCTATTGCAGGGTGGTTTTGCTGGTTTTGTTGCCATGACAACATAGCTCAAATTAACATCTTGGTGTGACCAAAAATCTGGATTAACATAAGTAACAGCAATAACTAGAATACATACTACATGCACATACAGTAAGCAAGTGCCCATACTTATATCTTATGTATATCATCTGCTTTATGCATATCAAGCATAAGGCAGCTGTAACTATGTTTCTATGTATGTCAGCGTTTCTCTGCTTACATTGTGAGTAAATGTGTCAAAAAGCTCAAAACACAGTGTCTTGCCAGATATTGGCTGAGTGATGTTCACCGGAGGGATGTGGCTGTGTGTCTTTTATATACATGAGTGTGTCAGCTTGCGTCTGTATATCTATTAATAAATCCATCTACCTGAGTGATGCAGGCTCCAGTGAAGGCCACGATGACAGCCACTACGTTGACCGTGAGCTGGAACTGCAGGAACTTGGAAATGCTGTCATAGACATTTCGTCCCCACATCACTGCCTTGACAATGCTGCTGAAGTTGTCATCGGTCAGGATGATGTCAGATGCTTCTTTAGCCACGTCTGTCCCTGCAATACCCTGATGGAGATTGAGACAGAGTGAGGAGAGTATTTGTTGAAAATTGATTTATGTACTGTCTGTCTATCTGAATGAGTGACTAGAGAAGGGTTTTAACACTGAATAAGAAATAATGGTAAATTAGACTATTTCAGGTTACCATGGCAAATCCCACATCAGCCTTCTTCAAAGCTGGCCCGTCATTGGTTCCATCTCCCGTTACTGCGACAACCTGTCTCTGTTCTATAACGTTACTGTCGATAATGCCTGGACACACACACAGGGAGGAAAAAGAGACTGTAGTAGAAAGTATGCAAATGAGTGTGTGTGTGTGTGTGTGTGTGTGTGTGTGTGTGTGTGTGTATGTGTGTGTGTGTGAAACCCACCTTTGACCAGTGTGTGTTTGTCTGTCGGTGAGGATCGAGCCAACACACGGAGTTTGGGCCAGATTTTGTCAATACGTTCCTGTTCAATCTGGCAGTTGGATGAAGAGAAAAGCGTTTGACAAATTCCATTACAGATGCATTTTCTTTCACTAGATGTCACTGTTGATGCAGAGTCATAGGCAGATCCATCTGTACACAGGTGTGATGGAGGATAAGGACGAAAGACGCACTGTGTAATTATCTCTTTTATATTGCTCTGTGGCAATCAATTTAACATCACCACACTCTTACATAATCATGATTTACACATGGAATTTCAGCGTGTACATTTAAATTCACACCGCATAGGAAAGTGCAGAGCAACAGCACTAATGAGAGGCTTTCTACATTTTTTAGCATCCTGCTGAATTCAAAGGATGAAGCCAAAAAAGCAAAGCCTGTACACATATTTGCTTTAATAGGAAAAAATGTATATCCAAATATCTGACATGAATTTGAGATAATTTGATACAGTATTTTATGCTGCTACTTTATACCCTACCAATTCAGAGAAGTATGTAAAAACTCCTCTAAATTTAGCTGTAGCTACAGGTTACTTTTCAGAATACAGTACAATTTAATTTAACACAGCAATAGAACACTTCCCATGACTATGAAAGGTTACCTAAACCCAATCTCAGAACTCATCATCTGATGATGGATTAGCCTGGATCCAACACGTTAGTGTTTGTGGTGGAGCCAGTGGATATCTGAAGTCTGTTCAACTACATTTTATTTTCCATTTGGAATAAACAATGTTTACTTTCTTAACAGGTTTTAATCAAGCTTCCTGTTTTGATCAGTGGCTTTATCTTCTACGTGCATTTCAAGATGTGTCAGGAAACATTTCATTTGGGCAGATAATTAATTTCATCAGTGTTTTTAATACTATATATCGAAAAGAGAGATGTGATTCGGTTTTGTAACTGAACCAAACTAAACTAAGGTTAAGGATGAAGGGAAACTGAAACAATAAGTTATCCTTCACGATAGTAATGTTACAATAATGTTGGCGTGGGCTGTGAGAGCTGTGGGGATTTACATGTGACGAACACACTTTTCCTTACTGTTTCATCCCAAACACAAGTTTTTTTTGCTTGTGAACGGTAGCAAGTGTACTGCCTTGTTGAACAAAACCCTGGTCTAAGACTTCAGTTTGCATTCATTAGTCATTGATTACATGTCGACAAACACCCAGTAGTCTAGAGACAAAGGCTAATCAAAAGCTTTACAAACTGAAACTCCAATAGATACTGAGATACAATTTGGCCAATAGTTCTGCCTCTGTGCAGCTTTCCACATGGACTCGTCCCTTGCATGCAGCCATAGCAACCACAGCCTGCTCAAATGTACTACTACTATATGGACTGCAGCTCTGGAACAGTTTCTGATCACAAAGTAATTGTCCCTCGCCGACAGATTCTGCATATTTGCATGCAAATATCTATTTATAACAATCAATTAATTAATTGCACTTAACCCGCAAGAGATCCCAACTCACCTCTCCTTTCTCGTTCCTGATTCGTCGGTTGAAGTCTTTTCCCTCTAGACAAATGAAGTCATCCCCAGGGTGGATGATGCCACATTTAGCAGCAATGGCCCTGGCTGTGTTAATGTTATCACCAGTCACCATCCGCACAGTGATGCCCGCACGCTGACACTTACGGATGGCGTCAGGTACCTTAGGGGAACAGTGAGATTAGTTCACACAAAAACTGCCTATTGCTTTGTTAAATACAGATTAAATTTACATATTATGGATCGGGGTTCCTACCTCAGGCCGCACAGGGTCCTCTATCCCAACCACAGAGATGCAGGTCAACTCTGTCACTATATCTGCCTCGTTTTCCCAGTCTGGCTCTGGACTGGACGGCAGGTCACGGAATGCAATGCAGATGGTCCTCAATCCCTCACATGCCATTGGCTCGATCACCTATTAATCAATCATTTTTACAACTATGGTCAGAAAGATGTCCATGTACATGTTTTCTACAGTCTACTGTATGCACAAATCTATTTTACATTCCAATATTTGACCAATAAATTGCCTGTATAAAACTGAGGTCTGTTGACCTTTGGAGTATCTTTGTGGAAATACTTTCCTACACGGCTGTAGGGAAAAGACTCCCAGGCTACTGCGTGCAATATGATGTAAAAAAGAAGTGACATACAGGAAAATAGCCACAATGCTAACTGAATATCTGAGTTGGAATAAAGTAGTGTTAAGAGGCGAGATGTTTATCTCACGGCACAAGCTGTGTTCATTATGACCCAAATTTAGGTCAGTAAATGAATCAGCACTCGGTCAGTCTACATAAGTTAATCTGCTGTTCTACATGAGGGATAAATACAAGTGTTTTGCTGGTTGGTAGTTCTTGCTCACATTCTGTGCAGTAATGCTCACAGAAAGCCTAAGTACATCCACCTTCTAGTCACACCATTTTGAAAAAAAATATGTATGGTGATCAATGGGGAGAGACAAAAATCTTTTGATCCTGTTTGGTTTGTGCCATGAATTACACATTACACATACAATGGCACTATTCCCAGCAAGCAATTTTGCAGTAAAAAGATGTCTAATAGCCATCTTGGTGGTGGTGGTGGTGGTGGGGAGGATTGCTTTTTTATAACCCACAAGTTTACATTTTTCCAAAACCTTAAATTCAGCATGAGGTTCCATCTCACTACATCTGCATAATTAAGGGCTAGCCCTGAAGCTGCTTTGCCTGGACCGACAAAGCTTGGTGCAAACCCCCAATACCCAAGGGCTGGGTTGGTGTAGCTCTGCTGCCAGTCTGAAGAAGTTTGTGTTTGCTTGGCAGTAGCCGAGGAGGAGTAGTGGTAATTGTCTTACTTCTCCTCATCCTTGATTCCTAACTTTACAGTATCAGACCTCTATTCGCTGCTATTTGAAATGAGTTATCAGCTATTGGAGTTTCCATTTCTTTTACTAAAAGACAAAATAGCACCTCAAGCGAGCCTAAAAGTGATTTTTTTTAATTTTGCCATTTCCATTAAAATCTTTCTAATGTGCATCCAAATACGTTTTGAAAACACCACCATTGTTGTCCTTCACACTGACATGTCAGTCCTGTTAACGTTACATAAGAGAATATGGTGTGAAAACCGCTTTTGACTTTCATGTGAGAAAACATCAGTACATGTATTAAATATGCCTGCACCACACACAAATAGACAATGCACCACATGTTGATGGTAATGACTGACCAATATGATGAATGTTTTACATTTTTTAGGATTCTATAATTCTTTCCTTTCATTGTAAATTAGACAGATTGTGCTGCTGTCTTGGCCAGAACACTCTTGAAGAGAGATTTTTAATCACTGATACTTTTTCCTAGTTGATGAAAGGTTAAATAATATCCATCCATCTTTTATCACCGGTCCAGGTCGGATCGCGGGGGCAGCAGCCTAAACAGAGAATGCCAGATTTCCCACTCCCACACCACTTCATTCAGCTCTTTCCAAGAACCTCTCCAGCATGTCTTTCCCGGGGCCTTCTCCAAGGTGGGACATGCCCAGAACTGCATGTTGGCTCTCTGAGCTCCTACCATTACCAAGATTACCAAGCTTCTCACCCTATCTCTAAGGGCCATTTCGGCCACTTGTATTCATGCCATCTCTTTTGGTCGCTCTCCACAGCTCATGTCTATATATGAGGATAGGATATGTCAGTCCTCCAATCCATCCTTCCCTCACTCATGAACAAATCCCTAAGATACTTGAACTCCTTTACTTGATGGAGAGTGCACTCTGCCCATGGTCTCAGATTTGGAGGTGCTGATCCTCATCCCAGCCGCTTCACACTCAGCAGTGAACCACTCCAGCAAGAGCTGAAGGTCACAGCTCTCTGAAATCAACATGACCAAATCATCTGCAAAAAGCAGTGATTCAATCCTAAAGTCATGGTCCCCATCAACGCTCTGGCTACAACTAGAAACTCTGTCCATGGGCAATGGGCAGCCATTACCAGGAGGTCAGGCATGAAAAATAGCCCACTTGGACATTGTCTTATGAAGAGTTGAAGCTCCTTTTGACAGGAGACTCTGCTAGATGTTCCCAGCAGACCCTCAAAATACAATATCGGAGCCAACTGGCCACCAGGTGGTGATTAGTTGACAGCTCTACCTCTCTCTTTACCTGAGTGTCCAAGATAATGAGACACGAAGTCGATCATTGAACTGCACCAAAGGGCATACTGGTGCATAAGTGCCGTGTGGACACCCTTATGCCTGAACATGATATTCGTTATGGATAATCCATGACAAGAGCAGTCCACTAGCAAAACAGGGGTGTCCCCAGAAGGTGTGTTCTCTAATATCCCCTCCAAAAACTCCAAAAAAGGTTGGTACTCTGAACTGCCTGTGCATAGGCACAAACAATAGTCAGGACCTGTCCCCTTACCCAAAGGTGGAGGGAGACTACGCTCTCCCCCACTTGGGACAACTCCAGAGTGGAAAAGAGTCCAACCCATCCTAAAGAGACTAGTTGCAGAGTCGATGGTGTGTGTAAGAGACAAACTATATCTTGCCAGTATCTCTCAACCTTGCACACCATGTCAGGCTCCTTCCCTGCCAGAGACATGAAATTCCACATCCCCAAAGCTAGCTTCTGCAGCCAAGGTCAGACCAGTAAGGTCCCTGCAAATGCTGATGCCTTTAGCAGCTACCCCGCTCACACTAGATCCAACCCCCTTGGCTCCTCCTGTGGGAGATAAGGGGGTCTCATGTTGCCGTTTAAGGCTGTACCCAGCCCCCTTAGCCATAGAGCCCCACCCTTAGGCTTGGCTCCAAGGGGGCCCCAGTGACCTGTGTTCCAATGAGTTCCAATGATTTCTCTCATCATAAGGGGTCTTTTGAGCCACACTTTGTCTGGTCCCTCACCTAGGACCTGATTGCTTGGGTTACTTTACCAGGGCCATAACGCCCCCAACAATAGAGGTCCTAGGATCATTAAGACACGCAAACCCCTCCACCACGGTAAGGTGGCGGCTCAAGGAGGGGGTTAAATAAAACAGAGATTTATCATCTTTAATATATGTAGATATACTGAAAATAGTAATAATAATAATAAAATTGAATTGTTACGTTGGACCTTTAAACTGGACCTTTAAAATATATGTAAACTACTAAACAAACTTAAATTGTGCGATAATGTAAAATCAAGCTACTCCTGGAACTCCTCCAGACCAGTCACACTGGAGCTGGAAGAGGTGATCTGTACAGAAATTACATACAGAAATTACGCTTTGCACATAGTTGCAAAATTGTCAATCGTGTCAGTTTACCTCTGGGTTGTTAATTTGCTAGTTTACCTGTCTTTTAACTTTTGTCATTAAAAAAAGGTAAACCAGTAACAGTGTAATAATACAGATTTTTCAGATTTCAATATATTTAATGATGGCTCTTTTATCATAGAATGAGAATTGACTCACTTTTCCCCCCACATGTCTGCCAAACATGGGAAAATTCTGATCATTATAATTTTAATAACAATCATTTCATGTGGATGTAGATATATACAGAGTACTGTACTTATACTCCCATTTACACTCTTTATAACCACATATGATGATAAAGTTGATCATTTAGACTGTAAACACACCTCTTTTATGAAAAATAGCCACCTAATCTGCAATAATGTCATTTTTTTATTAGGAAAGCCTTTATTAGTAAAGGAAGCCTGAAGAACACCACTGTAAAACAGTCCTGCACACATAGGGGAGCGCACACAGCATTTAAATTTGATGATGTCCTGAGAAGACTGAAATGTGCGGGAGTATTTTCACTTTATACTTATATTAGACTTCTATTCCTTAAAAGAGTTTATAAAGAGCAATAATGCTTCATGTTTTATAGTATCCATACTATACGATTTTTCTTTCAACAGAGATTTGAATGTGGTATCTAACATTTTCAGTCAAATGAGTACAAATGAATAAGATGTCTAAAAACAACTCGTTACGTCACACTGACTCATTAATAAATGAGTCATTAATATTGTGACTACAATTTAGCTGCTTGAAAAAGGGTGAGGTCTTGGCTATTCAGGTTTCACCTAGAAATCAACATTGAAATCCTAGTTTGTGCTCACTGGGAAATAGCCAGTCCAAATTGGATATCTAATATATATCTATCTAATCTATCTTATAACTGTAAGTACTATTACTGTCTGTGTATGTTTGAATAAATAAAACCTAAATAACAAAAGAGTGGTGTCAATTTTCTCATCTTACTGTAAGTGAATTAGCATTTTCCAGATCTATAAAGTAATCTAATTATATTTAGGCATTTTTCCCTTTATTAGATAACTACAGTAGAGAGCTGATAGGAAATGAGGGTAGAGAGAGATGGAGATTGATATGCAACATTAGTCTCAGGCCAGACTCATTTCAAGGATGTTGCAATAACATGGCAGCATTATAAATCCTTATTTCACAGGCTACTGCATCAAAATCAGTTCGATAATAACATATTGAAGGTACTATTCTGCATGTGTGAACTTTAAGCCATCGAGGTACAGTGTCTCACCTGTTTGACCATCTCATCTCTGTCACGTGGGCGGAAACTACGTGGTTCTCCATTGGCATCTAGGATGTAGGAACACCTTGACAGGGATAAAGGACAGAAAATGGTTACACAGGAATTAGATCACCAAGATCACATATTCCTCAGTCTACCTCCCCCTGTCAGTTTCTTGTCACTCACTTCTTCAGCATGATCTCAGAGGCCCCTTTGCTGTAAAGGCGGAAGGAACCATCTGGCAGCTTGATCACCGTGCTCATGGATTTACGTACTGAGTTAAATGTATACACCTGAGAGAAAGGAAGATATGACTCAGAACAGTAAAAGAGAGGTGGATGGACATATCCCTGACTGGAAACCCAGCATGTGGTCAAGTTACCTTAAACTTAAATTGTATTTTATTAATATTTTTAAATTTTGCAGCAACATTTTCACATACATCTGTTAATTTTAAGAGAGGTTTGTTGAGGCATGTGTGTGTGACGGGCTGTTTGAGTCTAGTGTTGAGATGGTAAGTGTTCATGGTGTTACCCAGGTGCAGAGAGCAGTCGTGCAATAAGAGAGAACCCTGTGACCCCTCCTGGCCTCAGAGAATATACAGAGAAGCGAGGGAAGTTTTGCTGGCTCCAACTGTGCTGCCATAGAATACAATAAAGGAATCCTATTATGCCCTTTTCCCAATTTAATATTTTAATTTCCATGGTCTATTCTAACAAATTAGCAGGGTTTTATGGTCTGAATCTATTTTTTTACCTCTGTAGGAACAATGCAGAGAAGGGAAGTGGGGGAACAAAAGCCTTGTTTCCTCCCTCCTTCAGAGAGTTGGAACAGAAGTCAGACTTAGCTGTTCACAAGCACAAAATAAAGTCTCATCTCATTTTCTATACCTGCTTATTCCTCATTAGGGTCGCAGGGTTCTGCTGGAGCCTATCCCAGCGTGTTACGGCGAGAGGCAGGGATACACCCCAGATCATCGCCAGCCAATCGTGGGGCACAAAATAAAGTCTATACATTTAAAAAAAAAATCACTTGGCTCCCAGAGCTACGTGAGAACACATTAGCTGCAGCAACATTACACACCAAAATCACTTTCCCCCCAACAGAGCAAAAACAATTGTGGTCACAGTGAGGTGAAAGCTGTGTGGAGTAACAGCACAGAATAACAATGCAGAATATCGCCATCACGATCACCAACTGTGGCTCTTATTGTCTAATCAAACGCGCATCGGTCTGGCCTGACCAGCTGTGCCGTAACGTCAGCGGCACTCATCTTAAGCAGTTCAAGGCAGCAAACTGTGGAAGTTGTCTCTATTATGCTCGATGCAACAAAATGTCAAGGCTGATTAACAACTGCGTTCGTCACCCGTGACAGCAAGTGGACAAGTGAATTGAAATGAGGAGTGGATAAACCATGCTGAGAGGGCGTCAAAGAATTGATCTATGCATTGACTTTTTTTTCTTGGCGAGAGGATGAATTATGCCACGCTGCCAGGTACAGAGGAGGAGCTCCTAAAATTACATCAGGTAGGACAACTTGTAAACCCCACTGTTTCAGCAGCTATTTTAGATAATGTTACACAGGCTTTAATACACGGTTAATGAGCAAACACCGGGCACTTTCTGCACCACTGATGTACGAATGTACGAATGATGTACGAATTAAATGAATCCACTCTGCTTTATTTAATGACTGGTTACCAATATAAATTACATGAAAGGCCAAACAGCTAAAAAATAATATTTAATACAATTAATACAATAATAATAATACCGTTCTAAGAGCTTTCTGAAAACTTCTGAGCTGTTTAGGTGTGAAATCTGACTCGGATCAGATTCTAACTAAGTCTAAATGTATTCACCCAGTTTGCAGTAACATTACAGAGGAGGCTGTTCCATAATAGAATGTGTGGGTGGTCTTATTTTACAGTGTATGTGTTAGCAGGAACACCAGACACCTAAATATTTACATACAAGCACTGAAAATGTGTTCTCTATGTGTTCTCTATAAAGGTCCCTTCTCCTGCACTGTTCTAGGATTTATTTCAAGTTTTGATACCTCTAAAGTGAAGTACTGGTCACTTTTGGTGTGTCTCATATATACATGAGCTTCTCTTCTGATTGGCAGATATTCACTTGGAAGTCTAAAAAATGTGGTGTGAAGTGGGGGCAGGTGGGCCGTACTGGGAATATACACAACATAGACCCCATGTATCAACAAAAGCGCAACACACTACAAGTGTGTATGCTGGCCAAGCTGTCACATAAAGCTTTAAACCGTGATATCAAATGTGATGAAAAGGTAAAGCACATTGCCAAAATACTCTATGTACAGTTGTGCTTTTTTTCCATTCTACTCTTTATTTATTATGTTTTACAAATCTGTATATACAAGATGTATTAGTTAAATACATATAAATGATCAATAACCTCCTGCAATGTCTATATCAATGTCCATGTCTGCAAACTAAGTGACACCCAAGGTTGAGAAGCTAATGTAATATATAGAGGCCAAATATCCACCATTCACATACACAGTCAATTGTGGGGCACACACACACATACACATAAAGCTTCTTAGGACAGAGATGATAAAAAATAAACAGACAAGCAACACAATCAATAGTCTGTTGAGAGAAACAGCAACAGACCCTTGTGTTAAAGCTGTAGAAGGCACCTTGTCATTTATTTCAAAGTGCTATAAATAAACTGTAACTTGTGAAGGTGGATGTGGTGTCTGGTTCCCTACCTTGTACAGTCTCTCCTCAGGGATCTGGTCTCTGACAGGGGCGTAGTCCTGCTGCAGGTCTAATACAAATCCCAGCAGGCCACACTCTGTCTTGTTGCCCACCTGCTTAGCCAGACCCCCCTCCACATCAGGCGGCTGGTTAGACAGTAAGATTGAAGCAAGTTGGTGTGGTAGATTGGAGGGAGCAGAGAGACAGTCAGAGAGGAAGACACGGCGTAAGCGTGAGCAGTCGTATTTGGAGGGCAGACGAGACAGGGAATAGGACAGAATAGTGGGAGTTAAAGGAGACAAGACTGATGAGGTGAGAGGAAATAGATACGTTGAGCGAAAGGTGAAATTCACCCCCTGAACTCCCCCTTCCTCCAAACATTATGCAAGAAAGAAAATGAAGCCAGAAAATGACTTTCTGCAATATAATAACACCTCTGTCCGTGCATGATGACTCACCATGATCTTGGAGGTGTAGGCGCTGTTGATTGCAATAGCATTGACTAATAGGTCCAACGTTCGGGGGTTGATCAGCCCAGGGTCTGGGATCACACGGTGGTGCACGTCACCTAAGCAACAACAATCTAACTTTAATACATATGGATAATTATCTCTGTTCATTCAGCCAAAATGTTTTATCCAACTGCTGCATATTTATTTTCCCATCTGTAGACATGATGGTGGAAATAACTAAAGAATAAAAGGCTATCTTGCTAGCTATCAAATAGAATTTTATTATATTTATTATATAATGGTAGTAATACCTGTAGTACAGTTATGTATTGCATTATAAAGAAGTCCCTTCCCTTCTGCTGGACCAGTAGTAGTAGTCAACAGCAACAGACAAATCATTTTTTATCCTGTTGTACCATGAATTACACATAAATGTTTGTCAATTTAAAATATAATTTGACAAGTAAAACATGAAAGTTTTACTAAAGTTTTACAAAAGTAAAACATGAAAGTTGTACTTTTTTCATTAAACTGTCAAAGTACAGGACAGTAAAAATATAAAATTGATGGTATATGCAGAAATCCTGAAGTTACATTGACAAGTTACATTTTAAGACCTCATTGCCTCCATTGCAGTTTTAAACAGCTACAATGGTAGCACAATCATAAAAATGTAGTATATAGCTCCTCTCCTTTCTCTGGAGCCTCAGGAAGAACAGGTTTATGTCTGTCTCATTAATATTAATGAGAATCGTCTTTGATTGGCAGATCTGAATAGTTGCAAATTGGTGTGGGGGGGGGTGAATAGTTGTGACATCACAACTTCACACAACTTCACGCTTCCTGATGTCTTGTTTTAAGGCACAGGGCATGAATACAGGCTGTGTGCAGGACAGTGTTTATATAACACCTCGTCCTACCTTAGATTCAAAAAGGCATTAAAATCCCACATCAATAAAAAAAATGCTACTAATGAATGCACAATATGTAACCTTCTGCCACTAGGGGTCTCTCAATGAAAACAATAACAGAGGATGAATCTCTCTCCAAAACAAATGGACCCGGTGATTAGATCTGGTGAAAAGACTGAATAAAGCAGTTTTGCATTAAACATCAGTCTTTCTATAAAATCCAGTGAACACAAGACAAAGCCGCAGTGGCAGTGAGCCGAATTGCTGCAAACATTTGCTCACCTTGCGTCTCTAACAGTTGAACTCCACGGGATGCGCCATGACACATCACGTCAGCGGGGCAACACAGGGGGGGTTTGACCCGCTCCACAATTGCTGCGCGCCAGCTGTGTTTTCTGCTGAGATTTTGAGGAGTTTTCAAAGAGATTTCAAATAGGATATTTCGAAAAGGATGTAGTTCACTGAGCGTTTTCACACAGAACTACCACTGTTGTAATATTTTTACACTTAAAGGTCGCATATCAGATACTTTTCTGGGATTTATTTGAAGATTTGATACTCTTAACATGATATATTTGCAATTTAAAGTAAAAAAAAAATAATTAGACTCAATGCAGTTTTAAAGTGTTCTTACAGCTCTCACAGGTCATTTTTGGTCTGTCTCATATTCATGAGCCTCTATTCTAACTGGCTTCTTCTTACTGGCTGATTTTCACTTAGAAAACTGAAAACTGTGGCTCTGACAGTGGGTTCAGATGAGTGGAAAGGTGGTGGCAGGTGGTCTATGGTGGGAACCGACTTACTGCTTAACAGTGAAAAGTCAAGGAAGAACAAATGAGACATGAAAAGGCAAAATTTCTAAATCCAGGCTAATTATTTTTTTTTGAGTGTTGGATACATGGGACAGTTTTCATATGTCTCTTTAATCAAAGTTAAAAAACAAAAAAAAAACAGTGTACTGGCTGCGTGCATGATCTGGGACCTTTCTTTTTTTCAGGGAACTTTTTGTGATAATTAATGTATTGGCAAACATCATGTGTAATTCATGGAAGGATAAAAAATGGTTGTCCATCACCATTAAAAAGCAGCAGATAAATGTTAACCTGTATTAACTAATAACAGTAACATCATTGACATTAGAAGATTTCAGAGACATTTTGAGTGTGACGGCTGCTTGGTGTGTATCTCTCTCTCTGTGTGTCACACACAAACAAAAATCACATACAGATGTAAACCACTCTACTCTTTACTACTACTACTCTACAGAGAGCTTGGTGTGTGTATTTGCCCCATGATAACATAGGTCAAACAAGGTTCTTAGACAAGATTTTTTATCAGAATTCTCAGAATTTCTATCAAGTCTAATTCTTAGGACACATGGAATAATCATAGTAGGCAAGTTTAATATTGTATAGTGACATTGACAATGATTGCCTGGCTGACGGACTAGATTATTAAAATTCTTTATTGTCAGGCTGCTCCAAAAAGTTTTTAAAGACTCTCCTGCTGATCCAGAATGGTGCATATATTATCAGGCACTAAAAAAGATCATATCTCACCAGTATTAGTTTATCTACACTTGCTTCCAATGAAATCAGGAATATAATTCAAAATCTTCCTCCTTACCCACAAAGCCCTTAATGGTCAGGCACCATCTTATCTTAAAGAGCTCATATCATACATCTAGAATACTGTGATAACAATGATGCAGGTTTAGGGCAGAGCCTTTAGCTATCAGGCTCCTCTCCTGTGGAACCATATTCCTCTCTCAGTCACTCACTACATTTAAGAACAGACTAAAAGTTTTCCTTTTTAATAAAGCTAGACTAAAGCATTTAAGGCTGGCCCATACTGGCCTAGAACCTAGTTGTGCTGCTATAGGTTCAGAGTGTATTCGATCCTCTACACCAGGGATGTCAAACTCCTCCCGGGCCACATCAGCGTTCTGGTTTCATTCAAAGGGCCAATAGTAAAGATCATATATATCTACCTATGT
The DNA here is from genome assembly GCA_030544235.1 of Lepturacanthus savala. Lineage (NCBI taxonomy): Eukaryota > Metazoa > Chordata > Actinopteri > Scombriformes > Trichiuridae > Lepturacanthus > Lepturacanthus savala. Next base: position 19,620,159 of record CM060480.1, read on the forward strand.
TTTATTAATATTTTATGTTATCTCATCTCATCTTCTATACCTGCTTATTCCTCATCAGGGTCGCAGGGGTCTGCTGGAGCCTATCCCAGCTCGTTACAGCAAGAGGCAGGGATACACCTCAGATGGTTGCCAGCCAATCATGGGGCACACACACCATTCACTCACACACTCACACCTACGGGCAATTTAGAGTGACCAATTAACCTCAGCATGTTTTTGGACTGTGGGAGGAAGCCGGAGTACCCGGTGAAAACCCACGCAGACACAGAGAGAACATGCAAACTCCACACAGAAAGGTCCCAGACCCAGGACCAAGGAGGTCTTGAACCTGCGACCTTCTTGCTGTGAGGCAACAGCGCTAACCCCTGCTCCACCGTGTCGCCCTATTTTATGTTGTTATTAGATAATTGCCTCTCCACTCATAATAGTGCTGGTGACAATTTGCTAAGTTCACATAAGTCTGTGAAGCTCTTGAGGGGCCACAGAAAATGAGGTGCCGGTCCAGATTTGGCCCCCGGGCCTTGGGTTTGACCCATATGCTCTACACACAACATCTGTCTTTTCTCAAGTCTTTCCATATCACTTTAGTTTAACCACTTTTTTAAGAACATAAAGTTTACAACTAATAATAACACACTATAATGTAGCAGTGAATAGATATAACGATATTCAAAAGTCCTGACACTCAATAATTTAATAATAATAATTTTCAACTGAAATGATTAAAGCCTTTTTTGTTTTGAAACCTATACCAAAGTTTAGGTTTACAAGATTTCTCATTTTAATCGAGGCAGAAAATTGTTTTTCTCTTTGACATAGTTTATAATCATTTATTTTCATAAAATTTTTATTTTATTCTCGTAATATTTCATTCCTGTTGCATTGCAACTTTATTCTCATAATATTATTATATTATATATTAGTATTATATTGTAACTTAGTTTTGATTGAGTGATTTATCATTATCATTATTCAGCTATGGATCCCTTATTGGAAAACTTTGAAGATTTGATAAATGCATTAATTAACATTTCACAAGATTGTCATATCTGTGTATAATTACACTATGTCATGACATAAAGTATTTATTAAGCGGTAATATACTGATTGTGGATACTAAATGGCAGTGTTTTGGAAAAGGAGGTATTTAGTGTCATTTTCTCTCAAGATTTATTACTTAAAGAACCAAAACCTTTGCATATGAGCTGCATAGTTTAGTAATGTTTTGTCTTTCACTACTCACATATGTAGGCCTGCACCACAGTCATGCGGTTGGTGGTGAGGGTGCCGGTCTTGTCGGAGCAGATGGCTGTGGCGTTGCCCATGGTCTCACATGCATCCAGGTGGCGTACAAGGTTGTTGTCCTTCATCATTTTCTACATAAGAAATAGTGACGGAGAGCAGAGGGATATGTGAGGGGTGAAGGGATGGGAGTGAATGATGATAGAGAGAGGGCGGAAGGACAGAGCCAGAGAGCAATGGATTGATGGAGGTAAGGAGAGAGTGAGACAGGGAACAATTTCAGTAGCTCTTCGCTTAAATGAAAATGCAGGGGCAGATAAAATTAGCTTTTTTCCCCCATTTTTGAAGGAAAGGCTGCAGTGTGAAACTTGTGCAACGACGGATAATAACCTGGTGCAGGTACAAAAAATGCTAACCGATGAAAGCTAATTTGGTCAAGCAAATGCATATGGTACATATATGAAGAGAATTATTTTGTAATCTATAATGCACAGATGCAACCCCCCTTCAGTAATTAGTTGCTGTATCAGCGAAGACTTATGTGATTTGTCATTTAGATTTTAACTGGTACCTTCATAAGATGAGCTGCACACTCTGATTACATTTCAAAAGAGGTTTTAGGTGTTTGTGTACAAGCTATTTAAAGTAGGATGTATACACTTTCCAGGAAGGACACCGAAGGACGAACAATTTTTGATTTTGACAGAATGACCTGAAGCCAGATGTGGCCAACAAAAACTCCTGAATGACGCTCATAGGTTTGTTTTTGGAAGTGGGGGACACACTGAAGTTGGGTGGCTTGAAAACCATTAAAACATCAAATATTAACAAATCAATATATTACGATATATTATTATATATTATTATTGTTACAGTGTTGATGTTTGCATCTTTACTAAAATGAACACTTTAACCTTCCTTATCTTTGATTGTTGTTGTTGATATGCTTAATTCTAATGTATTTTTTAAGAGAACATTCATCAAATAAAAGTGGAGATTAAAGAAAGGGTTTGACGTTTTCAGAAATTTTCTTCCAAGCATTTGATGAAAGGATCAATACCACTCTCATATCTGTTTGTTCAATATGATGCTTAAGCTGAAGATGGATAGTTTAGCTTAGGTACAGACTGGAAACGGGGAAACTGTTTGCCTGACTTTGTTCAAAGGTAACAAGATTCATAAAACTCACTGATTAACATCTTACTCATATATTATACTTGTAAGTACTACATACTTTATGTATATATAAATAATTGAAACTGTCTCCACCTTCAGCAACAGTATCATTCTGCTTACACACTAATGCTTCAGTATTAAAAATCGAATGCCATATACAATAATATATTGTCGAGCAGTAATAAAACAGGACACATTAACTATATAATAAGTACTTTTACTTTTGACACTTTATTTATTTATATTCTGCTGATAACACCTATGTATTTTTACTTAAGTAGTATATAAATGTGTCACTTTTACTATAAATTGTGGTATTAGGACATAAGTAGAGTACTGGAATACTTCTTATCTGCCCCTGCTTACAGTTTATGATCTTCTCATATGTAGCCATTATAAAATAAATGTATACCGACTTTCTAGTCTTTTCAGCGACTCAAAGCGCTACAAGCCTTCATTTATTCATACACTGATGTATATATGGCCATAAGAGGGGCCATCTGCACATCAGATGGATCTAATCATTTACAAGACAGGATACATGGAGAAGGAGCCAGGTATAGAAACACCAATTCTCCGACTGCTGGATGGCAGCTCTTCCTCTGAGCCACAGCCGACCCAAATCTAATTTCTTTTCTAATTTTAATTTTAAAGTGGGTTATTGGTGAAATTTCACTCTCACATGCACACTCACTGACATTTGTACATCTGTTTTATTTTGTTTTGTTTATTTTTTTTAGCCCATCTGAATCTTTGTAACCAGGGAAACAATGATGTTGAATGATAATTACAGACGAGTTGGCCGTCATACTGTTTTAATACTTCTTCGCTATGTCTCGAAACTCTTTTGATTTTATAATTTCTCACGCTATTCTCAGTATGTGGAAACATGTGAACAGAAATCATGCTGATTCATTTGGTGACATTGTGCATTTTATTCTTCAATAGGGGATGATCTCATATTATACAGGATGGGTAGCAAGTCTACTTGAGAAGACTCCAAGAAGTTGCTGTGCCTAGCCAAGGAATATTCTGCACACCTCCCTAAAACCACAAAGGGACATTTTCATACTTTTTTAGAAAATAGAATTGCTGTTAGATGGGTTTGGTTACCTTTGTACAGAGCCAGTTTAGCTGTTTATGCTAAGCAAGATACTTGTCAAACTACAGTTTAAAAAACTAAAGTTTTATGAAAAAAACATGCAAAGCGGTGAAAGAGGAAGGCATTTATGGCTCTGAGTTGTGTCTTCATGTTTTTCTGTCAGGCTGTAAACAGCCCAAACAACCTCTGTCAATAACAGCTCATTAGCTGTGAGCATAGGGTTATAAATGAAGACGACTCAGATGAGAAGCAGCTGAATGCTCTATTTTACCTATCTGAAATGTTAAAAGTGAAAAGGGAAAAGTAGAATACACCCAGGCCTGGAATACACTTTTAAAAAACGCACAACTGAGCATTATCTTCACACATCCTCCTTATTTGTAAATGTTTATATTACTTAAATCCATTTATTTCAGATAACTTGATTCCGGTACTCATTTCTTCACCTGGTTATTTCCAGTGTGGTCACTGTGAACACTGTAACACTAGTTAAAGAACCAATAGTTCCTGCATTTGCATTCGCTAACCATTGACTGAACTGGCTGGGCGGGTCTACCTTGACTGAGTAGGCCAGAGAGATGGTGACAGCGAGAGGTAAACCCTCTGGAACCGCCACCACCAACACAGTGACTCCAATGATGAAGAACTTGACAAAGTACTGAACGTAGACCGGAGTGCACTCTGTCAGCCACACGTGACCTGCAACACACACCACACTTCATATTAAGGCCTACTTTAGAGGCTACATTAAAAATGACTCATACTCGATGATAAACATTTAACGTAATGGGGGAAGACTGGCATGAGTAAAATCTGCCTGGTAGTGAAATAGTAAACACACAGACCTTCTACAACGAACGTGTCGATGACAAAGTACAGGACCAGAATGATGACAGTGATGGCCGACATCACCAAACCTGTGGGGAAATTCAGAAAGGTCTGAGTCAGTCTACTGTGACTTTTACATAGTGCTTCATCATTCACTTTACGCCCAAAGCTGCATTATCATCACTGTTTACAGCACTTGAGAAAATTATCTTCTACATGTTTGGCAGTTGTCGAGCAGTAATAAAACATTATTTTTTAATTATGACTCTTTGAACTTCAGTATTACACGACTCCCACATTTAGTTTCTTCTATTCATAAAGAATTTTATTGTATGCCACTCAACTCTAAGGGACTAAAAACTACAGAATTTACTGTATGTGTTTATTTTTAGTGAGAAAGTTACTTAATGAATGCCAAACTTTAGGTGATTCATTTCTTCACCTGCTTTGCCAATTTGAACAGCCAGTTTGGTGAGTTTGCCCTGTAACACGCTCTTCTCTTTCTTTGGAACGTTGGTCTTCTTCTTCTCTCTGTCCTCTACCTCGCCTCCCTCCGCACTCTTCAGAGGTTGCATCTCCATGGCAACACCCCCGTCCTGCTTCTTGGCTTGAAACACACGCAACAAAAAGACACACACTCTTCAGCACCTGTAGATGACACAAGCTCAATCCACATCCAAGCATCACAGGCAAACATGCACCGATGTCAGTGTTATTTTTGACGAGGATTTTTAATTTTGTCTAAGGGAGAATTTCATTTAGTTAAAGTTGCATTCATTTTAGTTAAAGTCACAATTTAGTCACTTTTACTTTTAGTCAAATTGTAGTCAAAGTTTTTTTTTGGTTTATAAAGCATTGAATGGTCTAGGACATAAGTATATTTCAGATCTGCTGATCCCTTATGAACCATCCAGACCGCTTAGATGGTCTGGGACAGGTCTGTTCTCTGTTTTCACAGTCAGGACTAAACATGGAGAAGCAGCGTTCAGTTTCTATGCCCCACACATCTGGAACAAACTCACAGAGAACTGGAACAAAGTCCCAGAGAACTGCAGGCCTGCTGCAACTCTCACTGTTTTTAAGAGCTGATTTTTCCTCTTTTAAGCAACTGTTTTTAAATTGCATAACTTTGTTCTTATTTTTATTTATTTATTTTTTTAAAATTTTTAATCTTATTTAATTGTAATTAATTTTTCTTGTTTTTTAATTTAGAATTATTAATTTCACCCTTTCAATCGATCTTAATGTTTTAATGCTTTACATAAAGCATTTTGAATTACCTTGTTAAAATGTGCCATACAAATAATCTTGCCTTTCCCTAATGATTTAGCTGAAGGACTATATGATCAGTCAGCTAGGCTAATAATGTAAATATAATGTGCAGATATCATTGTCGATGAATAGTTATAATTTTAATTGTCATCAACAAAAGTAACACTTTTACCTTTGTTCTGATTGTTCTCCACGGCTCCATCGGGTTGTTTTCCTGAGAGAAAGGCAGGGTATGATATGAAGATTAGGGAAGAGTACAGAGAGTTCATAAGGAATCCCACAAAAAAACAATATCAAAGGGAGGAGTAATAAAGGCACACAGACCGTCATACACTGGGTCAGGAGACTGAGAGACATTTTCATATGTTTAAGTCCATCATAAATCACTCTCACTGCAAACTGTACTGTGGCTAGTCATTGTTGAGGAAAGGAGACGGGGCAGGGCAGATAACTTTATGCTCACATACCATTGGTGACTGTGCTGTGACTGGCATCTGTAGAGATGAGCAACTGAGTACTGTCCTCTGTTTGGGGGAGTGTGTGAGAAAGGAAGGTTTTGGGAGACATGAGAGGATTTGGCAAAAAAGGGAAAACAAAAGAGAGCAAAGTGGAATTCAAACAGAGAATGTGTTTGTGCACACGTCTCTATAATAGAATGGGTGGAGATGGCTATATAAAACAACAAAAAAAGTAATTAAATTAAATAATAACCTCAATCCAAAATGAGACACATCAAAGAGGAAAGTAAACAGCCCCATAGCAAAATCATATTGCATGAGGAAAAATGAACAAGTTATGGCATTTGTAGAAGTCTTATGAATAATATATTAGCTCCAGTAAATGACTGTCTGAATGATCCTGCCCACAGAGGCTGCTGCACTGAGTGCAATACATCCTAGTACACAACCAACACTTTGGAAAGAGAATAAGGAGAAGCGATGAGAGTATGTTTTTCATAAACATAAGCATCATCAGCTAATTTGTCATTGTCCGAATACTGCATTCCACAATATCACAGATGCTTTCTCCTTTTGTGGATGCCAATAACACCATACACATTCCAATGCTCAAATAGGAACTGGAGGACACATGAATAAGTGCACTGGTAATGATATTATCCTTAAGTGCTTCTGAAAGCACGTGGAGCCTCTGTTGTCCGCAGCTTTGCTCTAACTGCAGGGCCTATACAAAACAAATTTGAGCATAACCTAATGCTTCATGCCTTGACCAACCAACACTCTACCCTGAATCTCTCCCTCGCTCTCCTCTGCTTTTTCAATAATTGATTCAATGTGCAGCCTCTCTCTCTCTCACTTAGATTAAAGGAAGGGAAAGAGGAACAGGGGGAGAGCAAAGGCAGAGATAGGAAAGTGCAAAAGGGTGCAGGAGTGGGTTAATCAGGATTCCAAGTGAGAGAAATAGAGAAGGAAATGCAGAGAGAGCTTCAGAACGTGATTCAGCAGGAGGGAAACAGGGAGAGAGGGCTAGAGAGGATGTGGACTAAATTATCTACGAGGTTAAACTGGTGTGTTTCCTGTTGAAGCTGTTATCTGAAATCTGTTACCAACTCTACACACACTTACACTGCACATTGTTCCGCATGTTAACTGACCTCAGAGCAGTATTAGTAAATAACATTCATCTATGGAGATACTGGAGATGTCTAAATGTCTCTTCTGGGTTTTGTATATTTCAAGAACAAAACCAATTGTGTTTCTGATGTATCATGAAATATTAGGTCTGTTACAGACAAAACCAATGAATAGTCCCAATCCTTCAACAGTTATGTCTCTATCTTTTTCTCATTACACCACCAGCTCCTCTGTTTCACTTACCTTTCTTTTCTTTACCATCTTCCTCCACCTCTCCAGCACCCAGCAGTGTGAAAATGATGCCCGTCTGCGAGTTAACACCAACAGCCGTCACCAGCATTCTGCCTGAGCCCTCCATCACATGGGTACCTTAACATGCAGACAGTTTGTCGGTTTAGGTTCAATCGAGAGGTGGAATTGAGTTGTGAAAATGGTAACAGGTATTCATTATTATTTTCTATACCCACTTATTCCTCACTATGGTCACATGGGTCTGCTGGAGCCAATCCCAGTGTAGTTTGGGCGAGGGGCAGGGATACACCCCAGGCAGGTCACCAGTCTACCATTCACTCACACACTCATATCTACGGGCAATTTAGAGTCTCCAATGAGTCTAAGCTTGTCTTTGAACTGTGGGAGGAGGCCGGAGAACCCGGAGAAAACCCATGTAGATGCAGGGAGGACATACAAACTCCACACAGAAAGGTCCCACCTCAAGGACTTGAACCTGCGACCTTCTTGCTGTGAGGCAGCAACACTACCCACTGCGGCACTGTGCCGCCCGGTAACAGATATGAAACAACAAAATCATGGTTTTGCAATTCTCACAAGGATGTCAATGTTTCTAAATGAACTATGACAAATGGTTTGACCTGCTCTAGTCACTTGGCTAGAAAAAACTGCTGAGAGCTCAACTCAGCACGATACATCATCACACAGGCTGTGGGAGATGCAAACTTGACCTTATTTTGACGTTTGGCCAAAGCATAGTTCTGGAAAGTGGGACAGACATTTACTGGTCCAAAGAGTTCAGTGATGGCTAATCTCATTGGGTTCATTTTTATTTTTGATAAAATATAAAGTTTATGCTGCCTTGGATAGTGTATTGGTGGATCAGTATTAGTAACAAGAAATGTATTTTTATTATTATTTTTACCAAATTATTATTTAATTATTAGGACTTTGAAGCAACTGTGTTAAAAATTGCATCTCTTAAGAATAAGAAACCACACAAACCTGGAAGAGATGGTCAGAGGTCAGTTTTGCAAACAGTAAAACTGCTGGAAATGGGCGGATATAAGAGTATTGATCATTACACCCATGTGCAAACAGAGAGGTTATGTTATATCACATGATACAATCAGACAAGTGAACAAGTCGAATGATACTGAACACAAGCAGATGGCATAGAGCAGACAGTCGCTCTCCAAAGATGTCACGCTAGGCACACACATGGGCACATGGGCTTTAAAACCAATTTTACTAGTGGCATAACCATGAAATTACAATTTCCTGGTCCACCATGTGATACATTTGGGCCAAAAAAGCATTTCCCCTCACACTGCAGTGCATAAAAGAGATCTCTGACTGTATGATACACAAATATTTATTGGAATTGTGGTTGTTTTGTGTTACACAGATAACTTCAAAAAGTCAGAAAATTCCTCAAACACACCAATGGATAATTTGGGAACCCAAGACGATGCCCTCTCCATTAATGCCAGGCACTGTGATTTGCACTGTCCCATGTCATCACCTGAATAGGGCCCATAGTCTTTCACAATATTTTCAGCATATTCTAACGTGTAAATCTCTGTATTTATTTTACACAATCTTTATGCTCTTTTGTTTCTGTGTTCACCAACTCTGAGAAATATGTCTGGCCTTTAACTTGCTAAATACTCCACTATGTTCACCAGATGGTCTCTAACTTTGTTTGCTGTTGATAATGGTGAGAGACAACCAAAACAGAAAAAGTGTGGGTGTAAAACCAACACAATTATCTGAAATGTGCCAAACTGCTGCGCAGTGATCTGTGGGCTTGTCACTGGGAGCGATCCCTTTCACATTATGCATTCAGTAGTCATTTGATCCATTGTTGCTGTAACATATTGATACAGAGAGACATCAGTTTTTAGACTGAGTTGAAGTTAGCTGTGTTGGAAAATCTTGTGAGCCACAACACCGAAGGCTGCAAAGCCAGGAGCTTTGGCACCAACTAAGTAAGCGGTTGGTAAATTTGACCCTTTTAATCTGAAAACCTCATAGTTAATTACTGTGTAGTCTCTGTCCATAGTCTATATGTATCTCTACTACTGTAATGGACAGCAGCATTTGAGCAACTTACAATTATTTGTGATCACAATATGGCCGCAGGAAGTATTTTTCTTTCCACCAAACGCTGTAATAATGTCTGAATATTTTAAGACTCACAAAAATTCACATTTTATTCATTAATTTTCCAGCTTGTGTGGGCTTACAACTAGAAAGCAACAACCAAGACAATGACATGGCACATTCAAAAAGAGAAAGAGGTCCAATTTACAAATTATGTTCTATTATGAAGGATCACAGGTACTCCACTAGCACGCATTTTCTATGAATGTCACAATCTGTAAATTGAAACACCTCCAACATTATGGCCTGGAGGCACTGAATTTATTTTATTAATTATTTATTTGGTTTGAAATTTTAACATGGAGATGCACTTGGTATCATTTGTCAAGGATAGATAAGGCCCATCATAAAATAGCCCTATTGTCAAAAAAGGCTTCCTATGTAAATCAAACATCAGTCATCATATAGGCTGTAGATTGAGCATTTTGACTTTGAGTATTTATATAACACCTAGACCTTCTTATAAATAAAAAGCAAATAAAAATCTCACTTTCACCTTAAATATAACTTAAATGACATTATTTGTTAGATGAGTTGTTACAGACATGACAAAATCCTCCAAGTAGTAGTAGGGTGGCAGAGCACAAGAATTAAAAGTGTGAGCAAACCTGAGAGCAGCATGGGGTCCTTCTCCACAGACTTGCCTACGTGGTCAGACTCTCCTGTGAGCGAGCTCTCATCTATCTTCAGATCGTTGCCTTGGACCAAGATACCGTCAGCTGGCAGCAGGTCCCCTGAACACAGACAAGTACAGATCAGTGTTTGATTCAGCTTGTAAGTTTTGTCCATAACAATGGCATTTATGTATGATTATCCTGTACCACTTAATAAGCAGCACCAGGATTTTAAAGTAGATAAACATTATGTATAACGGACAGTGGTTGTCTTTTAAAGACCCCATCTAATATATTTGACCATTTTTATGATATTTCATATTTTTCTGAGTCATTTCCTAAAAAGATTGATCAGTATTTGTAATATCTTTGGACAAATAACTAAACTAAACTAAATTTTGCACTCATACTTAAAACAATTTAAGCCATTGCTTAAACAGAACAGTGATGTATTATTGTAGAATGCTGCAATCATATTTCATCCTCATAAATGCCTTTGTTTTTGACCCAGTATCAGGCGCCTGTGTTTCAAATTATGTGGGTGATTTTTATGGTATCTGCTGTCCAAAGCTGCTTTATATTGTTCATTAAATCCCTCCACCTGAAGGCAGCAGGACTGATATGTTGATAAATCTGCAGCCACTGAGAAGTGCTGTGCCAGAGAGCAGTGCCATGATACACAGCCATTCTTTGTTTACCTTTATTAAATCATCTGAAAATGACACCTGGCTGCGACAGTATAACCACACACACTCTTACTTCTACACACATCATACTGGTTGGTTATTACTTGAGAAAGCCAGTCAGTATCTGGTGCGTCACACAGTGAAACACATCGCCTTCGCATAAAGTTGATCAAGTTGTGATTGTTGGCTATGGATTGTCGGTCCTCTTCGCTTCAATGATTGTGCGAAGTTGCTGGATATTGACAGGAATTGGAACACGCTGTCATCCATGCTGATCCAGAGCATCCCAGTGACAATCTGGTGAGTTTGCAGAGCATACAAGAACTGCAATGTATTCAGATTCTAGGAATCAAGCTTCTTTGCAACCTGGGACCATGCATTAGCATTCTGCAACATGAGGTGATGGCACTGGCTGAATGGCAAGTCAATGGGCCTCAGGATCGCATCACAGTATCTCTGAGCACTCAAATTAATATCAATAAAATGCATCTGCGTTCATTGTCCATTGCTTAAGCCTCCCATACTTTTATCCCACTGCCACCATGGGACACTCTGTTCACAATATTGACTTCAGCAGAGCACTTTCTTCCAAAGTGCCAGACACCATCAAAGGTGAGCATTTGCCTAATCAAGACGATTCCGATGATGATCTGCAGTCAGGTCATTAACCCTGGTGCAGACAACGAGCATGTAGATGGGCTTCTGTGAAATGGTTTCTAAAGATTATTTTTTGGGCCACTTTGTGCCTTTATAGTTGAAAGTAGTGAGACAAGAAAAAGGGAAAGAGAGTAGGGGAATGACATGCAGTAAAGATCCAGCAGGTCAGGATTGAAAATGGAGATTTGCTGCTCAGAGAATGTTTGCCCATGTGGTATGCACCCTAACCACTCGGCTATCAGGTCGACAGTTTCTGGCAGTTTGTACAGAACTTCTTCAATTGTGCAAACACTAAATGTCACATCAGCTGTCCAGGTAGCTGGTCTCGGAATATTTTGCTGAAAATGCTGGATGTGGAGGTCCTGGGCTGGTTACACATAGTCTGCGGTTGTGAGGCAGGTTGGATGTACTGCTAAATTCCCGGAAACAACTTTGTAGATGGCTTATGGTAGTGAAAAGTATGTTCAATTTGCTGGCAACAGCAGATAGTGGACAGTTCTGCAGTCAGCATGCCAAGTGCTCACTCGCAACTTGCAGCATTATGTTGTGTGATAAAACTGCACATTTTAGAGTGGCCTTTTATCGTGACCAGCCCAAGGCACACCTGCAATAATCATGCTGTTTAATCAGCACCTTGAAATGCCACAACTACTCCATCTGTCTTTAGGTGCACATTTGATGTGTGTTCATGTTGTGGCGCTCTGAAATGTTCAGACATTCCCTGAAGAAAAACAACACGGATGGGAGTATTTAAAGGAGGGGTGGACTGCAAGATTTCAATGTATATTTGATCACATTTATTTCAGAAGCAGACTCAATAACAACAATTAAACAACAAAAAGAATTAATGCAGCCGCAGAGTTTCTCAGAGGAAAAGATGTTTTTGACTTAGTACCAAATGGATTAGCATAAGTTTGATTCAACAACTATCTCCGCTGAAGGAGTTGGTCTGTCAAGGCAAGTAGCGTTATTCTCTGATATGTTGAGTGAAGAGAAATTTCAGAGAGAGAAAAAAATTCTACTCTGTGGCTGTCATTGGATCAAACCACAGGGCAGTAGCAGCAAGACATTTCTCTCTGATCGGAGAGTGGCAAAATAATAAATTGGACTTCATCAGATCAGTTGTCTGAAAAGGATGATAAAAGGGCTGCATGTCTTCCTTGCATCCCCTGTGTGTGTGTGTGTGTCTCAGAGTATGTGTCTTACTCTGTCTGTTTCTCTCTTAGATGTGTTGTCAAAGTGAGAGTAAATTAATGATTTGCCTTAGTTTAAGGTATATAAAAATAACATTCAAACTGGTTTAAATTAACAGTATTTCCCATATTCACTGAACATTTTTATTTGTATTTTTTGCATTTAATATATATTGTTTTGGTTTTGTGTGTGTTTTTATTGTGCCTTTCAATTTCCAGTGAAGTTTACTGTTTTATTGCACTGATGTTATTTTGGACAATAAAGTTTATTTTTAAACTGTAAAATGTCCTTTGATGAGACTTGAGGGATCATTATAATAATATCAAGTGATATACTGATTATCAAAATATTTTACTCCATAATAATGGAATTGGCATTGGCCCCAAAAAGCCAATATCAGTCAGGCTCTAGTAACAATGCTTCTTGGCAATATTTTGTATACTGTTGCAAATCCTTTTAATTTCCCTTTTAAATGGTGCCTCAGTTGCAAGGAACATGCATCTGTGGGATGAGCAGCACAGTTCAGTATGTGGGTTGCACTCGTGTAAAATTTGCCAAATCTTCTCTGCCATTCCCAACAGCATATTCTGCTGTTGCTACAGTATTGACTCTTGGAATTGTTTGGTGGATTGGATGATTGAATTCCATCAGGAACAAGGAAAAACCATATTGGGACTTTTACATTTTATTCATTTAACAGTCAGGAGCCTCAGTAGTGTGTGAAAGAACACTACACAGCCACAATGGTCCGGCACCTCTTCCTCATGCTGGTCACCAGTCTAGTCACACACTGCTGTGGAATGGTATTCCATTCCTCAACCAGGATTTGTTGTAAGTCAGGTTGTGATGGTCACTCTAGTGTAAACCGCACACCAAACCTGATCCCACACTTGAGGTTGAGATTGTTGGCAGGCCGTTCCATTCTCTCTACTTTTGAGATAATCAAATTCTGGAGGTACTCTCCCACTTTGTGAGGGAGTGTTGTCATCTTGGGGGATGAAGTTTGCCACCAGACTGTTGGGGTATGGGATTGCGTCTGGTTACAGAATCTTATCTTGATATCTCTTTTCATTGAAGTTGCCTCCAATAATGACAAGCCTTGTTACACAAATAGTCCTGACAGTGAAAGGTAGTCATGGCAGACCTCCTGCAACCCCCATGACCCTGGAGATTGGCAAGCTGCATGCAGCCCGTTCCAGATTACCTGGGCCAAGAGAAATGTAACATATCATCTTGGAAATTTAGAATGCAAATCTGTAGATGACAGTCTACAGTTCTTAAATGCAGAAAGATTGAGAAACCAGTCATCTTGGGGTATCATAATTTTTTGGGTAACCTACTACACGGTCTGTCTCTGACAGCCCTTGTTTTATGGAACTTGGTCTTCATTTTGAAATGGGCTCACTCCAAATGATGCCGCAACTTGCTTTGAAGTTGCCCTGTCACAAGGCCCCTTCAATAGGCTGCTACTAATCAGATGCAAATCAGACATCGAACTGTCAGCACCTGGGAGCAATAGCACCAGCAGGACAAGTTATTTGTCATTGGCAGATTTTGCCATTTTTGTGAAACCCACATACTCAGCAGTGCTGCTTATGCCACAAATGCATGTTCCTTACAAATGGGGCACCATTTAAAAGGGAAATCAGCAGGCTTCCAATAGCATAACATGTTTCACCTAAAAGCATAATCTAAAAAATAAAAATAAAATAATCGACAAGTCCTGACCAGAATCCTGACCAGAAGTCCTGACCAGAAGTTTTTTCAATGTTTATTATCTAGTCTATATAGTTAATTCTATATTATCTACATGGGTTAAGCTATAATATCCTTAACATTAGGAAACATTGCAGAGGTTCTAAAATGGCCATCCGATTTCTATCTCTGTTTGAGAAGGAACATAACCTGTTATTTTAACCCTGGCTGTTTCAAAAGAAACAGGGTGGACATTTTTTAACTGAGTTTTATGACTCATATCCTCATATACAATCAGACTGGAGCTGGATGAGGTGATCTGTGCATATGCTAGAGACCCATGCCAAGTCCTGACCTGAAAGCCAGACAGTATGTGAAACAGAATAACTCAAACCAATGGAAACTGGGTAACTTGTTAGTAGAGCATACAGAAAGTACACAATGAACATATTTGCAAGATTGTCCATCGTGCTAGTTTACCTCTGTGTTGATAATCTGCTAATTTACCTGTCTTTTGACTTTTGTTGTTTAAAAAAAGTCAACCAGTAATGGGGCAATACAAACAAGCTAAATAGTGCATATTGCCACCTATTGTATCGGAGGTGATATGACTCCGTCAAATAAATCAATTTCCCTCCCGTGCATGAAAAGACAGTAGTCCAAGTGGAGGAACTAAGTGAGCTATTACTATAGCTTGACTTGACTACGCATGGAAACATACTGTGTGAATCAGGCTTGAAACACGCTCTGCCTGCAGAGGCTCCCAGCACAGACCCTCTACCTCCACTGTCCCACTCATCCCTTTCTTCCAAGTGAAAGTTGTGGCTTTCATTTGGCAAGTTAAAGTTAGCATCTACAAGAGTGATGTCGAGGAGACACCACAAAATAAAAGAATCTCAAAACAACTAACACTGCACAACCTTACCCAGTATATTATTATTAGAAACCAGTGGCTTAGGGTTATTTCTATGTCTTATATTTAAATCCCAGAAGAATTTGGTCAGAACGTGATGATCTGTTAGGCTGGTTTTACTGCTAAGTGTTTCATCAGCCAGGCTCAATTCAATGCAGGTTCCGGAGAGGCTGGTGATCAAGGAGAAGAATTTTGGTTGGATAATGTTGTTTCAGCTCCTCGGAGTGACTGGGTACTATGGTGGATGGGAGGTGGCGGCTGGGCAGACCAGTCTCCTGAAGCAGCCTGTGCTGTGGACGCATTATCGCTACGTCCTGCTGCCTCCACTGGAGTCAACAGGACTTATTTTGTTGCTCATAAAAGGTCTAAATATTATTTGGCCTCTAGACCAATAGAAATAACCTTTTACCACACCTAATGCAGTTTAGGACAAGGAGCAGATATCGCTCATCTTTGATAACATTTAAATTAAAGGCTTTATAAGAGAGAAAAAAAGCGGCAGTGACCAACCGTGTAGAAAAAAAAAAAACATGACCACGGTTGTTGTTGCTCATTCATGAGGAAGTGCTCTTGTAGCGATTTAGGACCACTTAGGACTAGAGGAGGATATCGCTCGTCTTTGATAACGCTTAAAGTAGAGGCTGTTGCTTTAAGAGAGAGTGAGGGAGAGCAGCAGCAGTATAGAAAAAAAACAAGCGAGAACAACAAGCTGCAGCGGGCATGCAAGGTTATTAAAGGGACAGCAAGGGTTATGCAGCAGTTAATACAGAGAACAACTGGACAAATCTATTGCTTTTTTTCTCATGTATGAATGCTGTGTTTCAAGTGTTTAGCTGGGAAGTAAATGAATGAAAGAAATAAGTGAATCTATGGTCTGCACTGTGGGAGAGTGGAGACATATACAGAACTATACAGTGATGTAATGATGTGGCCTCCAGTTGTAGCTTGTGGAAAGCACAAGGTCAGCAGCCCTGCATTAGGTTCCAGCTGGTCCAAAAGAGATATGTGTGAACTTGTTGGACAAGGCCTTGAATGTAACGACTGTGTATTCATATGTCAAATTTAAGCACTATAGCTTTAACAAAAATAATATAATCTGTTGATTAAATGTAAAATGTAGTCCTTTTAACTTTTAACAGAGAAAACCTAGTTGTTTCTCCTCGCTTCCAGGTGACCTAAGCACTTGCTATCTAGAGCTTTATATATTATTATTATTATTATTATTATTATTATTATTATTATTATTATTATTATTATTATTATTATTATTATTATTATATACAGGCATGGGAGTTGTATTGATTTTGTCACTGCTTTCCAACAGGAATTTTACAATTTCATGTTTGAAAAAGTGCTGATTATTATTCTTGACTTCCATGTTTTTTTTACATTTAGACACATTTAGTTTGACATTTGCAAACACATACATGTATTAGCAGTTAGTTGTATCAATATGTGTTCCTCTTAATACCGAAGCTTGTAATAATGGCTATTTAAATGTGAAATCATGTAATAAATGAAGAATAAGTGTATACAAGGATGTATATTTAAAATAAAATGCTATTTAATAGCTTTCTGTAACTTTGAACACAGCTTTTCTCCTGTGAACTACAGATTACCAATAAAGCTTGGAAGGCATATTTTTTATGTGCACTTACAGAGATAATAAAAAACAGGCCTTTAAAGTGCCAGCTGAAATTCAAAACAGCTTAGAAGGTTATAATTTCTAATATGCACTTATGTAAATGACAATTAACAACAATAAATGTGTTTCATGTTCAAGTGCCAGTTCAAATTCAACAAGGTAACAATAGTCCTTCAATTATGAAAAAATAAGAAAGATTCTGATCCACCCATTAAGATGCATACAGGCAGCTAAAACAACACCTTTTCCTCACCTGTAGCTTAATCTTTTTCGACTCAACAAACAAAATCATTATATGGTTGGTACCAATTAAAGCCTTAGGTTGTCTAGTTTCATTAAAATTAATGGGGGGGGAAAAAACTAAACAAGTGACTAATCGACAGTAAACATTTTTATAACTTGCTTTACATTTTATGATGGTCTCCTTACCGTATTTGACCTGGGCCATGTCCCCCACCACCATGTCAGCCACAGGGATTTGGATAACATTTCCTTTCCGCACAACAGTGAACTTCTGCTCCTGCTCGATCCGACTCTGTAGACCCCGGAACTGTTTCTCTTTGGACCAGTCATTAAATGCCGTCACCAAGACAACACAAGCAACAGAGAGCAGGATGGCTGCACCTTCGATCCAGTTGGCCTCACCCTCGCCTTCATCCTCTGCGCCCGCAGACACTTTCCCGCAAGCTGGAGAGAGTGGACAGAAGGGAGGGTTGATTATTTACACAAACATACACATATCACAAATAAATAATGAAAAAATGACTCTGCTGCACTGCTGGTGCATACTTTGAATAAATTCACTATCTTTCATATAATCTGTGACAATTTCTGTAATGTAAACCCGATTGGCAACAAACCTCCTGATTCTTTAAGATCAGCCACAATAAGGTATTTAGGTTTAAGTTCAAATTTAGTAATGCTACATTATTGACAGAAATAAAAAAAAAAAAAAAGATTTATAATCTGCAGACACTGCAAACACATGACAGGTGCACCCTTCAAATGCCAGTCTGCCACTTTCCAAAAACCAGGTGTACGGTCATTTTCACACAAAGATCAGAATTGATCAGTTTGGGCGTGAATGTAGGGTACAACCCCACTTTATAAATAATATATTATTATAACAATAATATGGCTATTATTATCTAAGAATATGCACACAGATTGGCTATGCACACAGGACTTATCCATTTCAACGTGATAAAAACAATATCTCATGTGAATAAATAAATGAATAACTGAATACTACATGGCTACATGTATGTATGCATGTATGTATAAATTAAATACTGTAGAAGAGTTGGTGTGCTCTCTAACTCCAAATTCCCAAACAACAACCTAAGCCAGTGTTTTTCAACCATTAGTGAGTGTGTTAGAGTGTGCTGTGAGAGATTGTCAGTTGTGCTGTGGGAAATTATCCAATTGGTCTAATTTTTTTCTTTTTCGAAAACAAATTAATTATTATCTGAAAATAATATGCCATTGTTGAGTGTCATCTAGTGACTGGCAGAGTTATACTCTTCCATATCAGTGGGCGGCAGCAGGTAGCTAATTGCGTAATTGCCTTGTTACTTTGTGAAGAGCTTCTGGGGCCTGGGGCTTCAAAGTGGAGAGTTCCCATCAGGTCCATACACATCGCCCTCCAACCAACATGAGACCCAGAACTATCATTGCACCGGGGCTGACAATTTATACTCCGACCCATCAGAGAGAAACATTGGATCGTATGGGAGCGGAAATGGGTGATGGTCTTCCCTGACTCTGTCTGTCCCTAATTAAATTGGGCAATAATAAAGAAAAGTATTTGTGGATTCTCCATAAGTAAAATTCGGAAAGGAAAGATATGACTAAAAGATGAACATATTGCTATGGGTTATATTGCCTTTTTGCATTCTCATATCTTTTGTTTACTCTAAAAAAGTCCAAGTTGACCTACCTCTGATCTAAAAATCTTTTCTTTCCTCTACTTTATTGTGCTCCATTGGGAGCTTTGGGATTTTCAAAGATAACCTTTGGAAAGAAATACAATTTTTACATTGAAACTAATGTCCCAACAGTGCTCTCTGCATGGAATACTATTAAGACATTCTTCACCTTATTCTATTTATGTCTGGCTATATTGTGATTTGAATGCTTTGTGCTAAGTACTTAAGTATGAATTGCCCTGTGTTGTCTCACAAGGAAAAAATGAATAAAGCCAATTGTTTACGAGAGGAGGAGATAGAAGTATAACTCAAATTAAAACAAAATATGTCCACTGAGATAACTAATACAACTTAAATTTGAATACACCTCTTTTAAAAAAGTAGTACCTATGTTGTTGTGGCAACAAGTGACTAAACCTTGAGATACTAATGATACATTCACAGATTTCTATAAGGTACACATCAGACTGTACATGAAGCGATAGTTAATTTTCTACCTAAACTCAGCATGACTGAAGATGACCCCCCCTGGTAGAGATATTGGAGGCAACAAGGGTTTTACCAATGGACAAAACTCCTAGCCAAGATGTCTTCATGGCTTAGTTTTAAAAAATGTTATGCGGAATACTTTTTATCCTTCCTGGAAGAAATGATTTAGAAGAAACCATTGAAACACTGGAAACACTCACACACCCTCATTGGAGCAGGCCATTATTTCTCTCATACTCATACCTGGAAAAGGCCCTTCTGAATGTAAAAGAGCCCATCCCATCAGCCTGATCCAAACTACCAAAGATTTTATTGAGGATTTTGGCAAACAGAAAGACAAATTTATTAAAGGGAAAGTCCCTTGCTTTTTATTATGAGGATACTTTAAAATGTGTAATTGTTTTTAAAAGAAATGTAAATATGACTAGAGAAATTTTGAAAAAAGCTCTACTTTCCTCACACTGCTGGATATGATGTTGGTTCATTGGTCATTTACAGATCATAGCCTTCTAAGTTGCCACAAGCCACCATCACTGTACCACATGATATTGTAAATCTGGTTGTTTTTATGTTTCAGCTTTTCTCTGTGAATAACAGACAATGTCAGAAGACTGGCTGCTTATTTTGGTGTTTGTACACCAGTTGTTAGTTAGAAATCATGAAGAAACTCAGGAGATACACTTGTGCATTAGTCTGCAACTGTCTTTTCTCTTTTATCTCTGTTATAATAGTGGTGCTGTTAAGCTATGGTCTGATGTGTCTTGGTCTGGTTCAAACTGAACTGACATAGGAAGAGTAACCAGAAAATGTGTTTTGACTTTTGTCATTCACTAGCTTTCTCACTGCCACCATTGGCTCTCTTCATTCATTCAGTAGCTTGCTCAACCGCTGCTGCTCTCTGTCTTTTTATTTTAGCTCTCTTCCGCTTTTAAAATGAGTCAGGAAGCAGACAACAAAGCCTAATAACTTTACTTACAACCATATTAAACAAAAGTAAATATAAAGGCTCTTTATACTCTGTCATAACAGTCTTGTGTGATTTGATTTACATGATTGGCCACCGGAGAGGCAAGTCAGTTACAGATATTTCAAAATTGTCAACTCTCTCAATTCCAAGCATAAGACCACTTCCTTTCTTTCCGGGAGCCCCGTGTGGTGCATTTCACCACAAACGGACTAACAGAGTGTTCCCCCATTCCATACCATTGCCTGATCTTGTGTGAATCCAATGCATGATGCTATTAATAAAGAGGGTATGTCCTTTCTACGACTATAGGGAGACACGGCCCATGTAGGTGATGACAATACAACGTAGGAGTGTTATGTAAAGTGCTTTGATGCACTTCCAATGTGAAAGAAAACCTAATGGATTAAATCCATACAATTCAACAAAAACACAAGGCTTGATTCAGAGCTTGGTCCGGATTTTCTGGTGTGAAAACATCTTTAGTAAAGGCATAACGACAGATAGAGCTGGTCGGCTCTAGTTCTTCCGAGAACCAATGATGTCAGTGGTTCCTGGAAAACCAGCAGATTTTGATGCAGTGCCCCAGAGACACAGAGAACATAAAAAACAACTCTTGTTTGTCACACTAGCCCAACTAATTTGGATAGATAGAGATACTTGGAAATTGGAAAATAGGCCCTTTAACTAGGGTTGTTGCGATAACAAAATTATGCTTTGATATGAAACCTACCTACATATCTTTTTTTAAGTATATTTTTGGCTTTTTGCCTTTATTTGATAGCAAAGTAAAGATAGATAGGAAGGTGGGAATGACTTGCAGGAACGGGCCACACGATGCAGGATTTGAACTAATGCCGTCTGTGGTGAGGACTGTAGCTTCTATATATGGAGCAGCCACTTTACCCATTGCACCAGTCGTCACCACACTGCTTACATATCTGGATACTGATTTTGATTTTTAGATTTAATTACTGCTTTTGACACAATCAACCATAGCATCTTACTGCAGAGATTGGAACGGGACATAGGTATTAGAGGATGCATCTCTAATGGAGATGGAGAACCTAATAGGTTCCAATTTGTTAGCGTTAACCATCAATCATCATCATACTTAAGAGTCACTTATGGTGTCCCACAAGGGTCGGTCCTCGGGCCCATTTTGTTTACTCTATATATGCTGCCCTTGGGTAATATTATTAGAAAACATGGCATTAATTTCCACTGCTACGCAGTCGACACGCAGCTGTACTTATCAATTAAACCCAATCAGATCAGGCTAGTTGCTAGTACATAAAGTAAGCGCCTGTGTTAGAGACATAAAGACCTGGATGTCTGTTAATTATCTGTTACTCAACCCTGATAAAACAGAAGTTATGATATTAGTCCCTATCTGAGCAGATAGTCACTCTGGATAATGTGAGGATAGCCTCCAGTGCCACAGTTAAAAACCTAGGAGTTTTATTTGAGCCGGACTTATCATTCAAAGCTCATATTAATCAAGCCTGTAGAACAGCCTTCTTTCACCTGCATAACATAGCTAAAATTAGAAATATCCTATCTAAAAATGACGCTGAAAAACTAATCCATGCGTTTGTTACATCTAGACTAAATTACTGTAACTCCCTACTTGTAGCGTGTCCTAAAAGTTCCCTAAAAAGTTTTCAACTGGTTCAAAACACAGTGGCTCGTATACTAACAGGAACTAATAGAAGACTTGGCTTCCCAATGAGTTTAGAATTAAATTTAAAATCCTACTTCATACTTACAAAACCATTAATTGTATGGGCCCCTCTTATCTTAAAGATGCTCTGGTCCCGTACCATCCAAACAGAACACTTGGCTCTCAGAATGCAGGTCTACTGGTAGTTCCATGTGTCCATAAAACTACAAGAGCCTTTAGTTACCAAGCCCCTGTTTTATGGAACCAACTCCCAACTGATATTAAAGAGGCAGACACAGTCTGTGCATTTAAGGTTAGACTGAAAACATTCCTGTTCCAAAAGGCCTATGGTCAGGGTAGCTAGAGGTAAACTTAAACCCGCAGTTCAGTCTAAGCCGCCCTAGGAGTGACAGTGCTGGGGGAAGTACAGTGCACTGAGCACGATCATCTCTTTCTGGTACCATGTACCACTGTCTGTCATTAATAAACAGTATCTAGTTTATACTTGGTCTCTTTCATCACTATTCACCCGGAGTCCCTCTCCTTATGCTACTGTTTCAGAAATAAAAATAAATGAAATAAAATAAAAAGCAAAAGTTTACAATTTTTGTTTCTTGCTTTTTTAAAGGTCTTTACTTATTGACCAAAAATCCATTTGAATTGAAATATTAAATACTTCTCAAGTAAAATATTGATACATTCAATTAATTTAGATGAATTTATGACAAAGCATGTAGTTAATTAGATACATATTTGAATCATATGACAACCCTAATTTTAATAGATGATGCTTATATATATATATATATATTTGTTGGTCTTTTTCCAT
Organism: Lepturacanthus savala; assembly: GCA_030544235.1. Taxonomy (NCBI): domain Eukaryota; kingdom Metazoa; phylum Chordata; class Actinopteri; order Scombriformes; family Trichiuridae; genus Lepturacanthus; species Lepturacanthus savala. The sequence continues at coordinate 19,643,045 of CM060480.1, forward strand.
GTTTTCTTATTATTATTAATAGTAGTAGTAGTATTTATGTCTATTATTTCTTTTATTATTGTTTGCCATGTTTGTGATTAAGTCTAATTGTTATGTTTATGCAGTTCATGCAGCATGAGTAGCTACAACAAATTTCCCCCATGGGACAAAAAAGTTTCGCCTAAATCGATTGTTTATGAGAACATCATAATGAAAGTGTTATTTGTGTTAAAAAATGTAAAATAGCAATAGATCACAAAAAACATCATCCTGTAATAGCCACTTGTGGCCATGGGGCTCAAGAAAAATGTGCATATGTTTGCTTTAATTCTCTGTTTCGCCCTTCTCCATTCCCCTTTTCTTTAGCTTTCACCTTACTATTCTTTTCTTCGCTTCATTCAAACTTAGCTTCCTACATTTTTCTGTCTGTTCTCCTCTTTAATCAGGACCACCTCTTTCACCACTTCCTCTAATCCCCCACATACCACCCGCAATCCCCCCCCTCTCCTCACATTCAGATTCATCTCCGGGAGGCTGGTAGAAAGAGAGTGCGAGGGAGATGATGGCGGCGATCTCCAAGATGATGAGCGTGACGTCCTGTAGGGCCTCCCATACAAGCTCAAGGAAAGTCTTGGGCTTTTTCGGGGGGATAAAATTTTGGCCAAACGTCTGACACCGACGTTCCAGGTCTGCTGGGTCCCCACTGAGACCTGAGAGACACATTGAGAGGATGAAATAGAGAGAAAGACACAGGGGTTAAAAGGTTAGCTTTTGTTAAAAAAAAAAAAAAAAAAAAACAACACACAAAGTGAAATTCACATTGCCAAGATTTATAAAAACACAACACAGCAGCAAAGTAGCACATGTACTTTAGAATTCACTTTTAGTGCTGTTTCAAATAAATTGAAATTTAAGCTGGATACAGTCAAAAGGTTCCAGGATCACTTTCATTCATAAAAACAAATAAAATCCCATACACACTGCTGCACACATGCAACATTAACAAAAAGAATCACCCTAAAATATCCCAAAACTACTACTAGAATAACTTTCTGTATCCAGTTAAATTGTTTAGAAACATTACACATAGTAAATTAATAATTGTGTCATCTAACTCTAAATTGAAACCCCTCCCTCCAAACTCTCTGTCTCTCTTGTGTCTAGGCTCACTGCAACATCTCCATCTTCACCCTTCTCTCCCCTTCAACCTCACCCCAAATTGATTCAGTTTCCATGGTGACCAGGATATCAGGTCCATGGCTTCCTGTCTCTAACAGGTTTCTGCCCAGCAACAGGTGATGTCATTCTTCCAGTGTGCTAGGTTCGGAGTGGAGTTTATTTTCCTTTTTGGATTGGGTGTCAGGGAGGATGAACAGAAATTTGTATGCTGTGGTTGGCCAAGATCAGTGACAATCCGTGTGTGTATGTGTGTCTGTGTGTGTGTAGGTCTGTTTGGAAACATTCTGGTCCAATGTACTTGCTGCAGGGAGTCCAGGCATTGCCGAAGAGTTGTGTAGCAATGTGATGCTCAACACGGTTTAGGCCAAGGCAAGGCAGAGAGGAAACAGGTGACCTTATGCTGAGTAATCATTGTGGGTCGTACGCTCCTTTCATTAGTCCATCCCTCACCCTCTTTCATCCATCCCTCCATTCCCCCTGTTCTTCTCATCCTCTGTTGTTGGCTCTCCTCCTTTCTTTTTCTCCCTCTCTCAATCTCCCCTTGATGTGTCCTTGACAATGCGGCAAGCTGTTCTAGCTTTCCCTCCTCACCCCTCATACCCCCTCCCCCCCTTAGCACGCACACACACACACACACACACACACACACACTCTTTCTTTCACTCCCTCTTATTTTTCTCATCATTACTCCTCCTCCTTTCTCTCTCTTTAATGTAGATATAATCTTTGTCTCATACCGCAGTACTGAGGTGTCCACATCAGGGTGTCCATATCAGTATGTTTATGTGTGTTTGTATTCTGTATTGGTTTAACCCCCCCCCATCTCTGTATTGTATTACAGCTGATGTTCAGCAATCAACTGCATCAAAATATATGTGTCATGCATCTGTTTATGTTGTACTATTACAAAAGATGCATTTCTGCACACACGAGTATTTCTCTGCTGTATATACCCATATTTTCCCATCTATCTATCTGATCTGTCAACTCATGATCCTCCCCTGTGATCACATCTATTGTGATCTCTCTAAGAAGAGGCAGCGGCTTTTGTTGCGCTGTCAAATATCTCAAGATGCGGAGCAGAAAATATCTTGATCTGCGACTTCTAAATAATCAGTCACACGTTTGAGCGGACTAGAGATTCGAGTAATGACATTAGATTTCTACAAGGTGGGAAACATCGTCTTCATTAGGGTTCGCACTTTGGCTCCGGTTTGTCACGTCAGATGACACTGATGAGAAATTTGTGACAGTCAGCACAGCGCAAAAGAAGTCCGTCCAAGTGTGTGGAGAGCAACGTGTCTGTGCATATGTGCCTGTGTTTGCCAACTTGGCTTTGTAGGGACAACTGCAGATACATGACTCCCCCCTCTCTCTCCCTCTCTCTCCCTCTCTCTCTCTCTCTCTCTGTGTGTGTGTGTGTAATCTGGGTTTGCTGCACTGATTCCTGACCAGTTCACAGTATCAAATTAGCAATACTCAACAGAGACTTACTGTAACTCTACACCCACCAACTTACTCACCTTTTCTCTTGCTCTCTCTCTCTCTCTCTCTCTCTCTCTCATTCAGACAGCGTTCTTCCTCTGTTCACCCCTTTCTATCCTCCTCGCCATCTCCATCTTACAGTTCTCGGTCATCTTGCTCTCTCTTGCTGACTTTCCCAGCCAACTTCTCTGCTGTTGTGTTGCTAGGTTACAAACTAGTTGAAGGAGTGGGCGTAGTGTGGTACCACACCCCTGTTAGAAGATGCAAGTGTGTAAATACACACACACTCAAAATACAACACACACTTAAAGACCCAACTTGTCATTACAAAACTTTAATTGGCATAACCATATTGAATTTCTCTTTGAATTGTGTGTGTATGTGTACATGTGTTTGTGTGTCTTTGAGCAAGAGAGAGTGAGAGTATTTTTTTAAATTTGCAAGTAAACAGTGTCAATAAAACATACAGCAATAGTACAGGATTAAATTATTACGTAAAAATAAGCATTTATCTTCATGGCTGCAACCATTGATTTTTTTTTATAATTAATAATAATAATTAATAATAATATGACTAGTCCTTTAGTCATTAGTTAGTTAATTAGAACATGAATCTGCAATTATTTTGAACCAACATTCTGTGGTTCCAGTTTGTAGTAAGGGAGGAATAAATATTATTATTATTATTATTATATAATTATATTATAATGTATATATTATCTGAAGATTATATACAAACACACACATATATATATATAAATAATCTACAGATTATTTAGCCATGACAATAGTTAGTTGCAGCTCTAAAATGACTAACTGAATAATTTAAGGAATTCTCAATAGCTTAATCAATAATCAAAATAGTTGTAGCCCAATGAATAAACCTGCATTTAGAGAACTGTGTCTGCAGTAATTGCATGTGTGTAGTCAGAGATTCTAGTCAACCTCGGCACACTTTTACTCTAATCATCCATTTATTGATTTACTCTATCAGCTTTCCAACCCTTCATCCACTATAATCCCTTCATTCATTCATCAATCAATTCATCCACCCATGTTCTCTGGGCACTCAACTCCACCAATTGTGTTGCACTGCATTGAAGTCGTCAATTTCAAGTCGACTTGTGCGTTAATAATGAATGCACAAAATGGAATTAATGTTGTCTTGGTCAGTTTCTGCGATCAAAACATTTTGCCGGCCTGTTAGTGTTAAAACAAAATTTTTGATTGTTAATGACTGAAGGGCACAGCTTATCTGTTCCATTTGCTGGAAACACATGATGATGATGTAGAAATCAGACGGATGATTTGGACACAGTTTGCAGCAATGTGGCTAATGCAGTGATGTTAATGTGTGACTCCAACTGAGGCTACGCTGCTATCCATCCTTCCACTACTTCAGTTAATCTCAATGTACTAGTTCATCTCCTACTACACCCATGTCCATTCATCCACTCTACAGAGCCATCCATCCATCCATCCATCCGGCAAGTCACTAAACTCTGCATCCATTCATGTGTCTACTCTTCCACCCAACCATTCCTCCATCAGTCTATTTATACATACTCTGTGTAGTCATCTACTCCATTATTCATCCAGCTATTCATCCACCCATCTACTTTTTTTTAACCCATTCATCCATCGGCCCATCCATAACAGCTCACCATCAGTGGTGTTGGACAGTAGTCTCTGGCAGAGCCCCTCTGTGTCTCCATAGCTGTCCTGGATCTTGTTCAGGGCGTCGGCCCCTCTGAGCTCCATCAGCTCCCTCAGCTCCTCCAACGTGACCCCAAAGTCTCCTCCTGTATGACTGCCGTCCGCCCTTCCTCCTCCTCCCCTGCCACGAGTCCCTTTGGGATAAAACTCCACTGCGCTGTTTGCCATTTCACCCATCGTGGCTGTTGTTGACATTTCACAAAGTTCCTTTTTTTGTTTGGTCCTCCTTTCTCGCCGTAGTCAGTCCTCAACTCAGGTCCCCTTTCGTTTGGTTGGTGGAAGGTTGTTCATGTGCTCAAAAGTCTCGGTTCTGTCTTGATTTCTTATTTTAAAATTGTCTAATTAGAATGATATGGTCAAACCCTTTTTTATTGAAAGGGTAATAAAGGGGAATTGGTTGTTTATTTTTTTTTATCCTCACTATCACAGGCTAGCCTCCCACTGCTCCTTTAATTCTCCATAATCGGAGGAGCAGGAGGAAGGCGAGGGGGATGAAGGACAGCAAGCAGGTGCACTTCAGAAGCGTGATGTCTGAATGAATCCAGCTTTCTTTTCCTTCGTCTCCTCTGCGACTCTGCTCTTTCCTCGTTTCTGTCCCCCTCCCTCCAGGGTCACGGCCAGTCCATGGGCGGACGGACGGATGGGCTGACGGGCTGACAGGTGGGGATGAAGGGATGATGGACGGATGGAGAGAGGGGCGAACGAGGCAAAGGCAGCTGATAAATCAGAGAAAGGAAGTGGATCCAGTTCAGAGGTAGCTACTGGTGCACCACCAGGACCTAAGAGGAGGCAAGCAAGAGATAAAACATTACCACTCTGTTCTATTGATTCCACTCATCATCCTAATATAAAATCCTTTCCGAGATGGAGATGTGAATGGATTCAGATGTGAATATTTGATACAATGGATAAAGATCTACAATAAAATATATGTTAGGGAATGGGTTCAATCATCACATCAATGGATCTGATTATCTATTAAAGCATCTCCATTATTGATATAATCATAGATCTGGAAGCACAGCTAAACATCTGCTCAGTTTACACACATTTAGTTGTATACTTTTCACATTTTGCCAAGTTAAATACCTGTAATCATCAATTTTTGGCCACTTGGTCATGGCAGGGGTCATTTACAGCAATATTATGCTTCAGTCATTGGTTTCTATGCACAAATAACACAACAGTGATGGTTTTGAAGATGTTCCGCATGCACCAATCGAAGCATGGGGTCAGGAGATAGCTCGCTTGAAAGCCAATGAGAACCAACTATGAAAGTTTATCCACCTTTGGTTTGATGGACAGAAGTGTGACCCAATGGAAATTTCCCATAACAAAACCATCCAAATCTGATGACCAATAGCCAGGACTTTCAAATTACACGTGACATGTGGAAACTGTGCTACTTACAACTTGGGCAAACTATTTTTGCGAATAAGAAAAAGAGGGTGCGTCTTAGGAGGTTAAATTTGATATGTCAAATATGTTAGCAAAGATGTTTATTTACACCAAGAGCAGAGGACAATATTAGTTTTCATTTGGAGCCATGATTTAGGCTACTTGATGAATGCAGATCCTATATTCACTATCCTCATCTGTTTTGGTCTCCAACCATTCTTGAGAAACATATCTGACTCTTTAGCTGTTAATGCTCCACTATGTTAATCAGGAACTTGGTAACCTTTATGGATGTATTTTAGTTCTCAGCAGGTAGCATACATACGTTTTTAGAGCATTTCCAGTGATATCAGTTTCATACTGACAAACAAGTCAGATGTGTGTTTTGTACCTAAACATCGAGGTAAAAGAGACAAAACTAAAGCTCCATACAGCTGAATGGAATGCAGAGATGCGTCTGAGTTTGTCACTACATGCCTCACCTTTGACATTACACATTTTAATGTATTCATTATTAATACAAATATAACAACATCTTTAAAGACAGTATTTTCAAAAAAAAGATTGTAGATGTATTGTCACCAAAGATATGTCCAACAACTGTGTTCAGAAAAAATAAAACTCACTTGGACCTGTACTGGATATCATTACCACATCATCACCACATTGTTCAATAAACTATAACAGGATCTCCTTGTTGTCAAAAAGACCAAAATCATCAATGTGTCAGTCCATTACATCATTTTCTGACTTCCTCAGCCCATTGATTTTTACTAAAGACATAAATCTCTAATATATACAGTTTGTGTGTGTGTGTGTGTGTGTGTGTGTGTGTGTGTGTGTGTGTGTGTGTGTGTGTGTGTGTGTGCGTGTGTGTGTGTTTGTGTGTGTGTGTGTGTGTGTGTGTGTGTGTGTGTGTGTGTGTGTGTGTGTGTGTGTGTGTGTGTGTGTGTGTGTGTGTGTGTGTGTGTGTGTTCATCGTGACCAGTGGAATGGTGTGGCTCATTGAGGTGTAGTTTTTCTTTGTATTACCAGCATTATCCTTTAAGTTAACTCACTTCACTTCAACCCACATCTGCCCAATATGTCCACTTTGGTACAATACATGTCATGCCTGGACATATCCACATGCCTTATAGATGAGATTAATTCACTTCCAAAGTGTCAAACAGGACGCTTGTGAGAGATACAAAAACCCAGAAATTTCTTGAGGTAAGTAGCTCTCGTTGAATCCACTGAACAACGATTTCCTAATCACTGTATTAACATTTCAACCCATCTCTGCAACTGAATTAATTAAAATAAATCTGATACAGATAGACCGCCTTGTAGAACAGCAACCTGCCTTCCTTCCACCACACTGACAAAGCCTCATCCCACATGAGCAATTAGTGCCAGCTGTAACTAAATACTCTCAGCATCACACATGACACAACATATTCTGGTTTCCCTATATGGCTACTTTACATAAGGATGAGCATTAAAAAAACAGAACTCAAGCTCATCATGAATTCCTTTTCTCCTCCCTCCTCTCCGGTCTTCACTCTCCCTGAGCTCCCTCTGCCTCTTGCATCTTCTCCCTCCCCCTTTTTTTCCCTCCCTGCCCTGCCATGCCTCTATCCTGACTGAGAGTGTTAGTTTATGACTGAGTCACCCTGCTTTGCCTTTGAAGCTTCCTCTCGCTCTCCATCTTTTCTTATTTGCCTGATCTTCCATCTATATATCTGTCTACTCTATATGTGTTTATCATCTGATTTTTTTTTCTTTTTGTTTGTGTGTCTTGTTTTGTGGTCTCCTCATTGCTTGTTATTACTTTACCTTTCTCCTCCTCTCCTGACTCCCTCATTTTGTCCTTCTCCCAGTCTATCTGCTTCCTGCTACTGCAATCATTTATTTACTCAGCGAGTCGCACATTTTCTTCCCAGCCCGGTCTCTTACTCACTGATTCTGTCTGATTTTATAACGCTCATGCAAGAAAAAGCTCTTCTGTTCAGCCTCCCCGACTACTGCGACTGACTCCGACCGTGACTTTCTGTTGGTCTCAGAGCTTTGATATGTGCAGTGCACATCTGTGTGCACACATGTGAGCCCGCATTATATAAATTGCACAAAAAAAGAAAGAAAAAAACACATCACTTTGTTTCTCAATTTGTCACGCATTCTTAAATCTAACATACACACACACACACAAACACAGAAAATAGTCTACTTAATCCGCAGGACGCAAGCATCTCACACATATACAATAAACACACAAAGACACTAACCCTCATGCCCAGAGACATCACTTATCTTTGTCATGACACACACACACAAATGTGTCATACACCACAGTGCTTTCAAAATGGGTGTGGGGGGGGGGCTGCCCTGCCTGAAATGTGTTTGAACATGAAAAGAGTCAGACAAAAGGTCACCACAACCCACAGTGGCCTGCCCATTTATCCTGAATGCTAGCCCAGCTTCTCTGGACACTGAGTAGGAGCAATTCCATTGTTTTTCTTTCTTTTTCTTTTTTTTTTTTTTTTTTTTTTTTTTTAAGAAAGTGGCCACTCTTTCCCCCTTGGGTATTTTCTATTTATCACGGCAGCAGAGAGGTGGGGAAGGGTGCAGATTGGGGACGACAGAGAAGGTCCTCATGGGAGTTTGGGAGTTGATTCTATGCCATGTGAGTGTGTGTGTGTGTTTGTGTGTGTGTGTGTGTGTGTGTGTGTGTGTGTGTGTGTGTGTGTGTGTGTGTGTGTGCTGGATGGGGCAACCCAGGCTACGTAAGCATACTTGAACACATGTGACTTCTTGTGCACGCGACTGTGATCGCTATCAGCACTGTCAGTAATTTTTTTTTCAGCTCCCTGCCTACACCGGCCCGCCTGCAAACCACCTGTGCACCTGCAGTTCTACTTTCTGACAGGCATCTGAAGGGTCACCTCTGGCCGGGCACTTGTAACTGGGCTGCTGCCTGCCGTCGCTGGCGCCGCGCCAGTCACACACTTCTGTAATGCCCAGCGGGAATAGCACACTTAGAATTCGACACAGTCAGTGGCTGGAGCCATTAAAGGTGAGTCGCCAACGGGGCAGAGATAGCTGCATTACCGTGGAGTACATTACAGCAGCCGGATGAGGATGGAGAAAGTTTTGACGGCGAGATTAAGAAGAAAGAAAGAAAGAAAGAAAGAAAGAAAGAAAGAAAGAAAGTCACGGTTGAGACTGATCAGTTCACACTCCGCTGTGCATCCACCTCCCTTACATCTCACACACATGCTCTCTTTTACATCCAGTATCCAATGTCCCTCCCACATAAGATAACTATCCACCTCCACTCCATGCACGCACGCACACACACATTCATACTTGCAGTTGCCAGCAAGACTTCACTTCTGTGCAAGAATGGCCCGTTCAACAGTGTGTTTCACACACAAAAACGACCTTTCCTGGTCACCTTCAGACGTGCCTGAGCCTCATCCCTTCATCCTCATGCAGGCTATGGCAACAAGAGGAGGTCCTGCCTGAAACTAAGATAGTGTAAAACTGCAGGGAGAGAGGGAGAGGGTGAGAGAGAAAAAGAAAGAGAGAGAGAGAGAAAGAGAGAGAGAGTATGGTGCGCCACTAGCCTACCCTACAGTATGTCCCTCCGCAAGGTTACCAGCCGGGCCACCGGCCCGCTCTGCCCCACTCACACCCACCCTACGCCGGGCGACTTGTGAAGGTCCCTCCGGCCGGAGATCATTACCGGATCAAAGCGACACCCCCGCAGCTCAGTGCTGCAGGAGCGACGTGCTGTAACCGAGACAAACAACGCAATTCATACCCAATAGCCTATAACCTGGAACATATGCCGCTCGATTAAAAAAAATGAATTGGAACCCTTCATTAACTGACACAGGACAGGATGGACGGATAGACGGATGGATGGATATGTATCATTAGGTCTACACACGCGCGCGCAACACATTCACGTGTACACGCGCCACGCGCACACACTCATACACACTCATAATGTCATAGCGCTGTCTGCCAGGGTATTATGGTATGTTCTACTGTATAGGCTATTATTATAGCTCTGTAAGGCCTGTAATGAGAAATGTCACATGAGGCCCTGTTATAATTCTGCAAGTCCCTTATATAAAAAAAAGAAATTCCATACGTGGTCTTAATGAATCACAGCGGAGCAACAACATCTTCACTAATGAAAAAAAAAAAAAAAAAAAAAAAAAAACGGCGCTCGGGGTAAATAACAGTCTCGCACGCGGGCACGCACGGACTCACCGTGCAGGCCGAGCTCAAGGACATCAGCATCAGCGCGCGGCGGGGAGGCAGAATCCCCGTTAATCTGCGTGTGCGTGGAGCGGAGAACGTCCCACACCGGATGAGAGGACACGGAGGGTGGACCGAGGCTGCCGCAGCTCCGGTCGTCTGGAGTCCGAAGGAGTGGAGGGGATGAGAGGAAGACGACGGTGCTGATGAATATTCCGCTCCGCGCGGTCACCTGACGGTCGGTCGGCGGAGTTCTGCGGCGGTGGAAGGGAGAGAGAGAGAGAGATGGGGAGAGAGAGAGAGGGAGAGAAAGAGAATGAGAGACAGAGAGAGAGAGAGAGAGAGAGAGAGGGAGAGAGGACGCGCCGGGTTGAGGGTTTAAACACCTCCGTTGCGGGGAGGGGGAGGTGGGGGCAGTCCGTGCGCCTGGACGAAGGGCTGCTACCGGCTACGAGAGCTCCTGATTCAAACGGTTTCGGTTAAGGGAAAAAGAAAAGAAAAAAGAAAAGAAACGCCGCGGTGAGAGGAGAAGCTCATGCGACATCTTTGGAGGAGGAGGAGGAGGAGGAGGAGGAGGAGGGGTTGTGAGAGCGCACAGGAGCTCGGTCGCAGCATCCGTGAGAGGAACCGAGCGGAGGGGGGGGGGGTGCTCTATACGTCACCCCCCACCTTCTCGGCTACGTGATGACGACACTAGACACACCGCAGCGTACGTTCTCCTGGGGCATTATCAGTTGGCATTTAGAGACATCTTTAAAAAAAATACCTGTCATACATGAAGATGATTTCAAACGTGACTTAGTTGTTAAGGCCTATATTTCACCTCTTTCTATGCTGCTTGTTTCATGTTTGTTGTCCGTCTGTCTCTCCATGCTTGTGTGTGTGTGTGCTGGATGTGGCATCCTGGCCTGCTTTCCCTCCCCCACCGTTCATCCTGGGCACCTGCGGATGATGGACCAATCAACACGCCACTGCAGCGTGACACCCAGACTCTGCCAGGTCGTTCAGTGACCTCTGTGGTAGAGATGCTACAGCCAAGTTCCTTGTAATTTGCTGGTTTGAAACTCTGCTCCCTTGAACTCTCTAAATCATTTCCTATGCATGTGCCTCAGGTTTTCCAGGATACCTGCCACGTCAGCCTCGACCTCATGTGCCGTATGCCAGTTTGGATTCCCTGTCTGCTCTGCCCTGCCTTCAGTCCTTTGCCCTGCACTGCTGCCTGCATTGCCCTGCCATGTCAAAACCACAAATTTGCTCTCAGCCAAGCCATCACATCCATCTACAACTCAAGCTACAGTCCAGAGCCTAAGTACTTCTGCCTTCTGGTCATCTCCTGGGACCCTATTTCATCTTTTGATCCTGTTTGATTTATGCCACGAATCACATGTGTCAACTTATATCAAAAAGTTCCCCATTTTTAAAAAATAGGTCCTTAAGCAGGTCTTATAAAACTATTCAGTAAACTACTCACAGGATATACTGTACAGACCAAAAGTTTGGACACATCTTCTCATCAATGTGTTTTCTTTATTTTCATGATTATTTAAATTGCAGATTCTCACTGAAGGCATCAAAACTATGAATGAACACATGTGGAGTTATGTACATAACAAAAAAGGTGAAATAACTGAAAACATGTTTTATATTCTAGTTTCTTCAAAATATCCACCCTTTGCTCTGATTGATAAAGCAAGAAATTCCACTAATTAACCCTGATAAGGCACAACTATGAAGTGAAAACCATTTCAGGTCACTACCTGAAATGGTAGTTCATCAAGAGAATGTCAAGAGTGTGGAAAGCAATAATCATAGCAAAGGGTGGCTATTTGAAGAAACTAGAATATAAACATGTTTTCAGTTATTTAATCTTTTTTGTTAAGTACATAACACCATAAACATGTGTTCATTCATAGTTTTGATGCCTTCAGTGAGAATCTACAATGTAAATAGTTATGAAAATAAAGAAAACACATTGAATGAGAAGGTGTGTCCAAACTTTTGGCCTGTACCGTACGTCACACAGCTTCAGTGGCTCATTCTGAGTAGCCAGTAGAGAGAGAGTTAAGGTGTCACACACAACTAATGGGTCTAATTAGACATTTTCACAGTCTACTTCTCTAGTTTAACAAGAAGGTTTGACTTTAATGACTTGCAAAAATCTTTTAAATAAACAAATATGCGATTCATGGCACAATTCAAATAGGATTAAATGGTTGTCATCATGGTTAATGACCACCATTTTCTGAAATAGGATCTCATGAAGTAACCATGAAGAAAAACAAAATTACTTAGGCCCTCTTTAACAATTCCTTTGTTTCCTGGCCGGTGTTTTTATTTGGATCATAAATTGCTGCTGCTTAAACCCACTATGTTAATTTGGGGATTTACCATACCATTATCATTTGAAGGTTTTGAACACACAGTTGTGTAATATTACTATTCTGTAACAGTTTCACACTTTGGTGAGCATGCTCCAAAGAATATCAAAAGTTACTAACAGCTCAGATTTCCAAGTCAAGGAAGGGACATAGGTCATAGGTCAAAATACTAACATTTTACTTGTTTACTAAGCTCACAAAAAAATAAACATAAACCACAAAATAGTTTACAAATTTGTGTTTGGTCAATTATATCGTTGTTGTCACTGCATTATTAGCATTGTATTGCACTTAAAAATGCGCATTTAGAGAAGGAGCTGGCCGATCTGCACAGGGGACGCATCGCAACACAGACAAACCTGTAACTCACGTGCCGCTAATGCCCCGCATCACACATGCTCAAATGAGTCAAAAGATGTGACCATAATATATGCAGAAAAAAACTTGGAAGAAGGAGCCACAAGATATTTAACTACAGTACCGTAATCATACTTAAAAATCTTACTGAAAAATGTAGGCTAAGTTATATGGTAGTCATACCGGTTTAATAAAAGAATTTGAGTAAATTGCCATATTTTTCCAGTTTTGCTGAGGAAGATTTTTATCAGGAGGTAATAATTTCCCGTCCCAAATTGCTGCCTGGTCTCAAATAAACACCTGATTTGTTAAGCGATTGAAGCAAATAAACATCACAGTTATTGTTTGATATTCTACAGTAAATGCAATTAGAATGCATGTTTATTTTTTTCACAATGATGTCCCCATGGTAAGAATCATTTCTGGGATGAGCAGCACAGCTGAGATGTGAGTGGAATTCCAACTGAAACGTGATAAATTTCCCTTCCACTGTCAAACAGTTTACTCTCCTGCTGGTATTGACTATTGTGTTGAGTCGTTTAGGGGATTGGATGATTGGCAGCACCTGTTTGCTGAAATGGGGCCAGGAGCTGCCAATCAAGCCTGAATGCCAGCATCGTGTGTGCTTTAATGGGCCCTGCTGGGTAATGCTCTCTGCTAAAGTGGTCCTCTGTCGTGTGCTCCAAACACTGGCATGCCTTGATTATCTGATTCTTGCAATAAAGCAAGTTAAAGTGGTGTTCCCCAGAAACTGAAGAAAACATAAGGCCAAGTTCTGTGGTGTCAAAGACAGACCAAGAAGTGAGTATTCCAAGAAGACAACACCTCAAGAAAACAGGTTAATAACCATTACCTCAATGAAGAACTATAGGCTGTCTTCCAGAGAGAGACTGCCTGCAGCCAATATACAAGCTCAGAATGCTGCCAGGAGGCCTGCAATGGTTCCCATTCAATGTCAGGCCCAGGTTCTCTCTGCAGAAGTCGGATGGCAGTTTCAAAGTTTGATGACAACATGGATAACCCTACGCTGATTGTTGCACCGATGGAGTAACAGCTTTTGGTGGGGGCAGAACCAGAACCATTGTGCGGGATGGCATCACCATCATTGGCAAAACAATGCTTTGCACAACTGATGGCAATCTCAATGGTGAAAGACATTGGGAAACGATTCTGCAGCCAGTGGCAATGTCATATTGTCATAAACCGAGGCATAACCCCGTCCTCCAAGACAATTCTTGCCCCCACAGAACCATGGTTATCACAGACGACACCAAGAATGTGGGAGTAGAGAGAATGTAATGTTCTATCAGCCACTCAAATCTAAACCCAAATGAACATTTGCGGGATCAGTTTAGGGCTATACATACCAGAGTCACCAATTCAACCACGTTGGCTGATCTGTGATGAATTTTTCTACTTCTACTGAGGCTCCCGACATAAAAATACCAATATGTCCTTTTTGTTTCTAATTACTGATATTATTCACTCACTCAAACATCTATGGATAATGGTTTGAAAATGGTAGGGAATTGTGGCACATTTCAGTTGGAAGTTCACCCACTTCTCAGCTGAGCAATGTTTCGATGATAGTGGATGCAATGTTAACAATATAGTGAAAAGAGGAAATTAAAGGTGCAGTGCTTTACTTTAAAAACACACTAGAGTTTTTAGTATTTTTGGCTTGACTGTAATGGGGCAATATTATAACAAGAAAACAAGTTTTGTTTTCTCAATTTCTAATCTCAAGAAAACAGTATTAAAAAATGCAACCATGGCCACTTAGGGCTCTTTGCTTTGTCTATCCGGGGCTTTTTTATAAATATGCTGTTGCAACATGGCAGGCTTTGTGGAGGGAGACCTGCTCCCCATGTAGATAAAGAAACAGGCAATAAATTCACAACAATTCTTAATTTGATTAAAGCATATATATACTAATTAAAATATATTTTATTATAATCCTTTTGAGCCAAATCTGTTTCACTAGATGCAGCCAAATGTCACTAAATCTTATATACTGTACCTTCTAAAAGTACACTACTAAGATTTTATATTTAGCTTGGTGAAAAATATACTATTGAGCATTTCATGGTAGTATCAAATTATTACAATCAAAGTACACATTTCTATAAATGTATTTGAAACATACTTTGCAATATTTCAATGCATCTTTAATACGCTTAAATTGTAAGTGGAAGGTTATAAATCACAATGTCTGTTGAGAAAATGGTGCTGTAGGAGTCGTCATGTTTTGGATTTAAAAAAAAAAAATCAGTCCATTAATGGCTTGAAAAACAGCGGAAATGCAATATTAGGTTCCCATTTGCTAAGAGTGAAGAGACAGCAAGCACTGCTGCCTCTGCTCTGGTTCTATTTTACAGACACTACGATTCAACAACCTTCACTTACATTTAAAGAATATGGAGCCTTAGGAGTCCACATGTTTTGGAATTAACATCTGTACAGTAATGGCTTCAAAAACAGCATAAATGGTGATGTAATGCTTCAAACGGAGAGGAGACAGAGAGCAGACTTTTTGGTGCTTTGTTTCTAGTTCAATGGAGAATATCCTCAAAATAAGCTTAGCATCCATAAACTTTTACTTACAGTTTAAAGATTGCCTTCAGGCACATTTTAAATTGTATATGGAATACTTGATGTTGAATAATAATTTGTGCCTGATACTTGACAATTTATGTAAATTATTTTTTTCGCTTAGGGTTTCTGTTTTACATTTCTGCAGCGGTTTATGAGTTGAAGAGAACTGGGTGCTTTGTATCTGCAGTGATATCCACTAAGAGAAAAATAGATTTTTATTTAAACTTGCGGGACTTGCTGTTTGACAAGTGAATTCTGTGAAGTGCAGTGTAAAAACACTATATTTACTGTAGCTGGGGACATCATCCCTACTTTGAGAACATGGTTTGTCCACATCTCATGGGTCTGGGTGAATAAACTCAGTGTTGTCCGGATGGGTTAAAAAGGAAAAGGACCCTTCCTCTTCTGTTCAGTGGGACCAAACAAAGCAGAGGCCTGAGGCACATTCACTTTATGCAGCCCCCCCTCCGCCCCTCCCCAACACACACACACACATGAAGACACACCAGCTCCCCATACGCATGCATGACTATACCCAAATGGCTACTGTCAAAGCTTGTTATGCAGCCAGCCAGTGTGAGGAGAGAGAGGAGAAATGTATTTATAGATGAATCAGATGAACTTATTAATAGATATCCTCCATACTGCAGGGAGATGGACTTGCCTGTTCATGCAGACACACACACACAAACACACACACACATGCACACCTGAACACACACACACATCTTGATGAAAAGGTTTGCTGCTGATTTTATCTTTCACTCCTTATCTTTAACTGTACCACACCATCTCCCAGAAGCACATAAAAAAATCTGGCATACTTTCATTGTGGATGAGCATTAATTTGTTTTCATTATTTCAACAATACACAATACAAACATCTAAAAGAAATCTTTTTTTTTTTTCATTTCAAACATCTCATCTGGGAAATATGTGCAATCTTCTAAGAATAGGAGTTGTGCCTGATTAGTAGTCAAGTTACATCAATGTAGTGCTAGATGTAACTAGCACTACATTGTTTACTATGAACATTAAGTCCATAGTAAACAATGTTAAACAGTTAAAATCCCAACGCCACCATTCGCTTACACCTATGGGCAATTTAGTGTCCAGGAAATGAGAAAACTACTGAGGTTGCAGGAGAAAATTTACATTTTGGTTCTCATTTGTTCATGAGGGTCAGATCACATTCTGAGCTGAGGTGTATTCTTTTTATGGCATAACTGAAATTTAAGAGGCTTGCGCTTGCAATTTCGAATAGCAGTTTTATTTTATAATTGTACTATTTAATTTGACATGAAAAATATGAACTACTTTACTTTTTATTCTACTCCCTTTACATCATACTGGATGGCCACTACAATTTCAAAATGTTAAGTTTACCCACTAACATTAATTTCAACATGCCTACATCATATTTCTTGTGTGTGTGTATATGTGTGTGTGTGTGTGTGTGTGTGTGTGTGTGTGTGTATGCTTGCATAAGTACATGCTGTTATATTTTGCCAATGGGGTCCAAAAAGTGAGACATTGTTCAATGACCAGTGAGTTGTACTTGCAGTCAGTTGTTGGAAAAAACACCTCTTCTGGCCTTGGAAAGTAAGGCAATACCATTTTTACATTTGATTGTTTTGGATAATAATTGTCCAATAATTGTAATTACTCCTGGCAGGTAAGGTCCCACCTGGCTCAGAGAAGGGTAAATTATATGATACTACTGAGGTCAGAAATAAAGTAAATTTGCAGTCGCACTACTGCTACAGGTATTATTTTGACATTTTACTGGCAAAAAATAGAATGTGTTTGTGTTTGTGTGGGGCGACATGCAGGGGTTAGCGCTGTTGCCTCACAGCAAGAAGGTCACAGGTTCAAGACCTCCTGGGTCTGGGACCTTTCTGTGTGGAGTTTGCATGTTCTCCCCGTGTCTGTGTGGGTTTTCACCGGGTACTCCGGCTTCCTCCCACAGTTCAAAAACATGCTGAGGTTAATTGGCAACTCTAAATTGCCCATAGGCGTGAGTGTGTGAGTGAATGGTGTGTGTGCCCCACGATTGGCTGGCGACCATCTGGGGTGTATCCCTGCGTCTCGCCGTAACGCACTGGGATAGGCTCCAGCAGACCCCTGCGACCCTAATGAGGAATAAGCAGGTATAGAAAATGACTGACTGTGTTTGTGTGCGTCCGTGTGTGTGTGTGCGTCCGTGTGTGTGTGTGTGTGCTTGCATAAGAAAATGCTGTTATATTTTGCCAACAGGCTCCAAAAAGTGAGACATTCAAGGCGTCTCTTCCAACAAGAGGCGTCTCTTTTTGGAAGAGACACCTCCTCTGGCCTTTTTCTGAAAAACAAACAATAAAACAGACATTGCCCAAGTTAAAAACATTACACTATCTTATATCTACCTTGGACAGCAAAAGCTAAGAATATAATGATGTATGTAATACACGTGATACTGATGATATTCATAGACAATGATTCTTGATGAGTGAGAGAACCTAATCTGATGATGAGGACTAAAATGTCACCTTATTTTTTTCTGTCTGCCCTTCTTACTTTCCAGTGGTTGTAGACTTTGTGTGCTCTGATGGCATCATCTTCTTCTTCTTGCCTTACCTTGATTCACGTCAGCTGGTCCAGATGTGTCTTTTTAAGATGATTTGATCATGATACAATTCATCTGAAGCCTCTTTAAAGGGCAGCACTGGATGCTCAGAATGTACCACAAATGTCCACAATCTATAACACCTCCTTCAGCTCCTCACACCTAAGTGTTGCAGCCAAAATGTCTGAGAATGTCTTGATTGACCCTTGTTCATTCACAGACTATGGGTGGAGAACTTCATACTTTTTTGCCAGGATAGTAATCTTGCGGTTCCATAGTCAAAACTGACATCTGAGCAAAGCACATCAATGTCAAATGCATACCACTCTTTTACATCATCTACGGGAAAGGAAGCATCCAAGAGATCACACAGTTTTTAAATAAATTCAATGATGTCCCTGATAATTGCCATATTAGCTTCTGGGGCCCTTTGAGGAGGAAGGCACAGGTTTGCCAGATCATTTAACACATCTCCAAGAGCAGTTAAAGAAACTTCATTCTTTGGATCATTCAACTTTTTGTAGCAATATTTGCTACATAACGCATCTCCATTCTATTGGGTTGTGTCTGGCAGTATTACATCACGTCTAAAAATCAACTCCTATGTCACTTGACAATGAAAATATCTCACTGAGTTTTACCAATGGTGTTCACTTCTCTGTATATATCTATTCCAATAGCCATGCCATCTTAAACCAGATGTTTTTTCTTTGAATTTACAGACAAAGTGCCACAGCTTCCGCACTTAGCCATAGCTCCATTGCTAATGAAGGCTCTCCTCCTTTCCCTTTGGAACAGGCCTGTTTTGATCAGAACAGATAGTCCTTCCACTCTGTATTACAAAAGTCATCAGGGAGGCCCGAAGTCCCTACATTACCTCCAGGTTGCACAAGAATTTCTGTTTTGGGTTTTTGGACATCTTCTAACAGTGAGGGTTGTCTACCTTCCAGGAGTTATGATTTGGGCTGTGGACCTCCTGTCCAAGACTGATCCTCCTCCAGGAGCGTGAAGACTCCCCCCAGAGGTGGTAGCCCTCCTATGGACTCAAAAAAGCAGGTCTCAGGCCGACCGCTTTTGCATCGGCGGAGTTGACCCACTGCAGGATGTGGTTCTCCCTGGAATGGCAAGGCAGTCCCCTGAGTTTGGAATGCACACTAAAGAATGGCCGAAAGAGTGGGAAACATTGGTTCCCAGTGCTCCCTTGCCTGGTTCACGGTCAGCTGTGGGCATTGTCGGTCAGCACAGACCTTCTCTCCCAGATGGGGGAGATATAGCACCTCAGACGGGAGGTTCTGCAGCTTTGGGCTTTGCCTCTTCTCAGTCCCTCCCTCAGTGGTTAGATGAGGCTGTCCTGAGAACCGTAGGTAATGTTCAAGCTCCCTCCCCTCGGATTAACTATGACTAGAAATGGAAAGTTCTGTCTGGTGCAGCAATATGCAGGAGGATCCACTCACTTGTCCGTTTGTGCTGGTTCTTCATTTTCTGTAGACCATTTTGGACTACTGAAACAGGACAGGACTCCCAGCACAATTAAGGTGTATTTCGCTGCCAATTCCTTCTTCCATGAGGCTGTTGGTGCGTTTCAGTAGGGAGACACCATTTGACAGCTTCAACCAAGTAAGACCCTCAGGCCTCCATACTGGGATATCCCTGTGTTTGGCCAAGAGAGTGAGTGAATTGCATGCTTTACCTGTGAGTGAGATTGTTTAAGATGGAAAGATCATTTGTATCGTAGTAGTGATCCTTCAAATGGTGAATGTGAAGTTATTGAGATCACGACATTTCCACCCAATCAGGCTCTGGTGTAGGAAGAGAGGAGGCCTGCGTACTTAGTGCCCCATGAGGAACTAAGGCCTTATATTGCATGTACTCAGTCTTTGAGGTGTTCTCAGTCTCAGTTATTAGTCTTTTAGTGGCAAGAAAGTAGGCCACCTTGTGTCTAAATAGTACTTGTCCCACTGGATTGTCAATAATGTTGTTGAAGCGTATTCTGGTCAAAATATCCCAATCCAGGGCTATGTAACTGTGAACGGTCTGTTCCTACTAACAAAGTCTCATCACATCCTACAGTGAATTTCTCACATCTGAGACAACTTTATTCACTTATTCACACAAACACAGAAAACTTTAAATCCCACAACAACAAATACATACATTCATACACTAAACTGTTTCCAAACAAGACATAGGCAGACACCCTCTCTACATTTAAGAACAACTCTACATTTAAGTTAAAAACTTTGGTGATTCTTATAGTTAGGGCGCTGGCCTTGTTATGCTGCTATTGGTTTATAGTGCCAGGACCTCATGAGACACTCTGAGCTTATCTTTCTTTCATCTGTAATACTCATGACCCACTGATATACTTTTTAAAACTGTTTTGTTCCTGGAGTCCTGCCCTGTGTTTTCTCATTCACAGACCATGCTGCAAGTGCAGCCACTGCAAGAAGCCTTTGCTATTTGGAGGATCTTACTCTACCCTGGTGGCACATGGAAGCTGCAATGGATTCCTGTCACCTCATCTTCCATATACACAATGAATCAATAGATTTCTGTTATTACCCCCACCACTGTTTGTCTGTCTGTTGTTTTGTTTGTTAGTAAGATAACCAAAAAATTTCAGGCCAGATTTTCATTAAACTTTCAGCGAATGTTGGGAATGGTACTGTGAAGAGAAGATTAAATTTTGGTAATGATCTGGAAGAAATTCTGATTTCTATATTGCTTTCAATTTTCTGCTATTTGGTAACATTGTGGTAAATGGACCTTCAATCAGGCACTCATTTACGGCCATCTGGTGGTAATATCTTGCACATGCATAGCTTGGCTGTATGCTTGGCAGAGGTCTGTCTAATTCTATTTATGTATCTATTTTTTGCATGCCTGTCCGTCCTGGAAGAGGGATCCCTCCTCTGTTACTCTTCCTGAGGTTTTGTCCTCTTTTTTCCCCCGTTAAAGGTTTTTTCTTGTACAATGTGAGTGTCTAAGGACAGAGGATTTTGTGTTGCTGTTGCATAAACTATAAAGCCCATTGAGGCAAATTTATGACTGTGATTTTGGGCTATACAATTAAAATTGACATGGCAATATCAAACAAGGAAGATGCAGACAGACAATAGCACAACAAAATAACATTTTAACTGCCTTTTTTGAAGAGAGACTTTGTGTATTTTAATATACATTCTGTTGTGTGTGTCTAAATTGTAAAGCAATTATAAGCAATTATAAGCATATTACTTTAGCAGTCTTGGAGGTATAAAATGTTCATCTATGAGAAATTGAAGTCTCCTTATATGGCAGGCAAGAGGGCAAGGATGCTACTAGAATTTGCAATTTTTTCCCAACAATGCCACTGGGAGTTTCACCCAGAGAAATATTTGTTTCAACAACAATTTCATTTTTAAGGTCAATTGGGTTCACTCTACAATAGGCCAAAGACCTGGTTCAATGTAATTCAGTCAGTCATTGTTGATGCCCACTTATTCCTCACTAGGGTCACAGGGGTCTGCTGGAGCCAATCCCAGCAGACTACAGGAGGGAGGCAGGGACTTACCTCAGACAGGTCACCAGTCATCGTAGCGCACACACCATTCACTCACACATTCACACCTATGAGCAATTTAGAGTGATTCAATGTTACAAACACAATATTTTTTTACCAGCCATCTTCATAAAAAGGTTATTAAAAAAACAAAAAGAAAAACACTCAGACAGGCACACCCAGTATTGGAGTAAACACAAATTCCAGGGGAGCACAACAAGGAGGACATCACCACCAGGTTCCAGCAACTGAAAAGGGAATAACACGATTAGTAGGAGTTGCACACTCAAACAAACCTTAATATATGTTAACAAAAAAAAAATCACAAAAAAACACAACTTAAGTCATGTTAAATTCATGAAATAAAAAATAAAAAAAAATAAAAAGTTAAGGAGCGTGCACACATTCCACACATGCAAGTAAAATATATGCACATGTATAGAACAGACCTACTAAAATGAAGGGCACAGCTGCTATGAGCCACAATAACCAGGAGTGGAGAATGTAGGCTCAGTCTTTGCTACTAAAGAGCAAAAAACAGCAATAAAACAGTGAACAGCAGCTGTAGAGCAGCTCAGGGCAGCAGCGAAGTAGCACAGAGAAACATAACTCTGCACAAAACAGATCAGCATGGATCGGCTCTGAACAGAGCAGGTTGAAATGGCTCCACACAGAGCAGCAGCGGCTGCAGCCTATAGGTCAGAACGACCCATGTTACAGAGGCACCTTATGCTGGTACTAAAAAAACACACACACAGAAGGAGGAGGAAAGAGACAGTAACTCAAACAGCTATCAGCTTTTACAACTTTGTAAAGAGACAGCACACAGCACACTGATTGTCACTCTGATGAGAGAAATCCCCTCCAACCCATAAATGAAGCATCAGAAGGGTGCAGGCCACTCCTTTTATACTGCCCTCATTGATTGGCTACCTGACAGATGACAGTGCTTGATACAGGTAGACAGAAGTAGCTGCATGCATTTCTATGCTGCTACATTCACATCTCACACAGATGCATGAGCACAATGCTGTCCACCCCAATTTCTGTGTTGTGAACAGTCTTCACACATTATAAACTGACTGTCTACCTGGAATAAAGCCTATTTGTTCTGGATCAATGACTGTCAGAATTTCACTGTTTATACGGTTGGCTAATATTTTTTGGAAAACTTATAGTCACAGTTCTAAAAGCTTAGTGTGTGGTATGAAACACATAATAAAAGGTCTTTTTCTTTTTTGATTACTGCTGTTCAAAAATACACTAGTTAGTACAGCTGGCGAAGTATCGGTGCTACTTTATCAGAAAATACCTTGTATATCTCAATTGAGAACCCATCAAGCCCCTCCTAGCCTTGCTGCTCTGCATTGATTTCATTTCCTGCATTGCTTCACCGGCTGTAATCGCTCTATCTATCTGCAATCTGTCATCTCCTGGGAGATGGTTGGGATGATCAGCCTCGCTAAGAACGTAGTAATATCTGACGGGTCGTCTGGTGGCTCCAACCTGTATAGCGTCCGTCATATGGAATTGTTGAAACTGATCATTTATTTCATTATGGTTAGTGGTTTTCTTACCGGATTACAGAATCGGATTTCAGGAAAAGTGTTTACAGCTAATTGGATATTAAAGGAGAAGTCGGTGGCACCCATTTCAGCCAATCATTTTTGAAGGGGTTGATTCATAGTCTCTTGTAACGTGTGACTTGACGTGACGTGAACCACTTATTGCATGCTGCCCACCACAGAAACAGCATGGAAGTTGATATCCCGAGTGCCTTAATTGTCTTGTAAGGTGCATGAAGTAGCAGTGACTGAACCCAGGTGGGTGTTGTTAATACAGCCAGCTAAGGTTTATGCAAGATGTTTTTCTGATGCATATTGACCCCTGCTCACTCTCTTTTCCCTTTTTTTTCCTAGTGCTCCTGCCAGACATACAGGGCAGTGTACTGTGGACACTCCTCTCCTCTTCACTGCATGTAGTGGTGTGTAGCTCTCTGATAACTGTGTGCACATCCTTTAAATCTGCTTCTATTGTGTGGTTTGCTGTGTGTAGGTGACGGTGCACCAGTGTGTGACAGTGTTCGGGCATCTGGGTCGCACTCAGGCTACCTCCTATATGTCAGGCTTTGCAGACTTGACATGTTTTTTTTTATCACATACTGTTTTTCTCTTTTTTCTACTAATGGCCTTGGCAAATTGGAATTAACATCCCCATCTTGTTCTAAGACTGTTTGTGTTTTTAGAATGTATGAATAAAACAGCCTGTATGCTGAATTGTAATACTAGTGTTCAATGGATTGCCCATCCAGTCAAAATCCATGTCTCTGTATTTTGTTATCTGTCGGCAATCTATTAACTTCTATTTTGTTTTCCTGTGTATTCCAATTTAAGAACTAAACTAGTATTATTTGGCTATGGCAGCACACTATTAGGCAACAAAAGAAAATGTTTTCTTATTATGAGCCTGAAATGTGCTATTTGCCTGCTTTTCACCATTAAACAGTGGCTGTACCGTATCATTAACCTTTTCATTTGATTCTTGGTGTTAAAATTACATGCAAAAGTGGGTTCATTTGTCTTTCATCAATTTAAGATGTCTGGCAAACAAATTTCACGGGCCATTAGTTGACCTCGACAACGTAAAATTAACTAGACAATCTTTGGGGTCTTAAAAAGACAGGCACAAAAGAATGTAACGTGGGAACCTAAATCTCCTGCTCAACTATGAGGGGAATTGCAGAAAACGGATGTAAAACTGACCTTCCTTTGAAAAAAGCAAAGTTTGAAGGGAAAAAAATATTTCAAATACAAATCAATATTTTTAACCATGTCAGCGTTGATTATATTTCATTTTACAGCTCATGGTGGTAAACAAAATTGTCTGGGTGGCCCCAAACTCTTGAACGGTAGTGTTTCTACTAATAATTAGGATCTGTAAAAATCATGCTTGGTTGACATCATTGACCACCAACTACACCCTGACTAGAGGTCTAATCAGCTGAGTAACTGAATTTCTTTAGATTTTTATTCATATAGAAATAAATATTTGCTGTTATAGAAAATATATGTATATAGTTTTCAGGGTTTTAATGCTTTAAAAGTCAAATAAAACTGTAAATATTTGTCTTAAATGTTACCAGAAAGAGTGCATCTTTAAAGGTTTTGATAGACATTTGACTAATGGTTTAATGACTGTCCATCTTTCAGTGGACAATGAATCATTCAGGCTGCTCTTTTTGCTCCACCCCTAAATACTAAGAGCAAGCGAACATGCAGTGCAGTTGCTCTCTTAAATCTATTGTCTATGCATTAGACGTTTAGTGTTTGGGGGCGCTTGGTTGATGTCTAATAGCTCTGAGGCTGAAGGCTGCAGAGCTTTTATCAGTTCAAGGGCACTCAAGTCTTAGACTGTAGGTCTGATGTAATATAAATACACGCGCACGCAGGGACATACACACACAGCTGGTCGTGTGTGACCTTCTGACTTCCCCTCAAGCCCAGTAAAGGCTGAAGTGTAAGCAGATCAGAGGGATACAGCAGAGAGGTGAGGTGATCGGAGTTGGCAGGAGGGTGTTGAAGTGAGATAGAAAGTCAAGCTCCCTCCCTCACTCACAATTTTTCCTCTCAAACTCCTGTCTCCTTACACCTCTCTCCATTCCTCCCCCATCCATCCACGTCTTTTTCCCTACTGCTCTGCCTCCTTCCAATCTGATGGTTAATTCATGGAGTCTGGCTGAACATGCACCCTCTCCATTATTAATATAACATTAGGAAGATAGAGGGAGTAGGAGAAAAAGGAAGGAGAAGGGAAAAGGGGAAAAGGTGAGACTGGAGGAAAAGCAGACACAGGGAAGATGATAGAGGGTGAAGGGAGGAAGGAGGAATAAGTGAGAGTGGAAGAGGACGGTGGGGGAAAAAAGAGGGCAAGAGATGACAGGGAGTAACAGGGATGAAGTAAATGAGGTGAAAGAAACAGCCAAGAGAGAGGCAAAGATCTTTCCCTCGCAGCTACACGAGGCAGAAAAAAACATTTGAGTTGTAGGAGTGACAGATGAGAACGGAGGCGATGTCAGGAAGAGGAATACTAGTTGACGTGTGATGCTATTGGGATGCATGCAATGTCTGTCGTCCCGAGAAGAGAGGCTGAACACATGAGGAGAGGAAAAAACAGACTCGGATGTGTCAGTGCTGGTCATGTGACTATGAATCCCTTCTCCTGGAGACACGCACAGACCGGAGATCACGTTTAATTTTTTTTTTTTCTTAAAGAAATACAAAAAGGTGAGGATGGCAAAACATTTGTCTCTTTTCTTTGAAAAAATATAAATATTTTAAAAGCTGCACGGTAAAAAAGAAAACTGAAGCACAGTAGGCAGCCTTAAACAGTATTCACAAGGTTATCAAAGTTTGAGTTTGTCTGCAAGTGAAAACTTCTAAAAGAACAATTAAGGCAATACTTTTCTTACCTTCAACAAATAATGTGGAAGAAAAACAGTGTTAGTCTGTCTCTCAACACTTTTGAGGCCATTTGTTTTAGCTAAAGATGTAAATCTTTAAAATGGATCGTGAATATATCTTATTTTTACAAAAGGCAAGATAGCAATTACACAGATAAAGTAAAACAAATGTACTTATTAAAGGCTATTTAAAGCTGCGAATTTAGTGCACTACCAAGTATTCATGGCAGCAGGAGTTGAAAGAATGTTGAGTCAAAAGTAACGCAGTAAATCGCTCGAGTTGTCATAATGAAGGAACACGTCAGTCTCTGGACAACAATAGACCTCCATAACACAGACAAATTAGGCTTTGAACACATACACTCTACTTGTGAATTCATGTGGTTTTGGACCTTTTCATGGAAATTATTGGCTATGACAAGAATACAAAATATCATGAGACTCATGATTGAAAACAGGAGGGTCAGTGGAGTTGAACAATGCACATCCTCATTTACAACAGCATAAAACATTCGTAGAAATTACACACGTCATCACATCCCCACATATTTTTCCATCAGCTTGCTCCTCCTCCCAACTAATTCACAAAAAGATCTCTGGGAATTGGCAGCGCAGCAAAAACAAGAAACGCCTTCCTAAACCAAGAGAGACTCGCGCTCCCAAATATATCACTTTAATCACCATGAGACAATATGCTGAAGAGGCTGCTAAACCAATGAAAGGATTCACATGTGAATATACTTTATAACTATGTACAATAGGCCATGTCAAAATGAGCAATGAATCTTTAGAAAAAAAGATTTATTAATTAGAAAATACACTTTTCCTCTTTAATATGCAGATTTATGCAGCAAGGTGCTCTGGATTATAACCAGACAATCAAGACTTAGACTCAACCTCATATTTATTATTGGCTGACATTTTCCTCATGCTGACATGTGTAAGGATATAGAAAACATTAAGTCGAGGTCAACTGAATTATGTGTAATGAGATGATGTAATGTTAACTTTAAATGTCCTATTTGTAAACATTTGGTGTGGAATGTGGAAAACTTATCTCGAGGGCTGGGATGTGTTTCCTGTTTAGAGAAAGTTGGTCTAAAGAGGCAGAGACCAAAAAGAAAGAAATGTCTCCCCATGGTGGCAGGAATCAGTAGTGCAGGTGGGCCTTTATTTTGTCACAGCTCACAGACTAACTGGGGCGATACAAAGTGTTTGTCTCTCGCTCTCTTGTACACACAAACAGGGACACGGATACACAAACGCACCTGAACCCAGAGAGTCGCATGCGAAGAATTACACACACGCACACACACACACACACACACACACGTAAACATTCATACACAGTAGACAAAACAAGTCCTGTGTCTTTCCCATTCAAGGGTCTTCTCGGCTTGTCCTTCAGACACACTTGGCATCCATGTCGTAGAGTTGTAAAAGGTCCGAGATCACAGCGTCGATGTCAGCTTTGGTCACGTCGTCACACAGCACCTACACACACACACAAAAACACACACATACACACATAAAGCACAGACCTCAGCTCCACACCTGGCCTCAATAAACAGTGAACATCAAAGCTCCACACACAATTTCAAACGACCTAGATTATTTTGCCTCGAGGACTGAAGTGGAAAACATATCCTGACTTATTTTTCCATTTGGATTATATGGACTTCTATAAACCTAAGTTCAAATAAAAGACCTCATTTGTAAAAACTGCAACCGAGTCCACCAACAGCAAAACCTATGGTGGCCCGTCCTTTCTGCTGAAAATGGCAGTGATGAGAGTAACGTAAAAACAATGATCTGAACATCACTAAAAAACATTAAAAAAAAACATAATACAGGGATGGAGATAATCGATGGCTAAGAAAATGTTTGCCTATAATAAAGATAGCAGTGTTTCTCTCACACAGACCAATCTGTGGTGCAGCGCTACAGAATAAAAACCCAGCAGCACAAGTCAATTGACACTACCTGGTCTGTGGGAAACACTGGATAGGTTATGGGAAGCTACTTAAAACGTTTGAAAATGTAAAAAAAAAAAAAATCTAATGGATTTGGAAAGCTGATTCCAAATGCTGAGGCTAAAACCGCTTTTGCAGTTGGATTGGAGAAAGGACACAGATTTGAGAATCTGTGTGGTCAAGAAGTGGAGTAAGGAACAAGGAGACCAGAAACGTAAGGGCAGGGCATACTATATACAACATCTCAGTGTATTCTGTATTTTATGGGGAGCCTATGTAGGGATGCAAGAACAGGGGGAAAGTCGGACCGACAGCCAATTCTAACTAATAAATAGCCTGGCAGCTGCATTTCAAACCAATTGTATAAGATTTAGAGCAGCTGGACTGAAGCATGTGTAGAGGGAATTACAGTATAAATAAAAAGAAGGTGCATTAATAGTTTGATCCAGAGACAAGAGAAAACAGAGCTTAGTTACACGAAGGCCAACATTCTGGTTATCTACTGGTCAAAGATGATACCATGGTTTGGTTAGTAGTAGACATTTGAGTGAAATGGACCAACAAACTGATAAACTGATCAAGTTGCAAAATTCAATCAACATCAGTTGATTCAGTTTGTGGGTTCGGCAGAAAAATGAATCTGTGTAGCACATCAGTGATATGGCTAATGTAGTTATGCAGTCCAAGTACTAAGCTTGTTGCGAAAGTTTGATTTGATAAGGATATGTCCTTCCACATTAAGCAAATTTCAGTGTTTACCAACACAACAGCAGGAATCAGGCGTACCCTGCATATAAATGATGCGGTAAAACTGGTTCATGCATTTGTTGCTTCCAGACTATATTACTGCAAATCCTTACTGTCAG